>CM075776.1:49210233-50410233 GCA_037974665.1 Ehretia macrophylla
TAACATAGAGCCCCGCGTCTATACGTGCTACGGGCAGGCCTGAGGGGCTTCGCAATGCATACACTATGCACTAACTGGTTAGATTGTCAAGCACCGATATCGCTCTTCTCGCAATAGAGAATCCTTAAAAGGTAATCGCAGACCCCCATAAGGCCAACAAGAACGATTTTTTAAAAAAAGAATAAAAAAATAATTTTTTAGGGGGTAAGTTTATATATATATTTTTTAATTTTATTTATGTGGATCTATACTAAACTTTTATAAAAACAATAAGAATTCATTTAAATGCTATACTAAATTTTCAATTTTATCCTTGTAATACCGTGCAAATTCACCAAATTTAGGAGTATTTTTTAAAATAGAAACTAATTTAACTAACTTTGACAAACATTAAAAACGTATTTACAATTTTTAAAGCATGACTAAATTAAAAAACATAACAACATTTACCACTATTTACACCCTTTTTCTTTTTGCTTAACAAGCAAGTCAACCATTAAAAAATTAGAGTGGAGCAAGCATGCTTACAATTGTAAACGTGGCATCAACTGATTAGTGCAACATTGTCATGGTGACATATTTTTTTATTTTTTTTGGTCAAATTGTCATGGTGACATGAAAAATCTGAAATCGCATACTAATATAAATATCACTTCAGTCAAAAGTCCTCTTTCACTTCCATTTACAGAGTATACGCATAGACATACATCTGAGAAAAAAAAAAAAAAAGAAGAGAAAAAAGAGAAACATTGAATTTTTATACATTTAATAATTAGGTACTAACATAAAATGTCTAGAGGAACGCAACAAATCTGTTACATAGCATTGGCCTTGTTGGCCTTCCTGTTCTCGTCGGCGTTGGCTGACGGTGACGTCGTCGTTTTGACCGAAGAGAACTTCGACAAAGAGGTCGGTCAAGATCGTGCCGCCCTCGTCGAGTTCTACGCCCCCTGGTATGTGTCTTTGCGTGTGTGTGTGTGTATATATATATATATATAAGAATATACTTATATTGTTGTAGTATTTGCTTCTTTATTTTTTTTCTCTTTACTGTTTTGGTTATCAGATCTGTGATATTTTCAGCTGTGGATATTGATCTGGATCTATGAGTTAAAATAAATAAGTCCATTTTTATATTGTCGTGATAAATTCACTTTGTATCGTAATGTTTATAATATTTATAATCGGTGACACTTATTACGGTTTTATTTTGACCACTTAAACGTGAGGGTAAAATGTATACTACGAATATTAGTAATACGTAGTGGATTTAACCTTTATTTAGTAAAGTGATTTCTTGTATAACTATATTTTTTTATTTCAATCTAAAAAAACCATATTATTCTTGCTATTTGGAAATTTTCAATTCAACTATTAATTTGGACTCATTATATTTAGAATTTGACTTTGACGTTATTAATTTCTCAAAGACTTAATCTTGTTCTCCTTTTATTTGTAAAAGTTTCCATTGCAATTAAAAATTTGAAAAAAAAAATGGGAGGACATTCTTTCCAATGGTAAATAATGAGTTATTTTCACAGAAATGGATATTCAGTTTGACTTTTTTTTTTTAGGTCAAAGTACTGATTTTCAGGTATTAGTTTTCCTTTTCATTTGTATTGCTATATAAACTACGACAAAAATACCTTCACATGAAACATTTGCAAGTTAAAAGTTCATGGATTTAATGTTTAACATTATACTTCAAATAAGTTTGTCAACCCGAAAAAAGAAAAGAAATAGAGAAACTCATTGAGACATTATATTCCGGGTGAATGGAGTATAGGATTGCGCTGACAAATTCGATTTGGTGTTATATGGCAGGTGTGGGCACTGTAAGAAGCTGGCCCCAGAGTATGAAAAGCTAGGTGCTAGTTTCAAGAAGGCAAAATCGGTTTTGATTGGAAAGGTTAGCTGTTTAAAAGCCAGGGTGGCCAGCAAAAAGTTTGAAACTCTTTTTGTCAATCTTAGGTGTCTTGATCTTGAATGATATGTTTGTTAATATCGTGAAGCCATCACGGGCTTGTGCGCAAATCTATTGCTATTAATTGGCTTCGGGGTTTTTTGTGTGTATGTGTGTAATTGTCATGTGATATAGTAATTTCATGACTGAAATGAGCTGCTTAAGCTATAATCATGAAAATCAGCAGCTTAATTGTCGATTCATTTGTCTCTGCATATTTCTTTCTTGTAAAATTGCGTCCTAAGGAATATGGAATAATTTCTATGCTGAGTACCCATGACACTTAAAACTTCTAATTTCCAAACAGTGAAAGGTGTAAGAAATTGGGAGTTATCTTAGTTATATGTCTCTTTAACAGCAAGTACCTGGATCACATTATAAGACTATATAAAACAAAAGATGAGCCTAATTTTGAGCTAGTTTGTTAGTCATTTATCAATGTCTTGTTTATTGATTAGGTTTATGTATGATATCCTATTCACTTTTTAACCAGTGAAGTTGGGGGTGTCTTTTTATTTATTTAACATGTTTTTCGAGAAATATTATTTATTGAACATGTTATCTATCATTTATAAGATTATAAACTATTTGTGAGCATCTTAATATTTATCTTATGTCCTTATAATGGACATGGCTAGAGTGTCATGTTGATGTCAGATACCCCCATCGGGCTAGTGAACTAGTCAAGCACCACAAAACATTCCTGTACTCTTACTTAAATCTTGTGAAATACAAAAAATGGGATTTTATTTTGGAGACTTGTTTGAACATTCTCCTATTTGTGTCCAATATCATGGAAAAGTCTCATATATAAATTGCATGACATGCGTAGTTTGGACATGTTTTCATAGCATGGAAAGATCCACAACAACTTTTAGTAGTTTTTACCCCATGAGATTGTATTAATTGGGTCTTAAAGAGTCTGCTTTAATAATGTCTCTTTCATGTTCTCTCTTGGTGTCAATGCTTCACACTTCCTCTCTTCATTTATGCTATACTCGTGGCACCTGTCTGTCCTATCCATTTGATGTTGCTCATGCATATAGTTTATTTTTCCGGTATTCGGTGCCCAGGCAAAAGTAAAAGGCTGGTCTATCTTTCACCCCCTCGCCCACTGTTATCCGTCTACTTATTCCTTGTTGCTTCCATCCGTCCTCTCCATTCTATAGCATTGTGAGAGGAAATACTTTGCTCACTAGCCTTGTATTCTTTGTTTTCCCTTTCCAATTTTCTTTCAAACCCTTCTATTTTTCATTTTATCAGGGTGAAGGAGTTGTTATTGCTTTCTTGCAGTTATGCATGTTACTTGATGAATTTAGATGGTTCTCTGCTCAAGTGTAAGATTGTGCAGATGCTCAATATACAAGGACATATGTGCTACTATTATAGTGCAACACCATAGTCATTTGATGTGCCAAATGTCCTTGTGACCCTGTGTTTCAGTTTTCTTTGGCAGCCCTGCATGATTTTTAACTTAGATGTGCAACTGCTGTTTAGTATTGAATAATGATCTTGATTCCTTCTCTAGTCAGTTTGCTTATTTGATTGTTTTTCTACTGATTCCTTTACCTTTCACCTGAATGTATCTTGCAATGGACAAATATATGGGTTAGGTTTTGTGGTCAATGCTTCATTTAAACATTTTTGTAGATCAATTCTGTTTCCGTTGTCAAAAGTTTGGCAACAAGTTTGTCAGTTTCCGTTAAATTTTCTTGTAGGTTGACTGTGATGAGCACAAGAGCCTTTGTCAAAAGTATGGAGTTTCTGGGTATCCCACCATCCAGTGGTTTCCCAAGGGTTCTTTGGAGCCCAAAAAGTGAGTATCTAAGTTGAAAATAGTTTTTCTTCCCTCACCCCTTCCCTTATACTACCACAGGAATGCACAGTAAGGTCTTTTACTATTAATTATTATTAATTTTTTATCTCAATTTTCAATTTTTAATTATTGGCCGAACTTTTTCTCAAACGTGCTGAAACTTCTACTTTGTAGGTATGAAGGTGCACGAACTGCGGAAGCCCTTGCTGAATTTGTGAACAACGAGGGAGGTGATAATCTTGCCTTGTAGCTTGTATTATGTCTTTTTTTATTGCCTTTACCGATTGAGTTATGTACATCTGTCAGCGAAGACTTCACTCCACTCAGCTATTTCGTGTCAATTGAATGCGAACATTCAGATAATTTTAGTTGTCAGAGTAGGCACATCATGACAATTACATGCGAAGAGATGAACGTGCAAGCTAAATGGAAATTTGTACAACCTTTTATTTATTTTTTTTGGGAAGGGGGTGGGTGGGTTGGTTTGGAGGGCGGAATTGAAAGTTAGTTTTCTTTTCCTTGAAGCGTGTACAACAATTTGAACTATAGTAGTTGGGCAACTCTTGGATGGTACTAGGATATGTTCATCAATGTTTGTACATGGAATCTATAGTAGAAAGTACGGTCTCTTTGTTAGGAGAACTTCTTATGTCCACTCTTGCCTCCTTGGGTTAAACCTCGTTTCGTAAGCTGTTATTTGGGAAATTGTCCCCCAACATTATGATGGTTGATAAGGAACCATCAGTCCGACTTACTCATAAATGCCCCAACAAACTATTATGGTGCTATTATCAATTTCTCATACCCTTTTCTCGAGCTCCGATCAATTCTATACCTGCAGTCATTGTTTTGGAAGACTTAGCCAAATGGATCTTACAGGGAAATTGAGCAATGGAAAGCAAAATGTTGTGAATCTCAAATCTTAATATTTTTAAAATACTTTTAAGGCCTGTGTCTTTTTTCATCTCTACTTAACATACAGAAATGATTTTTGCTTTTCAGGCACCAATGTCAAGATTGCTTCAATCCCCTCAAATGTGGTGGTACTAACGTCAGACAACTTTGATGAAATTGTCTTGGATGAGAAAAAGGATGTCTTGCTGGAATTCTATGCTCCCTGGTAAAATTCCGTGATCCATGTAATTTCTCCTGTGTTCATGAAGTATAATAGGAAATAGTGGTCATGCATTAGTCTTACACGGGCTCAAGATCTTGGGGATGAGCCTTGTCCTTTCACTAATCAGTGAGAATGATAATTAGCATTTTAGTTGTTTGCATCTTCTCAATTATTTTTTATCTTTTGCAGGTGCGGTCATTGCAAAAACCTAGCTCCTGTAAGTGAGCTTCTAGCATATTGATGACCTGCTACTTGCTGCTTAATGGATTTTTTGTAATGTTTATTTTGTTGCTTTTCTTTTATTTAGACTTACGAAAAGGTGGCAACTGCATTTAAATTGGAGGAAGATGTGGTTATTGCTAATCTTGATGCTGACAAGTACAAGGATCTTGCTGAGAAGTAAGTTATCGACTGGAGATAAGTTCTTTATGTAGTCAAAAGGTAGTTTTATTCATTGAATTTCAGCTTGTGTTTATGATCCTCCATGTTCTTCCCTGTGAAGTCCTGAAATCTCCACGCATGTTATCCGCGTTTGCATATCTTGATATTGTGTTTGTAACGTCATATAGATTTGCAGCACCTGATGAAAACCTTTTGGCTTCTGCCAAGCAGGTATGGTGTAAGTGGTTATCCTACTCTGAAATTCTTCCCAAAGGGCAACAAAGCTGGTGAAGACTATGATGGTGGGAGGAACTTGGATGACTTTGTCACTTTCATCAATGAGAAGAGTGGCACTAGTCGTGATGCAAAAGGACAACTCACCTCCAAGGTTAGTGGCAATAAACATGTGAAATTTCATTAAAAACTTCATAGTTCTTTTTCTAACTTCCTTGTACTGAATAGGCCGGTATAGTTGAATCTTTGGATAGCTTAGTGAAGGAGTTTGTTGGCGCTTCAGACAAGGAGAAGAAAGAAATATTTACCAAGATAGAGGAAGAAGTTGAGAAGTTGAAGGGTTCCACCGCAAGGTTTTATGCAAGCTTTTTTTTAAAAGTTTACCTGAATTTTAAATCAACCGCAAAGAGTTATAGTGGCAATATCATTATCCTTAAATAAATCTTTTGTTTTGTGATTGACATCACCCTTTGTTTCCCTATTGTCTTTCAGATATGGAAAGATCTACCTTAAAGCTGCAAAGAGCTGCTTGGAAAAAGGTGCTGATTATGCCAAGAACGAAATTCAGCGGTTGGAGCGTATCCTATCCAAGGTAATTTATGATCATTCTTATTCACAGTCGTTTGATCTTTGCTTTGCAGTTAATTTCTATAGTCCATGTTCTTCTGATCAATGGAAAATGTGATTTAACAGTAAGTAGTATATTGTATTATTTGTTACTACTATCATTTTCTTGAATTAGCGGAAACAATAGCTAAATGCAAAAGGACTGTTGCCAGTTCCTTTCTACTTGATTGCTCTGTCCTATTCTTTTTGTGTTTTTCTCTTCGTTCTCTTCTCTATAATATTTTTGTTTTGGGGGTTGAGATTCCTTGGTCTAGACTTGGACTATGATTTTAGGGGTTATCGTTCTCAGTTTCCAATGCTAGCTTCTGTTGCTTTTTACGGCTTTATTTTCTGAAAGAATCTGATATATCTTTCGTTTCTTGATCATTTCTGATGCAGTCAATTAGCCCAGCAAAGGCTGACGAGTTCACTCTCAAGAAGAATATATTGTCCGCCTTTGCTTGATTGCATTATGAGGACTAGTTATCGCGGCATGCTATCTGCAATTTTAGCCTTATGGAGTTGGTCTTTCACGCTTTCCCCCTCGCTGGGGGCTGTACTATCGTCTTACACCGTTTAATTTCTTCCACGAATCTTGTGATGAAGCGCAATTGCAGAAGAGAGGATCGGACGTTTTGTTTAAGCTAGTCACAATAATGTAATATTTGACATAGGACGAACACGTTTAACAGATATACTTTCCTATTCAGAAGTATCACAGAATTTGTTGGCAGATAATACACTCCTAGAATTTTGGTGGTTCAACATCATCGTTTGCTGTGCTCTATATTTCCTATGATGGTCGATGCGAATAATTTGGCTACACAACTATGATCAACTCATCTAATGTGATGGTGATAATGTGTTATGACAAATCATAGACCCTTACAGGGGCATGGTTCAACGATAGTGGGGGTAAAATTGTTCTTACGAAATTGCGGGTTTGACATTTTCTATTGTTCTGAAGTTTTGTTATTGACTGGCTTGATGCGTGTGTAGGGGTGTAATACTGCACTTAGGAGTTTATTAGTTGGTGTTCAAATTTTGTCGGATAATCTGGTGGTTGAACTTTTACTTCATCCAAAAAAAATGACAGAAAATAGACCATAGGAGGTTGCATAAAACTTGTTGAAACAAGAAAACTAGGATTCTTGGCTCCACTCTTATATTGTCAATCAAGTTAGAACAATCACATTAAACGTTGAACACACGTATTAACAATTGGATAAAAAGAAGTTAGAATATTATCACACGCATTGAAACCGGATTTGGATCCCCTATAATGTTGAAATATCAATGAAAGTGACGTTTTTATAGTCGAGATCAATTTATCATAATTATATCATTGTACTATGCAAAATACTATATCTTAGATGTAGGAGTCACATATTCACCCACCACCACGTGAAGTGTAAAATTTGAGGGGAAATCCCGAGTGTGAAAAAGACCAGCCTAGAGTGGACTTGTGATGAAGGTTTCCAAAAAAAAGAAGAGAAGACAACAGAAAAAGGAGGAGAAAAACAAACACAAGAACACAGAGACTACGGAAACGTGCATTTCTCACTGAAGATTTTCACATGCAACACGATCTTCTTCAGATCATGTTCATGGGTGGGTGGTCTATTGCATTGGCCCACTCCTCTTTACTTTCTTGTACCCTAGTACTCTACTTCATTAGTTCACTGTTCGTCCGTATGATTCTTTTTACGGATAAACGGCAAAAACACCCTTTGTATTTAAGCGAAAGTATACACTATCTTATTAACATTTAAAAGAAAATAACGTGCACTTTTGTTTGATCACATGTCGTGTTTTGCTGTTAAGCATGATAAGCAAGCACGCCTTTTATCTAAAATGATAAGATGTGACTATCACTCGTAATGGGAGTGACTTAATGCAAATTTCAATGTATAACCACGATTGATCACACGATAATATACTTGACAACTCAAATTTAAATGTATAACAAGGATCGATCACACAATAATTCACATATGATGGGAGATCCTACCGAATTATTAATTATAACGAATAAATTCAGTTGGTGAAAAGAGTTGAACTTGAAATCTTATAATATGAAAATCTCAACATTGACCACTAAACTAAAACGAACATTTGTATTGATTTCAAATGAGAGTTTTCACATAACCCTCATTAGTAGCTTCAATGACATCTACAAGTAACCAAATCGAGCTAGTTTTTGCATGACTTCAATGTCGATATAGAAAAAGTCTTTCCATGACCATACAAACAAACAAATTACTATTCAATTATTTCGTAATAACATTAATTTTCTCATATAAAATAAAATTCATACACATATAAGAAACTGATATAGTTCAGAAATTTATTCTTAATTTGTAAACATCGCCCTGATGGTAATTCATGAAGGCTAAATATAGCATGCCAGCTAGCAAATAGTGTAAATCTGGTTAATCCTATAATTGAAACCGTTCTCGATCAGTTGACACAAAAGTCAACTCTTTAACAATTTATTCACTAAAAATAGAAAGTCTGGACTTGATTCCTATATCTAGGCATCCCTTATTTTAGGTTCAATGTAACAGTTTATTTACTTTTAATGAATCTCTAATTCAATTTCAATTTAACAGCTTTTTTTTTTTTTTTTTTGGTCATATCTATTGGAGAGTTTTAGGAAATGGATTCAGCTTCCCCAAATTTAGGAAAAATGAATGCTAGTATTTTTTTTTGGATGACGTGAGAATCTAGCTAGTGAAACTCAACCATCGGATTATCCAACGTAACCCGACCATCAACTAGTAAACCCCTGAGTGCAATGGTTCACCTCCACACATGTACCAAGTTAGTCAAGGGCAGAACTCCAGAATAGTAAGAAGTGTCGAAACCGCGACCTTACAAGAGCAATTTCACCCCACTTCTATTTGGACCATGCCCTTGGGAGCGAGCTGAATGATAGTTTTAGGATCACTTATCTTTTAAGGTAAGATAAAAAAACTATTGGAGTGATTTTGGACTCCTTTAAGATAAGATAGTAAAGCTATTGGAGTGATTTTGGATTAACAACTTCCTTACATTTTTTTTTGAAAAAGAATATTTAGAGATGTTGTTGGAGAAGATTAATAATTATGGAAGTCTCTTAACATCCTAGGTAACATCCATAATTCATGCCAAATTTATTTCAAATTACCTTTCTCTCTTATTCGTAGGGCAAAAAATAAGGCAACAAACTGGATAGCTAAAAACTGTAAGACGAACGATCTTATGCCGAATTGGTATTCTAATATACCTTAAAAAAAAAAAAAAAAAAACCTATCTTAGAAAGCATAGTTTTTAGTACAAAACCTTACCCCATGAACACCCATAGTGGAGTGGGTCTTTCAATCTGACATATCCAGCTATTTTTTTAACAGGCTAAATTTCAGATATCTGCAACACTTAATGGAACTGGCATGCCTGCCTCATATGCGAATTCATGGGGGAAAGGGGTCTTGACAAAATTTTATACCTTCTTTTGTTTCTGGAAACTTAATTTTCTTATACCTAGTAAAAACAGATGCTGCATGACATCTTCATTATATTTTCCAACCGAGTAGGAGAAAATTTGTTAACCAACTTCTCTATTTCTTCAAGAAATTTCATGTCAGACTAGAATGCTTGGTCACGTGATAACTGTGGAATTCCCAGAGATATTGACCTCGTCATTCATGGTATCGTATTAATAACGTTATTAGCGATATCCAATGATTTTAAGTTACTGATGCGTGTATAATGAGATAACATGCATAATTGATATCCATAAAATCTCACTCATTACGTTATGTGGGGACCCTCACTCTTACATTTACTGCTTTTGTTGGGCATTCTACCTCCCTACTCTTGGGTTGGCCTTAGATTCGGTATTCGGCCTTCCATCAACACATATATAAATGGACCTCACGCATAATTTCACTCATAGGTCGAATGGCTGGATACTTAACTTAAAAATTTTTCCCCTACTCTTATTTGTTTTGTGATTAAGCACACCTAGAATACGTAAGCTTTACGAATTATATGGTAAGGAGAGTCTTGCGAAGCTACTTACGACCAAGTATTATAAATTTCCAATTAATGGATGTTTGAAATAATAGTCAAAGTGGAAATACTGAGGTAACTTGGTATACGAAAATTTTTCTATGTCCGAAGTTTAGAGAAAGATAGTGTTGAGACGAGAACACACGCTCACACAATTAAGCAACAGAAACACAATGTATTAACGTGGTTTGATTCTCTATCTACATCCACGATTTTACATTTGAGATGATCCACTATCAGTCAATAATAGTAACAACTGACTTTATGCACATGAGAAGTCTAAATTTCCTACAATCGATTTTATACACAAAAAAATTTAAACCCAAGCATAAATAATTTTTAATTACAGAAGCGAGGAAAACACTTTGTCAGACTCACACCCATTCTCATAGTGTGTAACAACTAATTACAAGCTAAAAATTCCTTCCTATCCGTACTCGAATTAAATTTCTAATTGTATTTAATACGAGCATAGACTTAAATTTTGAGCCAATCCCCAACAAATTGGACCCAACCGAAAAAAAAAAAGAAAACCAACGAGGAAGAGGATGAAGCAAATGCTGACAGGTAAATTGGCAACAAAACTATTAAATCAAGTTAGGTTTCATGATCTTTCCTTCTTCACCATCTTTAAATGTCAATCTCTAGGAGACACCTTGACCCAATGAACCGAGGTAACAAGCTACCTACCCTTGTTTCATCCATCTATGCCTTGTTTAATTCATAAAAGCAATTAAAAGATCTAGAAAATAAGAAGAAAATACCAAGTTATGTCACGATTGTATCATTAATTTATTATCGTTTAATCATACCCGAACGTATTGATTCCCTGTTATACCATCTTCATCTGTCGAAAATTCTTAACAACCATCAAATCAGTATGTTGCCTATGATTCAAAAGCTGGCGCTAGGAACATACAACCAAAAACAGGTAAGGGTCCCCTTGACAGTGTTGGCCATGCTAAGGCCCTGTTGCCATTGCAGCTTAAAAGGGGCCTCAGCGGCTAACCACTAGAGCATGTGGATGAAATCATTGGTTGGAACCATCCAAAACCGGCACTATTACCGAACAGTTGAGTTTTTGTGTCAATAGACCTAATAGACCCAAAAGAAGAGGGGGTTACCACGCAAAAATTTAGGTGTTTGGCAGAAGTAATGCACCATATTCAATGAAAATGATATTACGGTAAGATTGTATATAATAGATTTTAAAATATATAATAAATTTAAAATTTTTATTTAATGAAGTTAAAAATATATAATTTAATATTTATATATAAATATTAATTTTTTTTTATTGAGATTAAATTGATTTTTTAATATAAAAATACCTTAAAAATATACATATTTAAAAAAATATAATTCTCATTCACTTTGTAATAGTTTTGCTCTTGGGATCAAGTAACGGTTGCAACTCCGCTAGTCCCAAATAAATCTGCCCATGCTAAAGTGGGTTTAACTTTTCTTAAAATTTTATTTATAACCAGAGTTTCATCCATTGACTCTCATATACATGAATTACAAAAGGAATGCTATTGGGTCTAACCACCAGAACCTCAACATGTTTTTTGAACCGATCTGGATGAGTTGGATCCCTCTTTGTTTTTACGTTTCCCCTCTCAAACAGCTAATAATTGTTTGTTTTCAATAATTTGACCCTCGTCCCTCAATTGCTTTAGTAAAATATCCTTCTTTTTTTTTTAATACTTTGACCCTATCCTTCCATTTGTCTTTACTTTTCACCCCCAAATAGCTTATTAATTTTTCTTTTTAATGTTTCAACCCTAATAACATGTTTCGAATGTAAATCTATAAACAATAAATTTTTATTTTTCATAGAAAAATGGCTAAATTGAATTGAGTTGATTTATCGAATCGAAAAGGATTGGTTTACTGAATTGAGCCGGGCTAAGTTACCGGATCGAGTCGGCTAAACTTTTATCTAGGCTAAGCTTATAGTTTTTAAACTTGAATTCAACTCAATGTGTATTCTTGCATGAGTTATAACTTAGCCAGTATTGTAACAATTGGGCTAAACTAAATTGAGTTATTATCAAATTGAGTTGGATTGTAGCCCGAAAATCCCAATCCAATTAACATGCTGAACCAAACTTAACAACTCACAGAATATAATAGACCCATATGACCACATTATGTGAGTCCCACCAATAATTATGTGAGTCTCACAAAATAGAGAGCCGTTTAGGTCCGATGATTGGGCCCAAACATTTTCCTTCACAAAATAGGTAAAATTTCACCACTCCCAATCGTGGCCAGATTTTGAGTCGGTGCAGTATAGAACTAACCCAGTAGGAGATCGATATTGTCCATTTCTTTTTACTTTTCTATCAATATAGTTAATATGTATAAAATACTTTAATTTATTTTCCATTGTTATAGAAAGAACATCTATGCGTTAGATCGAGCCATGCTAGATGAGACAAGAATAAAAGTAACAAAAAGATAAATCCAAATCTCATTTTGAGGTAAATATATGCCGGAATCTTTTGGAAGCACAAAAAGTTGTAAAAGCTACACTACCGGAAAAACCGTAAGCACAATACTTTTCCTGCAGTCTCTGATTCCTGACAACATTTTGTTTTTTTAGTAACTTTTCAATCAATCTGAATTTATGTCAATTTTTTTATATATTGATGAAATTTATATGTGTAAATCTATTAATTACATAAGAAATTGATCTATCAGTCCGAATTAATACAAGAATTTTCCTTTTTGATGGAAAAACTGTTGCACTAAGCGTCATCCATCAATCTATCCATGTTTAAGTAAATGAAATTATGCACAAGCTTATTTAAAAAATTCTTCCATCAGTTTAGACTGACATCAATTTGTGATAGAAGAAACGAGTCACATATTTGTATACAGTTCCTCTCATGTAAGATGATTAATATTAGTTTGCCAAACTGATTGAATAACAATTCATCTCTTTGAAGAATTATAGCTAACATCTACCTCTAACAAGGAAAGGGTTATAAACTGGTTATCGTTTTAAATAGCAACAATTCTGATACTATCACGTCATTAAATTCTCATTTTGTGATATTATTATGGTTAACATGTTATTGATTTTTCTTCTCAATATCTCACATATCATTAATTTATTATTTTATTGTGTTATTGTTGTCAATATGTTATTAATTTTTTTTAACTTTTACTAGTTTTGAAAACGTATATCCACAACCAATGCCATATCTCAACTAGATTTGCATTCACAATAGAACATGGAGAAATGCTTCACTTGTTTTACAAGCCAAATGAGGATCTAAAGTGTAAAAAAAAAAAAAAAAAAAAAAACATGGTGGAAAATTTCCATGATTGGTCATACCATATCATCATTATGCAACTTCTCTTTCCAAATCTAAAGAGAAACCCATCATAATTACATAAATAAATGGATATAGCAGAAACACTGAAAATCATGAATACAATTAAAAAGGAGCAAAAAAGGAGCAAAAAAATCAACTTAAAATTCTACAAAAATTTCTTAAATCAATCTCAACCATTAATATATATCTCACATAATTGGTAGGACCTATACATATACATTTTATTAATATATAAAAAACTGATATTAATTTAAACTCATCCACTGATATTAATTTGAACTCACCGAATTGTTTTCCAAATTCTATACAACCCCATTTGAGACTCAAGGAATACAATTAAAAATTTACCTTTTTTTTATTTTTTATTTTTAATTTACCTTGAAGACACAGGGTTCAAAGCTCTAGCAAACCCATTCCAAGCACCATAACTTTTTGAGCTAAATCCCAAACAACCAAGCAAGCCTTGCCTGTAAGGCAAGAATGTTTTCTTCCTCATTTCCTCAGATTGAGCCCTGTTTGCTGTATAATGCAACTCATGAGCCGATGGTGGCACTCTTCTTTTTCTCATCACACCATTCATTGCCTTCCCATTCACCACCCTTTTCTTTGGATCCTTCACTGCAATATTCTGCTGTGATTTTACACACTTTTCTCTACTCGAAGCATCATCACTAGATGGTTTCATTCTTGGGGTTTTCACCATTTTCATGTTCTCCATTTTCTTATCTTTAACAGGAGATGAAAATGATAACCCATTCCAGAACTTATGGCCATTGTTTCTTCCTTCACTTTTACTCCTGTAAAGAAACTCCTTCAAGAGAACCCACCTCTTTGAGCTCCTCCCAACCGAAGAAGACCACGAAGATGAACCCGAATTACACGGTGTTGCTTCACTTGATATTACCTCCTCGTACTGATCATGATGCTTCTCATCACTAGCATCCTTCTCTTTTTCCTCATTTTGGGTAGTAATAATCTCATCATAGTTTTCACATTTTTGCTGCCATTCAAAGGATGCTGTCCTAAGCGGAGACAAAGATCTTGTCCTTCTACTACGCATTGACGTCCACTTATCCCGAAACTTCACATCTCTACCACGTGAAACACAACCCTGATCATGATCTTGATCCTCCGAGTCTTGATCGTTTTCCTCTATGTCGAGCAATGGGGAAAGAATCTGTGGACGCTGGAGATGGGTGGAGAGCTTCATTGGGCGGATTTGGCCGTTGAAGAACAACTCATCTGCGGAGCTCATCGTCATTGATTCAGGAGATGTTGCACCATCTGCTTTTAGCTTAGCAGAAAAATCAAACTCGAACGTTAAGGCTGATGATGGTTCGGCTTGTGAAGTGTTACAAGAAGTGAAAGTTGTTGTGGGCAACACAAAGTGCATAGGACTAGCGGGTGCACTATAATAGTACCCGCTTAGAGGTTGGCCATGGCCTGGGCTAGATGGTGCACTGACGTAAGGTGTGGAGCAAGCACTATCCATGTCATCTGGGAATACGTTGTTGTTATTGGTGGTGGTGGTGGTGGTGGTGGTGGTGACGGTGGTGTTGGTGGTTTCGAGCTCTTGCATATTTTTCTGTGTAAAGGGGTAGGAGGTATGGGGAGTAGAGAAGGAATGAATAGATGTCGAGTGTGCAAAAAATGGTGACCTTGTATAAGGAGATTTATATCATCTATGCCACTCTTGTCTCTTCATATTTGTACATGATCTCATGGATATGATTAACTTATAAAAATAAAAGAAAAAGAAAATAGATATGATAATAATTTTGCATTTACTTTATTCACCAAAAAAATAAAAATAAAAAGTGAAGACCCCTTTGACAATTTACTTTTTGTTTTTTAGTTGCTTGTTTTTGATTTGACATTTACTACATAAACTTTATCATATAAAATAGGGTTGATGGGGTTGGGGTTTCAAAATCAAGACTTTCAAGATCCGTATATAAAATTTTAGATTAATTTATTTAACACCAATCGATTAGTTTTAGAATAAAATCTTAAGTGATTATTTAACATAGTTACATATTGGTTTTATATTATCCATCTATATATAACTCATTCGTGTTTCAAATATTAACTTTAATACGCAGTTCTTAAATTTGTTGGTTCTTCAATCATGTTGATTAATTGATCAAAAGTGACACTTGAAGGGAGATGTTAGAGAATTTAATTGTCCCACATAAATAATTAAAACTTTCAACACTAATATATAAGATCATAAATTACTTCATTTAATATCAATTGATTTTAGTATAAAATTTTATAGGATTATTTGATATCTAAAACATTTCTTTGTCGCTACCAAAGCTTTGATTTGGTGGTAAAGTTACTCGTTTATTTAAAAGAAATTGTAATATTAATTCACACTGGTTATCTATGTATTGTACAACTATATGCCTCCTTTAAATAAATAAATAAATAAATAAACATTTCTTTGTCAATTATGGTAATTGAAAAATTAAGTATGAAGAAAGTATGGAAAGTAAAAAAGTACATAGAGTACGCTACACAAACTTCGAGGAACTTAATTTATTTCATATCTCGAAGATCAATGGATATGCTATACTTATAATATCATTTTGTTGGGGGGAATGCTATTGGCATCATTGTTGGTATTTTTTTTTTTTTTTTTAATTTCCCACTCTTTCATTGTATGCTTAAATTCTTCTTTATTACATAAGACTTTTGCCTTCCATTATTAATGTTTCTAACTAGCATTGATTTGTTTGACCAAAAAAAAAAAAAAACTAGCATTGATTTGAGCTCTCTCAGACTGTAAATAGACTCAGGTTGTTGTTCTAGATCGGCTCAACATCGGCTTGACTTTAGTTCAATCGGAATCGTTCAAATTTGTCTTGAATTAATTATTAGGCTTGTTATTCATTTTTCTTTTTTTGCTTTTTCTAATGAATCGAGTTTGAGGAATCATTGACTAGCTTTTTGTAAGCTCATATATGTGTGTGTTAATGAATAATATTTTTTTATATTATTCAATTTGAATTTTTATCTTAACAGTTTTATTAAATAATATGATATTTTATTTTAAAATTAATTAGTACTAAAAGAAATAATTCAAAAACTTATAAACCAGTTTTAAAAGTCTTAATTTATTTATGTGTCACAATTAAATATTCCAACATATTCAATATTGTTAAATTTACTTAATTATTTGTTTTAATTTTTAAACTGAATTATTGAAGTTATTTAAGACGTTTTTATGACTCTTTTTGTGTTCCTAATTCACCGGTCATTGTTGCTTCTAAAAATATGTGGTTAAACTTGGTATGGTATCACGATCCACAACGAAGTTAACATCTTTCTTAATAATTATTTGACTTTTCATGTTTTTACGTGGGAAATTAATATATAAATTAAACACTTGAAAAGTACTTTGACCACGAGCTTGAGCAAGCTCATCAAATTTGAAGTGTTCTCAAGCCAGGCTTGAGCTTGAGTAATACGTTCAAAAACAAAAATAAAGCTTGAACACGATTTTTTTCCACCAAATCGAGAATGATTAGTTTGGCTCAACATTGAACAATCATGCTTTTAAGCGGCAAATAGAAGACTACAAAAGGATATTACAAAAAAATTTTAGATTTCAGATCGATCATATTTATCACAAAACTAATATTTTTATTAATTATTTGACGAATATTGGCTTAAATTATCTATTTAGAAGTCATGTTCTCGATTGTGTTTCTGAAGAGATGTCTAATTTGTTCGATAAGAACAAGAAGAGTGATAAATCCTTAAAAACGATTATGTAAATTTTTTTTTCTGACTTAGACTTTTCAGAAATCAAAAAAATTAAAGTGAGCTTGAGCATATGTGTACGCTTTTCACTAAGTATTGTCTGAAATTATCATGAAGTGCATGTTATTCGGCATGCGATGAAGCTATCAATTACATCAATTTCAGCAATTACAAGATCTACCAAAAACAACTAAAGGTGGATCTATGAGTACTAAGTAGTGAGTATGCTTTCGAAAAATGAAACAAAGAGTCAAAGAACAGTAACATACTACGATATACTTATGGCATTGCTACAAATTATTACATAGTTCAGCTGTCAATAATTCTTCCCTGCATTCTTAATCTCTAAGCAGGACTGTTCAACCTTTTTGTTCTCGACGTCTTTTAATTTCCATTATAATAATGACTAAATGTTGCTTATTAGGTTTTCAGTCATATTGGTAATGTTTGAGTCACTTCTCATAATTTTTTTTTTTATAAAGTTATTTAGCTTTGATTAAACTTTTTAACTTTGTTACGGTCCGCATTTTTTTTTTTTATACTCGGGCACTTAGTTGAGAAATTTCAAGCCACACGAGATACACTTGTGTCTGTTGATTTTAACATGTGATATTTGTGTATTGATATCTTATAGTGATAATATTGACTTATTTTAACTTATCGATTCAGTATAACTGGCTGATTTCCCCTTTAATTTCTGGAAATTTCGTGTCATATAGAATAATTTATACTTAGTTCGTGACCTTATGGTCACGATCAGTACTCTTAATTGCCATACATTTTGCAGGAATGCCCTACATGAATTGAGTGCTATCTAGGACACCAGTATGCATGTCAACTGAACATCTATATGTACTAATGATAATGTATGATACATGTGGTGGAGGCAAATTACTTTTCAACATTTCGGTATATCTAGTGCCTAGGCTGGTAATAGTTAACGTATTGACGGAAAATGTTTGGCCGAATCCAAAACAACTCTCAATTCGTGGTTAGGCTCACTATGTTATGATAGTTGGTTGGACCTGATAACAATTCTATATAATGGAATAGATTTGTTCATAACAGTATAATATTATGGGTAAAATTTTATAGTTGTAAATATTGATATAATTATAATAAAATAATATTGACAGTTCATAATTGTTGGATTTAGCTCATAACGTAATAATATTATAAAAAGATCCTTACTCCATATAGACACAAAGGGAGAGACGTTTTCCAACTGGGCGATATGCAAATTGTTGTTTCTAATCAGATATATGGAAAATTTCTGGGTTAGTTTAAATTGTCTTATCAGTCTCTTATCTAGTTTTTTTTTGCTCGATAAACAAGTACTTGTATTAATCACAAAAATATTTACATAGCTTTACAGAGAAGTTGAGTCACCTCAAGGCCTATCTAAGAAGATTAGAATCAATATCTCACGCTCTACAAAGTTTTCGATTAAAATTATTGTCTCATCGGTCTCTCATATAATTGGTAAGATTTATATGTATTGATCCTATCAATATGTGAGAGATTAACGTCAATCCAAAGTAGTCAAATAATTTTTGTGGATATATATTGGCATCAAAAGAATTAAAAAGGAGGATTTTGATAGACGAGCAAGGATCTTAGATGGGAAACTGGTGAACTACAAAATGGACCACACGAGCCTGCAGACAAATAGAGACCGGCACGTTCCACTTCAAAGCTTGTGCTCCTCGTTTTTCTTTTTATTTAATAGATGTTTGCGTAAGATACATCATTTAAAATATTATACATAAAAATTAATTTCAAAATTTTTTATATTTAAAATAAAAATTATATCACTAAATCAAAATTATTTATATTTAAAATGAAAATTATATCACTAGATCTAAAGCTTGTGCTCCTCTTTGCTTTTCCCTCTGCGCATTCTTGTCACGTGGCATGTACTCACCGTCCAAAGCAATGCTGATGCTTTGTGTAATGTATGGAGCAAAGGCTTGTTTGGATTTTAAAATAGGGACATGACACATTTGACCATTTCCTCTTCTCAATTTTGGGCAAAATCATTCGAAAATAAATTTGTTCATAATATTATAATATTATAAATGAGATTTAATATTTAAAAAAATAGTATAAAAAATTTACAGTCGTTAAATTTCACTTATAATATTATGATGTTAATTATGACGGTCCTTACTCAAAATAGCCACTTATTTTTGAAACAATCAACTTTTAAGCTTGTTAAGAGAATAACGATCAACATAGTGATTAAATTGCTAAATGTTTAGCTTATGAAAAATTTACCTTTAGTGGAGGTAAATATCCCAGTCATCTTTGTTGCCTCTAAGCTTAAGGACTTGGATCTTACAAGTGTGGGTTAATTGTATCTTATTCCGTATTTCTGTGTCGTGTTCCTAATTTTTGTATTTATATAAATATTTCATTGACAAAAAAAAGTATTTAATAAAAATCATTTAGTACACGAGACTCTAACCAAGCTCAACTTAGATTTGCCATTAATGAGGCTGACCATAAAAAATTAATCCATGCTTTCAGCATAAAGAATAATGTTCACCGGCCAAGCACATAGCCAAAACTTCTCCATAGGATTCTGACATTTGTCCCTTGACAAGTGTCAAATTAAATTTAATCTACTATAGTGGTTCGTGGGACAGTAGGGTTCCACAAAAAAATATATAATTTGTGTTAAAAAAAAATACGTGTTATCATCTCAATCAAAATGAGTGGTCATTTTCAAATTTTTTTCAATTTTCGTATAATTGACTAAATTTGGACCAACAATTAAAATGATCTACTATAGTCTTCTGTGTAATTAGTTAATAATTTTAAATTAAAATTTTCTCATAACGTAATAAAAATATGAGAAAACAACCCCTCTCCCTCTTGAAAGTGGCATTTATTCATGATTGTTTAGAAAATGATGGATAATTAGAATAAGTTTCCTTCACGACAAATACAAATGGTCATAGAAACCACGCCATAGAAAAGGCTAATTTCAATCAAAAGGCATCATAATCGCTTGTAGACTAAGTACACGATCGCTTTGTCTTCAGACAAAACAAAGAAAAAAAAAAAAGCACCATGTCTTGATCTCACATTTATTTCCTCTAATAAAATCAAAAAGATTCATTTATAATCCTTAATTTAACAACTCAGTCAATCCTATTAAGCTTTAAATTTACAACGGCCCCCCTTCCCCTTCCCCCTCCCCAAAACAATGTTTGAGCATTTTTTTTGGAAAATTTCTTCAAAACGATATGATCATTTAAAATGATCGAGTCGTGTGTGTATCGTTTATTAACCTTACGCGTCTCTAATAGGATGATCGTTCGGAATTCTGATCCCCTTTTATTATTATACCAAAAAACTCTTTTTGAAAAACTCTTTGAATTCATATCGGGAACATCGAATCTTAGAACACGTATTTTAATTTGAAAGATACACGTTTAAAAAAGATACTTATTTAGAGAAAAAACATACCCTTGTAACTAAAAAAATGTTACTTCACCAAGAAAGCAACAGGGTGCTGGACAATTTGACATATGATCCTTTAAATTAAAAACATATATAAAAGAAAATAAAGATGTTGAAATGGGATGTGTTTTTCCTCTCACGTGCATCAGCAAATGGAAGTTGACATTAGGATTTGGGGGTGTCTCAATTACGGATGTAGTTTTTAAGCTACCATAAATTTTTCATCCACTCGTGTAAGATCCACATGCATCATCTCCAGTCATTTCAGTGATGTGAACCAGAAGACATCTTGGCAAATTCACCATGGCTGAGTCAATCCTTCTCTACATTTTACATACAGTGAAAATTTTGTGCATCGTATTGTACATAAACATAAATAAACACATACGCCATGCATGTTTGCATAAACAATGATTGCAGTGTCAAGGCGGAGCCATTCACAGGCCCGCGCAGACTACAACCTCCACTGACCCCGAGAGCTAGAGCTATTAGAGCGTAAATTAAAACTATATTTTTTACAAATACGAGTATTTTTAAACTAAAAAATTAATTTGACCCTACCAAAAAAAAGTTATCCACATACAAATACTAATTTGTATTTGTGTATTTTTAACCTCCACTATAATCCTAATTCCCCGCTTGTGTAGAGTAATAGTTGTAAATGTTAAAGTCATGAGTATAATGTGTATATGTGGTAGTACTAGTCAAATTGATCATTAAAGTCAATAAATAGTTTAACCACACGGCAAAATAAATGAGGTACAGAAGATTGTTCAAAGCCTTGAATATTGTTGGTTTCACATTCCACCATGTGAGAGAGATGGAACCATGAATCACAATTTGAAACATGGCCAAAATCAACTTCAACAACATTCATAAAGTACCAGCAACTCGGAAATTCAGTATAGAAACATTTCAAATTCTTGAAAGAAATACTTCATAAGTGGAGATGATATTAAAGTTCGTTGTGAAATTCAATATTTTTTTTTGGAATATGGATGCAAGACTTGCTCATGTTTCGGTTTCAGTCACGAACCATGCTTCCTCCGAGTGCAATCATGTATTTTAAACTTTGACACCTTTAATACGAGTTTGAAAGGCTTTTCAAAGAGAGTTGCCCAGCATAAGTTACTACGAACAGGATTTAAGATCAATGAACAAGTCCTGATCTGGAAACAATTCTCAGCCCTACCATCCTAGTCATGCCATTGTCACCATGGCTACATTGATACATTTACTTAACCAAGATGGGATATGTACCCAGAATCCGGCGGAACCGGCCAGGGGTTTCGACGTCCAACATGGCGACTTTGGCATTCGGAAGTAGGGTAAGGAACAATAAACTCAATCCAACTCAAAGGATTGGGGTATATAGCAGGCTAAGTAGAGCAAATCACTGGAAGCAAGACAAATCAAGCTGCCATTACCTTGTAAAGGGCAAGGGGCTAATTTCACTTCATATTGACACGAGCGTCACGCTCTCCACCATATGAAATGAACACAATTTCATATGAGAATACATTTTGCATATAGAAACCAAATGTCAGACCTAGGAGGCAAGTGTCGTTTTCACGCGATGATTGTAAGCCTTGTTCAACCTTTACAGAAAGATATGGTCAATATGGAATCCAAATCTTGGCTCTGAAAACATTTTCCAATTTTTCGTAAATGAAAACTAAGAAAAATGTAATTATAAGGTGAATCTTGTACATACATGTAATATCTGGGTGGTAAATGAAGAATACCTTTGTTAAAGGGCTTCAGAACAAGAAGTCATCTACTAATTCATCTATCAATGAAGTTAATATTTCCTTCTCAATCTCTATACCCTCTTCAAATGTATCTGTTTCGAACTCAACCCATTTCCCATTCTGACTACTCATGTCCTTGTCCACAACCTCATCGACCATCAAGTCTACCATGTTTGTCCAACCCAAAATCTCTTGGTACACATCTTCTGTCAAATGGTCTGTCCTCTCGAACATAGCTGTCCACTTAGCCCAAGCTTTGAAACTTCCACAGAAAACACGCTTGCACCTTAGTTCTAGACATTCCTCCACACAATCAAACAACGCCTTTCGTGCAACCTTGAATGGCTCTTCTAGAATTTTGCTTGATTCCGTTATGTGACATTCCAACTGATCAAAAAGATCGGGGTCCATGATCTGGTGCACCTGACCATGAGCGAACTCCTCCAACATCAAGTCTGCATTCCTAATTATATTTCTAATGTACTCTAATTCCCAATAGCACGATCCTTCAAAATTGGTGAACGTCAATATGGTAGTTGTATCCTTTCTTCTCCTCGCCCCAACTGATGTCGAAGAGGCAGAATCTGCTAGATCCAAATCATCATCCATTAGTTGCTGTGTTCTGCCAGAACTCCAATCTGAAACTTCATCAACTTCAACTGACATACACCACTTGCTATCTGACACTGAAATGTATCTTCAGTAACAACATGATACCAAGTAATATTGTGGCTCATGATTAAATAATCTACAATATGCAACTATAGAAGTTCTGTGATGGAAACAACTTTTTAACAAACTTAATGATCCCGAAGTTAGCAGATTGTATCTACTCTTAACAATGATAAATTTTTTTAAGGTCAGACTTCCACAGCAGCAGGAGGCATGTTGACAAATTTCCCCTTGCTAGCCCCTCCCTCTTTCTCTCCCTCCCTCACCCTCCAACACGCAAACAAGGGAACTAAAGAGTAAAACTTTCATGAAAATACCATTTGGGTTTCCGCATGTTCATGTTAGTTCTGTGAAAGAAAGGCCATACGCCTGGCTCCTTTCTTTTAAATGTGTACTCTCTTTTCCCTTCGGGTGAAGTATAAAAGTTATTGCAATGTATATTCATTAGGTTTATCTCACATATATAATTGAAACCAGAGTTTATTTCTGTACTAGAGCATGAAAGAAGACGAAACAATGTATACAAAGCGGATGGTCTTTTACCTCCACTGCTATAACTTCTGCTGCTATCTAATGAGTTGCAACTAGCTTCTGAGATAGAAGGCTCTAGACTTGATGCTGGGCTTGCGTATCGAAAATCAACTTCTGTTTCACATTCATTGTTGTTCCAACTGCTATGCTCCCCCATTTCTTCTGATCTCTGTTAACATTGAACAGGTTTTAAGCCAAGTACCACGTGAAATACAATGTACATGAAGTAAGAACTTATGATTAATATACGTTTGTCCCATTGCAGCAGAGGATATACTAACTCACAATTATATATTTGGACATATTAAAGCACAAAATCCATGACTTTTTAATTTTTTCTGCCACCATATGAAACTGGAGATATGATTTCTGAACCACTAGACACTTACGAATATGCCTTGGTCAAATGAACACAAAATACCATCCTAAAGGATTTCTTTTGGAGAGTGCATACAAGTGAAGAGCCCAGATTAGTTGGCCCAAGGTATCAAATGTGCTCAAACTCAAAGTTACCAAGCTCGGTCTAAATGCAAGTCCATTGTGGATTCAATTAGTTATACCCATGGAATTTACAACACTAGAATCCATGTTCTCCAGATAGCATATGTCAAATAGAAGAATATCTAATCACAAGACGCAGTGCTATGCATATAATATAATGAAGTGGTATAATATTGGATAAAAGAGAACTAACATATCTCGACACACATTACACATCAACACTCTCCTGACACCCGTAAAGTATTTAATAAATTAACATGTCATGTCCTAGCAATATGCCAAACCAAATTTTAGCAATACCCCCCCCCCCCCCCCCCCCCAACAGCCTTGGCTTCAGTAATAACTTCATCTGATACATTTACAAGGTAGGAGAAAAGATAACAAACTAGTATGTAAATAATGGACATAAAATCCTATAGTTAATTAGCAGTTTTCTATAAACTGGATAATATTTATAATGATACCCAAACTGAGTAGATTAAAATGCTATCAATCTAATACAGAAAGAAAGAAGTCTAAGTTCCCACTTTAAGTCCTCTTCCCTCTAATTACATAGGAAATAACAATAAACAATGGCGTTACAAAATACAAGCTTAAGTCCTTTCTCCAGTAGTCTCTGACATTGTATACCTTAGAAGAAAAAGCATCAAAAAACCAACATTGCATAGCTGCTCATTTGCATAATTATTTGAGCATCTTTTGCCATTGCTCAGTGCATAAACCGTATCTAATCTCTAGGATGAAGGTCCAATCGATGGGTTCATACTAATCAATGTACCATGTGAAAAAAAAAAAAAAATTGCAGACTTTTCGTGTTTTTAGAGTTTAGACCGTCCAGTGGGAGTTGATACAAAGTGTGAAAATAAATTCAATGAAAGGACTAATGTCAAATAACAAAAAAGCATACAAAAAAATCATCACCTTGTTGGCCCTCTAATCATTTAAATGAATATCATATCTGAATTTGAAAAAAGCATACTGTTAGTTACTTGAGATGAGAAATCTCGAGCTGTATTGCAGATTTATGCCCACAAATAGCTTGTTGTCGAAATTCAGAAGACAGTACTCTGTTGCCCAATCCCAATGAAATGTGGACTATATTTGAAACATATACACTTTGCAAAGAAGAATTTATTATTAATAATGAATTATCTCATTGCTTGATGCTTGATTTTGGTGACACAGATCAAAGAACTCAAGACAAAAGAAATATATGTATAGAAGGTAAAATACCTGCCAATTTTGTGTAGCTCTGATTGTAAGTTCATCAACAGTAGAGCAATGTGAGTCGTATCCGACACCTGGATTGTCCTGAGATAGGCGAAGTTGTAATCCCTTGGTATGTACAGATGAGGTATTCATTGAGTTGAGAGTGGATATTGAATCTTGAAAACCTTTGGCAGAACTAGACAGGGACTGCACTCCCACTTTGTCGTCATGAGAAGATTCAACTCTTGAAGTCAATTCCTTAAGTTTTTGTTCCAAAAGTGCACTTAATGCATCACTGGCAACTAAATTAAATCCTGAAGATGACGCAGTTGAATATTTTGAACTAGTGTCATTATCATCAGGATTACTAATCAGAGACAAGCTCTTGCTGTTTTCCATGGCTTGAGCAGATGAATTTGATCCAGGCAATGATTTTTTAATGGGAGATGTGAATGTAAATGACACAACATCCATGCCACTTTTCCTGTCAACTGTGTCACAGTTAGTTCTTCCTTCAATTGTGATATTACATTTGACAGTGCTCTCCTCTTTGCTCATCAGTAAATTATTGGCAGCATTTTTACCAGTATGACTATTCACACTTGCTGATTGTTTCTTTCGTTGAGACTTCTTTACTCCAGACTGTGAAGAGTCCTTTCTGGAATCAATTGCCATGGAATTTGATTTTCCAGACCCAACTGAAGTGTTGACAATAATCTTATTAACAACTTTACTAGTGCTAGTAACACTTGCGGACAAAACTTTTCTGTCTTTGTGATTGGAAATAGAAGGTTTCAGACTTTCTTTGTCCTTATTGGTCATGCCGTTCTGCTTCTGGTTATTCTGTCTGAGCACATCAGAGGATCGGCTAGATGGAGTTCTCTTTTGCATACTCTTTCTTGTATTTGGTTGGTTCTTACTTACAGAGCTGGGCATAGTTTCACTATGTTCCTTTTGACTCACGGAACGTTTACCCATTGAAGCCAGTCCATCTCTTTTCTGAGTATAGGACTTTGCTTGAACGGCGGGTGAAATTGGTTTCTCCTTGGTTTTCAGACTTTTTGGACCAACTTTTGATGCCTCCGAAGCCTTGAATAGATGCATATCTCCCTTTTCGCTAGGTTGCCTTTTCATATGCTTGCTAGTATTTTGTTTGTTAGATGATTCAGGGGTCCTGGAGGACTTTTGAGCAGCCTCCATTTTCTGTTTCAAATCGTGAATTCTCAAGGGAACTGAGGGAGACCCAAATGACGGTAACTTGCCTTTAACAGTTGACTGAGGACTCTGTTCAATTATTTTGGCAGCCGCCTCTATTATGTAAGCTGCATTCTTTGGAGGAATAAGCCCAGGACTTTTAATAGGAGACAACAGCCGGTTGTGAGTAATGGAAATGGGCTTAGCCGATTTTGGAGGCAATACTTCAGTTTGAAACCTCTCAATTGGTCTCTGCATCTTCTGTAACCTCAACTCCAAAGGATTTCTAGCCATTCCATCCAACTTATTTCGCATACTTTCATAGATTACTATGTGATGCTCATTTGGAAAATCTGTGGTGCCCTTGAGATAATAGGAATCTCTAAAAGACTGAGACTCAAAAGAGAGGGTGTTATAGGACTCAGTAACATGTGAAGTTGGCAAAGAATCCAGCCCCATAAGACGTGCAACAACCCCGGGCGCTTTCGTCCCACATCCTTCATCACCACTAATGGATGAAGCATTATGGTAATGCAAATCACTATTAACCCTAGCAGCAGGACCTCGGTCATTATCATGTACCTTCGCAACATCAGAAAGGTAGACAATACAATTTCAATGTGAACAAGTATAAGAGTACTCACAACTAAGGGCAACCAATTAAAAGCAGAAAACCACCTGCTGAAGCCGTGAAATAGCTGAACCATCGACATTTTCTTTCCCTTGTTTTACATTTTCTGCAGCCAAGCACAAATAAACACAGTAGAATAATCAGAAAGCAAGAACATAATCAAGTTTGATAAACAAAAAATAGCGCACTAGTTAATATTCTGCAAAGGGAACAAGAAATTACCAGACTGTTCAGGTTTGTTAGAGAACAGCTTCTTCCGAGATTTGAGATTCCAATCGAACAACTGAAGAAAGCCTCCTTTCGAACTCCGCTTTTCAACCTCCATTTCCTCATTTACAAACTAAGATTATCCATTTTTTTTCTCTGAATCGAAAATTACATT
This sequence comes from Ehretia macrophylla, assembly GCA_037974665.1. Classification (NCBI taxonomy): domain Eukaryota; kingdom Viridiplantae; phylum Streptophyta; class Magnoliopsida; order Boraginales; family Ehretiaceae; genus Ehretia; species Ehretia macrophylla. The sequence goes on from CM075776.1 coordinate 49,237,858, forward strand.
CGCCAAAACCAATCTGTGATTCAGAACAAGACTTTTCATGCTTTGGTTGACTAAAATATCAAGAACTTCCAAGATTCAGAGTAAACAATTAGCAAAAATAAATTTTCAATCAATTAAGTACCCACATTTTCCCATTTATTACACAGCACAACATATTCGGTAAAGAATAAATTTTCAAAAAAAGAAAAGAAAAGAAAACCCATCAATTCTTTCCCAGGGGGAAAAAATATAAAAAAGATCCCCAAAATAAATAAATAAATAATCACCTAAATATTGTCTGTGAGCAAATAAGCATCAAAGAAAGCACCTTTCACTAAAATATGTATTTATATAACTCTAGGTTGCTTAGCTAGAAACAAAAAGAATCAAGAAGCATATGTGCATAGCTATGAATATGGAAAGACAATAATTTCAAGATTTAACCAAACCCCGTTTCTCAATCAAAGCTAATATACATGTAAAGATCAAATCATTCAAAGGAATTTACAAACAATATTCAAACCCCAGTACTTAAAACTTTAAAAATAAAAAAAATAAAAAAAGAGTGAACTTTACTACCAACACTTAACACTAAACACATTTTTGTATGTTTATGTAACATTTGTATGTAAAACAACTAGCATTGAAATGGGTAAGCATCAAAAAGAAGGAAAGATTCAATCTTGTGATCAAATTAATTCAACTATACTAACCAGTAAGAATTCTTCTCATAGTCAACCTCACCAAGTTTCAAGATTGGCTTCTAAAGCTCTTTCATTCTTTTTTCTTTTTGGTTTTCTTGTGGAAGTAAGATCTGAAAGGCCTAAAAAGGAAAAAGAGTTTTGGGTTTTGAATTTTGATTTTGGAGAATGTGGGTAAGAAAGAGAATGTATGCGTGTGTGTGTGTTTTGTTTTTGAGTGTAAAGACAGAGAAGAAGGTGAGGTACCAAATGAGACACACTAGGAAAGTGCGTGTATTTGCGCGCTTATGCTGTTTTACCTTGTGTGTAAATTCAAAATTAAAAAGAAAAGAAAGAGCAAAAAATACTTTTTTTCTGTCAACAATTAACTTACCCAAAGCAAATAAGATAAAGTTGGATTCAACTTGGGCTATATTTGACCCAAAAAAAAAAACTTTTGGGTTATAATTTTTGTGGTGTAGTGGTATATTTTAACTTATATTTTAAATCACTCAAGAGCTAGACAAATTTTGTAACTAATAGCATAAGGTCAAACTTGTAATCTTTGACCACAACAAATCGTTACTCGACAAGTTCACTTAATTAAAATGTGCCTGTATCTATATGCATTTTTTGGTGGTCAATTTCTATTGGAAATCTCGCTCCTAGAAGTGTTCATTTGAGCAATCCGCTATATGGTAAAAAAAAAAATACATAAACTGATATCCATAGAGGCATATTCTGCTGAGGTGAAGTGGTTGGGTAACAATTTACTACATTAAAAATCAGATAGCAACTTCTTTTTTTTTTCTCAATCAATTGTATGTATATGAATGACCAAAGAAACCACATGTATTTCTGAAAAAATATTTTACGGCAAACAAACGGAGCTTATCATCTTTCTAATGTAAATTTATTTTTATCACTTTATTACCTTTGATCAAATAATTTATAGATCAGAAATTATAGAGAAAGAATGAGATAATTTGAACCCAGAGTGGAATAGGATTTGGAAATAATGATGGTGGAACAAGACTTTAAAGGCTTGCGTGATGTTGCAAGTTAAGAGCAAATTGAAATGATACGAGGACTGGAGAGACAAAATCTTTACATTAAAATATAAACACATTAGGCTCCGTTTGTTTGTCGTAAAATATTTTTTCAAAAAATATTTTCTGAAATTTTTAATATTTGGTAACACTGAAAAATTAGTCAACTGTAAAATATTTTTCAGTTAACAATTACAGCTGCTTTTACTTAATTTTTCAGAGTTTGGTAACACCGAAAAATTGATCAACTGTAATATATTTTTGGATCAATAATTGCGACAAGTACAAAATTTTAGAAAATATTTTCATGTCCTTTGGGAGAAGAAAATATTTTACGTAACTCACTGTCCATCCAAATATTATAAAATATTTTTCAGTATTCTATTTTTCATAAAACATTTTTCTCCAACAAATTATTTTACAGCAAACAAACAGAGTCAGATATTTTCTATAACTAGGTTATTTTACGGCAAACAAACAGAGCCTAATTATGCCTACTTAATTTGTCAATGCTCAATCAATTTGTCAAAATAATTAGGAAATAAAAAAATGTTTTAGTAGCACTTTTTCAAAATTAACAAAGCTAATGTTGTTTTTGTGTGTTTTGGACGTTTATTATCTTTTTCTTGGGGTATGAAATCGTAGAAACTTGTGGTACTTTAATATATATTTTATTCAGCACAACATTATACTATACCATTCAACATGAATGAAAAAAAAAGTAGGAAAAAGAAGAAATAGGAATTAAGAAATAGACTAGGCTCTATCTATCTATCTATTTAATTATTTATTTATTTTTCGGTTTTGATTGAGTAATGATTGGCCGATTTTATATACGAGACTTTGTGACATTTCTATTTTAAACAATATATTTTGAGAAGATATATACGCGTAGCTTGTACAATCAACTTTTGAATGCGTTTTTTTTTTTTTTTTTTTTCAATTTGAATTGATTATTTATTTCAATATGAAAAGAAAAAGCAATTTTGGACACAAAATATGAGTACGATATGGTGCTAGAAGAAACTAGTTGAAGGACATATAATTTAGAAAGATGAAGCTTTGAAAACTTTACTGAATAGCATTGTTATGTTTTGTTTCAAAAGGCAACTAAAATATAACCCAAAATTATATTTGTTAGAATATGATTTTAATTAATTTTTATTGGCTATGTTTTAAAAAAAATTATGGATATTATTGATGTGGAGTTTTAGTCTTGCAGGTAAATGGCTATGCAGTTTTCCCATGCAAGAGATATCCGAGTGTTGTGGAGGTCTAGTACAAGTAGGATTCAAGTCTTGAAGAGTCCAGGTTACTATGAAGAGTTTCTATATTTTTTGCAGATAAGGTGATAAAGAGATAACGTTTCAAGCTATCAAGAACTCTTGCACTAAAAGAGATAACATCAAAGACACTCCTACCTATACTCGACATCTGCATCAAAACTTGCTAAATATGCGACTTATTTCTCAGTTGATCGATGGCGTGCAGTGAGCAAAAAAGTAGCAGCAGAATCGTGAGTTAGGTGTAGGTAGTCTGTGTCAAGTCGTGTTGCAACATGCTGTGTAATATAATGTACTAAATGTTCTATTTTGTGTTACAACACAGTTTGTTTTTTGTCATATGTATTGACCAATCCATCTAGAGTTTCAAGACTCTTTTTATTATGTTTTTAGTATACATTATTCGGGAGAAGAATATGTGTTATCAGGAGAGAACTTTGTAAGTCGAGGGGAGATCGCCAAACTAGAAAATCTACTAAGGAAATCTTACACCTAGGCGACAAGAGTTAAGAGGGAGTCTTCAATTGCGTAAGTTTCCATTGGTGTCTGTAATCTCTTAAAACTTAGTGGATTAGTTTGTTGGCCAGGGAGTGGCCGCATGGACATAGACCAAGTTGGTTGAACCACGTTAAAATTTCTGTGTCCTTACTTTCGTTACAACAAATTTACTTAGTTGATTTGTTTAATTATCAAATTGATTTAAGAGGCCAGAAATCTAACAAGTGGCATCAAGAGCAGGTTACTGAACTAACTGAGTTAAATATTTGGAAAAGTTTTTTTTCTGGCTGTTTTGCAGATATGGAGACATTTTGGGATGAAAGTTCAATTACCAAACCACCACTATTGGATGGATCAAACTACTCATATTAGAAGGCTCGAATGAGAATATTTATCAAATCCATTGATGAAAAAGCTCGGAGGGCAGTTGTCGTAGGATGGGCGCATCCTACAATGAAGAATGATGAAGGAATTAATGTGCCGAAAAATGAGGATCAATGGACTGCAAATGAAAGTCGTTTGGCTAACAATAATTCTAAGGCTTTAAATGCGATTTTTAATTCTATAGATCTAAATCAATTTAAATTGATTTCAACTTGTGAAATTGCTAAAGATGCTTGGACTATTTTACATACTGTATATGATGGAACAAGCTGTCAAAGTGTTCAAGCTTCAAATTCTTGCAACAAGATTTGAGGAATTGAAGATACAAGAGGATGAGACTATTACTGATTTCAATGGCAAGTTGTGTGGCATTGCAAATGAGGCGTTTGCACTAGGTGAAAAATATTCAGATTCAAAGCTTGTAAGGAAGGTATTACGATCACTTCCTGAAAGATTTGCCATCAAGGTTACTGCCATCAAAGAAGCAAAAGTTGTTGATGACATGAAGCCGGATGAATTAATGGGTTCACTTCAGACATTTGAGATGAAATTTAAACAGAAAAGAAGATAGAAAAATATTGCATTCCAAGCTGAAGTTCAAAGTCAAAATAATCAAAGCTCTTACCATGATAAAGATGCAGAAATTACTGAATCTTTAGCATTGCTCACGAAGAGTTTCAACAAAGTGCTGAAAAAATGGAAGAAGCAGAGAAATGGATATAGGCTAGCAACTGTTACAACAAATCCTGAGACATTCAGAAGGCAAAATAGAAAATCGTTCGAGGAGAAAAAGAAAAATAAAGGCATTCAGTGCAGGGAGTGCGAAGGATTTGGTTATATACAGACTGAATGTGCAAATACCTTGAAGAAAAAGAACAAGACAATGAACACCACTTGGAGTGATGAAGATTTAGATGATGTTTCTGAAGGTGATGAAGGATACACCAACAATTATGTTGCATTCGCTGTTGCAACAGGACAGAATGGCGGAAAGACTGTTTCAGCTAATGTCGTACTATCTATTGCAACAACATCCACAACAGAACATGTATGATAGCAGCACGAATTCTGAAACAGAGAGCGACGATGATCTGGATGAAGAAGGAATCATAAAAGCATACAAGGAGATGTATGAAAAATGGTTGATTGTATGCAAGAAGAATCAGGAGCTTGAGGAAAAGATCAATGGATTGGAGGAACAAAAAGTTGATTTGACAAAATCAGTGAGAAACCACCAGATCCAAGCAGTCGAAAGTCCTTTGAAGATTGAAGAGTTACAACGTGAGCTGAAACAAACTCGGCGAAGTGTGAATATGCTGAATTCAGGAACTTTGAAGCTTGATCATATGTTGTCAATTCAAAAGCCAAATGGAAATCACACTGGACTTAGGTCCCAAGAAAGTCTTTCAACGGGAAAAACTATATTTGTCAAAGAATCTAAGGAACCGAAGCTGGAACTGCATGTTGCAACATCATCTGCGACAAAGGCAAAAAATTTAGAAGGAAAGAAAAAGAGATTGTTCCAATCTGTCACTACTGCGGCGTTCCTGGACACATCAGATCACGATGCTATAGGTATATTGATGATCTGAAAATAAGTATGTTTGTCAATCCCTTGTTTTATGATAAGCCTAGGAAATTACCAAAAGTAAGGGTTGATTTGTCGCAACAGAACTTGAAACAGATCTGGGTAAGAAAATTTGACACATTTTATGCATTCAAAGATTTGTGCTTAAGGTTAATAACAGAGAAAAGTTGTAACATAGGAAAGGTTGTTAGAATAAAAAATGATAATGGTAGGGAATCTGAGAACTTTGTATTTCTGAATTTTGCACTGAACAATGAATATCACATGAGTTTTCAGCACAATAATAATTAAAAAAAATGGTGTAGTTGAAACAAAAAAAAAAGATTGTTCTAGAATATGTTGCAACATAACATCAACTAGCAGACATTTTCACTAAAGTACTTGACTTTGGGAGAAAAGCTATTAGTATTTGTATCAATTAATGTTGGTACATGTATTGAAACATGAAAGTGATAAGTCTCAAGAGATGTGAAAGTTTAATAATTAAATCAACTTGAGATTTTGTTATTTGAACCATACTTCTTGTGCACACTATTTTTTGATCTGATTGAGAAATTGATTTTAATGGTTTACAAGTGTAGGAGTTTAAACTTACTAGTGACTTTGGATATAAAGAGAAGTCTCTTTATCCATTCATGTACTCTATTCACTCATGAAAAGAAAAGAAAAAAGAAAGAAAAAAGAAAACAAATGGGAAAAAAAACAAAAAAAGGTGAAGACTGAAAAAAGCTACCTAGACCAGATTGAAGGTTCTGGAGTGAAAGCTACCAAGTCCAATATTCATGTGAAATTTTTGTTGCAATGTGATTAAACGATTAGGTTGTTTGAATAGGTTGCTTTAAATTCTAAATCTTGCAAATACTGATTTTGAGAAATTTCAAGAAAGATCTTTATATAGCTTTCACACATACACATAGTTCAAGTTATAAATTCTTGTGTGATTTAAGTATTGAATAAATCTAATTTCTTGTTGATGACATCACAATCAATGTGGATTTTATGAGACATTCATTGTTTTTTTGTTTACGAAATAATTCATAAGTTTGAGTGCTTAAGTGGTTGTTTGGTGAAGTAATATTGCAACATGGATTGCAACAATCTTTTTCAACTAAGCTTGTGTCGTAAGAGAGAAAAAAAAGTTTTTCTTTGATGTCAAATCTGTTGATTGACATGGCATATATATGTTGACATTTGTAAGCTAAAAAGTTGTGACTATTCAAGAGAGTTTGAGTTCCACAAAACTTGTGGCATTATTGCATTAGGGGCGGATCTAAAAATTTAATATTGGGGGGGCCAAAATATTTTTTTAATGATACTATATAGATTTTTTTTTTAAATGAGGGGGGCAATAATTTTTTTTAACGATACTACATAGATATTTTTAAAAAAACTTAAAACGCACGGCCCCCCTCTCACACTACATAGATCCGCCCCTGGTTGCATGTTAATCTAAGGCTCTAATCATTGAAAAACTCTTTCTTCTTTAAAGTTTGCTAATCTAAGGCTTCTCATTATCTCACACAGGTTTCTCTCTCATCTATTCTCTATTCACCACTTCATCTTCTTGAGAAAGTGCTAGGACATTGTTTTACAGGTTTTTTGAAAGCAAGCATGATATCCACTCGTTCAGGAGTTTTCTCCCATGTTTTTGCAGGGTCAGCTTAAAGTAGATATTCAGGGGGAGCCTCGAGCTAAAGGGCATGTTGGACCAACTTCTGTAACAGCTTCTGATGTGTTGTTGCAACAGATGCAGAAACATCAAAGTGAGGTCTATGACCTATGCAACAATCAAACCATTGTTAAAGCTAATCTGCAGAAGATCATGGCTAATCTTGAGAAATTGATGGAAGGACAACAGACCTTACTTGATTTCGTCTCCAAATCCACTGTTTGAATGATCATTTGCTTGATGATTATTGCTTTGATACTTTACTAGTTTTATTTTTTGCTCGGATACTTTGCTATGTTTAAATTCTACTACTTTGCTCTGGGTTCATATTTCTGTTTGATGTTTTATGTTATGCTTCTATTGCTCTGATACTCTATTCTATTGCTTTGGTTTCTTTTGTCAAAGTGGGAGATACAAGACAATGATTTATGATTATGTTTTAAAGCTTTGCTTTCATGACAATGGGTGATTCAATGGTTGACAGTGGTAGGATGATAATTGAATTTGGCATGATGGTTTGTTATTGTTTGGTTTATGTTTTGAGCTTTGCTCAATTATGAGTTACCTTGTTAAGGGAGAGATTGTTTACATTGCTTATTTTGATGTTAACCATTGCTTGTGAATTTTTGTCAAAACAAAGCTAAAAGGGGAGATTGTTAGGATCTGATTTTAATTAATTTTTATTGGCTATGTTTTAAGCAAAAATTATGGATATTATTGGTGTGGAGTTTTAGTCTTGCAGGTAAGTCGCTATGCAGTTTTTCCATGCAAGAGATATCCAAGTGTTGTGGAGGTCTAGTGCAAGTAAGATTCAAGTCTTGAAGAGTCCAGGTTGTTATGAGGAGTTTCTACATTTTTGGTGATAAGGTGATAAAAAGATAAAGTTTCAAGCTATCAAGAACTCTTGTACTAAAAAGATAACATCGAAGACACTCATACCTATACTCGACATCTACATCAAAACTTGTTAAATATGCGACTCATTTCTTAGTTGATCGATGGCGTGCAGTGAGCAGAAAAGTAGCAGTAGAATCGTGAGTTAGGTGTAGGCTGTCTGTGTCAAGTTGTGTTGCAACATGTTGTGTAACAGAATGTACTGAATGTTCTATTTTGTGTTGCAACACAGTCTAGTTTTTGTCATATGTATTGACTAATCCATCTAGAGTTTCAAGACTCTTTTTATTATGTTTTTTGTATACATTCTTCGGAAGAAGAAAGTGTGTTCTCGATAGAGAACTTTGTAAGTCGAGGGGAACTTGCCAAACTAGAGAATCTACTAAGGGAGCCTTACACTTAGGCAGTAAGGGTTAAGAGGGAGTCTTCAATTGCGTAAGTTTCCATTGGTGTCTGTAATCTCTTAAAACTTAGTAGATTGATTTGTTAGCCAGGGAGTGGCCGCGTAGACGTAGACTAAGTTGGTTGAACCACGTTAAAATTTATGTGTCCTTACTTTTGTTGCAACAAATTTACTTTTTTACAAATTTACTTAATTGATTTGTTTAATTATCAAATTGATTAAAGAGCCAGAAACTGACAATATTCATTGTCACCATATGTGATCTTAAATGCAACTAAAAGTGAATTATTGGTGTTGACTTCTCTTATATTTTTTATGTATTCATTATTTCATAAATTATATTAATTGTTTCAAGACTTGCCAATAATTAATTGATGAATCACTATAGACCATAATTTAGTTCAAAAAAATCTAATTTCAAAAAAATCTAATTTCAAAAATTATTGCCATGTCACATGAGTAAGAAATAAAATGTTGACAAGAAAAATCAAAATACAATCGAAAATATAAATGCCATGCATGATGATCAGTTCTTCATATGAAAGCACATGCATGAAGGTATCTCCACATCTAGAGTAGACGCGTCATACGAAATTACACACATTAAGACATCTATGCATCTAGAGTACACGTGTAAGAAGAGATGGATAGTTAAATGTGCAATTATTTGACATAGTATTCTTTCTTAGATTCATAAAGTCTCATTAATATTTATGGAATATTGGACATTAAAAATTGAAGGGATGAACTCTTAAATAAGTTTTCAGAATAATAAAATACTTTGGTGCTTCAGATAATTTAATATGTTGACAAGTATTTCAAGTAGCGTACATTATTGGTGATTGACTAGTTTCCGAGTACTCTTTTCCATTCCCTTAATACAAGGTCATCTGCATTTTCTTTAGCAAGTTCTTTTTTATCCTTATTAATTTTCGTTTTCGAGTTTGAATAACAATAGTTGAGGGGGATAGATAACCAAAATTCCTAAATTTTGACTTTTTTCGTTTTTTCTTTTTCATCGTAAACCTATTTTTTAAGAAACTCTAATTTTTTAAAAAAATATAAAATCGAGTTACAAAGTAATTATTTGAGAGACATCTAACTCTTCCTATCTTTTTTTAAGAACACTAACAAAGGTTGTAGCAACAGCCTCACAACATTATAGCCAATCGGCAATTACAAAACATAGTTGGTAAGTCAATTTCTACAATAATTTATTTCCCGATAAATCTGGACTAATTACAATCCATCGTTTGCCCTTAGCATCTTCTTACAATTTTCAATTAGTAGTTTTAAGGGACTATTGGATGGTATTACTCCCTTCACAAGCTTAGCCCCCAATTGTGAAACTGTTTCAATGGTAAGCTTGTCAACACCCATATCGATAATCCATTTAGTCCTTCCCATAAGGCCATGAGTTCATACATGAATGACAAAAAAGCGATGAAATTTGACAAATGAAGAATTACAATTTATGAATGGGGGGTTAGTTTCAAAACGATAACAACAACATATGTACGTAACAATAACAATGCATAAAATAGTAGTAGCATCGATTACCATTTCAAATAATTGTCCTTATGGATGACAACAAAGGCAAAATTTATCCAATGAAGAATTGGAGCTGTAGCTATGGTACCCAAACCTGTCCTTTGTAAAGTCTTTTCATCTAAGATATCCAGTATCAATTATATAGCACACAAGGTGAGTGTGATTCTTGGGTAGTTGTGTACTCCATGTAATGCACATTCAATTTTTTCATTCTTTTCAACTTGATGCATCACTGGTAGGATTCCACTGGGGACATTGCTGTTGTGAAATGGTCAAATATTCAGCATGAAGACATTATTCTCAAGTTTAACAATTGAATATCATGGGACCATCATGTCTCAGTTTTAATTATATGATCTCATTCTCTCCTTCAGGCCAACTATCACGGCAACAATTAATAATATCAACTCAAGTTGGAAGGTGTTTTTGGCCCTACAAGGATGTTAGAATGAAAGCAATGAGTTGTGAGTACTTGGTGTTAAACAGAGTAACTCAAAATTTTTATATGGTGGTTTTAGAGTCTCTGATTTTTCGATGTGAGACAAGTACATATTGTAACACTCCCTCTCACGTGTGAGCTGATTTGTGAGGAGTCACACTTGAAAGATTGAACACGCATAAACCTTATTTTGAGATTGTCACACTTGGAAGATTGAATACATGTGGACCGAATTTCTGAGATAGATCACACATGGAAGATTGAATACACGTGGGACATACATGGGAGATTGAAGATGCGTGGAATATGATACACGCGAAAGATTGAACACAAGTGGATCTAATTTAAGAAGGGTCACACACGGATAAATATGACTGAACCAAGGGCCCTGCTCTAATACCATGTTAAAAAGATTGAATTTTCATCTTAAAACCAATTGGTGTCTAGTGGAGTAACCCAAGATCTTATAAGGCGGTCTTAGAGTTTCTGATTTTTTGATGTGGGACAAGTGCATATTCTAATAGTTACTGTATAAGGAGCGAGATATTGTAATGTCGTACGGAAATTGATCGATCACCAAAAAAAAGGAGAAAACAAAAAAAAAGCTATGAGTTGTAATAACTTTTACTTCGACACCACTAAGAGGAAGATTTAATTAGCTGAAATTTTTCCAATGTGAAAATGTTAGAGTAATTTCTAATAGACTTTACCAAATGGATTTGTAATAAGTTTAGAAAAGTTGGATGATGAATGAGAAGTAAAAAATGCCCACAAAAATAGACTAGGAGCGGATTTTAGAATGTTTTGTGAATAAGAACAAAATAATTTTAGTAACAAAACTTTGTACACCTATGGAGGTTAAGCAATTTTGCATAAAAAGAATATGGAGTATTGTAAAATATTTTATAGGGCGAGTGGGACGTCAATCTCAAACCCTTACCCCCTGTTTGGATTGCACAAGGAAATGAAAGTAAAGTCAAGGAAGAAACATAAAAGAAAAGAAAGGAAATGAATTATCTTGTTTGGATTGTAAAAAAATAATAATGGAAAGAAAAGAAAATGATTTTATGATTTTTTGTTTGGATTGGAGAACGAAAGGAAATAAAAGGATAAATGTAAATGCAATATTAATTAAATACTTTTTTATTTTTATAATAATGAGACATGTAGGGACAAAAGAGACTATTTACACATAATTTTTTCATTTTCTCTAAAATACCCTAATTTAAAAGGATTATAAAATTATTCTCATTAAAAGAAATGAAAGAATTTTATAACCCATTCATAACTTCAGTTGCAAATTTGACTGAATCGCGAAAAACTTAAATACCTCTTCTTTACCACTAGATTGAGAAGTTAATCAGGACACTACTGGAATTGGCTAATAGGGATTTTGATTTCTTTGTTTATTGTACTGTTTCTTTTTTTATTAATGAAAGTAATTTCCATCAACCAAAAAATAATTAAAAACAAAGAAATATTTCAATCATTTTGATTGCATGTGCTATTCGTCAAAATACATTTCAACTCTTGAAAGCTTGGTGGATAAGATTAGATCCAAGTCCAGCAAGATTCTGTCAGTTTCTGTTGATAAGAAACTATTGAAGTGATGTAACATTAGTTTTGTTTTTTTTTTCTTTTTGTTTCTTTAAGTCGAGATAACAGTTGATTATTTGATATGACTATACTTAAAGATTTTCTAACCCTATAAATAAATGAATGTTATGTTCACCGCATAAAGAATTTTGATATATTCAATTAGTTCGAACTAACATCAATTTTTTCATATAGAGTGAATTTTACATATATATCAAGTTCACTTCTAATTTCAGTCTGGACTATGCAAGAATTTTTCTTAAAATGAAGCAAGTTTTCATCCCTCATTTTGATAAACATACTTTGAATTATAACTCATCTTCTTTTGGAGGAGCAAATATTTTCGAGAATCAGACTGGCCATTTATATGTTCAGAGAAATATTTATCAGACATCAAGACGATGCACGAATGAAAAGGAAAAATCTTAAATATTATTTTTTTAATCACTTATTTATCACCTCTTATGTGTATCCTTAATTGACCAGCCAACTTAATAAACTTTTTTTTTTCTCATTTTCTTTAACATGTCAGATAAATATGTACATAAAAAATGATAATGAATAATTAAAAAAAAGATATTTCTAACAAAACTCAACGAGAAATTGTTTAGTTGAAGGCATCAACATGGATGAAGGAAATCTTGAAAGTGCTTTCTCCACACGTCCAGGCTTTTCGCTGTACAAAAAGCCCTGGCCATAACAAGTGTGACTTTGGGCCTTTTGGAGGGTTCATCAAATTTGGGCTTCGCTTGATTTGGGCATATGAGTTTATCGTACTTTTGTCACTATAAATTATAAAGGTTGTCTCACATAAACAAATCATAAATTTTAATGTTATCATAGAACATATTAAACTACTCATCCTATTATTGATTGTTTTAATAATGGAAGTCCATAATTCTTAATATAATATCAAACTTGGGTTTTGGTTGCCTTAGGAGATGTTTGGTTCATGGAATCCTACAGAATTCTCGAGAAAGTGAAGTTAGCAATGTGGTATTCCATATTTGGTTCACATAATAAAAAAATATTTTTGACATATCACATTCATGAGAATACAAAATTTTTATGTTTTGCTCAATTTTTATTCACATGCGAAGAGGTGGGAATCTGACTTTTTCAATTTGTGAAAATGTTTTAGCAAAAATAAAAGATAGAAACACCTATGCTAATACAATAAATAAAATTAAAAATTAAAAAATAGAAAAATTAAAAAATTAAAACAAAAATTAAAAATTAAAAATAAATAATTACTTTTAAGTTAATTAAATTTTTAATTTTAATTTGTATTTAATATAAAACTGTTTAAATGCTAAAATGTAAATTTTAAATTCTAACTTAAATTTAAATTTAAACATAAAAATAAATAAAATATTTTATTTTATTATTTTCTTAAAAAATTAAATTCAAATTTATAACTTTTTTTTCAAATTTTTATTTTTAAATTTTTTTAACTAAGTTAAAATTTTTAGAAACAAAAAAATAAATTTACTTTAAGTGTATAAATGCGTTAGACATATGTTACTCACTAATTGGTAAAAGTATACAGTGTATTATGACTTGCATATTTTTTTCTATTGTGTCTTTGTTTTTTTGAGTTAGGGGCTGTAAGACCCGGTCTCGAACCATCGAGCGTTAACATTCAATTATGTGTAATTTTACATATTCCGGTGTTATATATGTTTTAATTATATGTTATAAGCTTTAAAAATAAGTTAGAAACCAAGTTAAAACAAGAATTAAGCAAAATGACTTTTGGGGCGACTTAATAGTTATTAAAAATTTTAGGGGCTAAAGTGTAAATATTCAAAATACTTCATGGGCGTTAATTAGTGTCTTGAAATTAGGAGTAGAGTTTGTTTATTTGCATATTGAACCCCGTCGTTCAAGCATAGAAAAGAATGGGAATCATTGCAAAGTTAATAAAAACTTTGGGGTAAAACTATAATTCCTAAAACTAATATATTTTCTTCCAAGCATAACAATTAAATAAAAACATACTTCTACCTACCAAACACTACACCCCATGTCTGCCATAGACAAATAAGAAGAGCAAGAAATCTGAAAAATAAGCTTGGGGAAAAAAGAAGAAGGCAAAAAATTCAAAACAAGCCATCAACTAGCTAAGGAAAATCATCTTTTGAGCTATAGTTGCAAAGGTTATCATCTTCTTGCAAGGACCTGAGGTGAGGGGATCTTTTAAAAACTGATTTTCAGAAGTTATATCGCATATATTTGTGTTGTTGAGTAAGAATTTGTTGTATTATTCAAGTTTGGATATATATACGCGTGCATGATTTTTGTGTATCAGTTGTATTGTGTAGGTTATTTGAGTAAGTAAACATTATGGGAAAAATCTGGTAAAAATATCTATACCGATCTAGACACTTAGAGGAATAACTCTCATGTTGGACAAAATATGAAGAAAAATCGTTTACATACTCGATATTGCTAAAATCAGTGAGGTTTTGTTGTTGAGCCGGTGCAGGACAATTGTGTTTTCCTGAATTTCATAGAGTTTTTGACCAAGTTAGACTACTTAGAAAATTATGAAAATTTTACAGAACCTAGATAAGCCAGTTTGGAACAAGTTCTGTTTAGGTCGAAATAGCCAATTCCTCCATCTAGTGCCTCTAAGAAAATAAAAACCAAGACTTGACAGAATTCGTGACCAATCTGGATAGCTTTGCGCACTTGAGTTGTTTTAGTCATATCTTGATGAATTTAACTCAGAATTGAGTTTCGTTTGATTCTAGAATTATCTAATTTCGAATATCTTCCCATACATATAAAATCAATTTAATAGGAGGTCATTTACGTAGGTAATTTTGCAGCCAAAGTTGTGCTACTGCTGAAATTTTGAAACTGTTGAACTTGTTTATTTTATGTTCTTATTGATTCTTGGGGCTATATAATGCGCTATAAGACATTATTAGTGGTGGATATATGATTTGAGCTATGTGAAGTTATGTGTTAAGACTAAAAGTGTTGCGATTCACTATGCAATGTACCATGTGATATACAACATGTGATGTGATTAATGTGCATTATGAACTATGAATTATTGTGGGTAAATTTCACACTTAATCCCTATTGTTTAAATGTTTTTTCATTGTAGTCCTTAATATTTTAAAAGATTTAAAGAGGTCCCTAGTGTTTATAAAAGTTATTCAAAATGGTCCCTATTGTTCAAACTTAGCCAATTTGGTCCCTATTATTTTTCAAAAAATTCAACTTAGTCTCAATTGTTTCCTTAAAAATTTCAATTCAATCCATGCATGTTATCCCTATTTAGGGACTAAATAAAATTTTATGGGAAACAACAGGGACTAAATTGGCTAGTTTTAAACAATAGGGACCATTTTGAATCACTTTGTAAACATTAGGGACCTCTATGAATCTTTTAAAACATTAATGATCAACTTGAAAAAAATAGCAATCAATGGGGACTAAGTGTGAAATTTACCCAATCATTGTTTATGTGTGATATGTCAAGAATTATGTAAAGTTATGTGTTGAGACTAAAAGTGTTATATGAAATATGATGCGATGTGATTATCAACGTGTTACATGATATATTACGTGAATAACATGCACTGCATAAATTAATGTGTTAGAGATGTTGCAACCTACTTCTGGCGTGGTAGTGTCGAGAAACTCCGGGCGACGTTGGGTTTGCCGGTCTAGCTCGGCTAACATGGTTACAAATTCCCCTCTCGCTAGGGAACTTTATTACCATGGGAGATTAGGTCGTAGGATTTGGAGTATATCCGAAATACCCCGTGTTGGGAAACATAAAGGATTTGATAAATCATTTGGCCGGCCACCACATGCGATGCGATGCGATGCGATGCGATGCGTTATACAACGTAAGCATATTCTTACTCTAATATGTGTTAAATAACTATTCTATAAAGATGCAATGTGTTTACCATATGATGATTTGACGTGTTTACTATATAATGATGCAATGTGTTTACTAATTGTTGCTGCTATGTGCACGACATTCACAGGTTTTCAAACAGGTTTTAAAAAGAGAAAATTATTTTGAAAACCCTTCCCATATTCCTCCCTCGCTCAGCTTAAGTTGTTATAAGCTCACCCCGTTTTTTCACCCTTGCAGGTTGCTCGAGATAAAAGTTTAAAGGTTGACATTTGCTAGTAGATTGCGCATTTATTTGTGGCATGCGAGGAATATGTTTGCAACATTATTCACTAGTGATGAAGTTTGTATAATATGTACTAATGTAAACTGCTACCTCGGTGTTCAAGGACTCAAGTTATGTATTGTACCTTACCAAGTAATATTTTAAGGCTTAAACGAATATCTTGTATATATAACTTGTGGTATTAGATTGTGGACTGAGGAGTTGGGAATAATATTGTTGGCTTGAATGGTTGATTATTGGTTGTTGGAGGATAATAATTGTGTTGGATTTGCAATATTTTCTGTGCAAGTTGAAGAACTGTATTGTCTAACTTTTAGGGGAAACTCTGTCTATTTTTTTGTTACGCTTTGCGTTAATAGCCTTGATGTTCTAAATTATGGATAATAGTGCTTGGGATTTTGTAATTGTGCCTTAGCGGACTTAGGAGAAGTGATCTTGTTAAGTCTGTGGCATCACGATCCCAATATTACTTGTGATTTTACTATGGTATTAGAGATTATATTAATGAGCGAAAATGGGGTCGTGACAGGGGCATTGTTGAAAATTGATCCAGATTCCTAAGAATATTGAGTTTAAAACAAATATAGCAACATAAAATTTATAGGAATTTGACAAAATATTCATAGAAATTTTTTTAATGTACCAAAGAGTTTTAATAACATTCCTAAAAATCACATTCTAATTATTTTGTAAATCAAACACCCCGTTAATATCGCATCTCGTATTTAAGAGCTTATTTGTGTTCTCATAACGGATTTTATGTATTATTTATTTAGATTGAAAAAAAAATGAAAGGACATGATAAGTTTTATAAACAAATTGATACATTTATTCAAGTGGTATGTACAAATGTAAGAGTAAACGACTTAACCCCCTCCTATGTTTTGTCAAAAATACTCAATACTCTTTGTGTTTTATAACTAAGTTGATTACCCCCCTGTGTTTTAAAAACATAGTTGAATACCCCTATATGTTTTAAAAACATAGTTAAATTTTTCCTGTTAAAATGAAAAAAATTTCTAACGAAGACGGGTATTCAACTATGTTTTTAAAAACACAGAGAGGTATTTAACTACATTTTTAAAAAACAGAGGATTAATTAATTTATTTATAAAATACAGGAGCGTATTCAGCTACTTTTTTAAAACACATGGGGGTAATCAACTTATTTATAAAATACAGGGGTATATTATGCACTTTTGACGCAAAACACACGAGAAGTTAAGTCATTTATTCTACTTACAATGGTATAAGTGTAATTTTATATATAAAAAAGAGAGGTAATATAGATATATCTAATTATTTAAATTGAATCATCCCAATTTAGGATAATTACAAAATCATCCTAAATCCAATCACCCCCCATATTCCCTAATCCAAACAAAATAAATGAATTGAAAATCTCTCCAAATCCAATAATTTCCTCCCAAATCACCTAATCCAGACATAAAATAATGTTGTTTCTTCAAATCAAGTAATATGTGAGGAGTATTTGAATATACAATCCTTCCTGCATATAAAAATTATAAACTTCAAAATCACCATATAAGATTATTCGTTATTCCTCTTAACACAATTTGGTTTTAGGATGAAACTCTTAATTCTTAAAATAGTATGAGGGCTGGACCTTAATTGAGCTAGTTTTGCCTATCAAACATTTATCTAACTTGTGTCATATCTTTCAAAAAACTACATCTTTAAATCATGTCATATGTGGAGGGGCGTTACCATATATTATAACATTGTCTAACATAGAAAAATCACAACACCACATCATTTAAAAAGCTACGTCTTTAAACTAGGTCACAAGTAGAAAAGGTGTTATAATATACATTGTCCAACAAATAACAATCTTCTACTAAAAAAAAATATAACAATCATAAATTCTAAAGCCACTATATAAGATCCTACCCTATAAATCTTAACAAAGGTAAAGCAAAGATCAACTGTTACATTTTAATGACCATATATTTTCCATTCTCCTAGTGCATTAAAACATAATTTAGTTCAATAAACTCTCCAGTTTCCCAACCCACCAAACCTAATTGGAAGATCTTAGACCACTACAAAAAAAACTGGATTTTGCGACGGGCTGTCGCCATTCCGTTACCAATACGGCGACGGCTTGGTGAAAAGAGAGGTTGATGCCAATTTTATGATAGGACAGTGACGGTATAGTGTGAAACAAAAAAAACCATCAC
The DNA here is from genome assembly GCA_037974665.1 of Ehretia macrophylla. Classification (NCBI taxonomy): domain Eukaryota; kingdom Viridiplantae; phylum Streptophyta; class Magnoliopsida; order Boraginales; family Ehretiaceae; genus Ehretia; species Ehretia macrophylla. Next base: position 49,256,241 of record CM075776.1, read on the forward strand.
CAACAGTGACGGCATACTTTGCCGTCTTCAAAATTGGAGACGGCAGCGCTTCCCGTCACCAAAATTGGAGAGGGGAGCGCCTCCGGTCTCCAATTTTGGAGACGACAGCGCCTCCCGTCTTTAAAATTGGAGACGGCAGCGTCTCCTGTCTCCAAAATTGGAGACGAGAAACACTCCCTTCTCCAATTTTAGAGACGGGAGCGCCTAGGCCCCTCTCCAAAGTTTGAGATGGGAGGCCTAGGCCCGTCTCCACTAAACTTTTAAAAAAAATTAATTAATTAAAGGACATCAGCCCTGGGGCTGATGTAATTTAGAAAATACACACCAACGGAGTTAAGAGACGGGAGGCCTAGGCCCGTCTCCACTAAACTTAAAAAAAAAAAATTAAATAAAGGACATCAGCCCCAATTGGGGCTGATCTAATTTGAAAAACACACATCAGCCACTAATGTATATATATGCACATAATATAAGTTATACATATATATATATATATATATAGATAGGAGATGAATCGGAGGAAGACGGAGAGTCCAGTGTACTCTAGGCAGTGGAGTGGGGAATCGAGTAGCACGGGGTCAATGTCGCCGATGAGATCACCAGCGCATCCGAAGTTGAGGTTGCCGCTGGCTGCGACAGGGATGTCTACTATCAAAAGGACGCAGAACGTGGTCACTAAAGCTGCGGCACAGCGTTTAGCGCAAGTGATGGCGTCTTCGCAGGCTTTGGCTGATGACGACGACGACAAAGACGATGATCAAGGGTTCCGATTTGGTCCTCTGCTAGCGAGTTCTGCTTTGTCCAGTAATTTGTAATTGAATTTCATTGTCGTTATTGTTAATGATCTTAGGAACTTGTATAAATGTTAACGATCTTAGGAACTTGTTTATGTATATGTATCTATATATACATATGTATACATATATCTATATACATTAGAACCAAATCCTTTTTACTTTACTGTTTTTTGTTTCAATTTAATATATTGTGTAATTTTTTGTTTTTTATTTAATTTTCTGTTAAAAAATTTAATAGCCTGAAGATGAAGAAGAAGATGAGACCGATGATTCTTCATCGACTAGCACTATAGATTGGAGCCAAGTGAAGGTTTGTAATCGGAAGCTTTGGTTTTGAAATGATAACTATGGATCTAATATAGTTAGATTTATTGTGTAATGTGTTGTAGGATGATAACTGGATTCATTCTTTGTACTGAATTGAGTACTAACCTTAAGTTTCCTCATTTGGCATGTTTGTAAATTGTATGATTTGAACCCTTGAAATTGTTGATCTTAGCTAATCGAATCATTGTAATATAGAATTGCAGCTAATATAAAATGAAATTGTTATCTTGAATGAAATGTGTGTACGCGCTTGTTACCTTTACCTATCAGAACAAAGGTTAAAGAGTGTTTCTAGAATTGTAGGTCGGAAAAACATAACTCTTTTATTTAATTTTGACTCTGTCTGCATACCTGCAACGTGAGTGCAGCTCAATATGTAAATCTTAAAGAAAAGAGATTACTATAAAAAAAATTTCAATAAATGGAACACTTAATGACAGACTTGGGTATTTCTTTTGTAATACTAATTGGTGCTCCCATGATTTGTAGTTATTAGTGTCTTCTATGTAAAAGATGAGACAACCCCATATTAAGGACATATAAGATGAAATAGATGGTAGGCTGAGAATCAGATAAGGATCATGCCACGTTTATATATTTAGTTATAAATCTGCAACAGATTAGTAATCTTTCTAAGGCTACATACTGGAGTACATACTGGAGTAACTCTATTGATATTATATTTTAGCTTAAAGTCTACTAACGTTTTGAAAGGCAAACCTGACATGATATTTCTTCATTTTAGGCCTTCTCTTTTCATTTGACTTCATAGATGAGATTAGATAAGAGAAGGAAAAGATTGAATCAGTGGCAAGTCTTCTCATTTTTACTTCAAGCTATGAAATTAGATAGGAGAAGACAAAGAATTAATCAGTGGTTGTTTTCATTTTCTTCCTTCCCGTCCCTTCTTTGGTTCTTCTAGTTACTCATTGCCTCTTAATTTACAATAACTGAAAGTTCTATGTTACTGGCAGAAGCAAAGTGACATTTGGATATTTGTTCTTAAGTATGCCTGAAGAAATTTATATTAGCTTTTTGATTCTGGCTCTTTTTTTTTCCATAGTAATTCTTACTTTATTAGATTTGAATGCACATTCGATTTCTCTTAATTTTTGAGGAAGTATATACTAAATGGATAACATATCTCATGGTTTTGATGGGGTCAGATATATCTATGTATGCTTGGGGTATATTAAATTGATGGTAGCATAATAAAAGTACAGATTTTGCATGTGTGGAGTGTAAGAACGGAGCAAGTTTTGTGTGCATGTGTATGCGTCTACCGTGAATGTTTGCTTATTACTAAAATTAGGATGTTGAATTTGAGGAATTTCACCACTTAGCCTTTGAATTTGACAGATCGATAAGATGACTAGAGATGATTAGTCTTGAAATAGTCAAAGAAGATAAAGGACAAAAGAAAAGGTCTTGTTTCTCTTTTGTTATTTTCTTACTTTCATTGAAAAGAAACAATATTAACAGGAAGCAATGCAGCACACTGGTACTTTAGCTTGATGATTGGATTGGCTCTCTACATTGGTTGATTGAAAAATGTATCCTCGTTGCGGTAAAATATGTGTTTTCGATGGTCAGCATAGATCTCACGAGACTTACCCATAAAACCTATATATAAAAAAAAGAGCAAGCAGTAAGAGCTAATTCTTGTTCATAGATTGCTAGTTTTCTTGTCTTCCTGTATATGAATATAGTTGTGGCATCCCGTCCCACATTGATTCTGTAAAACATATGTGTTTACTTTATAATGAGTTAAATTCATTATTATTGGTAACATAGATATAAGACTTTGAGTATTTTGAATTACACATGACCTCGATTGAAGGAGGAGATGTAGCTAGTGCCAGTTTCTTACTAAAAGAAAAGAAAAAAGGGATCATCAATTGCAGACAATATGAACAAGGTTTAGGCATTTGGGGTTAATGATGAATTTTCATTCTCAGGGATCTATAATTTGGAATATATATATATATATCTATGCATATATATGTTGAAAGCATTGAAAGGCTTGTCTGTTTGCCAGTTACAAATAATAAAAAAAACATTATTATCCTTTTGTATGTAGAAAAGTCTGACTCAGGGAGATGACGATGTTGGTATAGTCTACAAGGTCCGTGGGACTCTGCAACATCTTTTGTCCAATACTGCATCACAAGAAGAAAAAAGGAAAAAGAAAAAAGAAAGATGTATATGCCCACTCACCAACCTTCATGTCACCTCTCTGACTCCAGTAGGTGTGTTGTCAAGAACAATGACCAATCAATCCGGCTATATCAAGTCTGGAAAGGAAATAATGTATGCCTTCTATCTTCTTCATCATCTTTCATCCTTCTTTCTTAATCTCTTTTTCCTTCCCTTTTTCTTTGTCAAATTCCTTTTTTGTTTTTTTCTTTAATTTTGTTGATTACTAATTATAAAGAAGATATGATAAGTGTATAGTATATACTTCCGTACCTCATGCACAGAAAGACCAAAGATTTCAATATCACAACTTGTTTGGTTGTGTAATGTATAAGATTAAAATAGTCACCCCAATGAAATGAGTAATATATATATATATATATATATATATTTTTTTTGAAAAAATAGACTTTCAAAACCATGATGCACAACTACTTATTTCCTCCCTTTTTCTTCCGACTTCAAACTGTCGCACCACTGCGCCTGACTAGGAGGATGTCACTAAAATTTAGAAGCATTCAGGATGCTCATCGATGTTGCATAGTCTTATTCAGGAGCAAGCTTAGAAACATATGATTTTTTGAGTTCATCAGACGAAGATTTTTTGAGTATTCAATTTCCACATATTAGCATTGGACAATGCAGCGGCTTTTTTTTATTTCTATACGTTCAGATGTATCAGTGCGTGAATTCTTTATCATTTGACCTATGGTTCAATCCCTTCTGTTATTCTAAGCTCACATTTAAAATATAGATTTCAAATGGCACCTTGGACATGTTTTTTACCTGCAAAACTTGGCCAAAAAAACTAACTCCTCTTTATCGCTGCAGAGATTCTTGCTTGGAGGCAGACTAGTATTTGGTCCAGATATCAAGTCCCTATTGCTAAAATTGTTCTTATTTTTCACAGCTTATCTTCAAGGTTTGTTGTGTATTGAATTTATCTTATAATTTTATTTTGTTATTTATGGTTATAGTCATCTAGGATCAGTCATGTTGAGTAATAAAGGAAGAATAAAATGAGGTGAAACTTCAATCTGAAAGGCTATCAAAAGTTCATCAATGATAAGAGATTATGGAGATTCAAAGCTCGTGAATAGTTTCAGAGAAGCCACAAATGCATAGGGTTAGGTTAAATTTGTGGGTAGCCAATTTGTAATTGTATATGTAATTAAAACATTTTGGAATCATATATGTAATTAAAATATTTTGTAATTTAAAATTTAAATTGAATTTTGATTTTCAAATTTTAGTTAATTTATTTCTTATATGATTTTTATATTTGTAAATTCTACCATTTAAATATGTTATTCTAATTATAAAAAGTTTTTAAAAAAATTATTTAAAAATTGGCGACGGTTAGGTGACGACCATCTTTGGTGACGGCAAAGGTTGGTGACGGCTTGGCGACAGGAAAAATTTGCAAGGGCTTGGCGATGACAATTTTGGTGATGGTTTGGTAACAAGTTAAGTTGGTGAGAGTTTGGTGAGGGGAAAGATTGGCGAAGGTTAGGTGACGGCAATCATTGGTGACGGCTGCCAAATTGGTGACGGTTTGGTTAGGGGAACGATTTTGGTGACAACCTCGTGTCTGACAGACGTTTTCCTTCACCGTGCCGTCGCAAAATTTAAATTGGCGACGGCACGGTGAGAGGAACTGTCTCTCGCAAAATCTTTTTTTTTTTTTTTTTGGTGGAGGAATTCAACTAACCATGTAGCAGCTCATTGTTTCTCCAATTATAAAAATTATTTTTTCAATGGAACTAATTAATTTTTTAAACTCAAAATACTCTAATGATACTTATATAGTAAAAATAAAAATTAAAAATTAAAGTCAATAATGATCAATCCAATCCGTCCTCACTGGCCTCCCCAACATAATCTTTATACGAAAGAACTCCGTCATAGAGAAGGGATCTAAAGTCTGATTCCCTCAATCGCCCTCTCTTAAATTTGAACTGGTTGAGAGATATAAACCCTAATTGCACCAATTGATTTTAGGATGAAACCTCAGTTATAACACCAACTAGATAGAGATGGTATTCAACAATGTAAACAGCTACTCCCCAAAGGCACATCTGCCTCGACAAGATCTCTTGCAAAGTTTACATTAAACATGATTCAACTAAGAATATTTCAAACCTTAAAAGCAATTGTTGGATATGAAAAGAATAATGTTGGACCCTGTGATGTTTAGCTAATACAATTCATTAATTTTATTTCACTTGCAATTGATATTAATTAACCTAGATGCAGAATTCGAGTAGTATTATTGGAAAAACAAGGAACTGTATCTCAAAATGTAAACGACTTCCTTTTTTTTTTTTTTTGGTCAGATTCATAAGGGTTTCATGCTTCTCAAGTAGCAAGCTAAAAAACATCCCAATTGAGAAAATATTACAATTCATAAAAAGTTCAAAGATAAAAGGTTGCAACTCGCAAAAGAAACGTTTGCAATCACACAAGAGCTTAATTTAATACAAGTACTCGCCTCAATATATGTATGAAAAAAATTAAACCAAAAACATTATTAAAAAAAAACATGCACATACACACATACATACAAGAAGATCCATTTTCTACGTAATTTTGGCTAAAAAAGCGTGTAATGTCAGACTAATAAAGATACAGAATTCGTGAAAAATTATAATACATGAAACAAATTAAGTTAGGTCAAAGTATTCGACGTACCCTAGGATGCATGCATGGGATAAGCTAAAAACTTTTCCCCCTTGCCTTCGTAGTCAATTTATACCGTATTTTTTTATGATGAAAAATTTACGTTAAATATGATCATATTAAACCACGATCAAAATTCTCATGGTACAATAGTATGGCCCAATACATGCATGGGGTCAATGATAGAAAACTTCTTTCCCTAGAAGCCATGTACAATCCTCGAGAATGTACTTTTGATCCAATGCAACCCATTCTTGAAAGAATTCTTAACTTTACCTTCAACACCATACATTTTATATTTAGCAATTCTCTTCCTCCTCTGTAACTCGCGCTTATAATACCATGGCGTAGACGATGATGAAGAGCTTGCCTTAGCCTTAGGCTTAGACTTAACCTTAACCCTCACGTTAGCCACTTGGTAGGTACTGCGAGATGGTGGTGGTGCTGGTGAATAATTAGGGTCTGAGCGCACCACGTACATGTTGCTAACAACACCTGCCTTGCCATGGATGACACCAACTCTAGGCCTGCAGCTAACATACCGGTGAGCATATGCAGAATCTTCCATATTTTTTCCCTCCCTCCGGCCGGCCCTCGATCTCTCTTGCAGCGTTGGTTCGTGGAGAGAGAGAGGAGAGAGGCATAGAGAGAAATTTCAGGCCTTAGCAGCCCTTTGGTCAATGTGTGTTGTCTTAATTTGTTGTAGACTTGGGTAACAAAGAGTGGAACTACATTTTCGGGCTTGCATTGATGGGTGTGTCGAAAAAGATGGATCCAATCCTATTTCAAGATTATTATTTTTTTCTCCTGAGGCAAAGTTGTTAAAAAAGGTTTATACAATCTCATTTAAGAGATATTTCACTACTTTTATCTTTCTATAAGCATGCACAAAAATTGTGAGGTTGCACTAATTAAGTGATGAAGACCGAGATGTTGACTAAAGCCAAAATTGGCACGCTAATCAGCATATTTTTTAGCCTCTCTTGTGCACATGACTCAACTTGAAGCCATTCTTATTAAGGAGTCATTTTTTGCATTCTCTAATCCTATTTCAAGAATTCATATAAACGGAGGATATTAGGCGTTATACGTATCGTTCCATGTAGTATTATAGCTAATACGTAAAGTATTCTGTTTGGGGAGTACGATCACAAGAATAAAACTCAAAGGAATTGACAAGGGCCCACACAAGCGGTGGAGCATGTGGTTTAATTCGATACAAAGTGAAAAAATTTATCAGGACTTGACATGTCGCGTATCCTCTTGAAAGGGAAGGGCATAGGCGAAGACACTCTTTGTTTAGGGTGTGCACATACCCTAAGTTGAGAAAAAAATATTTTTATTTTTTATTTTTTAGTGTTAAAACAATTATAAGTGATAGGAGGAGAAAAAGTTATGGGATGTGCCTTATTTTTACTTTTTGATCAATGATTCTTTTCAATTATTTTCTCTTGTATTCTTCCATTGAAAATGATATGTTTTGTGCTTCTGTTGACTAGAGAGACAGAGTGAATTAGAAAACGAGAGAAAAATATAGAAAAAAACTAGATAGCCTTCATCGAATGAGGGTGATTTCTATTCCGATTGAGCTAAAATTTGATGAGAATTGCAACTCAAGTTTCTACAAAGTGATACAAATCAATTTTGGAGACCTCTGAGGCCATTTTCATCTATGTATACAGTAGCTATTTTCTTGTTATTTTTGTGCATAAATTATTATTTTATTTTATACATGTTATGGTTAGAACTTTTTTAATTTCAATTTAGAAATCTTATTTCTTGAATATGGTATAGATAATTTTTTTAAAAAGAAATCAATTTCTAAACAACAATTTTCATTTGAATCTAATGGAAGGGACCTTTTCTATTCACAATGGCTATAGTTATTTATTTTCCTCTCTTTTGTATGATATGTTATTATTATAGTAAGGGGTAATCATGTTTGAAGACTCTATATGTACTTTAGTTGTTACATTTTTATAATTGCTATAAAGTGTATTATATGAGGAGAATCATGCCTTGAAGACATTTGTGTTATAAGTTTAGTTATAGCATATGTGATTTGTCATCATAAAAAATATGATTTTATATATAATTGTTTTTCAAAAACAAATCATGTCACCTTCATTCGACTTATCATCGGCATGTGGCGGAGCTAGGAACCCAAAGTTATGGGTGCACTCGTACAATGAGAGAGGTTAAGGGTGCACTTGTACAGTAAAATTGTCAAATATAATTATTTTTTTTATAAAAAAAAAACAAAAACAAAAAAAAAGATTTTCTTTCCTAGTCGAGAGCACCCCCTCACATCTAATCTGTTTAGGGTTCCAAATTCAATATTGCAACTAAACATGAAAGTTGTGCATGTTGCGGGACTTAACCCAACATCTTACAGCACGAGTTGACAATAACCATGCACCATCTGTGTCCATGTGTTTCTGAAGGCACCTGTTTTTAGTTACTGAACCAGATACCGGGAATCAAAATGGGCACTATAGTGATAAAATCAGTAACTAAGAATTAGGGCACTCGTTTATGCATACACTTTTTGAGTTCACGTTACATGGTCTCCAAGCTGATTTTGAATTTGGACCTCATCTGTGAAAGTACTAGTATGACTTCGATGATTAGTCGTGGTTTAACTTCATGCTAGTAAAGTAAAACATGAGATGTTAAAGTGGATTAATGTGTTGAAGTTTGGTTGTAACTATATTTTGAAAACGTAAACATGGATTCATTCATTCATTTGAAGTTACTCACGATAATAAATAACATAAGGTCTTTCATTTCAAGTCCAAACATTTATGACAACTTTTTCCAATGTTATCAACCATTTGGATCACATTTAGTGATTTTCTTAAACCTTTTTTCTATTAATTTGGTGAAGTTTGGTCCAGCTTGCGTCTATTTTGTACAATTTTATCTCTCCAACCCACAAAACTCACTCCAACAACATAAGCAATGACGACAATAAGACTTGAACTTAAATCTTTGTTTACAACTTGTGTTCTAAGTCATCAAGTTATTTATAATAATGATAAGAACATTATCTTCTCGACAAGAGAAAGAACTTTTGTAAAATTAGCCTCTTCCAAAATTGGGCTTGTTTGTCCGCTTTCATGAACTTAAGGCCCACAAATTTGTGGCACTGTTATAGGGCTTTCACAACTTGTAAAATTTATGCAGGTAAAAGATATATAGATAGTTCCGTGGCTTTCAAGCAAATTCTTACCTTTGTAGTTTTTTCTTTTTCATTTTTTTTTGGACAACTCTACTTTATAGTTGAGACACAATTGTCTATTATAATGAAGTTAAAGCATGAAAATTGTTTTTCTCTTTTAGGTATAATTATTTATCTTGATGGAGTTAGGGTAAGAGAAATTAATCTATTTTTTTTTTTGAACTGGGAGAAATTAATCTATGAATCCGCAGAAAATGATGCATTTCTTAGTTCTATCTTATCATGTCAACTAATTTGTCACGTACACATGGAACATTTACAAAAAAAAAAAAAACCATTTTGTACTTTGGGTTAGACAAAATCTAATGTTACCTTGTCTTGCTTTGCATTTGTATCATTCCACTATGCCTCTTTGTTCATTCACCACAAGGCCAAAACACATAAATATCCGATCGTTTCGAAGAAATTCTTTTCGCTTTTTATCGGTATAACACTTCTTTAAGGATTAACGATTTTTATATTTGGTTCGAAAATTCGAAAGCCACTAACCAAAGTTTTTATTCAGCTAAAGTGAAATATTTACATATGAGAAGAGTTTTTTTTCTCTTCCTTTTTTTTTTTTTTTCCCTTTATTATTATTGCTAAACTTAGATGAGAAACATTGGTATAGCTCCAAACCGGTTCAGATAGCTCATCAGTGACCACTTGCAGTAAGATACGACGTCGTAGGCTCACCAATAGCAGCATCACAACAATCTATTTTGCTTATAGTTTCTTTTGGGGCTTTATCGAGTATGTCCATATGAGAAACCTGCTTATTCACTCAAGTAAGTTTAACAAAACTAAGCAACAATAAAACAATCAAGTTAATTCCTGCAGTTAAGATAAAAAACACTCCGAATGCCCCCAACACGAACAACAGACACACGCGTAAAGGGCGCAGTGGCCTGTTTGAGAGAGAGAAAGAGGGAAAGAGAGAACGAGAGAGAGGAAGGAGAGAGAGTTGGCTATATTCATACAATGTGCGATTTCCATTCAATGTTTGTATGTCCATCAGAAACACCAGCAGGCTGGGTGTGATTAGGCACATGCCTGAATATGTGAATGAGGACAGCAGCATCAAGAGCAGCGTATTCCAGCTGTAAAATACATCGAATTTAATCAAACGGGGATATAAATTTCTAAAAGTGAAATGTTTGAAGGTTAAAATAATCTAGACATAATTCACGCTCGCGACAATTTTTGACATAGAAGAATAAAAGTGAGAAAATGCATACTTGAAGCTAAAATGCATACTTGTGTTTTGAAGTTGAACTGATTCTATTTTCAGTTGAAAGCTCACATTTGGTAAAAGTTAAGAGCAAATAATGTACCTGATACGGACTTAATGGCCGTTGCTCCCAGTTGCTGTTTCGTCTTGTTTTGTTTAAACCAGCTCCCAGTATTTTCTGTTTCAATACGAACCAACAGAAGGCAAGAGAAATATCACTTGGTTGTCGTTATAGTATGGATACAACACTATATATGAAAACTTGCAATGTTACATAAACTCTCAGGACCTCTGCTAGACCCGAAAGGCCACCACGAGGTTCTTTGAAGACATTTTGAATATCTAATACCATATCATAGTGCTTGAAGCACTGCAATTTGCCATAAGAATGCGCAAGCTGCTGCACGTCACATTGGAAATTGTAACCTATAAAACATAAGCACACAGCAGTAATCTAAGCATTTGATTGAAGATACAGCATTAAAAGTTTTTGAGAGGGAAAAAAAAAAGACGAAAACTGCAGAATCTCGGAACTTCTCTGAGATATCATGGAAGAGAAATTCCCCAGGAATGTCGATGCTCAATGAGAACTTGGAAAATTTAGTTACTTTGTAAAGGGACAATGAAGAACCAAGTTTTCTATTCTAGCATGCTCATATAACAAAACAATAGATAAACTTGTAAAAATTACTTTAAAAGCTTTTCTCTTACCAAGCTTTAAAATACTTGGAGACAGCATTATTCGCGTGAGGCGGTCATCTAAAGCATCTGGAATGTCGTCATATAATTTTATTAAGTCTAATATGTAGACCTTGTTTCTAGAAGCAATTTGCATTATAGACACCTGTAAATGGAATATTGCATCATTTGTTAATTACATACAAGGAAAAATGTGTCGGGAAAAGTAACTATGTATAAGTACAACTAATCATGCATGACTAGCAATGAGTAAATGTGTAGGAAAAAAAAGATATACTTCCAATTTAGTGTGCCAAAGTTTTGATGTCTAGATTTACATATACTTTTCTTTTTCCTACAAACGACTCTTCTCTGAGCCCAACTTTGAAGGCTATGGAGTAAAAACAAAAATAGCAAAGACTAAACTTGCCATAACAATTGGCAATAAATTGATTAACTTTACCTTATTCTGTTCGCCTTTCTTATAATTTGGCTTCCATTCACAGTCAATCCCCACTATTTTAGATTCCTCAATGTGGCATGTTGCATCATGCAAACCAATTACTTCATCAACCCAAATGATCTCCTCTACAGACAATTCTTTAAGACTAAGATAATGGCTGTGTACAACACTTGTCTCGGGCGCTGTACAACATATAAGGTTAAATTAGCCAGAATTAGTAAGATGTAAAATTTGTAGTTTGGGAAACAGCAAATAGAAAAGGAATAATGCGCATAAGACATAGACAAACATTAAACACTTCAAGATAACTGGCACCCATTTTTTATCCTAGCCACACGTGGCAAATACAACCGCAATTAAATTCAAATTGTCAACGTAAATAAACAAAGAATTTTTTTAAAAAAGAATTCAAAATGCCTGATATCCGTCTTTTATTCCTAGCAACCATATTTAGCAAATACTGCTGCAGTTAAATCCGAAAGCCATTAGATAAATACTTAAAAGCAAGTGCATCTGGAAACATGAAAGTTTGATCGACATGTTAAACCCAAGACTCTTAAGTGGAAGAATTGATAAGAGATCCTCCCTCCCCCCCACCCCAAAGCTTACCCCCCTTTCACCCTGTAGAAAACCATGCCTTTTCGCCAATAAATTATTCATTACTCTTCCAACAATCATACAACAGGCAACAAATCAAGCATTAGAGTTTGATATCAGCAATTTTGCGGAACAAAGGGTCAGGTTTACTATCAATTTAAAATAATTCCATATATGATCCCTGTGATGCATAATTCTCTAGATATGCCCAGAAAGCTACATGCATGAATAAGGGGAAACATCCAGGATACCTTTGACATCCACGAAACCTTCAAGAGAGTGTCGATCACAAAGCTCTTCAACCTTCTCAAAATAGCCCGCTTCCATTGCCAAATAAACCTTAATAATTTCCAATTAAAATAACATTAGTTGCTGCATTCTACGCTTTTATACGGGTATCAGTGACACAGCTGAAAAAGATATATAATCCAAGAGCAAACAGATTCCAGTTATCAATAGTCAGATGCCACTAACATTTAAGGGATTATATTTGCCCTCTCCCTATGACTCACAAAGTACACTATCAAAATATTGGAATTACAATTATCTCAGTACCCCCTTAAAACCAGCATTTGGCACTCTTACCATGAACAACTACAGATCTTAAGGGTAATTGCATAACCTTCTCTAGATTTCTTGTCCTCATATCGGAGCCTCATTTGTCTTCTGTTCCCAACCGGCTTTTGGATGATATCACAGAGGTTGATCAAGTCTTTCACTTCCGCAAAGAAGTTTAGTAGACAGATAATTAGCACAATATGATACTGAACAAGTTTACCTTCTTAACAGTTAGGGGCATCTAAAGATATAATCTTGATCTCCATTAATACTTCCCTCCCTCGATATTATCTTTGTTGTGCAAGTCGGGGCATGGGAAACCTCTCCACACCCCCACACCCCCACCCCTACCCCCACCGCGATAAAAGATATATATTTGTGAATTGATTGCCTCGTCTAAAAACTTAAGTTGTAAGAGAGGGGTTTATTTTACAACAGGACCCCTCATGTGCACGTGGTTATTTTTTTGTTGAGCCTTGCATGCGAACATATTCCTTTTTGATGGGTGACAACGATATTCGAACCTGGGACCTTTTGTTAACTTGGCTCTAATACCATGCAAATTGACCACCTCATCTAAAACCCTTAATTGTTATAGAGGAGCTTATTTTATTTATTTATTGTCTTTGGGCTTCCTCTTCAGATTTCTGAGCCATAACTAATGAAGACAAACAGACAAGGTAGCATCTGTTTGGAATATGATATAAGCATTAGCATCTCTGATGAGGACTAGCAATAAGGTTCAGAAAGACAATAGAGCAGCAGCTCATACCGTGCAAATAATGTATATAGTACAAAACTACAAATTATCAAATTACTCCACCTCATTCTATTCTGCATCTCCAGATGCAACATTAGTTTGAAGTTTCACAAATTAAGTTTACAAAGGCACAAACAAAATGTTATTGATCAACAAATCAATGTTCCTTATTGATACCCATATGCTGAAAATGGCATACAAATTGTTACTTTAAAATGATATAGAGGTCGTACTCAGTGAACAAGGCTCCCACAAAAGGTTATAAATACATATTGCATATGTATGTATATGGGGGTACATATATGATAGGATCTAAACAATACAATCTAGACTTACAAATACTACAGTAGTGTTATTTGTGGAACAAATAAAGATGCAGAAGTGAATCTAACATTCAAAGAACTTGTTCATGAAGCACGGCTAAAGACCAAAGAGAATGAAAATCAAACTTATGGCAAGCTCATTAAGATTAGAAATTTCAAGACCTTAATTAGTACCTAAAGCACATACCAAGTATTCAAGAAGTCCTTTATTGTTATTTGTCCTTGCCTCTGCAATGTCCCAGCAACCCTTTTCTGCTAACTTCTTTAATGAGCTGCACGATACACTACGTTATCACTCTTAAAGGAGATATAATGGAAATGCTTCAGCCCTAGCATGACACTAAGTAAGTACAACATGAAGCAAAAGAAAGGCCATAGCAGACAACAAGATGCACGGAACTTGCCTCTCTTTGCACTGATGACATACTTCTGGGAATTCTTCACGGAGATTGTTTTTCTTTATAATCTCATAAGCTTGTGTTAGTAGCTTCCTGTCCAAATATTCCTGGACAAGAAGGCGCAACATTGGCTTTCCCATAAATGTTGCCCACTTTTCCGCTGCATTGTGTTGTTTGTGTTCCATAATTCTACGAAGAAAGGACTCCCCATAGCAGCGGATAGAGAAGTGTTCTACCAGAGAAACTGCACTCATATATGAATGCGCTTCAATCAAATTATTAATATATAGTTCAACCAATTGTTTTGCTAATCCAGAACCACTGTTACTGTTCTTGTCAACATCATGCATAACTTTTTCTATATTTGTGATACCAACACCGAAAACTTGGAGAATCTTTACTGAAATCTTCTCCTCATGCATCAGGCTGCCCCTGACAATGTCCACAAATAACTTTGCAGCCAAAAGTTGTGCTTCTACTATGTCTTCCTTGGTGGTTCCAGTTATCAGGAATCGACGAAGAGCAGATATTAGTAAATGACTGAAGCCTTCGCAGTATGACTCAAAGACTGGTAAAATATAGAGACAACGAGCAACAAATATTGCTGGTCCGGGTTTAGGATCATTATATAGAACTTGATAAACTTGTTGATAAAGTGCTCGGAACTTCTTGGTCGCCTTGCATGTTCCTACAAATGCAAAATAAGAATAAAAAACATGAAAAGCATATATGACAAGTTGCATTGTGGGTCAGTAATTGAACAGAAGATGAATGGTTATAATTTTTTCCACTTAGAGACTTCAAATATTGCAACTATTCTTCTACTTTTTAGTGGAGAAGTTTGAAGGGTCATTAGATGTTGACAAGATAGTTCATCAGTAATTCACTAATTTACTCTCTATGCTAACATAACAGACATCGTGATACACACTAAGATGAATGGACATACTAGTATGAGTGGATCCTTTTTAAATAGTCTAGAAATTAAATTCTCCTTCTAAGTGGTTTAAATGTAAACTTCAAAACAATTACAGCATAAGTTTGTGCGAGAATTTCCCCTCAACACTGCTGTGTGGTATAAAATAAGTAATTAGGAAATAGTATACATTAGAAAGCAGTAACTCTTTCAGAGCTCCAACCTAATGTATCTGAGAAGATTTTGACTACAACAGGTAAACAAAAAAGATGAAAAGGTGTAATCCATTTGGGAAGAACGTTATCTGGTTAGGAACAAGTTGAATGCTCAGATTAGCCTCAAAAAGGAACTTATTCAGGAGGGCTCCAACCTATCCTGCCGGAATTCACTGCAGCATTTATTATAGATTTTTTTGGTATCTATTTGCTCCTTGGGAGAGTGATTGACAAATACCAAAGTTTCCAATTAGACTCTAATGCATAGTGTGTTGGCTCCACACCTGTTTATACCCTCCATGGCTAGGAATTATAGGACTAGACTTATCAGCATATATGTATTTTAGTGTGCGGTGCACATATATTTAATCTTTCCAGTATCATCACCATGACTCATTGTAAGCACTATGGAAACCATTCTAAAGATGTTCACTTGATTCCTCAATTTTTTTTCTGGTCTAATCTGCAAGCAAGCCGTTGTAACATTTGTAAAACTCCCCCCTCCCCAACCCATATATGCACATTTTCATCCGGTAAGTACCATAAGTGTATGTCTAATGTTGCTATTTTAAACCATAAATTCAATAGAAAAATCTGTCCCATTCAGACAGGGGACAAGCATGTTCAACAAAAAAATTGTCAACCTTGAATTTCAGGTTAACTGAGAATGCTTATCAAGTGTCTGCTTTACAAACTCGAGAGTTTGATCTTACACAGACAAAAATGAAAGACTGGGGCTACTGGACATAATGCTCTAGAAAATGAGGGTGGAGGGGGCATCAAAATATCTAGAACTGGAGCATGGTTAGAATGGGAATGCGGCTTTTGTGTTGTCCTACCCTACTGTTCTGCTGATTATTTATGCCAAAAAGGAGATGGACAAAGTCCCAAAAGAAAATGTTATATTGAACTAAACATGTTGCCAAGTACAAAACGTGTTTAGAACGAAAGCAATCACGCTACTGGTCCATATGCATATTCACAACCACAAAATAGATAATTTGGTACCGAATTCAAGCAGGAAAGACTTGCCACAATTTGCAAAACAACTTAAGACCAACTCAAGGCACATGTTTTCGCAGGGTGCTGAACCCAAAAATGAATTTCAAGAAAAAGAAATCTAGATACTCTAAAAGAGCATCGCAACAACTAACAGTTATGGATGGATGAAATACCTTTTTCAACTTGTTGCTAAACTTATAGCGAGATACAAAAGTAAAAATGATCTGGTATAAAAGCAATATTTGAAGAAATATTGACAACAACCAGAACAGAGTTTAGTGTTCCCATGATGAAAAAAACTAGAACTGTAAACATCTAAAGGAGGGACAAAGATTTACCACAAGCATAGCATTCTTTTAAAAGATACAAAAAGACAACTGGAGAAACGTGGGATAAATCACATAACGCATGCACAGATATGGACCATGCTTGCTGAGCTTTCTTCCCATTCTGCAGATCTGCAACTCTTTCATCCATGCTGATGGGTAAAAGGCAATTGAAAGATACTAGACAAGAAAGCAAAGAGAAAGAGTCAGAAAATTCTTTTTTCTTTTTTTTTTTTGCCTGAAAGCAGTCAGCATGATGATGTAAATAAAACATAGGCGCCCTCAGCTTGCGCACTCAATTCCAGTTGTGAAGCTTCATCTTATATTTCTTCAGAAAGGATGGCACAGAAAACTACCGAGTCAGGAAATATGAAAGAAACAGAAAAAGGTCGCAAATAACAGAATAACGTTAATGTAAGAAAAAAGGTGAAACCTCACGAGGTTAGTGTATCAAGTTAAAAGCAAAATGCTGCAATTGCATGAAAGTTAAAAAATAAATTGTAACGGAAAGGGAAAGCCAAAAAAGGAAAAAAATTAGAGAAGTACTCGTGTATTTCATTTCCATTGAGAATTGAATGGAGTTTTCCTGAGTTTTACTAGACAAGAAAGCAAAGAGAAAAAGTCAGCAAATTCTTTTTTTTCTTGCCTGAAAAGAGTCAGCATGATGATGTAAATAAAACATAGGCGCACTCAGCTTGCACACTCAATTCCGGTTATGAAGATTCATCTTATATTTCTTCAGAAAGGATGGCACAGAAAACTACCAAGTCAGGAAATATGAAAGAAACAGAAAAAGGGCAAATAAAGGAATAGCGTTTATGTAAGAAAAAGGTAAAACCTCACGAGGTTAGAGTATCAAGTCAAAAGCAAAATGCCGCAATAACATGAAGGTTGAAAAATAAATTGTAATGGAAAAGAAAGGCCAAAAAAGGAAAAAATTTAGAGAAGTACTCGTGTATTTCATTTCCATTGAGAATTGAATGGAGATTTCCTGCGTTGTAAAATCCAGTAACGGAATGCACGTTAATGTAAGAAAAAGGTGAAACCTCGAGAGGTCAGTGTATCAAGTCACAAGCAGAGTGTCACAATTGCATGAAGGTTGAAAATTAATTTTTCACAGAAGAGAAAGGCCAAAATAGGAAAACATTTAAAAGAGAAGCAGTCGTGTACTTCATTTCCATTGAGAATTGAATGGAGATTTCCTGCATTGTAAAATCCAGTAACGGAATGCACGTTAATGTAAGAAAAAGGTGAAACCTCGAGAGGTCAGTGTATCAAGTCACAAGCAGAGTGTCACAATTGCATGAAGGTTGAAAAATAATTTTTCACAGAAGAGAAAGGCCAAAATAGGAAAACATTTAAAAGAGAAGCAGTCGTGTACTTCATTTCCATTGAGAATTGAATGGAGATTTCCTGCATTGTAAAATCCAGTAAAGGAATGCACGTTAATGTAAGAAAAAGGTGAAACCTCGAGAGGTCAGTGTATCAAGTCACAAGCAGAATGCCACAATTGTATGAAGGTTGAAAAGTGATTTGTAACAGAAAAGGAAGGCCAGAAAAGGAAAAAATTCAGAAGGGAAGTACTCGTGTATTTCATTTCCATTGAGAACTGAATGGAGTTTTCCTGTGTTCTGATATTCAGTAGGAATAATAAGAATCAAAACATATATACCTCTGCATGTAACATATTATACTTGAAAAGTAATGATGACAACAATATTAAATGATAAGAGACACACTGCTAGCTGCTGCAACACAACTATAGATAAGAAGCAAAGCCCATAGATAGATTTAAGAGTTTCATTTTTCCATTATTTTGCACAATTTGCAACTATGCACCTTAACCTCTTTTTTCTTAACTTTCTAAGGAGTTGTTTTTTCACATATATAAGTTTTTGGATGCTTGCAGAAGCTCTTTAAACTAGACTGACAAGATTTCTCCTTCAGTGTCTTGCATAAAGCCTTATGCTTGCTATGGTACCCAAACGATGATACTAATACATACATGCTGATCAGCCAGACTATCATATGCACCAAACATAACTTCAATTGCAAATATAGATAATTAATAAAAAATCTTTACTATCTGAAAAGAAGCTATCAACATAAGAACTGTTACTATCTAAAAAGAGTTACATAGGTAATAACATTTTCTATACACAGACTCAATCAAGAAACTTATACTCTCTAATTTTCCTTTCAGAAAGTTTGGATTGATTGTTGAAATAAGCTTAAGACCAGTGCAAGTAATGAAATCATCAAAGCAGCAAAATTATTGCCGCACTAAATTGCATCTGTGACAATCAAGCTTAAGATAATAGCAAAAGTAATAAGAAGAAGCCTCTCTCTTCCAGTCTAGAGCAACTAGTCAGCATTCATAAGGTTACAGATTCAAAATAAGCACGTCTTCGAGACTACTAGTTTAATTTAAAGGGTAGAAAGGTAAAGGTAATGTAATTTTATGGTTTCTGAAATAGTACCTGACAATGCCTACGAGTTCAAAACCGTGTTTTGACTATTAAATCTAACCCACCCTGCTTTAGCTACAACTGTGACCTTATGCTGATGTCTCAGATATCTAGCTTTGACAAGAACAAAGCAGAAAATCTCAATTAGACCAAAATTAACAGGGTGCAACCAGTCTTTTAAAATTTTCAGAAGATAGATGTTAAGGCATACGAGAAACTATCCGGCTATATCTTTTCCTTTTTCCAACTTTTATATGACCATAATGCTCTCGCAGTTTTCCTTATTAAAGGGAGAAAATCTGCAGAGCAGATTGACTCATTATGGTTTCGGCAGCTAATTTGATAAGTGAGTGTAAGTGCAAATAATCAACTCAATAGATGACAACAATGACTTTTGCAGTCATATCCCAAAAGATCCATGCAAAGACATTTGGAATGTTAAATGCATTGAAACAAGAAAGCCCATGCAAGGTTAACCACGTGTAATTAAGACCAACTGATGTGTAAGAAAATTTATTGATCCATTCTTAAAGTAGTCACAGGAAACCTCACTTGAATTCAACCAACCAAATTATTTTAAGGAGCCATAATGCAAATAGTACAATAACAAGTGATGGTTTCGAATAACTATGGTTTCAATAATTCTAGTTGTTATTTGAGATGAAGGAAAATAGCTGTTGGAACCAAGTAAAAATAAGAGATAACTTGGACACAATGGATGGTAGCAAAGTATAGTCTGTTGGAAGGAATTTCAAAATATTGAAAAGAAGAGGGGCACTAGAATCAATCACAGAGTTTTCCCACTCGCAATTTCCAGTATATGTACAATACACGTGTGAGCATTTGTTTTGCACATAACTTGCACAAACAAAACAGAAGGTGGAATCTGTGACATATGGTAGTACTATTCACTGAAGCAAACTAAGATTTGCCAAGTACTAATCGAACAACTCCAATTACTTGCAGTTTCAATTACTTTGAATAAAAGCAACGACGCTTAAGGAAAAGAGCATAATGTAGATCCCCTTCAAATTAACTAAAACATGTGTGTTAGAAAAGAGATGTCTGCCCTTTTTTACAGTCCAACTTGTTGATAGTCATCAGAAGCATTTCATTTCACAAGAAATATTAAACAGTCACAATAATATGGTTGTCATATGCCCCACATTTCAGAATGTAACTTACACTAAGACAGCAAAATGATAAACTCAGATAATCCATATTAAGAAATTATGGACATTTGCTTTAACTTCATAGTTACATGCTGAATGTTAGTGTTGATCATATAATCTGGAGAAACTAGTAGTGGATACAGTGGATATGGTGTATGATCTATTGCTTTTGCAATTGAGCAACTGATGTTTTACTCTGAAACCTTTATCGTCTGAAGAAGAATGCATACTACAATATTACATGAGGTGAGTCATATAGATCTTTAATTTTCATCGAATCAAGTAAAATTAACAGAAATGTTTTCCGAGAACCACTATAATTTTTAACATGATGCATAAGAGAAAATCCTAATCACTACCACGCAAGAAAGAAACTCTAGCAATTAATGATCACATAGCATCTCCATAAATATCAACAGTAAAGCTTTCAAGCTTTAACACATAAACTTCAACATTGAGATTATTTTCTTTTTCTTACTTTAGGAAAATTGATTATTGCACTCTATACATAAGTACATGGAGAAAGGCAGATAGTTCTGAATCAGATGGCCAGCTAAGCCTCTAACCTTTCGCCCCAAACCACCCTCTTCAACTAATCCTAAAGCATAGGTTATAAGTTTTGGCTAGATGCAGAAGAGAGCAGACATTAATATTGTAAGTTCCTAATTAGAGATACGCTTGACCTCAATTTTTTAACACGTAATCAAATCTCGCAAAATAGGAAGAGCAACATGACAAGACCACCAAGTGATTTTAACTAATGGAGAAAAAAAAAAAAAAAAAGAGAAAAACCAACACAAAAAATAATAATAATACATATCTAACCAAACAAAATACAACCAGGATATAGTGACAACAAAAGAATATCATTTTAGCAAAAAAAAAAACAACAGAACATCATTTTCATACAACATAAATGCAAAAAGCAAATCTGAGATACAGCAATTCCACAAAACATTCCTTATGGTTAAAATATCAAAATTAGCAACTTCTAAAAAAAACTGAAAGAGTCATCAGGTTCCGATAAATTTGACTCAATTCGATGGAGAATCATGCCAAGAATGTAGACAACGACTGTAATGATATAAACTACTCGAAGTCTACTACCCTACCTACATTCTTTTATCCACTTTAGTCACTCTAATAAAGGCACGTAAACATCCAAAACCAAATCTCCATTTAATACCACAAATAGTCTTTTAACTTCTTACAAAATGGCATCTTGATCCTCGATATCTCATTTTATGTATGTTGGTCCTTCGCATTTTACTTTTACATCAGACCAAAAAAAAAACATTTTACTTTTACATAAGTTGCTCCGTTAGTCCAACCAGGTTTCTTCATCCAAAAAATAATGACAAGATACACGTAACTTGCACGTTAAGCGACACATGTATTTTACCATTATTTTTTGGATAGAAAATGTTAGTTATCCTTATCTGGAGGCTCTTATTTATTATGTGAAGAACCAAAAGCTACAAAATCAGGGACCAAAATCTCACTTTATAAAAAGTTAAGACACAGTTTTGGTAATTACACAATCAAGAGACGAGCAAATAATATATTCAACATTTAAACAAATATTACTAGATGTAAAACTCACATGAGACGTTCTAAATCACTACAAGATTAAATCAAGTAACAATGTATCTAATCATTAGATAATCCAAACGTACACTAAGGAAACAAATAAATAAATAAATAATCTAAAACATATCAACTTTCGTACTAGAAACTTCACAATAGCCCAATAGAACTACTCTATCTTCACACAAAGAAAACTTGTATTTCATAATGGTTTTAACACCAAGACGAACCAGGGGCGAAGGTAGGGGGACTGGGGGGAGTCCAGGCACCCAAGCCTTCAAATAATGCTATGGCCCCCACCAATTTTTTTCCCCTTTCCCTAATTGAATCTCACCCGCACCCACCCCCCCACCCCCCCCACCCCCAACCAACACATGACATTTCTGACTCCGCCCATTGTCCCAACAACATTGCATGCCAAAACTATTAAATTTTGGACGGTTATGAGTCGAGGGACCAAAAGAGTCATTTGAGCAATTTGTCCTCCGCACTATAGTAAAGAGACCTTATTAGACCATAGGAGTAATTTACCCCAATAGAACAGTTTTATCTTCACATAAAAACATCATATTTAATTCATAAAAACATACAATTACATTTCAGAGAAAAATATATATATATACATATATGAACATAAATCATACCAAAACAACACAAATAATACACAAAAGAAAAATAACAATAACAATAACAATAACAATAATAGTAAAATTTCTACTCACAAAAAAGTTGACTATTTCCAAAGCGAAGCTCCTCAATGTTCATATAATATATTCAGATATTTATAGCAGAAAAAGGGAAAAATAGACTCTGTTTTTCAACTCTTCTTCACTTTCTCTCTCTAGAATGCAACGCATGCTATATGGAGCAACAATGCGTGTATGTGTGTGTCAGTGTGTGTAATACACATATATATATAAATATAATGAATAAAGAGATGTATATATGTGTAATGAGAGTATAGACGTGTTGACCGTGTGTGTGTGTGTGAGATATGTGGAAAATAAATTAGTTGAGAAAAGGCCAGAAATCAGACCAAAAAAAAAGAAAAGGCCAGAAACATAAAAACACCGCTAAGATGGTGTGTTGGTTTTTGCTATAAATGGCAACACTTTGTTTGCTCTTAAAATAATACTTTTTTTTTGCCTTTTTGCAGTTTTTTGCGCCTGTACGTAAGTGTACTGGGATTGTCCTTAAAAGGGCTTTTTAGTCTTTTAATGATTTTATCTATTGTTTATCTAAAATTTTAAATTTATTCTATTATTTAAAATTAATCAATTTATTTTATATTATTTTTTAAAAAATTTAAATTGGCTTTTATTGCTCAAAATTAACCAATTTCGTCTCTATAGTTTTCCAAAAGATTTCAATCTACTCCCTGCCTGAAATGGCTAAATTAAATTTTTTTTAGAAATAATAAGGATTAAATTGACTAATTTTGAACAATGAGAATAAATTTAAATTTTTTTAAAAAATAATAAAGACTAAATTGATTAATTTTAAATAATACTGACGAATTTAAAATTTTTATAAAATAATAAACACTGTTTGTGGAATTTTTCCATTTTATATTTGTGAGACTTGCTGGAGTGTAAGCCGGACTAGGTTATAGTTGCGTCGTCTGACTTGCAGCTTTGGATCAGGATGATGATGGGATGATTTTATTTTATTTTGTTTTTGAATGAGTAACTCACATTAAGTTGCAAGATCACGTTATAAATCTTGTGGTATAATGACGCGCACAACGCATGTTTCATGTCTATTAAAGACTGAATACCATTTGTGATAGGAAGACATGAGTTCGAATTTGAATATTTAATTATAACAAGCAGTTATCCAATCAATTCACTCAACTATTAGAGACATAATCGTACATCTTTAGGTATTTCAGATTCTTCTATTATTTATTTTCTTCTTTTAACTATAGGTGGAAGATGAACTACTTCACTAGTTCGAAGCACATACCACAAGATTGTAAGGGTTTTCCAACGAAAGAAAGAAAAAAGGTCATAGGGTTTTCTTACAACTTCATAAATGACTTTTGATAGAATAATGACCCATCAAATGCTTCTCTATTTCTCTTTTTTTTCTTTTTTACTTTTCTAAAATATCCAATATGACCATATTGATGGAAACTCTTATAAAGCTCTGTTCATAGTAAACACTAATGAAGTTCAAATATCGATAGATTGATGTCCATATATTAAAGTCATAAATTGTAGTTGTCAGCATAAATTGATTTTTCACATATTTGATATGGAAAAAGTAAAAAATAACTGAGAAAATGAACGATAAGAGAATGGTAAGGGAACATATCTCTTGATTAGTAGATTAAAAAACATAAAAAAAGAAAGAATAAAAAAAAGAAAAATAAAAATAAAAAAGGAGAGAGAGACCTATACACACTTCTAACTTCATATTATCTCGAATTCATCCAACTTGAAATGATCTATTATGATACAAGAACAAGAATACGAGATATTAAGTTTCTTCACTAGAAAGAATTTTATCATTTTCATGCTCTTCCTCTTTCCCTATTTCTTTTTTTGGGCAAATACACAAAGTTAAATCTCTGTAATGACTTTATGAGTAATAAGCAATCTCCATTATTGAAGGAAAACATGATTACCTTGCTATTTAAGTACAATATGAGTGTGGATTGTAATTTGTGAAGTTTTATTGTATTAGATTGAAATATCAAGCTGCAATAAAAGATGCTCATATAAAAGAAATATACCTTTTGCCCTTCTACTTTGATTTGTTATATGGACTCATTTGTGAGAATATTACATCTCAAAAATTTTCTTACAAACTTACTATATGATGTCCAAATCTTAGTTAATGAATTTTGTCATGCTCCGAGTACAAAATTTTACGCCTGTGAAAGACTGATGTTATAGGTTTAAACAATATAACTGTGTAATATCTCTCATTGGTGAGAGAAATGTGAAGTGTGTGGTTTAAAAGTGATACTGTGGGTTTAAATGATAACTTAAGTTTAATCATTTCGAGTCAATTAATTTGAGATCCAAGTAGTTTTTGTTTAAAAACCTGTAACACTAATCTCGTTGGGGACTTGGAATTTTGAGTCTAAGACATGACAGAATTGGTATATGCAACCATATAAGATTAAGCATCAATTATTTTGTTTATTAATTTCCAAAGAACACAAATAATTTATATGTGCTCAAAATACTTGAGTTCATATAAATAAATAAATAAATCACCACATAAATTACTATTCAATATCATCACTCTAAACTCCCCAAATTAGTTCCCTACGATTAGAAACGTTTATGTCAGTTGCTTTCAAACATATTATTATTTGAGGGCATGAATCATAGTGTATTGTGACAAGATGGCATATAAACGCATGTTCTTTTGTCTATATCATCAATTGCTTTCAAAAAGATTATTATTTGATGCATCTTTACTAGCAATAATATTAATGCTAACAACTCTTACAAATATTTGGATGGAAATTTGACAGTGAGTGTTGAAATGAAATTCACATGTATGGGACGCCACCACATGTTAAAGTCGGATGCCTGACCATGATTTTTTTAAAAAGTTTATCCATTAATGCATGCAAATTTTTATTTTTATTTTTAAAATGACAACGTAATGATTGTGAAAATAACTTAGTGGCCACCAAACTAATTTTTTCAAGCTATTTGGCAAATTTCTTGCCCCTCATTTGGCCAACTAATAAATAGTAAACGTATGAAGTAGGAATTGGGAAACTCATATAAG
Source organism: Ehretia macrophylla (assembly GCA_037974665.1). Lineage (NCBI taxonomy): Eukaryota > Viridiplantae > Streptophyta > Magnoliopsida > Boraginales > Ehretiaceae > Ehretia > Ehretia macrophylla. The sequence continues at coordinate 49,281,907 of CM075776.1, forward strand.
ATGTGGTTCATTAGCACCTCAAAATAAATAGCTCGTTTTATTTTACAATTTAACTTTAACTTGGGAAACTTTTTCCCAAACCATTTGATGTTGCATTTTCAAGTAAAAGTGGGGAGTTCACAAAAGGGAGAGGGAGAAAAGTTACAAGAGAACCAAATTCAATATTTTTTTTTAGAGTATCAATGGATCATTGATCCTAATATCTTTTTGAGATGCTACTAATCCCTTTTCTCTACAGGATTTTATAGACATATTAATTAATTATAAACTCTACAGATATTTGTACATATATTATAAAAAATAATATAACCTCCAACCTACAAAACTGTTTATAATCACAAAACTTACATTCTCTTTATACAATTCTTGAAACTAAAAATGATCTCAGTTGCATGGGAATCTCACTATGTTCCCAAACCTTATGTTGTTTAATTTAATTTATATAACAAAATGTCAAAATTGTTTTATTTATACCCATTCATTGGAAAGCAAGGCAAATGTGGATGATATTCGTAGATTTACAACTGATAATCCTCATATTAGGTTTTAATATATTAGAAGATCGTCAAATTATGGTGCAGACTGATCGCTAAGTGTTTTATTAGTAACAATCGTCATTTTGATTGGTGTGTGAATATCCCACTTACTTGAGAGATCTTTTGTTGATTGACTTTCACCCAACTGAGATTGGTTAATCTTGTACTGGTTTGTGTAAATGAATGAAATGTTCTTTATAAAAAAAAAAAAGGGAACATCATCAAACTTCGAATGTTCAAATCAAATATAATCTTAATATATAATTAAAGTCCTTACATCACATGTGCTAAATAGTGTCATTATTCCCCAAAAAAGTATGCTATGTTTGTTTAGTTTCTAGCATTGACATAAGCTATCATTATTCGATTCAGCTTGATCATCATGGTGAAACGAAACAAGATTATGACAGGACTAATCAAATCGAGATATGTCAAGAGGACATCTGAACGCATATGTTGCTCCTTTTGTTTTCATGTTGTATGCTTTCAATCCTATTATCATTACTTTCGTTAAAAGGGGTTTTCGGTAACACACTTGTTGACTACTAAACAGTTTTTAAGTTATTTTATTTTGAGTAAATGACTTAACATTTTTTTATATTTTAAAACGTAATTGATTATCTTTTTATATTTTATAAAAGTAGCTGAATATTTTATATATTTTATAAATAAGCTGATTATTCTCTTGTGTTTTAAAAAAATAGTTAAATATTCCAATGTGTTTTTGTAATATCTCACATCAGTGGAATATAGTGTGATTGTGTGGTTTATAAGTGGTATTATAGATTTTTTTGCTAAAAGGGTGTTATAGATATAAAAAATAATTTGAGTTAACCATTTTGAACTAATAAAAAAAAGATCCAAATAATTATTTCTTATACGTATAATACTAATCTCGTTTACAAATCTAAAAATTTGAACTCGGTACATGAGACTTTTAAAAATAAGTTGATTACTATTACGGAAGAATCCAACTCAAGTCTTACTCTCAACAACTCCTCCAGTAGCTAGGACTACGGCTTATCATATTTTCCTACTCGTGCTGATTGTTTCTTAATCTCATTGTTCAAATGTATTTGGTAATTTTCATTATTCAAATGTATTTGGTAATTTCTTATCCTTATCTCTCATTATCTGTAACGTACTATATGTACCTAGCACTGATGTAACTGATTAACACAATACAATATACAGCAAAGTGTTTTTCAAACTCCTCTGCTACGCTGCTCTGTAATTATTCAATTACATTTTTAAAAAAACATAAGGGTATTTAACTACATTTTAAAAATATAAGAGAGTAATCAACTACGTTTTAAAATATATAGAGTATTGTGCACTTTTAGTCAAACACAGGAGGTGTTAAGTCATTTTTTTTTTTTTTTTACTATATTTTCATTAATACGTATGGGAAAGCTCTTCAGTCTAAATAGATAAATTTTATATTTGTGCAACCCACTTCTCTTTTCATATGTAAGACTCACCTCTCCTCTTACATATATAAAATTTATCCCTCTCATAATTAGAGTGACCGGACTGAATAACTTTCTATACATGTAAGATAGAAGTGTTGACCATGCTCAAAGGTTGTTTACTAGTCCCCAAGTTGACCTGCTGAGAATAATTATTGTATGACTTCACTTTCAATCATGATACAAGTGGTTAATTTCCACATTATTTGTCTTGTAACTATACGGTAAAAGAGCACAAAATACCCAATTTAGAGATTAGTTTAGCATTCAAAACATATTCAAGATTTTGGCTTCTTTATTTTCGTCGACTTCATTTTGATCACTTGTCCATTTTCTGAGGAGTCCACTATAATTAGGGGTGAAGAAAGGGGTAGATTTAAATATATACTCTACCTTAAATCGATTTTATAAAATAATAGTGTATATGATAAAAAAAATTGAAAAGAATACTAAAAGAGTAAGTATACGGGATAGATTTTAACAATGTTATCCTATAGAATTGACTTTAGGGTAACTTGCTACTAGCCCTGAGACGGGAGAAAATTCCCATAGAATCGATATTAATGGAGTAGAATATGAGTTACAAACCTACAAACTATCCTTTGTACTTGGGTTAATAGTTTAGTAATTAGTCCATAATTTTTATAATGTTTTGACAAATAGATTCTTATTTTTAAAAGTACTATATATAATAATTTAACTTTACAATTCCTGATACCGTTAATTTCATTTTATATTTTTTTATTAAAAAATAACATTAAAATTACTTCTTTTTTATTATGTCACATGAAAGTCATATAACTTTATCGTTACGTCCTTTTCATGAACTTTTATTAGAAAAAATGAAAGTACCATAGAACAATTTGGTTGATGTGATGGCTAAACCCGTGAGAAGCCTACTTGCAAAGGAAAGGCTCCAGTCTACATCGAAGTAAAAGGATAGCAAGTCATTAATCAAGTAAAAAAGGTTCAAGTCTTTTGTCTTTTTAACCTTTTCTTTTTGTTTCAACTCTAGGCAGTTTGTTTATGATGGTTAGTTGGATCTCTACACCCCCCAAAAAAGCCCTTCTATAGTATTGAGCATTAAAACCTCAAGTTGAGGTCCTCAACAACATTCCCGCCGACAGGACAACCCCCATGGACCTGTTTTCCTGTCCCGCGGTAAGAGTTGGTTCATCAAGTTCGAACTTCCATTATATTTTAGGTGATTCTTTTTTCATTTCTTTCAATTTTTTTAAATTATAGTTGAATGAGAAATTTTTAGTTATAGGGGACAATAGTAGTTCATAACTTGTCTTTCTTTGTTAAGTTCAAAAGTAATATTTAGAATTCAATAGAGATGTAGTATTTTTTCTAAACGCACATTCGCCCAGATAACACCTATCATAATTGCAAAGTTAAGAAACAAGACATCAAAGTTTCAGCTAAGAAATAAATAGGTTTTCGAATTTTGACTTTCTCACAAGAGTTTTTGAGTTTTTGAGACAAATACGCTTTTCCCTCTAATAGCGTTTGTGACTAATAACGTGAACAAAAACAATTAGGGTTAAATCTAATTCGCCACCTACACTTTAGTTATCAGGGACAATTTGCCGCCTAAACCTTTTTTTGGTTCAAACACTTATTCTTCTTATTTGGGTTTGAACAAAACCGTGTTAAAAGCTCCATTAAATAATAAATAAAAAGATTGAAAATTATAGTGAAACGAGCTTACACTTTGAATCCATTTTTTATCTTTTTCTTTTTTTTCCCTTCATTTTTCCCGTTCTTTTCCACTTATTCTTTTCCTCTCTCCTTCTTCCCTTTCATTTTTCAATTGGAATGAGACAAACATTTTGGACTCTATTTGTTTAACGATCTAATTTTTTGGTGTTTGGTAACACCAAAAAATTAGTCAAACAGAAAACCTTTTCAGTTAAAAAAAATGTTAGTTACAAATAATGAAAAATATTTTTGTCTCCTCTGTACTCCCGTTCACCCCGCACCCCACCCCTCCCCTGTCACCTACCACCTCACCCTCAAGAGAAATATAGGGAAAGGAAGGGGGAGGGGGAGTTGTATGTGTGTTTATATATATAGGTGTGTGTGTTTTATATAAAAAATTTTCCCTCAAAAAATATTTTTAATATCATAAAATATTTTCCAATGTAATAATTAAAATATTTTTTTATATAAACATATTCTATCAACAAATTATTTTATAGCAAACAAATCAAGCCTTGGAGCTTAGAGTGGCAAGAATTGAGGCAATGAGTATTTGTCCTCAAAACTATTGAGAGCTCTTATTGAAAATGTCAAAATTTCAAGGCATTATTCGTCCTTTAAGATAAAACAATGAGGCATATTCGTCTTTTACTCTGATTGTCAAGTGGACCAAGGAAGCCTTTAATTAATCTTTTTGTTTTTGGTCATAGCCTTTAATTAATCATCGAACACCATTATTGCACTTTTTACTAATCCTACGTTAGGAACTTAAAAACCGAAACTGATAAGAGCTTTGTAGACCATTGAGGATGGCGTTAAGTCACGTTGGCTCTTGTGTTTCCACGACAAGATGGGAAACATCACCTCATCTCTGGAACAGATTGATAATTTTTTAAAAACGGATAACTTAACACTTATATGTGAATACTTTTTTTTTAATAAAAACTAAATTAATTTTTTAATGCAAAAATATTTTAAAAATACACATTTTCAAAAAATAAAAGTTTAACTCACTTGTTAATAACTCTACTCTTGAAGTCAGTGGAGTTGCAACCCCTATTGGCCCCAAGCTAAATCCACCACTGCCTCGTCCTTACAGACAATTATTCCTTACCCCAATCCTGCTTTTAGCAGAAAAAATTTCATTAACTTAGAGAGGAGAAAGTGAAACCCACGTACATGTGAAATTCACTTATACGAGTATCAGACATTCAATTTTACTGGAGACCAGTGTAACTCGATTCTAACATCCGTTAAGTCCCTTATAACACTACAAGAAAAAACGGTTTCGGTGACGGAGCGTCGCTATGCCGTCGCATTTTGGCGAGGGCTCAGCAAGGGAGACCGTTCCTTCGCCGAATCGGCGAGGGACAAGGCCTTCCCTCGCCGATTCGGCGAGGGCCGACACTATCGCTCACCGATTCGGCAAGGGACGACACTCTCCCTCGCCGATTCGGCTAGGGAACTCACTGTCCGTAGAAGATTCAGCGAGGGAAGGCCATGTCCCTCGCCGAATCAGCGAGGGACAGTGTCGGGCCTCGCCGAATCGGCGAGGGAAGGCCTTGTGCCTTGCCGATTCGGCAAGGGAATGCCATGTCCCTCGCCGGATCAGCTAAGGACAGTGTCAGCCCTCGCCGAATCGGCGAGGGAAGGCCTTGTCCCTCATCGATTCGGCGAGGGAATGCATTGTCCCTTGCTGACTTGGCGAGGGAATCAGACGTCCCTTGTCGATTCACTTTTATGTTTAGATTGAACAAATAAAATTAGAAAATTTAAGAAAGGTCAATTCGAATGATTAGGCAACTAACAATCATTCCCCTCGCCGATTCGGCCCCAACATTTTTTACGGTACATGAAAATAGTCGTAATTTATAATTACTATAAACAATTAGTTCTAAGTTTACATTTAATAATTATGATTATTTCATATAATAATTTATGAGTGTTTTAAAAGCATTGAATTTAAATTTAATAATATGTAGTAAATTTATTTTAAATAATTATACATGCAACTAGTGAGTAATTTTTTTCCTTTTTAAAATGTCCTAGATTGGCGTATACATAACTATATACAAAATTTATATTTAACGTCATGCAAAATAGAAAGAATTATTTCTTTCAAATTGACATCACGAAATTATAATTAAAGCATTTTCTTATAAGAGTTAATGCATTACAAGCATAAACTTAATTTTACATTTTTGGGAATTACTAAAGGATTACATGGCGTGCATTTTTTATAATGCAACACAACGACTTAATACCTAACCCCTCATAAAGATTACACATTATTTTCGAGGGCTTACATAAACACACCTACTTAATACCTAAAACCCCATAAAGATTACAAATTATTTTCGAGGGCTTACATAAACACACCTACTTAATACCTAACATAGTACTGCAATATCACTAATACATAACAAGCGCACACTACACATCAGGCAGAAGAACGTAGTAACATTGTTATATTTAGTAACAATTTCTACTATTGCTGATGCTTCTAAGATGATAAAAAGATATAGATATTAGGGGAAAAAGTTTGGTAAATAGATCCGCAGCATGTCGAATTGAACCTTTGCACAACGGGGCCCTATTAGTTCATACGGCATTCTGCCCTGTTGTAGCCTATAAGATTTTCTCATAGTACTCATGACAAGATTGATCAATGGTCCGTATGATAGCCCGTGACGAATAATATTATTGACGAGACTTCACGACATTTATGAAAGTTTTAAAAATTGTGATGACAAACACGTTAATTATTAGAAAGAAGAATAAAATATTATTTTCCTTGGAGACGTAAATGTACATATGTCAATATGTGAAATCATTGTCCACATGCATTGTGCACGCTAACACAATGCATGCAAAACAGGTGTTTCGTCATTTCTATTCCAAAAGAGGCCCCTGACATTTCATTATATTTTGCCTTGTGGTTCATGGGCACGTGGACATGACCCATTGGTCTTCCATCGGTCAAATAATTTGTGACATGGTGTAATTGGTATTTTGGAGATAGTTGGCGAAGTTCCTCAAGCCAGCTCCCTTGGAAGACGTGTCTCTGCAAGTTTGGAATATTTTATGTAATTTTTGTCGCGTATAACATATTCTCATGGTACGTTTCATTTCTCGTGAACAAAAAAGTCATGGTGATGGGACTTGGCGGCATTGATATTTACAATTTCAACATATTATATTTATTTACAATTACATTATTTAATTAATTGTTTAATTGAATACTTTTACTACTTTAAAAACTATTTAAATTATTGTGTTTATATAATTAATTACATAATATTTATGGATTATTAAAATTATCCTAACTTGTATAACTTTCACATTATATATATATCTCATCCTACTTCAGAACTAATTCATAAATATAATTGGTTTATTAATATTTAATAATTTAAGAAGTAATAAAAAAAACTAATTTTGTAGACGACCTATGGTGTGTCAGGTTTTTGGATACGGAATTGGTCATCTCAAAAATGAAAGTGAAGTTAACCTTCGCTCAAAAAAAAAATTAGTATGGAAAAAAAATGCCAAAAAAAAAATTTATCTAAACAAAAAGAAAAAATGGGAAAAAACAAATTACTAGTTAATTAATATAATTATTTTGATGCAAATATGAAAAAAAAAAATTAAACAAGTAAAAATGTTTAAAGTTAATAAACAAAACAAAGTAAATAAAACAAAACAATAGCTAATTAATATACTATTTATGTTATTAATTAGTTAAAATAAATTAATATGTAAAAAAAGTGAAGAAAATAAATAAAAAAATATAGTGGAAAAAAAAACAAAATAATATTTAATTAATATTACATTCATTATAAAAAAAATGTAAAACAAATTAACTATCAAAATTATTAGGTAAATATAATAATAAAAAAAATTCAAAAAGAATAATAATAATGAAACGGACCATCTAGTGACTTAGTGAGTTAACACATATTTGTCTTCTATTAACAGACAAGAATTGAGTCAAGAGTTAGCATTTGATTTAATTTTGAAATGCTAATTGAAAAAATGTTACACCTAATGCTAGATTAATTTTGACAAGATATGCTAGTTGTAAACTTTCGTAAAAATTTATTCATAATAGTTCAATTTGAACTTTTACATTATTTTCTTTCCTACATATATGAAATTTTGATTTTTCAAAGAATCATATTGATGGTAGTATTAGACACACATTAGTCCATACATGATTTTATGACTTTGTGATTTATTAATTTAAAGTTTTTCTATCTTCAAACTATACATAGATGTATACACACGTACATATATGTACTTAGATAAAATTTATTTTTGTCTACTAAGGGTCAATAGTTAATCGACATTGATTTGATTGATTGAAGTTGAAAAATGTAAAGCAACTAGCAGTAAAAGGGAAAATAACCCTTTAAAATTGCACATTGAAAGCAGTCAGCAGCTCATTCGAAGATATGATCGTTACAGCTTTACATTTCAGATAAAGATCCATTTCGTCGTCCCTCTTTTATTAGATAACACACACACGGCACAAACTAACACCACAAACAAATAAATATCTCTCTCAACTCACACACCTCACACATGTCATACTACACACGCACGCTTAAATCAAATTCAAACGCTCACCTCACCATTCACTCCACCCATCGGTCAAACACACAAAATAAAAAGGGAAGGAACAGAGGCAGCTTCGGCGAGAAGAGAAGAAGAAGGAAAAAAAAAAAAAGTAAAGGGAAGAAGATCAGTCACGCGACGGGAGAAACAGGAGGGATGAGAGAAGAAATAGGAAGAAAATCAAGCCCTAGTTCATGTGTGCATTTTGTAACCAAGTTGAGGTGAGGGGAAATTCATATTATGTGCAAATTTCTTGTGTTTTGATAGTGTCATTTATTATGTAAAAGCTGAAATTATATGATTATGCCATGGTTAACTTGCCTAAATCAGAACCTTCAGTGCTGGTGTATAATAGGTGTTAGTTGAATGCAAAAATGTGAAATGTGGCTGAAGTGTTTGTTAGATTGCCAAAGAAAGAATTTATTAGTTGAATATTGCATTTCATTTTTTTCCAAATAGATGAATGCATGAACAATTGATAAGTTGAGTTTGTTGTGCACATCAGCAGGTGCGTGTGTGTGCGTATTCGAGTTGACTGCCCAGCGTCGGGCAGTCCGCTGGCGCTGGACAGTCAGCTGCCGGCGTGAGGCTACTGTCGGCATTAGCCTGGGCAGTCGCCTCAACCTCTCCCCTCTTCCTTTTATGCTTGTAATGTGTAATGAGTATTGGTTTGCTTGTAGTTAATTTAGCTTGAATTGCTTTACAAATTTCAAACTGTAATATGGTTATCTTGTAAGTTGTTGTGAATGAATGTTGGATATAGTATTTAACTAGTTATTATGCATGTTGTGACCTTGGAAATAAAAGGAACTTATGAGCTAAGAACATAATTAAGTGTTAGCTTGTTAACGTTAATTCTTTTTAACTTGTAAAGGCTTGATATAAGTGATTTATTTTGTGTATTTGTGATCTTGAACTAATATTTTAGTATCATTTAGAAGTTGGAAAACAACTCATGTCAGTTGTTCGTTTCGTCATCCAATATACTTGATGCATTGATGAATCAGAATATGATGATGACATTGAATCCACGGAGCCACTTCACTTGTTAGGGGAAGCACAATGCTGGTGCATAGCTTGTTCAAGTATGTACATGTCTGCACTCACAAACGCACACACACATATATAGGCACATATGGATTATTTGAATGTCAAAGGAGCTTAATCTATATTAGTTAGAAATCCTTAAGAGGAGATGACTAATGTGAGAGGATAGTTAGCTATTTCCAAAGATGTCTTGATGCACAAGAAGTTATGCCATTACGGAATATCACTGATTAAGGGTAATATATATTCCAAGGTACCTAGATGAGATTAATGGAATTTAGTATCATACTTAGGATACCATACTGCTGATGCCGCAAATTTAATACTTAAGTTGACGGATTATGCCCGGTTTATTGAAGACTTATTCATTATTACCATAGAAGATGATCGCACTGAGAGCACTGTGTATGTGGAGAAAGCAAAATACGGAAAGTTGAAAGTCTTTTACCTTAGTCATGTATGGATTACAATCACAAATTTAGCAAATGACTTACAAAATCTGAAATCCCTGCTTGAAAGTTTTCAATTCTATTTGTTCATCTTATATGCAAATCTAAGTTCCAGAGTGCAATTTTTACAGTTTGACTTCAATGATTGAGAAACAAATCTGTCAAATCTAATACTTTGGTCAAAGTCAATCTGAAAAGTCTATTACCTATCAAAAACTAGAAAAATGTATGTTCGAGCTTATTGTTTGTGTCTTAAATAAGAATACCCATCGTAACAAGCTTTTTCTGGCAGATGACAACAACAATTTCTATTGAAGATGTTCGCAGAGAAGTGAAAATACTGAAAGCTCTGTCAGGTCATAAGCATCTTGTCAAGTTTTATGATGCCTGTGAGGATGCCAATAACGTTTACGTAGTAATGGAGTACGTATTCTTTAGGAAAAATGTTAAGTTAGAAATTTAATCTTTTCTCCTTTTTCATATTTCTTATGCTTAAACATTTTTCTTGCTCAGTTGGAATGGCCTTTACTATTATGGATCCTCTAATCTGATTGAAATCCTTGTTGCCTATACAATTCTTGTGTCCAGTGAATTTCAAAAGTTTACAAATCATTTTGTCGCATGGACATCTATAATTCTGTCTATCCTCTAATCATTGATGCAAATCACCTCTCATGTCAGTTTATTGTTAATTCTCCATTATAGCTTCTACTACTTCCTTTTCTTTGCCTTTCTTTTTGTGGCCAAAGTAAATTATTCCTTCAGATCACTATTGTTCAAATTCGTAGTGTGTCCTTGAAATTGATTTAGTGCTTATTGAAACAGTGGCATTTTGAGTATCTTATTTCCATTGCTGGATAAAGCTTTTTCGAAAGCTTGTGAGCATGCTTAGATATTCAACTAACGGCATGTTTCTTTGCTAGAACTTAATCTACCCCTATGTTTAACAATGTATATGCACTCAAACATATTTGCGAAACTAGAATGAATCCAACAACTGGAAGAGATTTGTGCAAGACATGATTAGTTCACCAGTAGAATATGAAAACCATTGGGTAATGCTTGTTTTTTTAAGGTAGTGGACCTTATTGTCTTTTGATGATAAAATAAGTGGTATTAAACTAACCTCTTGGGTAGGTTATTACCTAATGTTAAGTGAAGAAGATTATGAACAATGTATGATATTTTGTTAGTTTGGGTTAACAATGCTTTAGCTTAATTGCACTTAATTCTAGTATATCAGCTGAGATAACCCCGACCTGAGTGGTTAAGCTATCTTCGATATTTAATTCTAAATCTTTTAATGGGTAACTTCCGACTATAGGTAAATAGCTATATTAAGTAAAGCTAATAATGTGCTTGTTAACTACGACCATTTCTAGTTGTTTAGTTGTAATCTTTCCATTGAACTACTTCTAATTTGATCATTTCTAGTTTCTTACAGTCATAGCAATGCCTTGATTAGTTACTCTATGTAACTGAGAAAGTTAAAGGACTAGAAAATGAAAGGGAAAATAAATTAAAATTCACTATTCATTTTTTTGCATTATTTATGTTTTGTTGTATAATCTCATTTTATTTGATCTTCATTCAGAAAATTATTGTTTTATACAGTGTATATGCACTCAGACATATTTGCGAAACTAGAATGAATCCAACAACTGGAAAAGATTTGTGCAAGACATGATTAGTTCACCAGTAGAATATGAAAACCATTGGGTAATGCTTGTTTTTTTAAGGTAGTGGACCTTATTGTCTTTTGATGATAAAATAAGTGGTATTAAACTAACCTCTTGGGTAGGTTATTACCTAATGTTAAGTGAAGAAGATTATGAACAATGTATGATATTTTGTTAGTTTGGGTTAACAATGCTTTAGCTTAATTGCACTTAATTCTAGTATATCAGCTGAGATAACCCCGACCTGAGTGGTTAAGCTATCTTCGATATTTAATTCTAAATCTTTTAATGGGTAACTTCCGACTATAGGTAAATAGCTATATTAAGTAAAGCTAATAATGTGCTTGTTAACTACGACCATTTCTAGTTGTTTAGTTGTAATCTTTCCATTGAACTACTTCTAACTTGATCATTTCTAGTTTCTTACAGTCATAGCAATGCCTTGATTAGTTACTCTATCTAACTGGGAAAGTTAAAGGACTAGAAAATGAAAGGGAAAATAAATTAAAATTCACTATTCATTTTTTTGCATTATTTATGTTTTGTTGTATAATCTCATTTTATTTGATCTTCATTCAGAAAATTATTGTTTTATACAGGATGTTCCGTTTTGGAGAAGATTCATCAATGATGAGTTTCTGGAGATTCAAAGTTCGTGAATAGTTTCGGAGAAGATTCAAATACATAGGGGTTAAGTTAGAGTTGAAGGATAACTATTTTGTAATTATATATATAATTAAACATTTTGTAATTATATATATAATTAAAATATTTTGTAATATTAATTTTAAATTAAATTTTGATTGCCAAATTTTAATTAATTTAATTTTTATATGAAATTCATATTTATAAATTTTGCCATTTAAATTTTGTACTTTAATTATAAAGAGTTTCTAAAAATAATTATTTAAATTTTACAAGGACTTGGCGAGGGCTCGGAGAGGGAGGATTTTGCGAGGGTACGGCGAGGGACGCATTCGGCGAGGGCTCGAAGAGGGACGAAAACGGCGAGGGCACGGAGAGGGACAAAAACGGCGAGGGCACGGCGAGGGACGAAAACAGCGAGGGCTTGTTGCCCTCGCATAGTCGTCGCCGAAATGGTCACTCGTCGAGTCGTCGTCGGATGGCGTGGGGTCGGCAAGGGACCGCAATTCATCGACGAAGGTTTTGGCGAGGGACGATTTCCCTCGCCGAGCCCTCGTCGAGACCCTTTTGGCGTCGGTCCAGCGAGGGGAATTGTCCCTCACCGAAACTAATTTTTGTTGTAGTGTAATTTGCCACGCATTGTATGTGATAAACAAGCTTACTACTACTACAATTGAATATAGATCATATATTGACACCAAAAAAGAGAAATATAATGTTTATATTGCGATGGCATAACTATCTTTTTATGATCCTGAGAAATCCTTCAGGTTTACACCAAAGGAAAGTGCCAAATCTTAGACACATAACCTAACCCGAAAAAGACATGATCCAAGTTAGTTAAATACAAGGTCTAGTGAGATTAATCACAAGATACGAACTCAAGATATGAACCCATGCACTAAACGCTTCACCACTAAATTGACCGTTGGGGCTGATGCAATAACTAGAGCTACCAAGCTAACTAGCCATGCAATAACTATTTGACGAAAGAGTCTTCTTTCTTTCACAAAGAAACAGGTCCAAATGCTTTTCCAATATTTGCAGATCCCATATTGCACTACAGACTTGGGTGTTATGTAGGATAAATTGGATTTGGATCTAATCATAGTAAACTAATGTTGCAGTTATGATGAAATTGATCTCAACAATTTAGCATCATTAGATCTTCCTCATTACAGTATATCCGAATCCAGATAAATCTTCCTTGACTCACAATTTGCTTCAGGACCCTCTACAAGAGAAAAGTATTCACCATGTCAGGAAGCCGATGATTGGGGAAACAATTAACAAATGGTTACAAATACGTGTCCAAGTAAATCACAAGGGATAAAGGAAAAAAAATGATGAAAAAAGAGCAAGAAAAAAAAAACACAACTGAATTTGCATTCAAAGGAATAGAACCATATATCTGAATCTGTAAGTGTATATAACAACAAATATCTCCTAGTCCAATGTCATTACTTGCCTATGGAAAGTATTTTGTTGCTTCGTGTCGATCACATGTCAATTACGACAAAGGGTTGCATGTTTGCTAGCAGCTACAAGTCTCCAGATGATCTGAGCCAACTGGGTTATGCACTCTAAAGGAAGTTCCTGAGCTATCTTCCTCTTAAATAGGACAGTTTATTCAGCTGTTCTGCAATCAAATATGTATAATAAAATTAAATCAAACTAAACTAAACTAAACCTTGTCCTATTAAATGGGGTTAACTATATGGATTATGCGACGCCATGCGTTTTTGTCGAGAGTCATTTCCTCTATAAATTTTATACACGTAAGGTCTCGTCTAATTGTCACTGTCCAAGTCACCTTAAATCTACCTCTACCCTTCTTCTAATGTACTATTTCTAAACTTTCGCACCTTCTAATAGGTGCCTCGACAAGTCGTCTCTTGATATGACCAAACCATCTCAAATGATTTTCATTCATCTTATCCTCGATTGGGGCCACTCCTACTATTTCACATATCACCTCGTTCCTAATCTTGTCCTTCTTAGTTTTGCTACAAATTCATCTCAATATTCTCATATCAGCCATTGACATTTTATAAACATGTTAGTATTTCACTACCCAACACTCCGAACCATATAACATAGTAGGTCTAATGGCTATCTTATAGAACTTCCCTTTGGTATTTTTCGATCACACAAGATTCCTGACTCATTTCTCGACTTCGTCCATCTTGCTTTGATTATGTGATCAACGTCTGCATTAATCTCCCCATCTTGTTAAACCATAAAACCCAAGTATCTAAAACTCTATTTTTCTTGTATTCTTTTTGAGTCTAATCTTACTTCTATCTCATTTGTCGACTTATTTTTGCTAAACATATATTCCATATACTCTGTCTTTGACCTGCTTAACTTAAAACCCTTAGATTCTAAAGTTGATCTCTATAATTCTAGCTTAGTATTTATACCTTCTCTAGACTCATCTATCAAAACAATATCATCCGCAAATAACATGGTCCACGGTACTGCATCTTGGATGTGGCTAGTAAGTTCTTCCATGACTAGTGCGAAAAAGTATGGGCTTAAGGCAGATCCTTGATGTAGTCCTATTGTAATCGGGAAAAGACTAGACTTTTCTCCCCTCGTCTTTACGCTAGTTATCGCTCCATCGTACATGTCTTTTATCATCTTAATATATGCTACACACATACTTTTTTTTCTCCAACACTCTTCACATAATTTCCCTAGGAACTAGGTCATATGCTTTCTCCAAGTCAATAAACACCATGTGTAAGTCTTTTTGGTTCCCTCGATGTTATTCTATTAACCTCCTTAGTAAAAAGATAACTTCCACTGTTGATCTCCCAAGCATAAAACCAAATTAATTTTCTGACACCCTTGTATTTCTCTTTATTCTCCTTTAAATCACTCTTTTCCAGAGTTTTATAGTGTGACTCATTAATTTAATTTCTCAGTAATTGACGCAATTCTGGATGTCTCCTTTATTTTTGTATATTGGAACTAAGATACTCTTCCGCCAGGTATCAGACATCTTCTTACTCCTCAAAATTACGTTAAAAAGCCTTGTTAGCCACGTTATACCCTCATAACCCATGCACCTCCATACTTCAATTGAGATACCATCTGGACCTACAGCCTTTCCAACTTTCATCTTTTTGAGTGCCCCTTAACCTATCCTCTTTCTATCCGCGGGTAAAGTGTGCAGTTTAATTTCTCTTCTAATCTATTTAGTTATCCCCGATTTAGGTTACTAGAATGACCCTCGTTAAAAAGCTTAAAAAAATAATTTTTCCACCATTCCTTTATCTCCTTCTTTGACTAGTACCTTATCATCTTCATCCTTCATACATTTCACCAGATTTAAGTTCCTAGTTTTCCTTTCCCTAACTTTTGCAAGCTTAAATACCTCTTTTTCTCCTTGTTTTGTATTCAGTCGGCTATAAAGTTCCTCATATAAAATATGACACCATAGAATTTTGTAGAATAGTAAATCAACAACGTGAAAATGAAATGCAGAACGCAAGAATCGGGAATTCATGCAAGAATCCAGGAATAGCTAGAGATCAAATTAAGTCTAGAGATAATCTTCATATTTTTCACATTTTATACGCACTTAATTGAAGAAAGAACATCTAAAAGTTTCGTTGTACCAGATCAGTCACATTTTTACCAGGTAAAACTACATCTAGTCTGTAGAAGTCATCATACAATTTATACGAGTAACACTGCAGTCTGCAAGACGTCAACATTCACTTTAGCCTTCTAATTTCAATCAATACCATACGTAAAAAAAGAATAAATATACTGTCTCAGTCGAAAATGAGTTTCTTTGACCCATTATATGAAAGCAACTTGCAGAAAGAGCTAGAACATCTTTTTTTTTTTTTTTTTTGAGAAGCTAGAACATCTTTCTTAAATGCAGGCAAGGTTCAACAAAATACTCTTTTCCATTATTACACAATCTGATTCCTCCATCTCAAACCATCCAATGCCATCTAATTTTCACAGAATGAAGGAGGAGAAAATACGAAGTATTCACCGTCTTTGATATACTCTTCATGTCTGCAGTTCCCTCTTTCATGATCGCTAGGTAAGACAGCACAAGAGACTGTTTGTTGCCAGAAAGTCCACTAGCTAGCACAAGACAACCAGATACACGGACACAGAAGAGCGTTTGCATGTTGTTGGGCTGGGGGGAGGGAGGAACAAAGAAAGGGAGAGGATGATGCAGTTCAGTTTGCATCTAACAATCTAATCACATATATAGTTGATAAACTCAATCGAAATCGATAATTTAGAATTGAAATACTATTCTGAAAGAAGTATACAAAGTCACCAAAAGAAGAGGACAATGAGAAGTATATAATGTGCTACAGCTATATTGCTGCCACGAGTGGTAAAATCTATAACATGAAACAAAGATGAGTTATAACCCTGTAGAATTCAATTTTAGGTGACAATATGAAGATGGTGCTTGCACCTAAGTTTTACAACATAAACACAGGTCAAGGACAAAACTGTAATTTTCATTATCAATATGTAGGTTAGCCAGCAGCATGTACGGGCCTTGCTATGCAAATATCTTTATCTTCCCGGCAGCTTAGAAGTATCGGAAGAAAATATGATTGAAAACTTCTTTTGAAGAACCTGAGGCAGGAATAAATATGACAGCAGTATCAATAATATGATTTCAATAAGCACCATCTTCATGAAGACCAAGGGGAAAGGATTACCATTCTAAAGAGTTCCAACTCTTTCTCGAGTTCTAAGTTGACTTCCTCCTCTGATGGCAATACAATGCTGGAGGGAAAAGGTTGTTCACTCGGTTGGCTGAGTACCTGCAGTTCTCTGAGTCAGTACAAGGCAGAAATAAAGCATGTAAAAGAGTTATCTGCGTGGTCAGCGTTTCAATAATTAGGCAAGAAGTAATGAATAAATGAAAATGTCTAGATGTCCCACTGGGTGGGGATGTGACGAGAAAGGCATAACTGCCTTAGTTCTCTTTCCCCAGAGAGAGGGAAAAACCATCCTTCAGGAATACACGAACAAACAGACAAATCATTTATCGTGTTAAAGTAGACATATATGCACGAGAGGTGCTCAGTATCATCGAGAACAAATGTTGTCAAACGTGTCATATGAAAGCACAAGGCAAGAGTAAAATGAGAAATCAAGAAATGAGCCAATGCAAATTTGCGGAGCCAATTTATGCCCTCAGAAATTCACTGTCAATCTACATATCTGCTCTGTGGTCAAAGCTAATCCTACCAAAGGTCCAAAGCTGGAGATAGATTAGCCTGTCCAATACTAATAACAAAAAGACTATGACAATTAATGTAGACCTTATCAAAATAGTTAATTACAATCTCGAAGAAATTTGTTAAATCCAAGAACAAAGGAGACTCTCAGGAAAACAATTAAAGATCCAAAAAAGCTCAGTAAGATGGATAAGACTGACAAATGTGTGCTACAAGTGACGAGCCATCTTCGTTGTTATTTTTCCTATAGCAACAAAACTGATAGTACCTAATCTCAAAGGCAGAGTTCTATAATAGCAAAAGTTTAGAGTCATACAGGGAAAACCAACAGGCAGAAAGATAGCGAGACATGCGCCAAGCCACCCCATGGAGGGAGAAGAAGAGGGGGCGGGTGGGGGTGAAGAAAGCATCCAAGCAGAGGACTCTACTCACCAGTTCGAAACCTTCATTAGAATAAGAAAATTCCAAGTTTTGAATGTTCCCACACTGACATTGCTGTATTAGAGCAGATATGCGAATTATTGTACAAAGAATTCTAAATTTCTGCTTTTCCTGACATAGAGGAGAAAAAAAAGAAGAACAAAGACATAGATCATTAATGAGGGGAAAAGAACAAACACTAGAACATTAATATCAATTTCGCGGAAGACACGCTATGTTACCGCTTCAGTGAATCCCTCAAAAGATTCAGAGCTGCATCTTGGGAATTTCCTCCTATGATGCCTCATGAGTAGTGCTATTAACTGAAGGTTATGAAACCATTATCAGCATTCAAACCCTAGACGATTAATAAGTATTGACAATAGAGTGGGTTGAGAACGCAACCACTTACCTTAATCTCTTCATCACTATATCCGTGAAGATGATCACCATTCTGTGGAATAAAATTAAGAGTGCCAAAATGAATTAAGATAATATAGTCACTAGTTTCATGCAACTAATGAGACTTCTTGACCCATCTCAGGCGATCAACCTAATCCCAAGGAATCATTATAAAGCACAAGTGTTCACAGAAGCAAAACAATGACAATGATAAAAGCATTAACCACATCACCACTTCAATGCTAGAAATAATCTGTTTGATAAGCACCCTAGTAAAAGGAAGATTTTTTCAAGAAGTAGATTTAGGGTTTAGGGTTTAAGGTTTAAGATAAGCATCCTGGTCTCAGGAAGTTTTACGAACATATTCTGAGAAATTCATTTTTTTTCTTACATAATGCCCATGTGGGTGCTATTAGTTCTTCATATATTAAGCTTATACTAATTCTAGGATGCATAATTGTGTTCAAATGTTCCTCAACTGTCATTAAGCCAACATGTAAAATTACACAAGAAAGCAGTTAATTACAATGAGCACATACCATTATGATCTGGTAGGACTGCTTATGATAACCCTTTTTGCCGGTATATAACCCAATATTGTGAAGCAAACAAGCAGCTTCAAGATATTCAAGATCCGTATCCTCCAACGACAAGGCCTGCTTATGATTATCATCACATACCACATTCCATTTCCTTAAACCTTCAAAAATCTCCTGTATAACTAAGTAAATAACATCAAATCAATTCCTATAGAAACAAACACAAACAAACAGAACACATTTATAACATTGATTCACATACCTTTGCGACGCCAGCACACATTGCAGCAGACTTCATCCTCTTATTATTATTAAACCTCGTCGCCAGCCTCACCACTGACCGCCACCGAGCATTGGCATTCAAATCATATCCCTCATAAACCCGCCTTAACTTCTCTACAATCACCCCTTCTCCTAAGGAATACTCCGATACCTCCATGTCCACAATCCCTAACTCCTCAAATATCTCCTCCATCAAAACCACGCCTGCCACAATAAACTCCGCCCGCCTCTTGAAAAACCCTGTCCTCCTCGCTGTCCCTCCCATTTCCCTCTCCTCACCACTCAACCTTTCCGCTAATTCCTTCAACTCCTGTTTAGAAAACCTCCAGTCCCTCCTACAATCCTCGAATACTCCAACATTCCCTCCAAAATTTCGCGCATATCCATTAATTATCGCCTTCTCAATCTTTCTTATCGTACCAGATGAACCGATCACTTTATCAATTTTATACTCCTTAACCTTATTGATTAAATCCGAGGCAAGAATCGTGCTTCGAATATGCTCTCGCATTTTTCTAATTTCTGAGAATTTTTTGGTTAATGTGATGTGTCCTAGGTTTAACGAAATTGAGTAAAGAATTTGACCGTCTTTTCCAACGACGAATTCGGTTGAGCCTCCACCAATGTCGACTGTGAGGACTGTGTTGCTGTGAACTGGATGGAATTGGAGGACGCCGAGGTAGATAAGGCGGGCTTCTTCGAGGCCGGAGAGGACGTCGACGTTGAGGCCTAGGGTTTCGTGGATTGTACGGACGAATTGTGATTGGTTAGCGGCTTCACGAACGGCTGAGGTGGCCACGAGGCGGGAGTGAGCGGAGGGGACGCGGTGGGAGTGGAGGATGTCCTGGAATTTGCGAAGGGCGGCGGTTGCCCGGAGCTGCGAGGCGGAGGAGATGGTGAGGCTGGATGTGGAGGCGACGTCATGGCCGAGGAGGACGGGCTCTCTGTGGCGGTCGAGGGTTAGGAAGCGGCCAGTGGAAGGGTCGGCGCGGACGATTAGGAGCTTGAAAGAGTTTGTGCCCATGTCCACGGCTGCGAAGAGGTTGTTATTTTGGTTGCTGCCTCCGCCGACAGTGGCGTTTGGTGGTGTTGGGAGCGGCGGAGGGAGGCTGATCGACATTTTGCTCCGGTCACGGCGAGTGTAGGCAAATTCCTAGTAAAATAAACAACCTGTCACCGTAAGAAATTCATAAAGTTACTTTTTTTTTTTTTGGTCAATCATAAAGTTACTTTACTCATTGCTAATGCTTTATTAAAATTGAAACTTACTGTACTGATGAGTCAAGTAATTATCGAATAATTTTATTAATTATTCAAATGTAATAAAAATATAAAATAATTTTTTTAAAAAAATAATTATTATTATGCAAAAATATACGTGCACTAAAGGTATTTCCAATAGAATATACTATTTATAAAAACTTATTATTTTTTACAATTTTTATAAATCAAGTCTCTAAATTTAGAGTCAAAATATATGAATTCCACATAATTTTAGAGATTTGAGTTAAAATAGAGATCTAATTTACTTTTTTGACTCTAAATTTAGAGATCCAAAAAGTAATTGGTCTCTATTTTAATTAAAAAGTTGATAAAAGTGATAGGTTATATGTATTATGGCTCTAAATTTAGAGACCTGGGTCTCTAAAATAGCCAAAAATAATAAATTTTTGTGAATAGTTTTCACTATTAAAGATACCCTAAGTGGTTCGGATATAACTCCATTAAGGTCATCCTTAATGGAGACTCTAAATTGAAGGGTTTTAAACTTAAATTTAGAACCCCTTAACAATTTAGAGCCCCACATAGAGCCCCAAGTATTTTTTAAGGGCTCTAAAAAAAAATTCATCCCCAATGAGGGGTTGTATATTGTTTTAAATTTAATTTTACAAACTAATTTGAATATATATTATTTTTTCTCGTGTGTTAATTTTCTTTTGATAAATTATTATTGTCATAATTGTAATTTATTTTTACGAATATTTCGACCAAAAAATTATTTAATTCTGACAACGGTAAAAATTATTGAATTATGATGACGTTTAATTACGTTCAATTTGTATTTTTTATTTTTATTATATTTCCTGTTGTGAATTAATTTGTATTAATATTAAAGAAATTAAATATCAAAAAGGGACAGTAAAAACACAAATGTTAAATTTTTTGTTTTTTTCCTGGGGCTCAATTTTTTTCAACTAATTTGTTGAACAAAATGGAGCTCGGGATCTATTTTAGTTGAAATCTGTTAAATTTGGCACAAAAGTAGCAATTTGGGACTCTATAATAATCATTGGTGTTGCCTTTTTAATTCAAAATACTCTATATTTGTAAAAAAATTATAATTATTATGTCTTAGAGCCTCTATTAAGTTTGTCCTAAGGCTATCCTTACCAGAGTCTCTAAATCATGAATCTCTAAAAATTATTTTACAGACTTTTAACAAAATAGAGACCCTACTTAAAAGTTTAGTTACTTTTTGGGGTTTTAAAAATTTTCCAACCATATTAGTATTTGAGTCTCTATTTTAGAGACTCTATTAATTTTTCAACATAATCTAATTTTGTGCTACTTTTTTCGTGAATTTTAGTACTTGATTTTTTTATATACTTATAAATTTATAATTTTTTTTTTACGAACATTTCAACCTAAAAATTAATTAATTCCGACAACGATTATATTTTACCAAATATTATATCGTTAACTATACTCGATTACAACAATGCTAATTTTCGAAAAACTATAATAGCGGCCATTGGATATGATGTTTCATTGATGATCTCATCTATTAATTTGTTATCATGAAACAAAATATCTTATCCAAATGAAGGCCTTCGGATTGGGTTTTCTTTAAACGATCTAGATCGTCCATTCATTATCATCAATGAAATCTCTCATCCAAAATAAAGGCCTTTGGATTGGATTTCCAACTAAAAGATCTCAGTCGTCCATTCATTATCATCAATGAAATCTCTCATCCAAAATAAAGACCTTTGGATTGGATTTCCAACTAAACGATCTCGGTTGTCCATTTTTTATCATCAATGAAATCTCTTATCCAAAATAAAGGCCTTTCGATTGGATTTTTAACTTAAATCTCGTCCGTCCATTTCAATCTTATCTAAAGAAATCTTTCATCCCCACAAAGACAATTGGATTGGATTCTCCATGGCCAATCTCGTACGTCCATTTTCTATCCTTTAGCTACTCATACAATTATATATAATACATATCCAACAATTTTACAATCACCATAATCAAACACTACAACTCTCACCACTCACTCTAAACTCTACATCCCACATTCTAAAATGTCCAACCAAGGAGGCGAGCCCAATTCCCTTCCATTTGATGAAAATGTCCGGATCCATCAAAATAACCGTCGTCGTGGTCATGCAATGATGATTACCATGTTCAATCAACATCAATCGATGATGCAAGTTCCATATCAGCTTGCTACGGAGGAAGAGAGTAGTAGTTCGTCACGTCAATTACGCCAACGATCCAAAAACAGAGACCACTTTGGTGCCCATGAAAGACTTGTGGCAGATTATTTTGTTGATCAACCTCTGTATCCTCCTGCTGAGTTCACGTTACGTTTTCGCATGCATCGCGAACTATTTCTGAAAATAATGGGCGATATTATCAACTGTGATGATTATTTCAAACAAAAACCAAATGCTGCAGGAAAGCAAGGCTCATCTCCCTATGTGAAGATGACGGCGGCGCTTCGTATGCTTGCATACCGAAACCCTGCAGATGCAAATGATGACTATTTGAAGATTGCAGAGACTACATGTTTGGAGTCCATGAAGCGATTTTGTCAGGCTGTCAATGCATTATACGACAATGAATATTTACGTCCTCTGAATAATGCGGACTTGTATAGGCTTCTTCGAAAGGCACAACAATGTGGGTTCCCAGGAATGTTGGGTAGCTTGGACTGCATGTATTGGGAATGGAAAAATTGCCGTACTGCGTGGGCCGAAACATATGCTGGACACCATGGTCATCCTACTATAATAATAGAATCCATTGCGTCTTATGACACATGGATATGGCATTCATTTTTCGGAACACCCGGTGGAATAAATGACCTGAATGTGTTATATAGTTCACCGGTTTTTTCCGATATCCTTGAAGGTCGAGCACCACAGATAGGATATGCTATTAACGGCAGAAATTATAGTCAAGGATATTATTTGGCTGACAATATATATCCTCGCTGGTCCATAACTGTCCAAGCATTTCCAGATGCACATGAGCGTGATAAGATGCTTTTCAATAGGTTGCAAAAAGCCTATCGTAAGGATATTGAGCTGCATTTGGTATCCTTCAGAGTAGATTCGAGATCATAAAAGGTCCATGTCGTTTCTGGCACGAACATGATATTGGAGAAATTATGAAGACTTGTATTATTCTGCATAATATGATTGTAGAAGATAATCGCGAGGAAGAAGGAGATGATTTCAACGATGATCCATCACTTTACCATGTAGAAGAGGCCCTTGTGGAACATGCTCGAAATCCCATAACAATTACTGAGTATTTGAAAAATCGCCGTCAGGTGACGAACGAAGCGGCTTACTATATACTCCGAAGTGATCTAGTTGAGCATGTTTGGAACGAGTTTCGTACACGAGATCTCAATGTGTGACATCAATAGTTGTATTGTTCTCGTCCTTTAAGTCTTGGTTTAATAAATTAACTGTTTGTGTTCCTTTTTAAAAAAAATTAATAACAGTGTAAAAATTAATTGTACACAAATTTCTCAAACCAAATACAGATTCAATTAGATTACAACAGTACAACATATTTAGACAAACCAACAGTACAACATATGTAGAAATAACAACAGTATAACAGTACAACAATTCAAGGCATTTGAGGACGATAACCATCATCGTCAAAGTTGATAGAACGAGATGACCTCTTGGCGATGATTTTGTTTTGTTGGTCAATTATCCACGCTCTTCTGACCGGAGTCTCGATGGTCGAAGTCTTCGTCGACATTATACTATACTCTGTTGCCCAGTCAGAACTCTCTTTGTACTATTTCATACGTTTTTGTATTGCTCTTCCTTGCTGAACGATCTCTGTCGCAACATCCTTGCGCTTTTTTAATTTTTTTGCCTTTTCTCTTCCAATTGGCCTCGAGGATGACGGTTCAGATTGGGTTTCGGGCACCGACTCATATGAAGAGTCATCTTAAAAAGAAATCGGTGTACCCTCTTGAGATGCATTTTGACTTTGGTGGAACTCGGTAATCTTTCTCCACTTTTGACCATGTTGTAATATCGACCAACAATGATCAAGGTTGAAATTCCCTCCTGTAACATTAGCGTAAAGTTGTTTGGCATCATCAACCTGAAAAAACAAAAAAGTAGATCACCATGAGTATTTTTTAAAAAAATAACACCAACTCAACATATTTTGCTGCATAAACACACAATATATGTTGCATTTGCTCCACTCCGCGGTCTCATTTGCGATTGAGCAAGATACTCCGCAAATTTCGTGCTTTTTTTGTTTATCGGGGTCCATCGTGATTTTAGAGATTTTGCAGTTCTCTTTTGCAACAGAGTAATTGGAGGGTGAAATTCTTCGAATTTCTAAAAGATTTGCGTCCACATTGTTGTTGATGTTTGGTTTCGGCCTATAATTGGGTCTTCACTAATTGCAAGGTATGCGCGGCATAACGCGATATCTTCTTCAACAGTGAAGTTGCGGCCCTTAACTCCTTCGCCGGAATCCATAGCTGAAGAAAAAAAAAATTTAATGAAAAAATTACAACTTCAAACAAATATATATATATATATATATATATATATATATATATATATATATGTACATTTAAATAATATGAAGAAAAAAAATTCAACAAAAAAAAATTGAATAAAATTATCAAAAATATAAATTTAAATAAAATGAAGAAAAAAATTCAACAAAATTAAAAAAATTAATTGAATAAAAATTATACAATTAATATAAATTTAAATAATATGAAGAACAAAAATTTAACAAAAAAATTGAATAAAATTATTAAAAAAATAAATTTTAATAAAATGAAGAAAAAAATATAACAAAATTAAAAAAAATAAATTAATAAAAATTATTCAATTAATATAAATTTAAATAATACGAAGAACAAAATTCAACAAAAAAAATTCAATAAAATAATAAAAAATATAAAATTAAATAAAATGAAGAAAAAAATTCAACAAACTCAAAAAAATAATTGAATAAAATTACAAAAAATATAAATATAAATAATATAAAGATAAAATATTGAATAAAATAAACTTAAATGAATAAAATTTTAAAAAAACTTACTTTAAAAAATAAAAGTAATAAATTAAATAACATAATTTTATTTTTATTTTTAAAAAATCAGTTTAAAAAAAAATATAAATATGTATATATATATATAAATCAAACCCTACCCCCCTCCCTATTCATTTCCCCTCTCATTTCTCATTGCCGCCGCCCTCACCCCATCGCCACCCACTGTCACGCCATCGCCACCATCGCCACCGTCACACCATCAAAACCACTGCCACCATCACACTATCGCCACCCACTATCACACCATCACCATCATCGCCACCATCACACCATCAAAACCACCGCCACCATCGCCACCATCACCACCCCCCACTCCCTTTCTTTAGTCAGACCTTCGCCACCATCGCCACCCCTTCCTTTACCCATGACATCACCACCCCCACATGACCACGCACCCCCCATGACAGAAAACCAAGCATACTTTTTTCTCTGTTTTGGAGTTGTGAACGTTCTGTTTCTGTTTTTTTTTTTTTTTTAACAACAATCAGAATATGTATATGTATATATACATACGTTGAAGGTGAACGTTGCAACGTTCATCTTCAACGACTATAAAATTTGTGGCTTTGGATTTTTTGTTTTTGTTTTTTTTTCTGAAAAGGTCTGTCATCTGACAGACATTTGAAGACTCGCTACAGTGAGTCTCCAAATTTGTTACTTATTTTGCAGACTTATCAACTTTTATTATTTCAGTCTCTAAAAAATAAAAATTTTTTTTTTTAGGTCTTCAAATTCACTGCTGTGGTTAGATTTTTATACATTAGAATCTCTAAAAAATATTATCATTGCATTTTATATCCTCTTGTAAGAATGGCCTAATAGAGCAACAAAATAAATTCATTAATACAATAAAAAAATGTTATAATATTTTCACAGTAAAAGAAAAGACGGTCCAATACTTGTGCTAACTCGGTAGCACAAGCTACAATGCAATGAGATTGTAGTATTACAAATTTACTCTCTCTTAACTTAAAAAAAAAAAAAAAGATAAAGATTATTTATAAAGAAAAACTAGTGTTATTCCTATTAGAATTAATATGTTAAATAATCGGATGGAATGAAATATATAAAAAAATCCGATCTAGAATAGTTAAAAAAAGTTTGGAAAAGCAATCCTCCCTTAAATGTTGGAGAGGGGAATATAATACTAACTTTTTTTTTTGGTTCAAATAGAAGATTCATTACCCGACAAAAAAATAAAATAGAAGATTCATTAACACAAAAGAAGTTACACAAGGTTGATCCTACGCCCGTCGGGTGAAGATTATTGAAGAGGAGTTTACAAAACTAATGTGGAATATTAGATATCAATTTAAAGATAAGACAAAATATTCTTAATTTTATTTTTAATTATTCGGTCACAAGATTGATTGATACTTTTCTTAATACAATGAAATTTAAAAGTGATTTCAGACATAATTATTTTAATATCCTCCATAATTAATCTTGTCCTCCAGGTACCAAATAAATTAGAAGAATTAATTATTTTGAGAATTATCTTTGCGTCACTTTTAATTGTGACAAAAAAAAAAACTACAATGAATTCAGGCTTCCTTAAAAAAATAAAAATAAAAAAAGGTAAAAACGCCTATGGTGGGTTCCAACCATAAAAAGCTATATACTAGCCGCTCATTTCAACCATAATTTAAATCAAACACACAAAAACTCCGAACTCATTGCCTCAGCTCTCTCTCCCGCATATACATACATACATATATACATATCTATGTTTTGAAGACATATACACATATAGATACATTCATTTTCTACATACAATTTTAAATTATTTTTTTTTTTTGTGTGGATTGATTAATTGAGGAGAATCGAAATTGTCTTTGAGGCCAAGGGCTAAAGTTCACATTCGCCGGAACCGGTACAAGGTAGGGGTGGATGGGGACGAAAGCCGCCGGACAAGGGGGGGTAACTTGGTGGATGTCCGGAAGAATCAGAGAGAAGAGAGGTTGCAGAAGAAGCGTCGCGAAGAGAATCTATCCATCTTCAATGCTCTTGTTGGACCCGGAACTGCGGAAGAGATGGTAGAAATAATGAATCAAAAACAAAGGAATTAAATTAATGTATAGTTGTTAATTGATATATTTGTTAGTGTTTTATCTGAATAATATGTTTTTGTTGCTATTATTAATGATTTTTGAATGCTTTTTGGTTGGAAATGAAGCTGACGTGTAGAAGCTAGGGTTTGAATTGTTTAAATCGATTACGAGTTCTCGATTTCTGATATGGAAGTTTTACAAGTGTGATATAACATTAATTTAGCTTTTATCTGAAAAAACAAAAAAACAAAAATTAGGATTTGGTTGATGTTTTCTTCATTTGAGTTTATATACTCGTGTCTCCTTTACGATATATAATAAAAATGAGGAATGATATGTCAATTTATATCGTGCTTTATCAATTTGTGTAATTTGGTTCTTTGAAGGAGGTTTTAGCTGTTTGTCTTTACTTTTGAAAATTTAAGTTTGCGTGTTTTGAAATTTTGCACTTGGAAAATTTACCCTCAATGGTTGCTGGAGTGTTTTCTGAAGACAACGATTCACAACTTGAGGCGACTACTCAGGTTCGGAAATTGCTTTCAATAGGTAATGAGGAATTTTATTGTGAAGGATCCATCATCTCACTCTGTATGTTATACTGTCTTTGTGGAAGTTTGGTTAACTTCTGTTTTCAATTCTTTCACTAGAAACGAGTCCTCCAATTCAAGAAGTAATTGATGCAGGTGTTGTTTCTCGACTCGTTCAGTTTCTTAAGAGGGAGGATTTCCCTCAACTTCAGGTGCACCTTTATACTCTGTCCCGTTCTTTTCTATTTCCTACACCGTGTTTAGTCAGACTATATGCTTTTAACCTCGATTGTTTTGGGATTTCTATAGTTTGAAGCAGCATGGGCTCTTACAAATATTGCTTCTGGAACATCTGAGCACACCAAGATGGTAATTAATCATGGTGCTGTTCCAATTTTCATAAAACTTCTTAGTTCTCCTAGTGATGATGTTCGGGAACAGGTACTAATCTTTCTTTTGGAGTGAAGACAATCACATGGTTTTGAGTTGGTGGTGCTGTACTGTCGTTGCTTTTGCCTCATATTTGTGTTTTTGGCATATTGCATTTGAGTTAGTGAGGAATGCTGATAGAACCATATTGATCATTTTCCCTTCTTGTCATTTAGGCTGTATGGGCGTTGGGAAATATATCTGGTGATTCCCCTAAGTGTCGTGATATCGTCCTTGGCCATGGAGTTATGGATCCCTTGCTGAGCCAGTTGAATGAGGATGCAAAACCATCTATGCTGAGAAATGGTGCCTGGACAATATCGAATTTATGCAGGGGCAAGCCACGGCCTCCTTTTGAGCAGGTAGGCCACGCAATTGAAAATTCTACATATCAGTATCTTTGTAATAGTCAGTTTTGAGCCCTAGTAGATATATGACCCTTGTGGATATCTCAGCTGAAAAAAACTGCATAAGCTCAAATAGCTTGTTAATAGTTAAAGTCATCAGTATGCATGTGCTCGGAGAATATCTCTGTCAAATTAAGCTAATCAAATTGTTAGCTTAATTTGTTTCAGTTCGTATATTTTCGTCTAACCATTTTGGATTCAGCCTTTGATCCCTGTTGACACTGGTTATAGACTAGAAAGGGTGGACATTGTCTTGGAACATAGACACTATCCACTATTACAGTCTTATTTTAAATCATGCCAACTGACTTACTGTATAGGATCTCTCTTTTTTCTTTTTTGGGTTCTTTTTTTGTGAGGTTTCTCTAGTTTTGATGCCTGGATCTCTATATTATGCAGGTCAAACCTTCACTTCCGGTTCTTCAGCGACTGATGAACTCCAGCGATGAAGAAGTTCTGATTGATGCTTGTTGGGCACTATTGTATCTTTCAGATGGTGATGATGATCAAATTGAAGATGTTATTGATTCAGACGCAACTCCACGTGTGATTGAATTACTAGTGTAAGTATTTCCTGTTCTCCTTGTTTCAAGAGTTGTGAACCAAGTTTCTTTGCAACATGACATTGTTACTCCATTTGGGTATTATGCACCTCAGAGTGAGATACTCTTGCATTTCAGTCACCCATCTCCGACAGTTGTGCTTCCCGCTCTTCAGACAGTTGGAAACATTGTCACTGGCGACGATGCACAAACCCAGGTAATTATGAGTTGGTCTTAATTCTTTCTTGCGTAGATTGCACCATTGTGGTACAGCTGTTTCGTCATTCTGGAATGCTCGAGTCAATGCAGACTGTTGCATTGATGACGCATTAAATGATATTTGATCAATTAATACAATTATACCCTGATTTAACCTAACCCTTTTGTTGTCTTGGTTTTGGAGTTTTCGGGGAAAATTTACAGTTGCTAGTGATCTTTAAATGAATCCAATGCTTGAATTCTGTGTGTTTTGGTCCAAGCTTGGCTTGAGTGTCAAATTATTTTCATGCTTGATTTTTTAGGAGATCATAATCCAAGGTACCAAAGTATTTTAGAATATCTTGTTTGAGCTAATTTAGTGATTGTTCACTTGCATATTGTCTCACTTAAATGTAAGAGCCGATGTGGCTTGGTGTGTTTGCTTCATGGTCTATGAGGTTCTTAAGAACTGATCTTTAAGTCCTTAATCTATCGTAAAGCCAAATGTGTGGTTCAATTTGCGAGTATCTTCAATATTTATATTAGTCCATGTGTGTATGTATGTATACATATGGTACTGTTTATCTCATTTTTTCGAATTATGAAATCTAGAGTCCTTGGGACTTATGCACTGCTTTCTGAGGGTACAGAGGCCTCACTTTCAGACTGTTCTTTTATAATGTATTCCCCAAGTTGAAAAGAGTAGGTGTAGAACAAGCAATTGAAGTAAACTTCATTGGATAATATCAGTTTCTTGTGTCATTGTATACAGGGGCGGAGCCAGGAATTTTTATCAGTGGGGGCTAAAATTTATAATTTTTGAATTATACAAGTATTTTTTTCAAAAAATACATAGAATTTTAACATTTTTATGGGCCAGTGGGGGCTAAAATCCATAATTATTGAATTGTACGGGTACTTTTATTTTTCAGTGGGGGCTAATTAATTTTTTTTAACTAAAAATACATAGATATCTAATTTTTTTTCAAAAAATACATAAAAATTTTAACCTTTTTACGGGTCAGTGGGGGCTAAAATTCATAATTTTTGAATTATACTAGTACTTTTATTTTTCAGTGGGGGCTAATTAATTTTTTTTAACTAAAAATGCTTAAATATCTATTTTTTTAAAAAAAAAATACATAGAAATTTTAACGATTTTTATGAGTCAGTGGGGGCTGCAGCCCCCACTGGCTCCAATATAGCTCCGCCAGTGATTGTATATTTCTCTGGAGCAAAGCCAGGGTCGAGGGTTTGGACAAATTCGAAATAAGTAGCTCTTGGTTTGTATATGATCGTATTATATATACGTGTAATAGCTGCAACACTTCATTTAATTGCTTTTTGTGTACCTTTCTCTGGGAGATTTTTGGTTGTGGCATCACTTGCAAACCATGCAACTTCGATGCCGGTATTTGATTGCCTGCCATGCTTCTATCACTTGATAGTGAGGCCTGGCTTAGATCCCTGCCATATATCATATCTTGTGATTTTCTGTTTCCTTTATCCATAATGTTACAATTAATAACTTTCTGTATTCCTGCAGTATATCATTGAATATGACGTACTGCCCATTCTCCGGAATTTCTTGACCAATGATTTTTCCAAGACCATTAAGAAGGAAGCTTGCCGGAGTGTTTCAAATGTCCTGTGCTGGTACGATAGAGCAAATCCAGGTATGCAACTGGTCGTGATTTATTACTGCATCGATTATTTGCCTTTCAGAGGTCTTCCGGGAGAAAATTGATTTCATGGATGTTACCATTCTGAAGGAGGCGTTTGATGCTGATCTTATTGGTCCTGTTGTTGATATGCTTCAAAAAGCGGAGTTTGAAATAAAAAAGGAGGCTGCCTGGGCAATCTCAAATGCATTATCTGGTGGTCTCCACGACCAAATTAAGTATGATATCGATTTCAAAGTTTCTTTATTTTGTTTTCTTTTATTTTTACGAGAGAAAAACAGGATATGCTTGAGACAGTTATTACTCTGCACGTTTGGTGACAGGTACGTTGCAGGCCAAGGATGCATCAAGCCACTGTGTAATCTTCTCGTTTGTTCAGACTCGAGAATTATCGACGTTGTTCTGGAAGCGCTTGAGAATATTTTGAATGTTGGAAAAATTGAGAAGCAAGTGGGATTGACTGGTGGTGTAAATGTGTACGCTCAGATGATTGAGAATTGTGATGGTCTGCAGAAACTCGAGAATCTTCAGGACCATGACAATGATGACATTTATGACAAGGTAGTGGGCTTTCTTGAGTCATGTTGGTCGGAGGCAGAAGATGATGATGACGATGATACATCGCCTTCTGCTGCTGAACAACAACAAGAGGCTGTTGGCAGCACTGAAGCCTCCATGCCTTCTGATGGCTTGAGCTCCAAATAAGGTCTATATCCCTTCTTAACTGACACTTCCTGTTAGCTTATTGCATTAACTTTTTCATTCTAAGAAAGGGGAGAAGAGTTCGGGACTACTGATCTACGTACACTGTTAGCTCGTTGAGAATCCAAGTCATTATTTATATTGATTGATTAATAGTCTTTTAACTGGTAGTGTAAACATTGTTAACTCTTTTTGAAGGACGATTTATGCTCTCCCAGGGAATGGTCCCGCTCGTTCTCTAGTTCAAGATGCGGACCAATGTAGGTGCGTTTAGTTGCTATCGGCCGTACAGTAGTCCTTATGTGATGGATTGGATTACTTTGTTGTTTGTAAAGAGTCGTGTTGGAGGCGTCAAACATTTTCTTCTGCTCGAGTTTTGACATAGTTACATGGATTAGATATGTAGTCTATTTTCCCTTTTCGAGTTTTGTTTAATTTATAGTTAAATTTCTATTTATCAAATTGCTGGATGGTTTTTAGCGCTCCCAAAAAACGTTGATGTACCAGCTTGTAGTTATAGAAACCATGGATTTACTTTAGCCATGGTTGGTTTTGCAATGGTCGTTCCTCTCATAAGATGATTTGTTTCGAGTCTCAACACTCAAAATCATTCATTTTGTTAGTCTAGTCTTGACACAAATTGTCAAAACTTTATATAGAGTGGAGAAATTTGAAGCTTTCATTTATGTATTTGTTTCTTGTGCCTTGTATTCATGTTTCTTCTTCTACTATTTGTTCTAAGGGTGGAAACAAAAAGTAAAAATATTTGATTCGTAGATCAAAAGTTTTGAATTCGAACATCTCTTGATTGAATTTGTTATGGTAAAAGAAAGAGAGATTGATAGAAAAAGAGTGACTATTATTGTGTATTACTATAACGAATTAGACCTCTTCATATAGAGCTTAGTATACAAGACAAATATTTCAGTCCTCCAATGTGGGATAAATAACAAACGTAATATAACCTAGCCTACTACTTCAACACTCTCTCTCAAGTTGCAGCATATATATTATATGTGCCCAACTTATTACATATATATTTGACTCAAGGACCTCTCAGGGACTTAGTGAAGAGATCGGCCAACCGATCATTTGAGCTAACATGTGATATGACAATTTCTTTAGCCAACACTTTACTTCTCATAGAATGACAATCAATTTCAATGTGTTTGGTGCACTCATGAAACACTGGATTCGATGCAATATGCATTGCTGCCTGGTTATCACAGATTAACGCCATGGGTTGAGAGCAGTCCACTCCAATTTCTCTAACCAAGTTTTTCACCCATATCAACTCACAAGTAGTTAGTCCCATGGCACAGTATTCAGACTCTGCGCTGGAACGAGCAACAACAGTTTGTTTCTTATTTTTCCACGATATAAGATTCCCACCAAGGAAAATACAATATTCAGAGGTGGATCATCTATCAATTGGACAGTCGGCCCAATCTGCATCAGAGTAACCAACAATATTCATCTGCCCTCTATTTTTGTATAATATCCCTTTCCCTAGGGCATGCTTGATGTACCGAAGGATACGAATAACAGCATCCCAATAACTTTCCCGCGGTGAATTTAGGAATTGGCTAACAACACTGATAGCAAAGGAAATGTCTAGGTGAGTGACTGTGAGATAATTGAGTTTGCCAACTAACCTTCTATACCTTCTTGGATCGGATATTGGTTCTCCCTCATCTTGTACAAGCTTGATATTTGGATCCATTGGTGAGTCAGATGGTCTTAAACCAAGCATTTCAGCCTCCTCTAGCATATCAAGAGCATACTTGCGCTGAGAGATAAAATATCTTGGTCGGACCGTGCAACTTCAATGCCAAGAAAATAATGCAACTCTCCCAAATCCTTGGTCTTAAATTGTTTGTGCAAAAAGGTTTTTAGATCTTTAATACTTGTTATGTCGTCCCCAGTTATAATAATATCATCAACATAAACAATTAACAAGAGACGCTTCCTAGAGGATATGTGTCGATAAAAAACGGAATGGTCAACTCCACATCATGTTAATCCGAATTCAACCAAAGCTTCACTGAAGCGGCCAAACCAGGCTCGAGGCGACTGTTTTAAACCATACAACGATTTCTTGAGACGACATACCTTATATGACTCCCCTTGAGCAACAAATCCAGGAGGTTGCTCCATGTACACTTCTTCCTCGAGAGCACCATTGAGAAAGACATTCTTGATATCTAGCTGCTGAAGTGACCAATTAAACATGGCTGCGAGGGCTAACAAAAGACATCTTAGCAACAAGAGAGAATGTATCATCATAATCAACACCATAAACTTGTGTGTACCCTTTTGCGACCAACCGAGCTTTCAATTGATCAACCTGCCCATTAGGAGAGCATTTCACAGTGTAAACCCAACGACACCCAACAACATATTTCCCCAAGGGGAGGTCAATCAATTCCCAAGTACCATTAGAGCGCAAGGCTCATGTTAAGAAGCTTGAGGTTCCATCTTAAAACCAATTGGTGTCGAGTGGAGTAGTCCAGGATCTTATTAAGTGGTCTAAGAGTTTATGATTTTTCTATGTAGGACAAATGTATATTCTAACACTCCCTCTTACGTGTGACCTAATTTGAGAGGGGTCATACGTGGAATATTAAATACGCGTGAACCTTATTTTGAGATTGTCACACTTGGAATATTGAATACATATGGACCGATTTTTTTTGAAATGGGTCACACATAAAAGATTGAACACACATGTGGAAGATTAAAAGTGCGTGAACTATGCACACGCGAATGATTAAAGACAAGTGAACCTGATTTGAAATGAGTCACACGCGAAAGATGAATGAGACTAGACTATGGGCCTAGCTGTGATACCATGTTATGGTAAAAGAAAGAGACACATTGATAGAAAAAGAGTGACTATTATTGTGTATTACTATAACGAATTAGACCCCTTTATATAAGGCCTAGTACACAAGACAAATATTTTAGTCCTCTAATGTGAGATAAATAACAAACGTAATATAACCTAACCTATTACTTCAACAAAATTGATGCACACGTATTGAATATACTGTTGTATTACAGGATTTGTTGCTTAGGATAAATCCAGTGTGTCTTACTGAAGATGAGTTTTTTGTCATAAAATGGTCCTTGTACTTCTGCTGAACTATAAGTTTGTCCTTATACTTTTGTTAAAATTTTGATACCCACCTTGGACGACTATTGGACCTGCTCGGACAGTTTTTCCAATTGGGGTTTAATTGCAAGTATCAAATAAAGCTCAACGGGGGTCGATATGCAATTATTGAAAATAAAGGCCTTCATCATTTTAAAGCATTTTTCCTTGTTAATAGCCAACTCCTGTTGGCTTATATCTAGATATGCAGCATAGACAATAACATGGCATCATAAGGTGCTCATTAGACAGGATTATTTATCCACGAACAAATTATTAACATAATTTGGATTAGATTTTTACATTGAAAACCATGGATTTCTACGAGAATCTTCATCCATCCTCCAACCCTATACAACATGTTGAGATTACCAAAACCCCCTGAATGCATTGCACGTCCGAGAGCCATCAGCACATCTCAATCCTTCAGTTTTTTCTGTCAGTATTTCTCAGGTAATGCCAATGCTCGGGGCAGTATCGGGAGCCACGGACACTGTAAACTACAGAGTTTGTTGTCAACATGTCTGATTCCCCTCAAAATCACTTTCTGCTCTGCAAGCCACTGCTTGGAGATTTACAGGAAGCTCTGATCTGATAACTTTCTCCAATATTATTGCAGGGATGTTGAACTTTGGTACGACAGTAACCTCATAAGACAAGGTAGTTTTCGGAGACCTGCCTAAGCGCTATGAAATTTTAGACATGAGCATAAGACAAATTGAAAAAGGTAGCACTACACACATCTCGGATACAGTTTACGCAGATTACATGTTGTGATATCGAGTGATCTTGAGACTTATGACTTGTTTGACTGACATCTATGACATATATCACAAGTTTTTTCATGCTTTCATATTGTGAGCAGAGAATCATGTAGAAATGCAGATCCAAAGGACAAGAGCTCTAAAGCCAAATAAACCAGACTTCAGGTACTCATGGCAGTCATAAAAATATTACAATCAAATGTATAATGGATACTGTGTCGTCCAATTATATACCTTAAAAATTCTTCAACATAATCAGAAGATTAAAAATAAGTAGACACACGTCTAGATTTTTCAAAAATGCTTTAAAGAGGAAGACTTTTGAAAGTTATCTGTAGAGGTTCTAATAAGAAATTAGTATAGTATTGAGTTATATGTCAGCCATTAGGTAACTTTCAGAAACGAGCCCAGGCAGCTGTAGTGAAAAGAACTATCAGAATCATTTCCAAAATCAAATATTGCATTTCAAGACCAATCTGGGAATAATCATTCTTTATTTACCGTCAAAGAAGTGCCTCAACACAACGCGTTTCATAGAGATTCAGGAGTTCTTTAGGGATGTACGATTACCCCCCCCCCCCCCCCCCCCCCCCCCCCCCCCAACACACACACAACTTCTTAACAGAAGGAAAATAAGGAGCTTATTTCTTGAGGACTGGAGGTACAAACAAGAATAAAGATATCTAATAGGTCATTTTGTCAGCAAGGAATGTTAATTTACAACAATTCATAAAAGATAGGAAAATTTATAATAAAACTGAATGATTTAAAGCCGTTATGTACTAATCATGATAGGAATACTTTGAAAGCGATAGATGCTCATTTAAAAAGAGAATTTTAGTTCAATCTGCTAAGTGTTCCTTTCTAGAATTCTAGATATGGCATGCTGTTAAATCTACAAAGAGCAGCAACCACACGGGCCTAGACCCCTGCCACCCACCAGTCTACATTATCCCGTGACTTTCTTTGACTTATTTGGATTACTAATGAAAAGGTTGTGGTCCATGACTCCATGCCATGGTGGAAAAAGTAAAAAGACTACAAATGACATTGTGTCCCCCATTGCCATTTAGCTTTTAGGAAGAGGAGACATTCTGGTAACTACTGCACATAGTGCAACAGGGGTGCAGACCGAAATCTTCCCATCAGGGTGGTGTATACAAAGGATGCTTTGATAGTAGTTGATGCAATTTAACCTATTGCTTGACCTGCAGTAGTTAGTGAAATGGAAAAATGGCATTCCTAATTCAAATAATGAAAACAGAGGAAAGTTTAAATGCACTACGATATTACGCACCAAAAACACAAGAGCATAATTTCATCTCACTAGCGGAAATAGGGTTTTAAAGATATCTATTTTACCTATTGGCAGATTTTAGAGACCATTTGCCTTCAAACTTCTGGAAATCACCATCAACCATAGAAAAGTGGATTTCGCGGTCATTTTCCTGAATTATAATCAAATGTGCAGGAATTGATTCAGAACAATAAAGAATCATACAAGCCAGTAATCAGGAGTCATATGATAGCCATGTGATGACAATCTAATATATGTGAAACAATTAATAAAACAGAAATCAGGAGTTACTAAGAGCTTTGCGTATTGAGAAATCTAAACTATGAAAGTTACAACACATCGTACATGCCCCCAACAGATTCATCGAGAAACGATGCTCATCATTTTCATGTCAACATACAATACCCGTAAAGTCTTATTGTGTACAGACGGCTCATAAGAGAAAGCCATAAACATTAATACCACCATCGGACAGAATATCTTTTGCATATAGCTACAGCAATCATCTAGAAAATTGAAAAATGTTCCACATATACCTAACTACTGTATGTGTACTGTATGTTGGGTTGATTGTCGAAATCACCGTCCTCCCATCAGTGAACCAGCAGGAAAAGTTTCAGTTATGCTAAAGACATGATTAGAATCATAAGTTCTGGTTATCACACTACAAGTTTACTAGCTCCAGTCGATCATCCTCTTCACACACTGTCAAATACTGTCCAGTCATTTCCCAACTATTTTTTCACAACATTTCAAAGTTAATAATGTCCTATAACATTCTGTTTCTCTGACCATATATATTCTTTCAGAATTGGGATTCAGAAGGGTACTTGATCCTATATAGACATGATCTACACTACTTTGCAGATTCATAAGATGATTCAGAACTTTTATTTTTTTTCTCCGCCAGTGAATTGCTGAAAGCAACTATCTTTCTAGTATCCTTTAACATACTAACTAAGCTAATGCAATTATTTTGAGGAATATTTGCACAGTAATGTCTCAAAAGTACATACAGTTATTATGTGCTAATTTAACTTTAATAAGAATAAGCGGATTGAAATATTAATTATAGGTTTCAGACGTTCAGTTAAACTGATAGCTCCTCCGGACTGTCCAAGGGAAGTCTGTATGCCTGTTGAGAACTTCCATTTATGCTCTGTACTTGACTGTTAATTATTTGCAATTCACAAGCTAAATCTTATTCAGCTGTGTCCTGCTCCTCCTAAATTTTGGAACTTTAGCTTAGGGATTACATAAAAACTTGATGAATTTATTTCATCGCTCTCCTCTCTTTTAAAGAGTTAACTGGGTTCAACTGACCACATCCGAGTGACAATACTGCATTAGACAAGTATACCCCAGTAACAAAGGGAAAAATAAAATGTAAAGTGACAAAATGCTTTCTGGTGAACTTCAAAAGCTTCCTAATTCTGATTGGAGAACCTTGGGATAAATTGCTTTAGTGCTATTCGAAGTTGTGTTCAGTTGATATAAAGGTCCAAGATGCTTACTGAGTTGAAGAATTCTTCGAGATCCAAGACAACGCGAGCTTCTATCTTCCAATATAATGCACGTTGCAAACCTCTCTGCTCCAACCATATCCGCCCAGGATGCGGACAAGGTATTCTTTCACTGACAGATAATGAATACAAGATCCAGTTACATCACAGCAACAAAAGGAACAAAAAATGTTTCATTTGCCTTAGCTGAATCTTTTCATGGGAAAGAACATATAAAGATATTAATATAGTACCAAAAGCAATCATAAAAGCATTCAGTGATTGCCATTGTAAAAAGCCTAATTTCTTGGAAACGTGAGCACATGTTAACTGTGATTCACTAATTTCTATCATACAATACAAGTAATCTTTTCAATGGAGCAGAGTTAGCAGGTATGCTAGGAAGCTAGATGGAATTGCAATTAAGGATCTCTTTCGTGCTTTGAGGATCACACAAAAGAGAAATTAAGGAAAAAATTGGTTCACTAAAATTTGGTGCTAGAATACATTTTTGCAAGACTCTATGTAATTAGGGATCACGCCCCTTACTTGCCCTTCAAACCATCTACTTAGGCATAGAGCTATGATCATAGTCCTTCCCAATTATCGAAAAATCCTATCTTTTACCTAAATTTTAATAACCAACTATCACAAAAACACTTTGTCAATCCCTCAACACAGTAATCTCCAATTTCAACATATTAAAAACAAGAAACGGAATTTAAAAAATCCATAACTATAAGCAAAATCTACATCCACTATCATAGAATCAACATTTCAAGGATATTAATAACATATTTCAGCACAACATAACCAATGTGATGTCCCACATTGGTTAGACAACTCCTATGAGTGTGATTTTAATTTTTAAGCCTGAGTGTTACGGATTTAAGTAATAACTCAGATTAACCATTTTGTGCTGATAAATTTGAATCCAAGAGAATTCTTCTCAAAACATATTCTCAATAATATGACACTAGTCTAGCTTGTAGGCTCGGGGTTCTGGGCTTTAAACTGTTTTCGAGGACAACAAGAAGGCTAGATCGAAAAGGGGCAAGTAAAAGTTTTGAAGTACCAACTAACAAGATTTGGAATGAAATCAGCAAGCTTTTCATAGTCAGTGAGAGCATTCCAAACAGATTGAATATGAGCATCAACTAATATCTCAGCTTTGATTCTTCTTTCTCTCCAAGACACAACTTCAACTTCACAAACAACTTCTCTTTCCCCAATAAATTCACAATACACCTTTCTTTTCCCTTCTTGCTCTTCCTTTTCTTCTTCTTCTTCTTCATGAATACTTATAAGCTGCTCACTGTTGTTGCCACTCTTTGTTTGTAAACTCCATGTGGGTCTATCAAGATTGGAAACTAATAAGGCTATATGCATGTAGTGAGATGAGAAGAGCTTGGTGGCGGAGTTGTGGAAAGCAATGTTTTTGTGATGGTGGTGGGTGGTTTTGGATGATGTTAAGTTGAATGAGAGTGCTACATGGCTGCAGCTGCTGCTCATTCTTGAAGGTTTGGTGCAGGAGGCTATGGTGGTGGTGGGGTGGGGGGGGGGGGGGGGGGGGGGGGAGGAGGGGGGTGTTAACTGAGGAGATTAACAGAGAAGAGAAGCAAAGTGAAGTGTTTTGACCACCATGAATTTGTATGGTTTTTGTCGTTTTACTTTTGGGGAGAACAAATGGATGGCAATGGTCAGTTGTGTTTAGATCCGTTTGCTAACACATGTCTGGTCCAACGAGAAAACACAACCCAAACGAGCTGCAATAGTAAATCCCCTGCTGACTCCATTACGCGATGGTTGTGTACTTAAAATTAATTTTTCTGTCATTAAAAAATACAAATCAAGAGTATATAATTTTAACATATTTGGCATTAAAATAAGTAAATATATGACTAAATAAAGATTACAATCATCTAATATCGGTTGGGGGGAGATTTCAAGGCAAACTAGTTGACAAGATCAACAAGAGGGGTTGTGAATGCAGTCAAAAGGCAATTGAAAAAATTTTAATCCGTCTATTCATATAAAAGTGAATATCACAATATGTAAATCTAACCCATATAAGTGGGATGACCATTTACCCTAACGAATGAAAGAACAACTCAAGGCAACAACCTTTCGTAGTTCGTTTAGCAAGGTGATTGCATCCGTATTAGTGTTCCTATTGACCAAAACAAATTTTTATAGTTAGCAATAAAGGTGGCTACGAATTTGATTTCACCAATTAGGTCATAGATTAGGAGAAGATCCTTATTCAAATCACGTTGCTCTTCTAATTAAGTTTTAGATTTCAAAACAAACACCGAAAAATATTCAAATATTCAAAGAACAAAAAAAGAACAACATATCTTGTGAAAAATTTATTTAAAAATGAAAACGATTAGTCATAATGTATGAATGATGTGTGAATATCATTAATAAAATAAACCGTTTTAAATTTCAAAACATCACAAAGATCAAAGGGATAAAGCGAACAACATAACCAATTCATAGAGCCTAGCACAATCAAGTTACAACCCAAAATTGGGAGCAGTACATAAAAAGTCCCACTTATTGTACTTGTTTTTTTTTTTTTTTTGGTTGTTCAAAACAAAAATATTATTTATATAGTTTTACCAACGGTTTTCTATTTCGAATTGTTTTAGTTCATGGTCACTAAATGTTCTTCCAGATAGTTTATTTATATGCTCATTCAGCGGGGATAGCTCAGTTGGGAGAGCGTCAGACTGAAGATCTGAAGGTCGCGTGTTCGATCCACGCTCACCGCATTTTTTTCATTATTTTCTAAAATTAAGTCCGTATAAGATGATGAGACTGATGCAACAGTTTTGGTGACTGACAAAGCAAAGATCGGAAAGAATTGCGGCATTGCCGTTCTTATCATGTGCACCATCTTGTGTCCGGCGGATGATGTTTATCCCGACGGCAGAGAACAAGAAAAAAAATAAAAATAAAATCGTAAATGTTCTAACAAAATTTTATTTTATTTTGCTATCGGATAGGAAGGGCTGTAGCACAAGACGTATTTTTAAGTGATTGCTCTCGTTGATCTTATATCTATCTATATGAATAAAAAATCATGTAACAAATTGAATTCTTACTTGTACATATGGCATGTCGAAATCGAAACAAAAAATTAAAGATACTTCTTTATCTTTTGAATTGCAATATTATATAGGTTTTATACAAAATAGAAAAAAAAAATAAGATCACTTTTTATAGACTCGGTAAAAATGATAAAAGACTCAGTATTATATCA
This sequence comes from Ehretia macrophylla, assembly GCA_037974665.1. Taxonomy (NCBI): domain Eukaryota; kingdom Viridiplantae; phylum Streptophyta; class Magnoliopsida; order Boraginales; family Ehretiaceae; genus Ehretia; species Ehretia macrophylla. The sequence continues at coordinate 49,323,795 of CM075776.1, forward strand.
CTAAATTATATATATAAATGTAATTATTTTCTGTAATCAATCTGAAGATGACTATAAAACTAAAAGAAGATGAAAGGGGAATCAGGAATGGTTTTGGTTGTATGCTCCCTCTTTGTTCAAAGGGTGGTTGGCTTTTTGTCTAGTTTCCAAATCAAACTCAAAGGGGATGATTCTTATCGTTGTTAAACACCAATTATTTTTTTTTGGTAAATGTTAAATACCAATTTGACTAGTCAAATTTTGTCTCTTACTAGCTCTACATGTTCACTACACTAACATACATTGGTTTTTTTCTTCTTTTTTTTTTTCCCGTCTGAGAGATCTAAATTCAAATTTATAGTATGTTTAGTCCAGAGAGAAAAACAAAAAACTTCTAGTTAAAATAGTTACAAGCATGCAAAAAAAATATGATTAACTAAAAGAGCATCGGTTTGTGCAACGTGTCGATAATTCTTCCGGATGAAATGTTTTCGTCAGGCAAAATTTGAGATTTTTGCCAAAATTTAACGAAAATATTCTAAAATGTTGGAAAATTATATTCGTTGGGGGCGGAAAAAGTCATTACATATAGTTTTCACAAGCTAGTAATACATTTTTCAAGAGCCTTTCTATAGTGGCTCTTTAGCCATTACAGAGAAGCAAAATGGTGTAATCTTTTTTAACAGTCTCCCTATGGGAGGCTCTCTAGAATGTGGAGCTCCATATTTCATGGCAGAACTCGCTGAATATAAAGAGCCAAATCCAAAAATCTGACTTTGTAAAAAAAATAATTAAAACTTTCCAACGGTAAAAAAAATTGAACGTTGAAGAACTATTGATTTTGTTTCTATAAATTAAACACAAATCAAGTTGAATCAACAAATAAAAAATTTAAATCTTTTCAAATCTCATATTTTTATATTTGAAACCCAAAAATTTCAACCAAAAAAAAAAAAAAAATCAAGATCAGGTCCCAAAACATTATCAAGCCAACAAAAAAAAAAGCAAATCAGAAAAACGAAACACAAAAGCCACAAGTTAAAAGGTAAACTTACTGTTTTTTCTTGAATTTTTTACAAATACATAAAATGAAAATGACAACAAATTGTGATGGTACATAAAGTTGATAGAGTTTTAAAGTCGATGGAACATAAATTTTTTACTTCAACCAAAAAATTTATCACGGACAAGACAATACATAAAAAAAAATGATAACGAAAACTGACTGATGAAACATAAAGCTACTATTGAAAATACAATACATAAATGAACAATTGATGTAATATAAAGTTATTAAAAAGTTTTTTAATGAAAATGAAAAAAAATAATATGAACAATGAAAAGAAAAAAATATTTATTACAAACTATAATAGAAAATAATTATTAATAATTAAAATAGTATATCATCATTAAAAATAATAAACGTAAATAAAAAAAATAAAATAGTGTGTTTGATCTAAAATAGAGATATATTGGAGTTAAAAAAAATAGGGCGTCCTTAAAATAGGAAAGTTGTTAGAGTGAAACTGAAATAAAGATAAATTAAAAGTAAGGAGACTGAGAGAGTGAAACTGGAATAGGGAGTCCCTAAAATTAAGGAAGCAAGCCTAAACTCCCTATATATAAAGAAAAAATAAAGAAGCTGTTGGAATTAGTCTAATAAAAAGAATCCTATTGTGCAGCCCAAAAAATTGTATTCAAGAAAACAAATAAGTCTTCTACCATGAAAAATGAAGAAGAAGAAGAAAAGTGGGGGAAAAAAATGTGAAAAATGGTGAGACGGCTTAAAATTAAGTGTGTGTGTGTGTGTGTTTTTTCTTATGTTCTATTACTGATTTTAAGCAAGATAATGGTGCTATTGTCCAAACTAATGAGTTGTATTAAGTTTTTAATCTATGAAGTTCACCCCCATTAGGGTGTCTGGGAGACAATTTAGTTGAAAAGGATAACTAGTCCAGCTCCAATATTCCCATATAATCATCAACTTATTATTCATTAAATTGTTAGCTGCAATCGCATTTACCAAACCCATTAATAAACTAATTTCTCCATCAACACAACAATTATGCAATGATTATTTCCCCCTTCTCATTATAAACCCCTCTAATATTTTATACACATTTGTTGCAGTTACATAGTAGGGGGATTTTGAAGCAACGATAATCGAATTTTTCTGTGAACTTTTTTAATTTATTCGTGAATAAATATTTGTATATAATTTAAAGATCACACGGTCATTAAAATAATATCTTTTAAAATTTTAAGATTAAATTATGTACAATAATCTCTAAAACTAAACGATCTTTCTTCTTTAAACAGTAAGCATAACAAAAGTGGATCTATTTAAAAAATATCAGTTGAACTGTTCGGTTATTTAACATGTGAGTCCAACCCTTATGTTGGGCCAATCTTTTACGAATGTTTAAGAACGTCAAACATTTTTTAAAAATTTTTATTAAAAATTTTATGTATCGAACTATCGAACATAAAATATAAATATTTTTCTATGCACCCCATGGGCCCACAGCCCATGGCTATAAAATAAGGTTACCCACTCGTGCATGCAGGAGGACACGTGGGTCATGCGGGCTTATATTCTAACATCGTTTGGCGGGCAAAAGATCATCAAAATCCAAATGTCAAGGCCATTTTGGTCATTCTACACCACCCCATTAGGGTTCAATCTGTACGGTGAACCGGGTTCACTTTGCAGAACATGTCGGTTCCACTATCTTTATTTTTTGCAAATCGGTCCTTTATATTCTCTCTGCTTTCACTGCCACTATAAACCTCTCCTCTGTGATCACAACCTCATTTTTTTTCCTTGTTTTTTTCCCTTTGTTTTGTGTCTAATTTTTTTTTTTGTTTAATGTGCTATAAAACCCTTCTTTTTTTCAAGAAATGATTGGTCCTTTTTTGAGTGAAAAAGATACATAGTTGTTGTAATAGTAGTATTAGTATTTGGGTTTTTTTTTTTTTTTCTTCTTGAAAAGCTAGTGGAGATCATGGATCATAACCAAAAGGTAAGCTAATAATCTTGTGTGATCATTACCTTCCATTGCATTTTGTACTTTACAGTGGGTCTGATTCTTTCTCGGGTTACGAATCTGTGATAGTAGGAGTTTTGTGCACTGTCCACAGGCGGTGTTTTATAGTTTTAGTTATACTAAGATGGCATGTGTTAATCATTTTTTGTTAATTATTTTTCTTGTTTCATTTGCAGGAAGAATCTTCAGCTGATCATCATCAAGAAGGGATTGTAAACCATAAGAGTTGTGTTGATTGCAAAACCACAAAGACACCCTTGTGGAGGAGTGGCCCTGCTGGTCTTAAGGTTGGTTCATTTTTACGATACCCCATGTGATTCTCAGCTTCAGAAGACCAACTCTCGAAATAGACTCGTATTTTGTTCGTACAAAATCAACGGAGGCCTTCTCGACATATGTTGCTGGCAATATACTAACTTTAACCCTGATTTTGTCGCAAGATGGACCATTTTGTGATATTTTTAGTTTATTTTCTGATTGATATTTTTCTTAGCTGATTTGGGTGTGTGTTGCTTTATCTCAGTCACTATGCAATGCTTGTGGGATCAGATACAGAAAGAAGAGTAATGCCATGTTGGGGATAAACAAGAAGCAGCAAAAGGCCATCACCAAAGACACCATTGATGAGGGCCAAAACAGCAGCAAGAAGGGTGGTGGTATAGCAAGTGAAAAGGAGAAAAGGCTAAGTAAAGATTTGAGGGTGAGAATGATGGCTTTAGGCAAAGAGGTGGTGGTGTTGCAAAGGCCAAGATCACCACTGAGAAGGAGGCGGCGGCAAAAGAGTCACAGGAGGAAGCTAGGAGAAGTGGAGCAGGCAGCTGTGCTTTTGATGGCTTTGTCTTGTGGTTCAATGTTTGCCTAAGAGGGGTCGGTCTTGCGATCGGCCTACTAATACACACGTAAGACTCACTTTTGTATTACAGTGTACGGTGTCGGATACACCATTAGGCGAATATAAGAATTTTCTTCAAAGAATGGGAAAAAAGTATATGAATCTGACAAAAACAACCTAAATACTACCACTTTTGTGTTTGGTCCTTATTGTTAATGTTTTCCTTTTCTTTTAGCCCTTTGTTAATGTTTAGGAATTTTAGGGGGAAATAGGAAGGTTATTTACTTACTCGGGCCTCGCGTTCGTTATGATGTTACGTGTATCCGATTCGGTTATAATATGTGGTTGGATGCTTGAAATCCTTGCTTCTTTTCTGGTAGCATAGGAAAAGAGGAAATGTAAATATCATGTTCTAATGAATGACCAAATTTACTTTGGCTTGGAAATCTCATTTGCTGAGACAAATTTGGTGTTAGATTTGTTATTTTGGTTTGGTTGATATTTTTGCCTGTTAGTGTTTGCGAATTCTATTTTGGTGTCTCCTTAAAAAAGGATGTCTGGTGCAGTTTTCCTTGTCTTGTTTTTTTCTATATCTTTTTAAGTATCGTTATATATTACTTGATTGATATATTTTTTTTTCGTGTTAAATTTTTTTAACAATATTAAAAAAAAAGGGAGATTTGTATGACTGCTCTTTACATGCTAAGAATTCAGAGAAATTTAATATTTAATATGAAAACTTTATCATATAATGTGCGGTGAGAGGTGAAGTATCACATATAAGTGATATAAAACTTGACCTTTTTTATGTTGAGGTTGACATGAAAGATTATTTTAACATAGTGATTGATTGTAGTTTGTCTCCTTCTTAAACATAGTGATTGATTGTACTTTGTCTCCTTCTTAAACGTTGTTAATTAGACTAATTAATACTCTATATAGTAAAGAAGATTCTGAAGGTTTTGGATTTCTATTGGTAAGGCAAGTCTTATAATAAAAACGTGATGTTTTTTTGCTGAATTAGCGATAAAATTTATTAATGAGAAAAGAAAAGACAAGCGTTAAGAAAATACATCAAATCAGCCTAATAAAGATTCCTAATGATCAAGCAAACTGCTCGTGAATTCAGCAAAAAAATAAACAGAGGCAGAGCCCATAATTGCCACTAAAGCCAAATAAAGTCATGTCAATTAGGTACCAATATTAGTTCTATAAAAAAAAAAAAAATGATTGTTAAAGAAAGATATTTTGAATGGCCTTTTGACTTAAATTTTTATCGGAAAAAATTTCACTAGAAGCCTTTATTGTTTCATTTTATCTCAAATTAGTCTCTATTATTTAAAGTGTACCAAAATAGTCTTTAATGTTTGGAAAAAAATCTCAAAATGATCCTCACATCCAAAATTCTGTCATCTTTGACAAAAAATTAATAAAAAGACTAAATTACCTTAACACATTTGAGTTAATATCAACAATACCCTTAACTTATTTGAGCACTTTTTCTCGCGATGGCTTGTCACATCCGCGTACACCACCAACAACATCACCATCTCCAACCATCACCATCTCCAAACAACAACATCACCAGCTCCAATTCATTTTCATCTTCTCAACCGCGCCATCGTCAACCATCATCGCCATCGTCATCTTCATCGTCAACCGTCATCGCGATCATCATCGTCATCGTTTTAATTCTTTTCTGTTTCCATTTATGATCATGTTTCTTTCTAGTTTAATCTTTCCCGGAAGTCTAAAATTTATCTCTTGTTTTCTGGTTCTAGTTTTTTGATGACTTCAATTCCAAATTACTCGAGTCTACAAATTACATCACCAGAAGACAAGCCATCAAGGTACAGCCGATGCTTGAGATTTTATCCTTAAATGCTTTTCCTAATTGATTTAGACAAAGCTGTTCCATGAGGATTTTTGCTTACATTTTTCTGTGTGGAAATTCATTCATTTTAGTAGCACAGATTTCTGTACAACGCTATGTTTTTCTTACTGTTTTTCTGTGTGGAAATTCATTTTTACTTGCTGAAATAGATACCTCCCTGTTTTTCTTAAAGTTTATTTTAGCTATGAAAAGGATTAGTCCACCTAAACTCGTGCGAGTTCCATGTTGCAGGACTCAAGCAAGAGCATTCAGATCGATGCATTTCATGTGTTCAAGGTTTAAACATTAGATGCTTATTCAATTCTCATTTACATATTGTTCACACACTGTTATGCATCTAATTCACTTCTCTGTTTCTCACTTTTTTATTTTTGCAATTCAACAGCTTTTTGTGGCTAACCAGAATAAACCTCCTGAAATCGTTAACATTCTTGGCAGTAATGGTTGACGATGACGATGGCGATGATGGTTGACGATGGCGCGGTTAAGAAGATGAAAATGAATTGGAGCTGGTGATGTTGTTTGGAGATGGTGATGGTTGGAGATGGTGATGTTGTTGTTGGTGTACGCGGCTGTGACAAGCCATCGCGAGAAAAAATGCTCAAATAAGTCAAGGGTATTGTTGATATTAATTCAAATGTGTGAGGGTAATTTAGTCTTTTTACTAATTTTCTGTCAAAGATGACAGAATTTTGGATGTGAGGACCATTTTGAGATTTTTTTCCAAACATTGGGGACTATTTTGGTACACTTTAAATAATGGGGACTAGTTTGGGACAAAATGAAACAATGGGGACTTCTAGTGAGATTTTCTCTTTTTATCGTCATTTTTTTAAGGATGCACATAAGAATTTTTTTTTTCGGTTAAAGTCTCGTTTCTAAAAAGTCGTCTATTTCTCACAATCCAGATATGATAGATTGAAGGGCAAAGAATCAGTTGGAAGAGATACTCTTTGATATTGTTCTTACCAAGAGAAGAGCCGAGGTTAATAATATCATCAAGGATAAAGATAGGAGCATGGTGCAGTAAGGGATCAAGAAGTGCAAAATTTGGGGGGTAGGGTAGCCAATTCCAAGAATCATTTGATATGACATTCGAAACTTTAGAGTGTCAGAAAAAAGTGCGATAGTTTTAAAAATAAAAAAAACAATTATTAGGGTGTCAATTATCATGTCATAAAAATGTATTATGATCATCACCAATTCGATAAGAAATAAGATCACGAACCAAAGGTCTAAGTTTTAAGAGTTTCCTCCATGTCCAACTGACATAAGCAGGAGCTTGCATAGTCCATAGAGCCTCATTGGGAACAAAACAAAAAAAAACGTGATGTAAAATTGTTTAGTGTGTAATTATATCAGTGTGTGCAGGTACCATTAGTTATCAATCTAATAAAGCACCATTAAGGTACAAAGGGCTTCTTATTAGTAATGGTAATAGAGACAATGTATCTTCGTCTGTTGGTCTAAGAAAAATTGAGAACCTCTTATATTTTATCCCACCAATGATGCGACTTCCAACAACTTTTTTATTTGTTTATTTTTATAGTCGGCCTAAACATGATTACATATGGATCCATTCTTCAATGTCCCCTATAAGTTGGAGTAGTATTATGTAGAGGTGACATTTGGATTAGACTGATGCAAATTTAGTTCAATTTAACATATAAAAATTTAGATTTAATTTAATTTAGTTAATAGTGGGTTTGATTCGATTCAATTTACAATATATATGTGAGACAAGATAGGTTATATAATTCTGTATCCAAACCATTTGAGCCTAAACTCATTCGAGTTCAGGTTCAGCTCAACCCAATCCAATTTGAATTCAGATAAGGCTCATCTCGAACCTAGCTCAAACCCATCACAATTTAAGCTCACTTGTTAACAAAAATTGAAATGTTATGCTTTATACATGCAATATAAGTTGTAGTAACTATTTTTTTTTTTAAAAAACAAACAAACTAGCAAGTCGTAGTAACTATTTTTTTTTAACAAACTAATAATAAGAAATAGTAAATTTATTTTTAAATTAATATTAAATGACTTGTTATCAATTTTTTTTATGATATTGCAATTTTGCAACTTGCAACTCCCTTCATATTATTTTTTTAAAAGATTTTAGATACAATTTTTTTTTTTTATAATCGTACATATAATTTTTCGTATAAATACGTAGTAACATAGTGTTTTAATTACTTAGTATATTCAACTTTATTTTATTACAAATCAACAAACATTATATATAATTATATATATGGAGAAAAAAATCTTTCACAACGATTATATTTGTCAAAGGTTTGGAATCATTTTACATACTTTGAAAAACAGGAGTATGTAATTTGTAACTATTACCAACGTCAATTTATATTTCAATGTAAATTTGAAACTTAGACTCTTATAAGACACCTTGTATTTCAACAACCAAATGTCATAAATTATTTTAATCCTAAAGTGGTTATTCAACCACTTCCACCGCCAAGCCCACTACTATTACCAACAGACTCAACACTCGTACAAGGAGCATAATAAAATAGAGAACTTTTGCACTAACTTTCCTCAAGCGTTTATATAATGTTTTATATTTATGTTTATATTATTAATATACTATGTCTCATTAATTTATAGTTTGTTTTATATATATATTATATTCATAATACACTAATCACAAAAAAATAGGTTGGTCGAGCCCAGCTCAACCCACTAAACATCTGTGTTGAGTCGAGCTCAATTTTCTCAACCTATGATTCGGAAGGGTCGTGCCGGGCTATTCCAAATTCCACCTTTAGTATTATGTGTGTGGTTTATAAGTAAGGGTTGCACGTTAAAAGTGAGATCTTGGGTTAATCAAGTGATTATTGTGAGTTAAAGTAATAACTTGGACTAACTATTTTGAACCAATGAATTTAAAGCCAAGTAGTTCTTGCCTACAATATCAGTCTTACCTATGGGTATGGAGTCCTAGACCCAATGGTGCTACAATATTAGTTTTGGGTCAGGTGCGTGCCCATACCCCAAAGCTATAAATCCTGTAGTGTTATGACGCGTCCCAACAAATGATCCAAGTCAGGCAAAAATTTGTGATGTGAAAGCATTGGCTTAAACTTTAAATTTTTAACCATAATAAATTATTATTTGATCACTTCACTCAATCTTTTGGTGCCGAATTCCACCCAAATCAATTCTTCTTCTTTTTCAATTTTTGTGGTTAAGTTCCTAGATTCATCTTGTTAGATGCATTCCTAAGTTATAATCATAGGCATCTACATCTTTTAGAGTCCGAATTGTGTGAAGTGAGTTAATTGAATTACTGCAAAATTGTGTCCATTTTTTTATGGCTGACTAGTTATAATCGATGCACAGCGAGTCATTAACAACTGCCTATTGTAAATTTACCATCTTGAGGACAGTGCAGAAAAATTGTAACCCAAATTGTAAAGCTTAAAACCTACTTGGAGCGAATCATTATTTTCTTCCTTTTTTTTTTGGGTTTAACACTCATTCTGTTTCTCATTCAAGGCAGAACATGTTTAAAATCCTCTACAACCTCTACTCATCTTAATTTTTTTTGAAAATATATATATTTTGATGATATTTTTACGTTAAAAAATTAATTTACCTTCAACTGAAAAAAAATACATGTATATGTATGTTAAAATTGTGTGATTTTAACCTTACTAAACAAAAATTATGAATTCACCTCTAATTACTCTCATATGCAAAGTGATTGACATGGTGAAACTTAAACTCGATTGAACTGGATAAGAGAGTTGCAAGATATAACTAGAAAAATGTCCCACTGAGCAGCAAATTGAAAAGGGGAAGAAAGTACATATCTTTACAATTTTCCAGGGAATGTTTCAAAACGTCCCCTTCATCAGATTTGAACCCCACCAACATACGAGACCTATACGTTAGAAATGAAAAGGTAGAACCCACAGACGTTTTGAAACCTAACCCCGATTTTACTACCTTGTAAACTGAACATTACATAACGAGAAATAAGCAGGTGCCAAGCTATAACCCGCATGGAACAGGAAAGGGAACATACAACATGAAGCGAGCATGATATTATGAAAAATGGAAATAGTAAAGTAAACAAAGAGAAAGAAGAAGAAAATGATCGATCTCAAAATGTTTTTGGATCACCTTGGTGCTGACAGAAGTAAGGGAAGTAATGGAGTTGCACCTACATAACAATTTTCAGTTGCTTTCTGCGCGAAAATTTGTGAATCCAAAAAGCGATAATCTAGATTCTTTTTGACATCCATACCACCCTCCAGGACCTTGACGACCATTGACATCGAAGGCTTCTTGGAATAATCACTTTGAAGACACCACGCCGCGACTTGCATCGTCTCCACAACTTTTGTTCCTTGAGATTGCATATCTTCACTTCTTTTATCAATCAGATCAAGAAGTTTCCCTTCCTCTGCTTTCGTTTTGAAAAGACTCAGCAAATATCTGCAATCTTCGGGCTCGGATAGATCAAAGTTCTTCCTTCCACAGAGTATTTCCAAGACTACAATACCAAAGCTGTAAACGTCTACTTTCTCTGTAATAACCGCGCTCAACCATTCAGGAGCCAGGTACCCGGGAGTGCCTCGCATAGTGGTGACTACTTGGCTCTGATCCCTGTCAATTAGTTTAGATAGCCCCAAATCAGATAGCTTAGCGTTAGAGTTCTCATCTAGAAGAATGTTTTGAGGTTTGATATCCACGTGAACGATCTTTTGCCTGCAATCTTCATGGAGATAGGCCAATCCCTTGGCTACATCTTGAATAATCTTCCTCTGGCATTTCCAATCAAGGATGACATCTTGGTTTTTGTGGTAGATCCATCTATCTAATGATCCATTAATCATATGCTCATAAACTAAGAGCCTGTGAGATTTTTCAGCACAGAAACCAATCAATCTTACCAAGTTGACATGATGAATGCTACCAATGGATTCAACTTCAGCCAAAAATTATTTTTTAACCTGTCCAATGCCATCAAGACGCTTCACTGCGATTTTGGTGCCGTCTTTAAGAAGTCCTTCGAAAACAGAGCCAAATCCTCCCTCACCAAGCTTCTCACTGAAGTTCTCTGTGGCAATTTTCAGTTCTTCATGAGAGAATCTACTGGGAATTCCTGGTATATGATCCAAATAATCTTCTTCTTTGTCGCCAGCATTTCTATTCTGCCTTATAATGAAAACAGTGACACCAATTATGACAACTAATAGAAAGAAACCTCCTAGTGCGGATCCCAGAATTGCAAGACGGCTGGTATTCTTCCTTGCTGAAATAGATACTGAAGGAGCTATTGCAGTTGGAGGAATCTTCACCTTTATGAATGCAGAGGTATTGTATAGGGTCATAGCCTTGGCATTGTTCATCAGTGAAAAGATCTCAGATGGTAAATAGCAGTCCCCGTTTGAAGTTTTCAAATCATAACAAAAGAAAGCAGCTTTACAAGAGCAATTGCTTAAACATGCTTCTCTACAACGATTAGTGTCTATATTACTAATGTCTGAGCTGAAGGTGAAGCAGGCTACATCCTTAAGCTCGACAAACCTGTGATACTTGGAAGCATTGCAAGTCAATGGAGTGACTGCAGAACAGCCAAGATCAGGCTGCCTGTCGCTCGTCTGTCTGAAGTAGTTTGGTGAAAGAGTGCTTGATCCAGGACAACTACACTGCCCTTTCGAGCAAATGCCATATTTCCCACAAACCATGGGGTGATTACATTCACCAAAATAACTAACAAAAAGATCAACTACTTCTCTCCACCGAGTGTTTTGCAAGACGTAGTCATATATGTTCAGATGCCCATCAGGCGTGAGTGTCATGTATTGAGTTGAAGACGCCCCAGGAATGTCAATCGCACCTTCTGGATTAGTAGAATTACTGGAAAGCATGTAAAAATCCAAACTCCCATTTCGAAAACTCATATAACTTGCTTCTTTATTCGTTTTTTGCTCATAGACTGTAAGGTTAACACAGGCTTGGGGAGGATTTGATTCTATGAATGCAACAAGACCATAGTTTGTGACGGATAAAGAGTACAAACCTTGAGTCCTGTTAGTGTCTGAAATACTAGATATCAGCTTCTGTCCCGCGAATAGCTTCTGCCCGAGAACCAAAGTGTCTGTTGGATGATCAAAAGATTGCCAAACTACCGAGTTGTTTGCATCAAAAAGAAGAAGATTTCCAGTTTCCGTCAAGTTCAAGCCAGCAACAGACTTGTGTGAAGATTCTGTTGACCATGCCAAAGATTGCGTTTAGCTTAACTGGATTGTTTCTGTTAGCAGACCAGACAACTGTAGAAACGTTCGAGTCCGTGATGAAAACGGCGAATAGATAGGTGTTGCAGTTCCCATTGCAATAGAATCCGCAGCCATATCTTGGACCAAAGCTCTGTCTAAGAAGGATCGATCTCACTTTTGAGCCATCTGCAAAGTCTCTAGCATAATCAAAGGGTCAGAGTCACTATTGATCCAAGTAGTAGAAAGATTTGCAGTTGGAAAATCAAAAGGATTATCAAAAATAGGTTGGGCAGTTACTAAGTGAAGAGACAATAGTATAGAGGCAAAAGAAAAAAACATAGTCAAATTCATTTTCATCATCTGATAAAGGAAAAGAAGAATCACTCTTGAGTATAAAGAAAGTCTGAAGATTTTGAATGCCGAATCGAACTTATTTGAGCTCAGCTTTAAGCTTGACTTATTAGTAAAGATTGAAGGACTTATTTGAGATCTGCTTTCAGCTTGACTTAGTAAACGTTATGCATTCTTTATAGCTAGCGCTATTCAATAATTTCTGGCTAACAGACTCCCTCCTTGGAGGAGCAAGGGCTTAGTCAAGTAGAATCAAGTTGCGTTTGCTTGATGTTCCAATCGAAAACAAATCAGTAAATCAGTAGGGTCATGTCGATGGAATATGCAGTATAGAAATCAATCCCTCTCCTATGACACCAAAAAAAATGGGGCCAAACTTCTAAATAGCCCACCCGCTTCCATAGACTGTCTAGCGTGCAGGCTCCACACAATGTGTGGGTGGAATGATTGTTTTGCAAACGTTTATCTTTTGCAAGCCAAACCCTTTAGTCAACTGTAAAACTCGTTTTTTTTTTTCCTCGTTATTTGGTCAGAGTGACCCACTTGGCGTCCACTTTCTCAGTTGAAGGAAGCAAACTAGAAAGTTCACAAACTGGAGAAAAATTCAACATAAAAAACTACTCATACTGAGCAATAACAAACAAACAGTCATTTCAAACAAGAAGTCACGATACGATACGATTCGATTCACGATTTGTTAAACTAAAAATTTCGATATCACAAGTAACCATGGATATAGGTAGCTCAACAAAATTTGCATCAACTATCTCGTTGAGTGAGAGAGCCAGAAAATGATCTTATACAGAGAATGTACGGAGGTTTACCATCATAAGATCATGTCTTTCATCTTCTAAAAGCATTATAATCTATTGAAGTACATACCGCGTATTAGTAGTAGTTGAAGAATAACTCAGCCAAGTTAACGATGGACCCCGCTTTGGTAGAAGTAATTCTCTCTTGTTATATACTGAGTTATCCTCTGATGACTACTATGCTAAGAGGCTCTAGAAACTCAATCAGAATCTGATGACATTTCAGAATAAGGATTCAGAGTGGCAACCATTTTAGACAGTGCCTCCGCGCAGTCTTCTACTTCATCCCTTCCGAAACCCCAACTTCTGACTACTTCTAACCCGATAGCACCTCGTTCAAGCCCATACTTGCGAAGATTCCCCAGTCTATGTTCCAGAAATGGGAGAACTGCAGTGCTGGAACGTAACCTTGCTGCCATGGGGATTGAATATACATCGAGTGATCCCCTTGATGACCCAGCAACTGGGATTGGTAACAGTTCACCATGTTGTCCAACAACGTTTCCAAAGATTGAAGGAAAGGGCAAGGGTATAGGAAGGGGACATTGAGCAACTGATAGATGTGAGAATCTTGGCCTTGTTACTGCATTTTCATAAGCAGTCTGAACTGTGTCTTTCACTCCAGAAACCAATGCCCGTTCTAAGCCTAAATATGGGAAACAAGATAGAAGAAACAAAATTGAACAGTTAAAACACAATTAACTCTATGCTGTAAAGTGGTAGACTAAGATGTAAAAGAACAAGTTATTGCAGATGATATGAACCAGCAAGATAGACGGTGAAGTCAAACACATTCTGCTTTTATGGACATTGGTCTTTTTAGTTGTCTTTCCTGGTTATTTGTTTCGCATACCCTATGATGGTCTAGGCGATATTTTCCAACTAATAGAACATCGCAGTAACTTTTCGTCACAAAAAAATGTTCAAATGCACCAAATCTAACCTCGCTGATGGAATAAATCAAAGAAACAATTTACGATTTTGTCTGAGGAATAGCTAAAAACCATCGATCTTAGCTACAAGTAGCAAGATAGAGATTTAATTGTACTAGCTCTCTGATTATGAGGTTTCTTTCTATTGATTTATAGACATGTCATATGTTTACAAGACAGCTGAAGACTTATTAAACTGAAGCCACAAAAACTTATACTCTTGCATTAAATATGAATCAACATCAAAGTAGACCACATAACTCCAAAAGTCAGTGCCCTAACTCGAAAATAGGCAAGAATGATGTAACATGGTTCACAGCATATTGTATATAAACATGCAAACTAATAATTTAACTATGACATGAGGTAGACAAGCATGAACTTTCCTGATAGGAGGATCCAGAATCATACACGAGATCAGATGCAGGAGACAAACACGTAAGGGGGAAATAAGAAAACAAACGCAAAAAACTTTTAAGAATACCAGATTGAAAGACTCCATGAGCCATCATGCATTCCACTGCTTGTAAGTCTTCAATATCTTCTGCTATCTCTGGGGTTAACGACTGCAAGTTATCTAGGAACAACTGCTCAAACTGATTTCCTGAGTTCAAAAGTTCAAATGTCATGAGGAAAATGGTTGGCAAGCAGAAGTGTGAAGTAAGAAGAACCCAAACCAATGTACCAGAGAGAGAAGAAGCTGGCATAGCGACATCCAAAGTAGTGACCATATTTTGCCTGCCTTGACCTGCTAAGATCTGTATGAGCTCATTCATATCTACTGCACCAGATGCGTAACTTGATTCCCTTGTGGGTCCAAGCGGTTCCATTCGGAAAGGGAGACTTATAGAATGCAATGCAGAGGCATAAACTGCACTCGTGTGGTAAGGCTTCTCATCCTCTATAGAAAGATATCTAGAAGCTTTACCTTCACATCAATAGAGGCACACGTAAACAGAAGAAAGCAAGTCAAATCGGTCAATTTTATAAGAATAAAACTGAATAGAAATAGAGAAAGTTCACCAAAAGCATAGAAGTCTGACTTCTGATAAGTAATGTTTTGACGTCTACTTTTCACAATATCGTTTTTGAGTACTCAATAACTAAAAAGAAAATTATGCAATAACAGATATTAAATATAAATTGTTAAATCCTTGAATTTCTCAAATAATAGCTTCCGTTATATAATTGACAATATTAATTTTCTGTTAAAACCAGTTTAATAACAAATATCAAATGAACATTTTTGTTATCTACACTTTAACATGCCACAACTGGCACTAGCCAGCACAAACCATTAGAGATGTAACTTGACTGAAAACAACCTGAATTTTTTTTATGAATTCTTTTCCAAGAAATAGTTTAATAACCTGCATCTATTTTAAGGTGACAAGCCGGATATAATTACCACTAAGACATCCGCACACAAACAGATTAAGAAGAATACCATTAAGAATAACCTTTTATATAATCAGCAGAACTTACTCGTGGTCAAGGACGGCAACCCAATTGGGACAATCAATTTACAGAAGGCAGACAGTCTTGAAAATGAAACTGCATCATGAAGACTGCGGGAGACTGTCAGCTTTCGGCTTTTGGGGTTTATGCCCATCCGAGGAGAGCGGGCAGTATATAGTAACACAGGAACATTTGTGTAATCATCAGCAATGTTCTCCAGAAATTCTGCAGCTACACCAGAGAATCCTCCAGAGTCATCAACAACAAAGTGGATCCCCTATCCAAGGAAGTGGTTCAACCAAATGGAGAAGAAAGGCAAAAAATGGAAATCAGCATCCATCTTCAAGGTGTAATTACTTGTGAGCATATATAGATATAATGGTTAGATACATCCAATTAAAAGCCCAACAGGCGTCAAGCATGAAAACACAAATAAACTCCAGAAGCAACCAAAACTGCAGAAGTACCAAAACTAAAGTGTAGATTTAGTTTTTAATATTGGAACCTCTTGTATGCAAAATTCCAGAATAATGATTTTTTCATTCTTTGAAGGAACTTTCTTCAGATTTACAGCCTGTATGATTCAATTGTAAGGCATCATTTAGACAATTACTAAGTATACCCTCTGCAACCTACACTCTAGGGTGTAGAGAGGGCTGAATTACTTCAGCAATTCTCTCACTTGCATGATGTAATTATCCGGACCTTTCAAGGTACAGAGAGGATTGACTTAATTTTCAACAAAAGACAGATAATGCCCAAAGAACGGATGCGTCATACTATAAGAATTCCTAAGGTTGATTTTCCAGGGTCCACTTCATTTAGCTAATGTACATAAGTACACAATGAAATGGAAAAGATGAATAACCAGAAGAAAGAAACTGATATCAAGTTCAGAAAAGAACCCTCCATGTAAAAAAGTACCATTTACAAACTTGATCCGGAAAGCACGCACTTACAAGAGCCTAGGTGTCCCTTGCTAGGTTCTCCTTACAGAATGCATAATTAACTCTCTAACAGCAAAAATGCCTCATAAATGAGTGGCCTATATACGTTTTAAGTTATAATCGGCGCATGGGAACCAAGGAAAATATTTGAACCATAATAAGCTGTATTATTACCTCCCCAACTATCTAATCCATGTATGTCATGAAAAGACGATTATTGCACCATATAAATTGATTAATATACGACGTATAACTTATAAGCACCATCTTCATCCAACAATGGACTTAAATGCGATGAACGTTTCAACTATTGGATTAGAATACAAGAAATAGAGCATGAGAAGAAATGAAATGATGAGCTTTCTGGCAAACGAAAAGCAAAACAAGAGATTTTACTAGTACATAGTACCTGAATATGGTCACACTCTTCAATGAAAAAGCGCAGCCTCTCATTTATTTCTTCACCACGTAGACCCTCAGAAAAGGCATTTCTCCCAATACCATAATTGCCAAAATCCTCAATGTCCATCCACTGACCACTTAATTCATATAAACTCTGAGGATGATAATGAACTTTTGAAAAATCTGTCCAATACTGAACACCCTTTTCCAGACAATCAACAATGTCCTTATCTTGAATTTCCCTCCCTGAGTCGCTTGTGCCTTTGTCACCACCATTGAACACACCTATCCTGTCTTGTTCTTCCTCATATAAACTTTGCAAGAACAAATTCTTCTTAATTGGTTCAGATGCACGACTTGTGACATGGCCAGTCCTACACATTTGTCTGAAGGCATTCAATTCATTTGAACGTCAAATCAGACAATAAAGAGAACATAGACTCTACGAACAAAGAATTGAGTAGATATGAAGTTCAGTAATCACATGAAAGAAAAGCAATAGCACAAGATATATGATGTTGTCATATTGATCAGTTTATTTACTAAATAAATTTTACTCCATTTCTTTGGATAAAGATGGTCATGGATGACGTACCAAACTTAGTGAATAACAAGAGATTCAGTTCTTTAACAATGATGATGGAAGAAATGGTCCGTTTCAGATATCATCACTATTTAAGGTATAAAAATTATCTCTGTCCTTTTGGGTCATGAAGGCATAACATAAATGTTGAGTTTAAAGTCCCATTTTCAATTTTTATATTGCAATTAGTTAAAAGTGAGAATATAAAAGCATACCCATCCCCCAACCCCCCGCCAAAAATAAAACAAACCAGCAACGGCCCCTAATCTAAAATAAAACTACCCACAAAAAGAATATAGAACTCCTACAAAAAGAAGAAAAGGACGAGAATTTAGTTAACCCATATTGGAAGGGTGAGGGAGAGAAAGTGCATCCAGATTCCTACCAATAAATTTTTCAAACCCAAAATCAGTTTGCACACTTGGTAACTCTCTAGTACAACCAGAATATTGAATAAAGATAACGAATTCTCACCATGTGATGACATCCGATTTTAAAGACGGCACCTCCTTGTACAAGGTTCCACGCGAACTCATAGATCCAAGAGATCCTGTCGAGAAAGATTTGCAGACACCTCTCACTTAGAACAAAATAATCTCCAGCTACAACAACAATGATTTAGCATTACAGATAATTTTTTAAAAAAAATTCAGTTTATCAACTCACATAACTCCACGTTATATGAAGCTGTGTCACGTTACAGGATGCATACCATACATCTATTGGTTCACAAATTGCAACATGAATTATGAATAAAGTGGTTCATGAATTTAACATGATATGCATTTGAAGATATCTTATGGCTCTCAGAGCCTGGGCCATAAAACAGGGTTGAATGCTGGTGAGGTGACAAGATAGCTGATACCTTGAAAACCAACTGAGACCAAGCGAGGGGTGTACGTTTGAGTGCCCTGCACATGATTACAATATAAATAATAAAGATGAGAGTCTGCTCATAGGAAAATTACACATGCAGAGTAACAATAGCGAGTTCATCTGAAAACCGCTACAGCAAGTGAAAACATTTCAAGATATTCTCATTGAGATAACTGAGTCATAAGTTTACCTGTTGCGTTTCACCAGTGCGATAAATGGCATCCATTTTTAGGCCGTGATTCTTGAACACTTGATCACTTTCAGGACTCTCAGCCAAACCAAGCAACTCATCCTTGAATATGTAGAGAAAAAGGACAAACAAGAACAAAAATATCAATGGCATTGAGGATTTGACCAATTCTACTTATGTAATTTAGCAAAGGCAACTGTAATAAGCAGAACTGAATACAAGATCAACTTAATCAACTTGGATCTTAAGATAATGTAGAGATAAGTAAGACAACTAATTGCGCAGAACTCATTAAAATCTAAACCTATAGGGAAAAAGAAACGCATGAGAAGCAATATATCTGCTATCATTAGTATCCCACCTCAAAAAACTTGAGGACTTCAAAAGTTCTCTTCATATGCTGACATTTTGATAACTATTCTTGTCATGTTTGGGAAATTATTCTTTTATAGATAGAAGAGAATAAAAACATCAAAATTTTAGAGCTGATGGCCAGCTTGTAAGGGCTAGACTCCTTTCACGACGTAGGAAATCTCATCCCTTTCTCGGATACCCAAGCTGCATGCAACTGTCTTTATTGAACTGCATATATTTCTTTTGGCTTCCCTCAGATGCAGACCAACCATTTCTAATCACCATCTAAGAAAAGGTGGAGTATAATACTCAATGTCCAAACCTTCAATGTATTTCAACCATCTAGATAAAATTAGACAATTCAAGTCTGCCACCATATACCAGAAATCAACCAAGCAATCCAAACCAAGGTTGCCCATGTCCGGGCATGAAATAACAAGTGATATATCTTTGAATACTTTGGTATATAAACAACTTGATTTGGTAGAAGATCCACGTGCTTTAAACTCAAAAATAGAAAACATATGGAAATTGAACGGATACACCACTATGAAGATGGACTGAAGGCATTTAGATAACAAGTTTACCTGGAAGTTCCAGAAGTGAGAACCAATAAAGTTTGCATAGCTTCCAACTTGAATAGTCACAATCTCTCGCATACTTCCTGTCAGGAATCAGTATGTGTTTCGTTAGACAGCTCCTTTTCATTTTTATCAGTAAATGTAAGCACTAGAACTTTAGATGCTGAGATAGACAAATACTTAATCTAAATCTAGGAACCATGACCATCAGTAAACAAAACATGAAAGTTGCAGATTATGCATGCACCAAATGGCCCACCTCTGGGTGCAGCAAATTTTAACTCCTTGTACCTGCCTCATTAATCAGTTTCACTACTTCAAAATTATAAAACCCGTTGCTTCTACTGAATAAAGCCAGAGGCAGAGAGGAAAAATGATTAAGCAATAAGATAGATGTTCCTTCCATCGTTTTAGTTTTGGAGTGATTTTGTCATTGTGCCAAAAGAGAGTAATAAAAAATCGTCAAAGTCTAATGCCATAATCGGCATTCATATGCTCCTTGTTGTCATTGCTCACCTCATTATCTCTTCCATTTTTCCTTTTTTTCCTTAGCTTTTCTCCTTCTCTGTGCCCGCTCAGAAAAGGAGAATCCAAATATTAAAGCAGCATGCTTATGCAAATGACAAGGAATAACAAGAACCAATCTTTATTGAACTATTATTGAACCCACCTGACATCAAACAACTGTTGCATTCCTGGCTTTGTTGACTGCTATATTAATATCGTAAGGCGTGCTTCAGTGTATACTACTCTCCTTATAGTCAATTCCCCTGGAGTTCCACACCTTTTGATTCTAATATACATCTTCTACAAACATGACGGAAAAAGACACGCCTGATAACAGATAACACAACGCAATCTTTCTAAACTGATCCATTGACAGTCTCGGTACTGAATTCCACGACATTCTGTTCCCACCCCAAACCATCCTCAAAACCCCACAAAAATATCCCCTTGTTACATAAGCAAATTAGCATATTACCTGTTTCATACCTCACGTCTTGAGCAGATAATTAACGACATTGCTTAAATTTTCTCATTTATTTTCTTTTTTATCAACTACAATAGACTTCAGCAGGAAACACATAGAGGACAAACAAACTTAATTACTCGTTCGGATGACTTTGCTAGGAATTTAGTTCCAATACCTAGCTTCTATTCACGACTTACTAAATTATTGATCAAGCAGAACCCATGTTAATTCTTCCTCTAGTTTTCGACTCGGAAATCAAAATATTAACATGGCCCTCAAGGTTACTACTAAAACTTTTTTAGGGAAAAATAAATATGAGAAGCCAAGCAGAGTCAGTGAAATGATACTATTGAACTTGTTACTATATTAATATTTTGCACTTGAAAAAATATGTTTATAAATAGTAAGAAGAGTAAAAGAGAAGAGCAACCATAATCAGCATAGCAAAAGATCTACCTGGTGGTGTGCTGCGGCAGAGCTTCTGTAGTGGCGGTGCTGGCGGCGGAGCTGCGGCGGTTGAAGGAAGAAGCAAAAGATGGGAATGGAAAAGCAGGGGACGAGGAGGAATTTAGCTTTTTTATATGAGGGTATGGTTGGAATTAGGAATAACATGAAGGGCAAAATGGGTATTATAGACCATCTAGAATTTCCTGATAGGGGTGTTTTCGTCATTTTATACACTATTATATTATTTCCTTATCTTCCAATTAATTTAAGGGCAAAAACCATTTTAGCCCCTGAGGTTTGCTCTAAAGACCAAGTTAGTCCCTCAGGTTTGTAAAAAGACCAAATAGGTCCCTCCAATTAATTTTTATTAGTCAAATGTTAATAGTCAAAGGGTTGACCGAGTTAAAAGACCATTATATCCTTAGGCAACATATATTATAAAAGAAAATTACGATAAAAGTTTAAATTAGTCTAAAAAAATATAATTCACAACATTTGTGCAGGAAAAAAAAAAACTAAAACTAAAAAATATCAATTCAAATATAAACAAATTAAATTCAGTAATATATCGTTAAAAAATGAACAATCATCATCGACATAATTAACAGCGAGGGTACCGACCAGAAAAGAGGATGAATTATGATTGTTCATTTTTTAACGATATATTACTAACTTTAATTTGTTTATGTTTGAATTGATATTTTTTAGTTTTTGTTTTTTTTTCTTACGCGAATTATGTGAATTATATTTTTTTAGACTGATTTAGACTTTTATTATAATTTTTTTTTTATAATATATGTTGCCTAAGGATATAATGGTCTTTTAACTCAGTCAACCATTTGACTATTAATATTTGACTAACAAAAATTAACTAGAGGGACCTTTTTGGTCTTTTTGCAAACGTGAGGGACCAATTTGGTCTTTAGAATAAACCTCAGGGACTAAAATAGTTTTGACCCATTAATTTAATTCAAAGGGAAAGCAAAATCATATCTAATAGATTTTTTTTTTTTTTTTGGTTATAAAATCTAATAGATGAAATAGAATAATTTTCTCAATCGCTCTATTTCTTTATCTAATTTGAAAATAAAATGCTTGTTATTATATTGAATATTTTTATCTTTCGTCGGGAAATAAATCTAAATAAGAAATATTTTTTATTGTTTACTAACAAAAGTCTTCTTCATTTCACGACTAATGCGACAACTTTTCACACCCCCTCTCCCCCTCCTTATAGTTTGTCTTTCTTTCATTTCTTTTAAAAAAAACAATTGAAACGAAGGCAATAAAAATTTATTTTATACACAGAATTAGTTAGTTTGCACTTATTATAGTATATAGGAAAGAAGATTAAAAGATAGTTTTCTATATACACATTCATGAGTATATGGGTCTATTTAGAGTACCAAATGGTAAGGTAAGGTAAGAGTAGAATAAATTGCTCACAAGTATAATGAGAAGATAAATATGCATGAAATAAAGCATAGATGCCTTAGGGCTTAAAATAAAGAATTGAAGAAACTCTTAAATCAGTATAGGGTTCAAAACTTGCAATTTGGTCATAATTCAACAAGATTAAGGTTGTGTTTTTTTTAAGTAAGGTGCATAAGATAACACATCTGTACATATAACTCAATAAGGAATAATGTTTTTGATTGACAAATTACTAGGCAAGAGTTATTAAACCTTTGCTACAAAGACACTTTCATCATAATCTTTCCCCTTTCACAATTTGGGTGAGTAGTACTATAAGGAAAAAAGCACATTTTTTAATTATATTTTCTCTCTATTTGTATCTATTTAAATTCATTAATTTATTTAACATTTGTTTATAACGAGAAACTCATGTTAAATAATACCATATTGAATTCGCACCAAAATTTTAAATCTCATTGTGAATAAGTGCTCTCCACACATGCTCCGAATCGATCAA
The DNA here is from genome assembly GCA_037974665.1 of Ehretia macrophylla. Classification (NCBI taxonomy): domain Eukaryota; kingdom Viridiplantae; phylum Streptophyta; class Magnoliopsida; order Boraginales; family Ehretiaceae; genus Ehretia; species Ehretia macrophylla. The sequence continues at coordinate 49,346,637 of CM075776.1, forward strand.
GCACCAAATAGTATTTGTGATGTACTATGAGAGTGTGTCATGCGAAATGGTAAAACAAGTAAATTTAGTTGTGAACAAATTGTTGTGCGGACAACCTCTCAAAATTTTGGCCTTAGTCAATCCTTGAGGATTAGTATAATTAATTATGCACCGTTACAATTACTTCTTCTGTTGGAAAAAAACAAAAGGGATAAACCATCTTCAAGATTAATTGTTGGCTAGACTTTTGGGTTTGCTTCTTTATTTTCTCCCATTTTCTTCCACGACTTTTGCCTTCTTTAAATAAAAAAAAAAAAATTGGAACATTATATCCAAAATTGGATGAGCAATAAAAAGGTCCTTGTATTGGATCTCCAAATGGAAACTTACTTTAGGATCAGGTATCACAAGTTAGCATATTCGCATACCATACTCCACGCCATGTGATTGCTTCAACTTTCATCCAACGGATAAGAGATTTCGTAGCCGTAAATCCAAAGTCAAATAAAGCCCATCACGCTTAAAATTCATCAAATTCACCACTAGACATTTGATCTAGTGGTATGATCCTTACTTTAATTAGGAGAAATCTCAAAATTAATTTTTAAAATCTACATAATAAATAATAAAATATTAATTTATAAGCTTCTCTTGTATCAAAAATAAAAAAATTATCAAATTCAAAAGAATTGCACATCTTTCACTTTTTTTCATATAGTTTTATCCTTTTGTAAGAATATTAGAGTATTTTTTACCAATTCAAAGCACCAAAAAAAGAAAAAAAGAAAATGCATGTACTTTCGATTCCTAAAACTAAAATTGTTGGAAAATTACGGAGTTAATTATTAAACTTGTACGAATTTAAAATCGCTCACTAAATTATTTTTCATTTCAAATAGCTCGTTAGACTTTATATTTGTTTTAAATATATTATTTCATCTAATTTTAAAATATAAGTTCGATTCTTATTTTTTGTCGGAATATAAGTTCGATTTCTAAAACTATAATTAAGGCTAAATTACGGAGTTAATTCCCGTTCATATCAAATTACTCATTACACTTTGAATTTGCTTTATATTTATAATTAAAATGGTGCCCAAACTATTAAGTTTAACGTTAAAATTAGACAGAACAAAAATATCGAATTAGGCTAGAAAATAAGGACTTTAATTCTTTCGTACATTACAACGTTATTAGAGAGTTAGAATGATTTCAATCATTTCATATTATTGCAACTTTATAAGAGAGTTGTAACATGAAAATAGGAAACTCGAAAACAATTAAAGATTGAATTACTGAAAGAAAAAAGGAGAGAAAGATAAGTCGAAAACGTGGACAAAGGTTGTGGGGCCGGATATAGTGGATCGGGTCTCACGATCCGCACTTTATGGTGTCGCGTGTAGGTTTCAACTTTCAAGTTTAACAACACACTCAAAACACACACACACACACACACACACACACATCTCTTGTATTCTCTTCCTTCCAGTTTTGCTTCAAGATTTTCTCCACCATCTCCATTCCCGCAATCTCTTCGCCCTCCCACACTACATATATTTCTCTCTCTCTCTATACATACACATATATTATACATATGTACATATATATATGTATAGTCACACAATCAAGAAAGTATACCTTTTTACCATATGATGCTGTTGCTTTGCATGTGGGATAAGTATCAGGTACGTCTCTTTTGAGTCATTTCCATTAATTTTTGCACTTTTTCCTTTCTGGGTTTGGTTTGTTATGTGATTTTGGTGTGAAATGAGCTAGCTTTGTTAGATATTTTGATGGGTTCGGGTCGGGTTTTTCCTGGTCCGGATAAATTTTTAGTAATGCTGATCAACTTTTTGATAGGATTGGTTTGTGTCAATGCCATAAAGTTCACATCTTTGGCGTTATTCTTTCAATTTCTATGGTCAGTTCGATTAATTTGGTAAGTATACTATGTAAAGCTGTAGTCTTTTTGTGTGATTCGTGTTAATGTTGAGAGAGAAAGAGAGAGAGAGAGAGTAGTTTGTCTGTGTGTGCGTGTGGATTTTTTTGCTAATAGTGCGTGTGGATTACAAGGGTAAAAAGGTAGAGAATTTACAGACTGTGAGTGCATATGTTGCTATTCTTTGTCCCATTTTTTATTTTAAGTCTTCGATTTTGGGTAATAATGAGATTGGGGATTGATTTGATTGTGGTGGAGGTGGATATATCAAAGAGATGTGATGTCATAGGCTAGTGCTATTATTGGTCTTGTTCTGAGGTTGTTTTCTTTTCGGTTCGTGGGTGGGATTCTGCAGTTTATGGTTGGCATTTCGAACTGTGTTGACATTTAAATTTGATGTTTTGACGATGATAAAGGAATGTCTATTTATATGTTAGTAGGATAGTTAGTTTATCTGAAAACGGAAATTGCTCTTAGAGTAGCATTTAGATCACTTTATACGTAGGTGTCGGTTTTTGCTGTATTGCGAGGAATAGGTCTTGTAATGATCCTTTTCTCTCTTGGAGGATTATGTCTTTGCTCTCTTCTAGTTAATTTTCTCATAATTTGTTGGAGTAATTGCTTATTTTGCTAGTGGTTCTCACTATTTTTCCATTAGTTTGAACCAAATTGGAAGAGATGAAGCATTGATGATTATATGATGCCTTGTCTTCTTTCTCAGTTTACATTTAGACTTATATTTGAGTTAGTCTATAGACTTTCCCATCATTCTGTTGGGAAAGGGGAAAAATGTGACTCTTACTTTCATTTTATTTTCATGTGACTGCTTTAGCATCTGTGAGTTAGGCACATATGTTTCTTTCATTAAATTGCTGGCAGTAATTATTTTTGTGTTAACCATCATTAAGAAAGTTGTTTAATTTCTTCATTTTCTATGTACTTCCTACATAAGTGAGGCCTTACAAGTGCGTAATCTGAGCTGGTGATTGATTTGTAAGCCTTGAGTATCAGCACAATATATCTTCCTAAAAAACTTCGTGTATGGAATTTTACAGAGTAGGAACTTCAAACGCTTCGGCATGTTGTAATATTTAATGGAGGAAGTAGACTTAGTTTGGGATATAGTCACATTTATTTGTCTTAGAAATAAGTCTCCCTTATTTGAGTTCTTTGGCTGCATAAAGGAACAATTATAGTTATACATGAAATTTTGATCCTAATTAATTCTGTAAGCCTTCCATATAGAATTTGCTTAAGAAGATGTCACTTTCCCAGGATTTTTGGGCAAAATCCCACTTTGTTTTGACATTTGTAATAAAGAGATGTCACATCACTAATCTGTGAACCTTTATGTGGTGTTGAAGGTTTTAGGTTCAGGAATAACCTCTCAGTGGCTTTAATGAAGATTAGTGTTTATGAACAAATTGTGGATAAGATAGGGGTTGAATAGTCAATAATATACTAGTTGTTACTAAATGTAGGCCGTTGCTGTCTTCGAGAGTCTGTATTTGTGGAGTAGATTACCCTATACTTTTACTTCCTCTCGGAAGTAGATAGAACTAGTAGTTTTGGTTACCATTGTAGGACGAATATAGGAATGTTATTTAACCTAGTGTGGCTTTCAAAACCTTCTTGTCACAGTATCTTGAAGCTGCAAGTAAACTATCAGAACTTAAATTAGTAAAAACCAGCTAATTGGGGAATGTGGACATAGTTTATTTCTTATAAGCTGGGTATTGTGAGGTGCGGAGATGCCATATAATGTGCTATAGCTAACGTATCCTGCCATTAGTTCATCTATCTTTGAATAGTTTTTACATTTAATTATGGTGCAATTTATGGAGGAAGGCGTTGCATACATATATGCAGATCTTATTTCATATATTACTGTTATATCTGATCCTAAAGTTAAGTCTTCTAGGAATTTATATGAAAGGACTTGTTTGCAACTGATTCTAACCACTCAACTTTCAATGATTTTTCCTCCTTGTGACTTTTGAGTTGTCAAATATTTTACTTTATAGTAGTAACTTTTGTGAGTGTGATTTTGTGATATCCGAAGCACTTTTAGAGGAACAAGGTCTGATTTTTTGGCTTAATATTTTGTTATTCACCTGTTTTGAAAGGTTTGAGAGGTTAATCGCTGATAAAACTGTTATTCTGTCTCTGGATGCTTTTTGTGTACAATTATTTGCAATATATCTACCATAATAGAAACTTTAGATCCTGTACACTGATGTAACTTTTATTTCACATCCACTGCAGGTTTTAGTCATTCTCGTATGTTGATCACTTTGAAACTTTGCCTGTTGGTAATTCTTGTGTGCAGATGAGAACAGCTGCAATGTGCTTCTCACTCTTGCAATTTCCACGCTGCAGAATTCATACATTAGCCAATGCTTGGTGGGATCGTTTCCAGTACTCTAGTGGGAGATGTGGAGAGGGTTCTAGCTCCAAGGTCTTTTGTACAAATAAATATGATCCTGAAGGAGGATATAGTAGAAGATGGATCCGCAGAAATGTGACTACGAAAACTGAAGGAAAACACAAGGAAAGTGTACGCAGTAAAACAAGTATTAAGCATGAATTGGTAGATGAAACAACTAGCACTAGCATCAATATATATAAATCAGAAATAACTGAAGTAGAAAGAACTCAATACTATGATATTCAACAAAAAATTGTTGAAAACAAAGATGTGGCCAAACTTGCAACTTTTATTGTTTTTGATATTGAAACCACTGGATTTAGCAGAGAGAATGAACGGATCATTGAGATTGCATTGCAAGATCTCAGAGGGGGTGAAAATAGCACTTTCCAGACGCTGGTGAATCCAGGGCGCTATGTCCCAAATTCACACATTCACGGCATTTCAACTCATATGGTTAACAGACCAGATGTACCCAGGTACTGTAGTGAACTGTTGATCGTTTCTTGATTGTTGCTTAGAACTGAAAATCAGCTCATATTGACAACATCACAAGATAGGGAAGTCAGTTAAGAGAATGATATGAAGATAAAAGGTCCTTTTTGACCACATATTATGTGGAGAAATATGTGGCATATGTGCATATGTAGGCAAGATAATTCGTGTTTTGCTTTTGGCATCTTCTCTTCGTGGTTGATTAGCATGTCTCATCTATGTCCCTCTTATCTGCTTAAGCGCTGTCAATTATTTTGAACTTGTTTCTTCAGAAATAAATGAAAAAACTGTGCATAAGTGAGCGAGCTTTTTCCTATGACTAATTGAGGCCATCCACATTAGTGCAACAGGGCATGTCTTATTATTTCTTTCTGTTTGCTATACCTATAAACTTCATTTCAATAACAACCATCAATAACTCTCTATCATGCCATATTAAGAAAGCCCATAGACATCTAACACAAGGTTTTAAATATACATTGTAGACAGCCGTGTGGATAGAGCTATATCTCTGACTATAGTTTTAGAAATTAATTTGAACTTTATTTTTTTTGGAAAGTTGTGGGTATCCAGGTTTTGTCCTAATTCCACAGGACCTTGAAAGGTAAATTTCCAATGGCCTTGAGGGGGATTTGAACTGACGACCTTTGGGGAGCATTTCCAAGGCCTGACTAGCTGAGCTACTCCTAAGGGTTTACATTTGTAATTGTCTGGGATGACATGTAGTTTGGGTAATACATTCTTTTGAAATTAATGTATAAGGATTCTTAGCTTTGTGAAAATAATGGAGCAACGAGAAAGGATCACCAATAAGCTAATTTAAAAGCTCCGTTCTTTCTAACTTCCTACAATTGTTCTATCCTTAAACATCTTTTCCTGCTTAAAGTTGTGGAAAGTGCAACAAGGAGACATGCCTGACTCCTATTATTGGAAATTCCGTACTCTTAGGGGTGAGAAGAATGTTGAATGCTATGCCTTGTGATATTGCATAATATGTTAATGTTAATTACTTAATAAGCTGCAGGAAATATTTCTTTTTGAGTTTTCTAATTGTTAGTAATGATATGTACATTAGAATTTCTAGCACCTCGCTTGTAGTTTTTAGAGGTTTCTTAAGTTAGGATTTTGAGCACCCACTAAAAAATATATTATTACACTTATTCATGCATCCGTCTGATCTTTGTAAGTTCTCTCCTCATTTAATTTTTCGCAGGATGGAGGAACTCATTCCTATATTACTGCAGTACATCAGCAGCCGTCAGAAACCTGGTGAATATGTGGTGTGGGTCGCTCATAATGCTCGCACTTTTGATGTCCCCTTCTTGAGTACTGAATTCAACCGCTGCTTGTATGAGATTCCATCTAATTGGTTGTTCATTGACACACTTCCTTTGGCTCGTGAAGTGATGAAGTCTGGAGGTCTCTCTCTCTGTCTCTCTTCTCCCCCCCTTCCCCCCCTGCATGCAGATTTATATTTTGACTTGGTTTTGCTTGTACATCAGGATTGAAGGTACCCTCAAGAGTATCATTGCAAGCCCTTCGCGAGCACTACGAGATTCCATTGATTGGCTCTGCTCATAGAGCCATGTCAGATGTTAGAGTTTTATCATTGATTTTTCAAAGGTTAACTTATGACCTAAAATTACCTATTCCGGGGCTCATTGATAAACACTCTTTTAGCGCCTCGGAATCTAGTAGTTCTAAGAAGAAGAAGAAGAATTCTGGCTAGAAGTTAAACTATTTAGCTTCCTAAGTAGTTACCTGTTGTAATTGTAATATAATTTCACTGATTCTTTAATTCAAAAAGGCATGGCCATGGTTTTACTGGTTGGCCAGAAACATTGAAGGATTCGTATAGCGGCTAGCCTATGCATACATTTTTGTCTGTCATACTATGTGGGATGAGATACTTCTACATGATGGCTGCTAGGCTGCTAGTCCTGACACCACCTTCTTCTGCTGTGCATTAACGCTTAGTTAATGGCATGATGGCTGCTAGGCTGCTAGTCCTCACACCACCTTCTTCTGCTGCGCGTTAATGCTTAGTTTGGTGAGGAGCTATGGTTCTGGGCTTCTAGCCTGTGAAACTTGAAAGCTTTGAAAGGAGAATACTCTGCTTCAGGTGGTGTCAACCTCAAATGAATTGTTGTCATTTGTCTTTGTTTATACATTAGCTGACATTTATTGTATTTACTTTCTGATAAATAAATGAACAAGCAACAGTGGTAATTGTTGCAGCTTTATCAGATCAAATCATGATGAGGTCATGCTAATTGCTGATTTATGGTTCATAAAATTGGAAGCTCTTCCGTATGTCATGTGTGGGGCCTACATCCTTGTGAGAGCGAGGCCCACATCTTGAGAGCTCAACTGTATGTTATAACGGATCTAATGAATTTCACTTAAATTGAAAGAGAAGATAAGAAACAATGATTATGAAAAATACTAATAAAGAAAAAAGGAGGATAGAAGATTTTGAGGAAGAACAAATTGATGCCTTCATTTCTTCCTTTGTTTATTCTTCCTCTCTATTTATATAGTTGACTTTACTTACTGGAATAAAATTTGCTTAAATTGTTTCTTGTGTAATATGGTTTGGTAAGTGACCGGGTCAACCTTTTATAGAGTCTAACTCAATGAAATTGTCTCTTTGAAGCAAGTCTTGTCCAGATAAAGAGCTTATAAAATTGATTACTTGAAAAATATATCTAGAAATTGTCTTAAAAGTTTATAGGAGGGCATAGAGATGAGGAAGAAAAAGCTATATGTAGCTGGAGAATTGTCACCCAACATACAAGAGATGAATGGAATAGTCTGCAGTAACCTGTATTGTAATCCAAATCTCCATGGCACCAAGAAAAAAAAAAAATATATATATATATATATATATATACACACATAAATTGATCTGAATTATACTTGCAGATATTAGTTTGAGGAAGCCAATGAATATGGGCTACTTGCTTTTCACTTCGAATTTCCTCTATGTTTTCAACTCACGCTGCTATGCTGGCGGCAAGTGAAAACAAAAGGGTGGCAAGTGAAAACAAAAGGGTGATTCTACGCACGAAGCTCTTGCTACGCACGGGCTCTGAGGAAAGATAAGACCCACTTTGTGGTCGGACTCACTTCGGGAGCAAGTGAATATATTAAACAACAAATTTGCAGCTACTTAGCTAGTGATACAAAAGCAGCAGAAGATGTATCAATTATAATTTCAGTAACGTTTGTTCACGGACATATACAAACCTACAAAGTCGGACAAACAACCAGGAAGCAATCTTCTCTTGATGAATTTTGAAATAAAAACTTTCGACACGACACGACACGAATTTCAATGATCAGAGGACAATGGTATCGCGAGCCAACAAAGAATATGAAAACTTCCTTTGTACAACATTAGTCAAAACAGCTGATAGAAATGCAATGACTTTGAAGCAAATACAATATGTTCCTTTCTCATTCAAAACTAATGGATACAAAGAAATATATATAATCTCATGCACCAAACGTTTCTGAACAAAACTACAAAATTCTCCCAGGGATATATAAATCAACTCATGTTCTCCTCCATATAACCTCACAAGGTTACGAAAATTCTCTATACAAGGTCCCTGGAGCAGTGTATCATCATCAATTCTTTCAAGTGATACAACCTTCCCCCGACAAGCAAACGAAAAAGTATATATGAAAAGATAAGAATAGAAAGCAGAATGGAAAATTTTGAAGACAGATTGCATTTAGTCAAGTGCTTCGGGCTACTCGAACATCAATACTCTAGCAATTGCCATTCTGTGTTAGGATACCTTGACCGTGTAACAATGCAGGGGAGGGTCAAAACAGTGAAACAGTATGTCCAATTAGTCGGTTCTTTGTTCATGGATCACAAAAATATCTCCTTTAGGATCAAAAGGACGAGCATTATAAAGCACATAATAACGAGAACTGTAGCGCACTTAACCATTCCCCCTTGTTTTTGTGATCTCTCTGCCTGCAAGCCAAAGTCCATGCCAACCGAATGAAGCACAAAGCAGGTTGAGAGATTTGTACAAGAATGTAATTGAAGTTTCACAACAGTTCTTTAGATAAAAGTAGAAATTGCTTAAAGGAAGGGATGAGTGAGGACCTTCTGCAGCTGTTTAAGGCCCTCCTCCACTGATGATGCAACATTTTGGATGTTGTAATCTATTCTATCCACGATTGTACCCTGCTCGCAGATATTGACTAAGTTAGCAGTTATAAAACGTATGGGAGCACCCGTTCAAGATGATAAGCAGATTCTGACCTGATCAATCACCAGAACTGAAAGATCTTTCATAATTTGGGCAAGTTCATTCACTGATTCAACAACCTAATGGAAAAAGAAAACCCAAATATGTGCATCAAGTCATGGGGAAAAAGTTCAGTGAGTAATGAAACACAACAAAAATCTTCAACTCACTTGTTGGATTTCTCTCTCCCTCTCTGCCGTGAATGCTTCACTTTTCTTCAATTTGGCCATATGATGTTCACTGAATCCCTACAAATATTATTTGTACAGGGACATTATAGTAAGCATCTAAGGCAAAGAACAACACATTCAAACACACATCATTAAAGTTTTACATCTTAATTCTCTCTCTCTCTGTTCTTTGGGGGTTTTTTTTTTGGAGGGGGTGCTATTGAAGAACACTTTGCCGTACGCCCTCCTTTCTTTTCATAAAAAATTATTAAAAGATAAAACAACACAAAAAAACCAAGCAGAGGATCCTGAAAGTAAAGTGCAAGCCCCTAATATTTTGATCAGAGAAGAAAAGCATGACACTCGCCAACACAGAATACAGAAAGGATGAAATGGAAAAAAAAATTCTAATCAAATGGAAAGGAGAACAAAGTCAGCTTACTATGTCATCAAAATCATCATCATCCCTCCTAGAGAGGCTTCCGTTTAAGTTCATTTCTAAATCAACCCCATCTGGACCCTGCATGTAAGGATTAAGTTATGAAAATGTTTTAATTGAATATCGGTCAATAACTCATAAATAACAATAGCTGATGATCATTAACTAGTGATAAACGAAAAGCAAAGCAGAAAATGGAAGTGGCCAGCAGAGAGCAGCTTGGTAGGTGAGGACAACAATGTGAAATAGATCATTGACTCTACCAAATTCAAAAAGCTCCTAATTTTGTTTGATGGGACATCGATAAAGTTTTGCATGCTGTTATTAAGTTCTGGAAATACCTCTTTCTGTTGTTGGAGTCGTTTCAGATAAGTTGATTGCTTTCTGCGTAGCTCCATTGAAAGGCTCTGAAGATCAGTAGCAAGAGAACGCTGAGACAGAAAGATCGTCATGTAAGTACATTCACCCAATTGGCACCAAAAGAGCCGGTAAAAGCCCATCTAAATAAAATGCTGCCGACCCTCACAAAGCTTTTGTAGATCAATGGCAAGTCAACCACTGCCATATATATGCCTTCAATGGGCACCTTGGAATTCTGAAGGGTAAGAACAGAACACTGAAAATGGAACATTAAGGCATACCTGTACGTTTTTCCTAACATTTGAATCCTCAGAAGGGCCACCAGCAGAAAGTCTTTGTAGCATCTTTTCTGACTTTTTCAAAAGATTAGTTATCTCTTGGGTCAGGGACTCAATCCGATGTTGATCTTCTTTACCATCTCCAAATGAGGGCATCAAAGCCTTGGCATGAGCCTTGGCTAGCTCAGCCATTTTTGTCCGTATATGTTGCACATTGGCTGCTATTTCTTCAGACACATCCACCCATGCTGGTGGTAGACCTATCGTAACTGCACCTCCACTGCAGCATGATTAACAATATTAGATTATGAGACAGCATCAATATAAAGTGAGTGCATGAGATGAAGGTTTGAAATGCATGACGAAGAGGGAAAAGAGGATTAATTCATAGTGTATACTACATTCGTTTCTTTTTCATAAAAACAGAGCACCACTGCCATGCATTCAATATAGAAACTAGACGTTTCAAGATGAACCAAGCTTACTCTTACTTGTTGGAGTCTCATGGTTTTTCGTTGATAAATATTTAACTATGATAAAAACCTAAAAGGTATAGAAATTACAAAAATTCTAAGCCTTGTTCTAGTTTCCAATAGTTCACTGACACCTTCCCTTCTTCACCGCAATTCTACTACCACGTTAAATCCTCAAGGATATGCTATACGTATAAACATACATACAAATAAATACATATTATAAATGACTTTAAACTAAGACATGATGCCTTGGAGCTGAGTGTAACACACAAATCAAAGGTAATAAAGCATCCACTTTGTGTTCTATAACAGCTTTAGGCAATGACATCCTTCCGTCCTTTTCATTTAACACGGAAAAAGTTAAAGTTACTTAACATCTTGCTAGTTTTGAGGTGACCATTTTGTGGCACCAGCATATGGTCTTTCAATGCAGTTTCTCCAAATCCCCAAAACAAGAGTATATCAACTAATTAGTACTCATTCAGCAAAAAAACTAATTACTACTTTGTCGCCACGTGATCTTTCAACATAATTTCTCCAAAACAAGATTATATCAACTAATTACTACTTTGTTGCCACGTGATCTTTCAACATAATTTCTCCATTTCTCCAAAAAAAAGATTATATCCGCTAATTACTACTTAGTCGGCACGTGATCTTTCAAGGTAACATCTCCATTTCTTCCAAACAAATTCCGACATCGTATCAACACTTAACATAACTTCCTTTACCAAGTACATGAACTCAAACATAACCTAATAAGCGCAAAATTGAAAAATCTACATTTACCTCAGAAACCGTTGCAACATTTCTTCATACGAATATTCCACATGACATTACATTATACAATATAGACATATGATCTAATCAAACTAATTTTCAACTAAAATACTCCAAATTCCACAATAAGACACTGGTCCCAAGGCCAATTATGCCATAGTGCATAAATTACTCTTCAATAATCAGAAACAATAAATAAAAATAAAAATTACCAGAAAAAGATTAACAATTATACATACATATATACATAAAACACACACCCACACACACACACAAAAATACGTATGTACCTGGACGAAGTCCCGGGGTCTTCGGTGCTGAGAGGAGCGTAAGATCGATTGGGATTAAGGAACGACGTCGTGGCCAACTCGATCACGGGACCGGCGCCGGAGCTGGACGACGAAGGCGGCGATGATCCAGCCGGAACCCTCACGCTCTTCAATGCATCTCTATACTTTCTAAACAATATTGTTCTATTTCTCGACGCCATTATAATATTTCAACAAAAAAAAAAATTTCAAAAACCTAAAACATACTAATAAAAAATATATATATATATGAAGAAAAATAAAATATAAAAATGAGATAAGTTTATACAACAATTGAGGATTGGAGTCTATATAGATCTGAAATTGAGATGAGAATAGGAGTAATAAATGATGGATCGTGTTCGGGCGGGTCGGGCCTGGCCCGAATATCGAATATGAGTCACAGAACGAGTTGAGTCGCGGTGGTTTTCGGTAGTAATAGTAAAAGTGGAAGATGAATGCAAATGTTGGTTGGGTGAGGGCGGGACCCACCTTTTTGAGTTTTTATTTTAGTTAGGGACTTTTATTTTTCATTTGATTTTGTTGGGGGTTAACATGGTTTTTGAATTATAGATAAAGATATATTTATAATTTTAAATATTTAAATTTAAAATAATATTTTGAACGATTTGAGTAGACTTTTGAGTTCGATCATTTTCCACAACTTTCGCATAGCATTTAGGTGAATGGATTTTTTGAACTGAAGACACGTATATAATTTTTTTCTCGGGGGATTGAATAAAAATATAAGTTTATGTTTTGAAATCTAATTGAACGATAATTTTTGATTCTTCAATTCAAGGAATAGAGTCATAATTAAGTTTTAAATTTAAATTTATTCTTGGTCTTAGTCAACAACTACTGTGTTCGTGCCAATAATCCTAACTCAAAATGCCTTGCTATGAAAATCTAGTTTTGCTAAAGCTTGACTAAGTCTTAATACTTTCGTGTATCTGGTAGTGAGTTCATTTTCATCTGATGGGAGTGAGAAATGCGAGGATATATTTAGTGTTTTATTTGACCTTTTTCTCTTTCCAAATTAACTAGTTGATTTTGTTGGTAAGTGTCAATTATTACAAGAAAAAGAGCGACGGACGACAGTCAAAATCCGTCACCCTTTTGTCACCTAAAAAAATCGGCAACAAATATATGGATATTGGACAACGGTCGGTGACAGAACGCATAATCCGTTGCCCAATTAAAAAAGATAAGAAATTTGTTTTCATGGTCTATCACTATGTCGTCACTTATTTTTAATTTTTAATTATTTTTCAAGGTTTGTCGCCAAGTAGTCACAAAATTATTTAATTTTTTTTTAGTTCGTCGTCCAGTCGTCGCCTTTGTCCTCTGTCCGTCACAAATTTAAATGTCTCTTGTATTCAATTTCTAGGCAATAAGTTGTAGATGCAATCTAACATGGAGGGTAGAGGGTCTTCAGAACAAATTTTAGAAGTGTGATTTCATCATAATAAAATAGGACCCATGATACGTGACAACAACAATACTAGAAAGTATATGACAACGTAATAAAAAAAGTAATAAATGAAAAATAGTATGGAGCAGTTTCTCCTAAACCAAATTCCGAAGTGTGATACGATTTGCATAGTAAAACATGACAACGTATTCAAAAAAGTAATAAATAAAAAATTAATAATACGTCAACAATACAAGATAGTAAATCAATGACACTTGGCAATACACTTTTGTCAAAACATAATGACCCCAAGCCTATCCAAGCTAAAGGATAGAAAACAGTGTTAGTATCAGTATCACACATTTCGCTTAAATACAGACCAGTAACTAACTACTAAGCTCAACAGCTTTAATGTCAACAATAAATGAATTGGAAGCACAATAACTCATGTATGAAGTATAAGTAAATGATCTATAAATCACAGTGATGAATGGTAGCAATCTTTATCGGCCACAGTTGTTATAAACAACTCAGCAAGAATTTTCTAATCTAAAAAAAAGAGGGCACAACAAAATGAGAGACAGCGCGGCGAAAGAATAGTAAGCCAAAGCCATCTCAACTCATCAATCAATTCCTAAGTTTTGGACAACATTGCAACTCTAGCGTTCATTACCTCTCTGACTACGTTCCTGACAAACAAATCGAAACAGGACGAGCAGTGACCTCTAGCTGGTCCCATTTGCCCGTTTTCCACTCTTTCAATGTGGTTACAAATTAAGGGTGTCTGAACAGGGTAAACTTCACTCCATCGGTGCTCAACACCACAAGCAGCTAAAATTGTGTGTGTTGAGCATCTTGCAATGTCCTTGAAGGTACTGTAGCCTGCATCAATGTAGCAGACCATTTCAGAATCTTTAGAAACAGAAGCTTCAACTGAAAAAAATTGACATATGTGCTTGGATCAGATTAATTGATGCATGCATTAAAAAAATAAGATAACACTTCAAGACGACTTTATTGACAAATGCAATAAATCAAATAAACTTTGGCAATATCTTATCCGCAGAGTGTAGATATTCTAAAAGATAAATCAAGGGAGAATAACCTGCCAGGAAAACGACAGGCATCCCCCAACAATTCGACTCCACCTGCTTCTTTTATTTCCGAAGAACAAAATATGTTTTTGCAGTTTGAAAAACTGCTGCTTCTGTTTCTGAACAAGAAGATGTGTGCGTGCAGTTTGAAAGCATCAATCTTAAGTTGACTCAAATCTACATCACTATTGGTATTTATTAGGATGAGACAAATTTGAGACAACATATAACATTTCAGGACATTACGAACCGCTCTGGTCCATATGACTAGGATTAAAATGGTGCATTTATTGAGAGAATATGCAGTATTTAATGCAGTTAAACAGGAGAATTTCAAAGCAGATATACCTAATTCCAGATCTCTGGACAAGCTTTTTAATTGACTTTTAACCATGGATTGAACTTGTTCCTTTTCTACGTTAAAGGAAGACATGCTAGCATCAGAACCAATATTTAATCTACTGCTGCAGGATTGGAGTTGCTGATGATCTAATCCTAAACCTCTCATCATATTTAGCCCAGAAATTTCATTTAGTAAAAATCCACTGAAAGATCTGTTCGCTGACGTAGAAGGTTGGTTTTGACACGGTTGTCCCCCCATATGAGTTAATCTTGCAGAAGATATATCCCGGTTTTGCAATAAAGGCATGGTATTGTCTTGTAAACTCCCATGGAAAACTATATCATTTGATGGCCTCCTCTCTGGTGTTACTGCATGCTGAGTAACTAATTCCCTACTCCGACCAACTTGAGAGCCAAAAAGACTATGCCCTGAAACTGTAGCCTGAGTCTCAGGAGTTCTATCATCCATTCGTCTCCTCCTGTTGTTGAGAAGTTGGTGTATCTGATGCTGTATTCTGCGTCTTTCCAGAACAGTGAATGCCCCTGACCCGGAGGATGGAGAAGGCAGTGGAACATCTCCAACTGAAGGTCTAGGAGATGGAAACTGTGGAACATCTCCAACTGAAGGTCTAGGAGATGGAAGCTGGCTAGTTTCCTGAGTCAATGGTGTATCAGGTACATACATCTCGTTAAGATCAAATGTTTCCCTAATACTGGAAACAGGTGATGATAATCCAACAGACATATTGCTATTCGTTCTATAATCTGGTGTAGGAGTCAAAACTTGTGGGTTTGAAGAACCCAGAGCAGTTGGTCTACAGCTTTCACAGTACCAATTGCCTTCAGGAACTTCATGTCCAAGACCAACACAATAAGTATGTGCAGGTGAATCACAGAGATCGCACAGCAGCATGAGAGCATCATCTCCACCTCGATGACATTCAGTACAAATCACGTCATCATATGGAACAAGAAAACTCTGAAGCTCTTCCTCAGATGGTTGATACACCTGCACATGATATTAAAAGCTCAATAACAGGAAGAACATCAATGACAAATAAGGGTTTCACTCAGATAAAAATAAATTCAAAAAGTTGATTAAGTACCTGGTCACGTTCAGGGATTTGAATCACCACTGTTCTCAAGTCAAACCCTGCGTTCGATCTTGCAGGCTTACTGATTGTTACAAACCTCTGTTTGCATAGGGGGCAACGCGATTCTACCTTTGACCACTCCATGATGCAAGCAAAACAAAAATAATGACTGCAACAATTCAATGTTCCTCTAACTGTTCTCTTCCCTTCCTCAGTCAAGCATATTCCACAGACCTGCTTTCCTACGTCAACATTTAGATCGTCAACTTTCTCTTTACCCTTTCTTGCTGGGCGCTTTCTTTGTGCTAACCTGTCTTTCTCTTCCTCTAGCTTAATGGATGAGTTTGAACTCCTCAAACTGGCGGTCAAACTTCTGCAGAACTCATTGGCCTCTCGAATCTGTTCTCTTTCTTCCTCGGATATGGTGTATTCGTAATCAGATGACCCAGAATTCACAAATTCTGAATCAGAATCGATAGTCAATCTTCTCTTCCTTCCCCGTCCATTAACCTTCTTATTCTTTTCTTCTACAATTGGTTTTGTGACTATGAAGCCCTCGTCATTAACAGTTTTTCCTTTACTTCTTGGCCTGCGAATCTTTCTTGGTTTCTTCCTCATTGTCTTCTTCACAAGCTTGGAATTTCTCTTCCTCTTCTGTCTTTTAGTGCTTCCCTTTCCCTGCAACCGTGGCCTACCTACCTTCTTCTTCTTTGTCATTGCCGGCAACTCATCTTCATCATCAACACCATCAATCTCATCTGGTGTAAACTCTTCATCATCATCATTGTCACTGATGCCATCATAATCATCATCATCTTCTCTAAATGAAGCCCCCCTTTTCTTTCTTGGTTTGGCAACTTTATTTACCTTCTCAACCTCAAAGTCATCATTGGTAACATCATTATCCTCGTCTTCTCCTTTATAAAGAACTCTCTTCTTTTCTCTTGGTTTCACAACTTTATTTACCTCCACATCATCAAAATCACCATCTGTACCATCATATTCGTCATCGTCTTCTCTATAGGAAACCCTCTTTTTCTTTCTTGGTTTCACAACTTTATTTCCCTTGACATCAGGAAAGTCACCATCTGCACCATCATATTCATCATCTTCTTCTCCATAGGAAACCCTCTTTTTCTTTCTTGGTTTCACAACTTTATTTACCTTCTCATCATCAAAGTCATAATCTGCATCATCCTCATCCTCATCCTCATCATCATCTTCATCTTCTCTGTACAGAGCCTTCCTTTTCCTTTTTGGCTTCACAAACCCATTTTTCTTCCTCCCTCGAGAATGAGCACCCTCATTTACTTTAGGCCTCCCAACCCTGTTCACCTTCTTTACTACAAACTCCTCCTCCTCTTCCTCCTCTTCTTCTTCTAACTCACCTAAAATCTCTTCCGATTCATCCCCATCAAAATTCGAACAGTACTCATCCTCTGACTCAGCAACCTCCTCATCTTCACCTACCATATAATCCTCATCCGACTCATCGGAGCTCTTGTCCTTCCCCCAAACCATTCTTCTACCTTTCCTCTTGTATCCATCCTTGTTTCCCCCCGTCATCTGTCACTACACCAAATCCAAAAATAAAACCAAATCATACAACCGTTCATACATGACGTATTTAATAAATTACCCCAAACCACGTCAAACCATATACATACATAAATCCTAAACTTGTCTGCTTCTTACAAAAGTTGTCCTAATAAAAACCCAGATCCTTGCGGTTGTAAATTTCCACTTTAAGCCTTCATTCTTACAACAGTTATCGAGATTTTAGGAATCGCCCGATCCCTTATCTTAATCAATACTCTATAAATATACTTAACATTTCTCATTTCTATATTAACCTCTAGTTATTAAGTCAATTATAGAACATAATATCAAACTTTCTGAACCTAAAAAAGTAACCCAATTAAAACTAAGATCAATCTGATTCATCATTATATTAAAACCCCCAATTAAAAAATAAACAAAACCCTAGATCAATTATAGAACATAATATCAAACTTTCTTAACCTAAAAAAGTAACCCAATTAAAACTAAGATCAATCTGATTCATCATTATATTAAAACCCCCAATTAAAAAATAAACAAAACCCTAGATCAGGCTGTTAACTCTAATTCCAACTCTGCACAAAACTCCTGCTATGCACGGGTTGCGAAAAAAGGAGTTGCGCAACCTTACCTTATAACTTTTCGCAAAAGACCAATTACTCAAACCCGTGACCTCCACATCCATAATAAAAATTAACACAACTTTGAATTAAGAAACAAGCAACGGATTCCTTAATTCAACTTTAGATTCATAGTTAAGTTTAATATTAATCCAATTAAGCACAACACAGCATGAAATGATTAAAAATAAGTATATATGTATATATATATTATGTACATATAACACATATATTTTTACAAATTAAAATATTAATAGTACAACAATTGATTGACCTTTAAGAAGAGAGAGAGAGAGAGACAGGAGTTGGTACCTGAAAGAAGAGAGAAGAATCAGCAAAGACCTAATCGTTGGATATGTATGTGTGTGTAAAAATTTAAAATTAAATGTGTCTGGTGGGTGTAATATATATGTGTATGTGTGTGTGGGTATATACGTGTCTGTATGTATAGGTTGTTTGGAAGCATCTTTTTCTTTAGCTAGAGAGAGATGGTCGTTGGTTAAGATGTGGTGAATTGACGAATATACCCCTGGAGTAGGTCAATTTGGAAGTTTGACTTGGGTCAGGTGGGTAAATTTGGGGTTCGGGCCATTGAGAGTCTTACAAGTAAGAATTTGGCCAAGTGTCATGTGAACAAGCTGTGGGTTGCGAAATGACAAAAAGAAAAAAAGAAAAAAAAACTGTGGGTTGCGGAGATTGTAACCAATAGGATTAGCTCATTGTTTTGGTGCTTTGATTTCTATTTCTATGGTGGTGTTAAAGAAAATTCGGCCTTTGTTTGTTTGCCGTAAAATAATTTGATGGTAGATAATATTTATAAAAAAATTATTTTGTTGAAAAATAAAATATTTTTTATATTTGATTATTATATTAAAAAATATTTTCTGGTGAAGGTGAGATCGGGGTTGACGAGGGTGGCGTGTGGGGTTAAATGAAGTGAGTGAAAAATATTTTTATCTCTTTTTTAACTAAACATTTTTTTTTTCAAAATTCTTTTTTCAATTGACCAATTTTCTAGTGTTACCAAATACTGAAAAATTAAAATAAGAAAGGGACTGAATTGACTGATAAGTGCCTTTTAGTATTGAGAATGTATTAGTTACCTGTAACCGTACCTTTTGTAAAAGCACCATAGAGCTGTGGTGGTTTATTTTGATTTGAATGTAAATTAATTTGAAAAATATTTTACGACAAACAAACAGAACTTAGGTTTAATTTCAATTTTTAATGGTGATATTTGAACATAGTGACCGTTTAGACTTTAAATTATTTTTTATCTACTTATTACTTCTAATTAATTGAAGATAATGTGACCGAAGGATTGATAGCGGATTAAAGGATAAGACTCTCCATTGGTGAATCCTCTCCTCATACTCTGCGAGAAATGGGCTTCAAATGTAATAAGTTTCACAATCATCAAAGATTTTTTTTGTATACTAAATTACCCTTGTCATCACTTTTGGAAAAATAGTTAATTTCTTTGTTCTTTTGTCTAGTTTTCGTTTCTTTTCGTGTTTTCCTTTTTCTTCCCTCCTTTTGATGAACTTTATACTTGGTCCTCTCGATATATTCAAATAATTAAGCTAGTTGGTTGTGATTGGTTTTAATTATGCTTAATTAGTGTACTAAATTGCTTAAAATTGTTTTCAATTTGTCTAAAACATAATTTGATGATTTCACATAATGTACCATGGGCATATAATCTAACAATTGAATCCATCAAAACATATATTGGAAAAATAATGATAATTGAATTATTATTATTATTATTGTTGTTGTTGTTGTTATTTGCTTCAAGGATGCGTGAACCAATTACAAGTTAGTCACACGAGATAATGTTTTACTCCTTTTAGTTTTATTCAAAAAGACTAAGAGTGTGCTCAATATATTATCCACAATGTACGAACTAAGATGCTGACTCGAACATAGTTAACCAACCAATCTACACAATAATTGGCTTTCCAAAGTTGGAAAAACATTGAGCCAATGCAGATGGTAGGGTTCGAATAGGCTGGTTTTTGGCCTGCCGATTCCATGATTGAATTAGTTTTGTTGTTCTTTAATTAGTTATACCAAAAGAGGAATAACCCATCTCAATCCTTTAATCATCATATTACTAACAAAATCATTTCAACATACCAAAAGCAAACTTTTGGTGTCCCAAAAAATTAAGTTGAATGATTAAGTAAAGTCCGAAGTTTCAACATATGCCATTTCGTTATTAATATCATATAATTTTTAATTGATTTAAAACATACATTAAAACATACTATACACTACAAAATTTAAACATACATTAGAACATATTATGCACTATAAAATTTTATAATTTTATGATAAATTTAATATAATTTTATCTAAAATCAGTTCCTCATCCTCAAAAAAAAAAGATGTGTAACAAACAAGTGCCACAGCAAAAAGTAATCATCTAGTTAATGCCAAAACTCTGCATCAAGTAGTAGAGCAAAAAGTAATCGTCTAGATGAATACGTGACCCTTTTACGCTAATGCCAAAAGTTTTTTCTGCAATTTTTCAAGTACCCATGCAAAAAGGCACTATCTAGCAGCATACATGACCCTTTTCAGATTCTGTGTTCAAGAACTAATACGTTAATTCTTCACACAAGAATACAGAAGACAGAAAAGAAGATTCTTTCTCTTCTTCTCTAAAAACTCTTTCAATCTCTCTCCTTACTCTCTATGTGTAAGAGGTCAAATCAATGGAAATTTAAATTGAGGGTATTAGTCTAGTATTTTGGACTCAGACTCACTGGTAAAGAAACGATGGAATAAGCTCGACAAATACTTGGAGAGATCATTCTACATATACTACAAGGTTAGTTTATTTAATTTATAGTTTATGAAAAAATCATTACTTAGTGTTAAATTATTCTTCAAGAACATATTAGATCAATCTTAAAATTATATGCTCGACATGTAGTGATGAGCTCTAATACTGGAAGATATAAATAACTACTCTACCATCTTATCTAACTTTTTGCAAAAGTGAACATCTAGAAGTATATGTGACCGAGGAGTGTGAATATAGTCGGCCACCTATGTGCCACGATGATGCAACGTAGATACTAAGGGCATTTTTAATTGAGTCTTTAAACAGTAATGATTGATATTTTTAGAGACTTAATTGATTAAAAATTAACACCAATGGAGGTCTTTAAAACACTATTTGATAAATTTTGGTACAAAAATAATATCAGTCAAGCTTTGAGTCTTTAAAATATCACCTAGTCTCCATTTTTTTCAACATATTTGTTGAAGAAAATAGAAAGTATAGAAAAAGACAAAATGGAGTCTCTAAAAATGCACAATCTCCAATAAAAAAATAAAAAGTCAGATCTGACGATGTCAAATCGTCAAATCTGAAATAAATAAATAAATAAAATGCAACAGACAAAAGAGCCATTTGAGATGTTTGAAATCTGAAAAAAAAAAAAAAAAAAAAAAAGTTCAAAACAAAAAAAACAACATATTGAAAATCTTTTTTTTTCAAAAAAAAAAAAAAGAATTCACATAAAAAAAAAAAAAAAAAAAAAAACTGTGTGGTGGTGATTTCGGTGGTGGTGGGGTGGCACTGGAGAAGGGGGGTGGGGTGGGGGAAGCGGGGAAGCAATGGTGGAAGGTGGTGGGAGAAGCGAGAATTGACAGAAAAAAAAAAAAAATTAATTACAGTGTGGTGGTGGGATGGCACCGGAGAAGGGGAGGGGGGTGGGGTCGGGTGGGGTGGGGGAAGTGGGGAAGTAGGGGTAGGGGGCGGGGGAAGCGAGAATTGACAGAAAAGGATAGAGGCAGGGAAGGGGAGGGGAGGGGAGGGGGCGCCGGGTGGCGGCGACGAATGAAGTGAGGAATAGGCTTTTATATCTAGGTTTTGGTTTTTTTTTTTTTGTAATTAAGTTTTTTTATATATTTAATTAGGGTTTATTTAGTTATATTTTGTTAATTACATTATTGTAATTAAGGTTTTTTAAATAGGTTTTTTTTAATTAGGGCTTTTATATTATTCCTTTTTTAATTAAGGTTTTGTATTTTATTTTTAAAATTTTATTTATTTTATGTTTTTAAATTATACTTTTTTTAGTTTAGGTTTTATTCTACTGTTCTGATTGTAATTGAGTTTTTTTTAATAGTTGTTCTTTTTAATATAGTTGTAATTTATATATTTTTTTATTCTAATTAAGCTTTTTTTTTGTAGTTGTAGTTTTTAAAAAATATACTTGTAATTTTTTTTTTTTTGCAATTAAGATATTTTTTTATAGTTGTTTTTATGAATAAAATTTTTAATTGATTATAAATCAACATAACTATCGTTTTTTTCCTTTTTAATTAGTTTTTTTTTAATTCAATTATGTAATTAAATGTAATCCTAATTATTTAAATGTTATATTCGTTGTAATTTATTTATTTTTTGGTTGAAATATTTGTTAACAAAATTTAAGATAATCTAAATAACAATTAATTAAAAAAAATTAACACACGAGAAAAAAAATAATACATAATTAAATTACTATGTAAAATTAAAATTAACACAATATAGAGACTTAATTTTATAGAGACTGTCACTGAAATATTTTTTTTTATCTTAGTCTCTAAATGGGTCTCTAAAATAATTTTTTTGTCTTGGTTTCTAAGTAGGTCTTTAAAATTGATCTTGGTCTTTATATGGGTCTCTAAAAAGATGGATAGAAACTCATTATAGAGACTCCATTAAAGATAGTCTAAGCACCCTAGACCAGATGCTTACTTGTTCGGGCCATATAGAGGTAATTTTTTTTTTTTTTTTTTTTGGTTCAAAATATAGAGGTACAATATGTTTTTAGATAAACGGTCCAATTGTGTTCACTTGTCAGCTTTTTTAGTTTTTTTGACGTAATACTTGTTGGATTGGTTTCGCTAAATATTACTCAGTTTTTATTATTTACATGTCATGTGAATATTTAATTGACATACTAAAATAATAAATTTTTTGTTGTGGTTCCAAGAGTGATCGGGGTAGTGTTTGAAACAAAGATGAAGATAAAAATTAGACACAAAAGAATTTAACGTGGTTTGACATCAAACTTATGTCTACGAATTACAGGAGAAAGAGCTTTACTATGAAAAAAATACCATTACAAGCAATACTCTTACAAAACCTCACATCTCTCCGTCTTTTACAATTAATACAAAGCCAAGAGTTTTATTTATAAATAATTCTACCACATCTAAAAAGGTTCTAAGTGTTGAGTTTATAAACCTATTGGGCACAATCCACAAACACAGACATAATCCAACACTTTTTATTTTGTTCTCTTCTTTTTTTACATACCAATTGAAAATCCACATAAGAGGACAATTGATTGGTGACTAGAAGCTAAGCTGTATCCACAAATTAACTTGTTTTCTATTTGGTTAATGCAAAAGTTTAAAAAGAAAAAAAAAAGAATTTTCCTTTGAGATTTGTAGGAGTTGATTATATAAAAAAATAAAATATAGGAAATATATAGAACATGAATGAATTTTCCTCTTAAACATTGTCAGAAAATAATAATATATAGTTTTCCATTGTTTATTTTTTCTCTAATTTTCTCGTGAAACAAAGTAGGATAGAGCAAATATATTTCTTCCCATTCAATTATGGGGTACAAAGGCTTTGTTTGATACATATCTAAGGTCTTCTTTAATGATGAATTATCTATAAAATTATTTTAAAACGATTTACACAGTTCACTATTCTTGAATCTCTCTTTTCTTGACCAATATTGTTGAGTCCAGAAAAACTTGTGTAGTCAAAACATAATGTTGAATCTGTTTGGTTCAATTATTTGAGATGATTAAATTAGCAAAATTGACTTAATCGACTTCCAAAAATTGTCGTGTAGCTTCTGACGGGGTGGCGTGCCCCATTTCCACACTCTTTCCTTGCTCGCCAGATGCGTGCTTGTGCCCAAACTTATGGCGTCTCCGGTGATTGTCTTGGTTTAGGGTGCAAGTTGGATTTCTTCCCCGTTCAAAACTTTGCTTGATACTCTTTGTTATTGTTCTGCTTGCCATCGATGGCTCTTTGCGCCAGATTGTGGCTGTTGCGGCATAGGGTGGGCCTTGGGCTGCTGTCTGGGCCTTTTCTTTTGTTTTATGTAATGTTCTCCTTGGGCTCGAGCCTTGGTCCAAATGTATGTATTTTTCTTTCTTGGACTGTGATGTGTTGGCCCAATATTTATATCTCTCGTTTTTCCTGTTAATATAAGTTCTACTCTTGACCAAAAAAAAATAAAAAAATTCAAAAAATTGATTGTATTCAGTTAGATGTAGGTTGAATTATGTTTGAGAAAGTAATAGATTGGGTTAGGCTAGGCTGGTTATACAGATTGTATTATGAAAAATATACAAACATTTTGAGCCCGGCCCAATTACTGCTTATCTGCATTACCTTCTCTTCTCTTCTTACATACTATATGCAAAAGGAAATAAAACCAGGGCCACTGATGGGATACAAGAACTTGTCTGAAGATTGTTGAGGTGTTAACTGAGATATGGGTCCTCCACAAAAAAAAAAAAAAAGAATAGAAAAGAACCATAAAAAGCAAAAAGAAAAAATAAATCAAAAGAATAACAGAGTCTAGCTGATAATATTTTAGTAGTTAATACTATTTAAGTATCACAAAAATCATACATAACGTCCAAAAGAAATAATATGATCAAAAAATAGGGTGTTTTTAACGCTTCACTTTTAATTATCACAATTATTCAGGGTATTAGAAAACTATTCTTAAACTCTTCGTTAAAATAGATTAAAATGTCCAAAAATATGTCGATTTCATCTTTCTCTATTATTGCATTTTTTGGGGTATATTGATTCATTTTTATTTGTCGGAAAAACAATTGAATTAAACAAGGGAAATAACAACCCAGGCTAAAAAATGGCCAAAAAACACAGGCCCAAAAGTGATATAGAGATAACAAATGCCCAAAAGACGCAAACAACAACCCAACAAAGCCCAAGTTCAACAAACGTGGGACTGAAAATTTACAAATAGAAAGAACATGGGTTGAAGCCTAAAACATCAAATCAGCCAAGAAAAGGCCTAAAACCAAAGGAATAGATGGCCCAAGCTTAACAAAACACCAAACCCTAACTACTGTGACAATCAATGTCGTCGAGTTGGTGGTCAGGTTCCGTCGGATCCAATCGATGGTCAGATTTCACCAGTTGAATTCTCATATTAACAAAAAAATGTATCGAGGTGGATGTTAAGAGATCTTTAAAAGACAATCCAATTATAAAAATTTAACAAAAGATAAAACGTAATAGATTTCACTCTCCATTAAAAATCGCACGTCCAGAATGTAAGTCTCTCCCCATAGTCTACACTTCTGACCGGGGGGACTCAACTTTCCTTGTGACACAACTCATCACTAATTCTCTTGTCCACTTCACAAGGCTTTGGTGATGTTGAGTTGTTGTTTCACTTAACAAATTTGGGCAAGCATATGACCACCATACATTCAGTTGCTTAGAAGTTAGCAATTCATCACATCATAAGCCGAATCAGGGGACCATCCTAAAGCTTATTATAATAAGAAAGCAATGTAAATTAACAAGTTGGCAATAAAAGATGGTGATTATCCCTTCTACAAAATGGGACCTTTGTTGCAGAAAGAAAAACATCCCCATTGAGGAGATTTAACACCATGACCCTTATCGTCTGTTCATTGTCAAGTTCCTTTTAAGCTAGATTGTTTACCATTAGAAAAAGATTGGACATAATTATTGGACTAGTCAATTGATATTAAAAAAGGATTCTCATAGCTTTTCCTATTCAAGATTATAAAGAAAAGCAATGGGGTCTCACTTCTATCATCCCGAACACAAAGAGCGTATAGTCTTTAGGATTAGCCTAGTGGCGTAATACTTGTAATATAAATGAGAGATTTGTTTATATATCGAGTTTAAATTAGTCAAGAAATTATTCTCCTTAAAACCAGTTCTGATAAGTCTTGTTCTTAATTAATCAAGACCATATTTCTTTTAAATAAGAGTCATGTGTCTAGGGTTGTTTACCTTAATGTAAACTCAAAAGACTTACAGTGATATTTTTCGTTATTAAAAAAAAAGAGTTTAATAACGTTCGGTTAACCAGCTAAATAAAGTCTAAAAGGAGCTAAAAAAAAAAAAGAAAAAGAAAGTCTAAAAGGTTGTAGTGTGTCACACGGTTATAGGATGTACTGAAACCAAAAAAAATAGGGTTGAATGTTGTCACTATTAAACTTCCTGAACGATGATGGCTTATTATCTTAATCTTGATAATTAGCTTCATAGTTTAGAGGCTTTTTTTCTAGCTACTTTTTACATAGGAAGACAATAAATAATATAATATGCCAAAGAATGCTAGCTGGACCTAGTGGACAAAATAATTGCTTTGTATGAGGGGTTTGTAGAGAAGGGCATCTAGCTTAGCTTTTCTCAAAAGAGTTTAAAGATGTGAGATCTTAACACCCTCATTTCAATTGGTTGGTCCACAGAATTGAGTTCTCGAAAAGTAACACGAATCAGGACGAGTTCACCCTAAGTAGCTCATCACGGGTCTAATTTTTTGTTCGGAAATCATGGACATCGTACATAACAAAAGTTTTATACATTAAATTGATTATGATGTAAATTATGGACGGATATATTCACAGGTTAGAGGAGGTTGTAGCGTTCATCAATCGAGGGAGGAATTATTAAGGAGTTAGTTGATATTATCTTTTTTGAAAATGTCTGTATTTTTAATGTACATTTAAGTTGAAGAACTAACTTAGCATCCATTAAAATATATATATATATATATATAGGTGTTAAATTGTGTATTTTTATTCTTCGCTCAACAAATATCCTAAATCTATCTCTGGAGAATGGGTATTGGACTTTGAAAACTAAAATCAATGATCACTTTGTACGTGTAAAGCACAACCTAATTAAGTTGCTGGACATTTTGTTCGTCTAAGCTACTTGTACAAACAACGTATTTCACATCTTCTTACATTTTTCCAATTGTTGTTCATATATACTAGCTAGATTATGTGAAACTGTATGATCTTGATAATATGTAATAAAAAATGAGAAAAAAAAAATTAAATAAAGGACAATAAAGTCATTTTGCACTTATTGTTTACAGACACTAACGAAATTTGAGATTGGGAAGACTGTGCAACATTCATTATAACACAAAAGATTATTTATTACTTTATAAAATATAAAAATTTATTATGCAACTTTCATATAATACATAAGAGTATTATGCATTTTACTATAATAAAAATGAGAAGTTTTGTCAATTTGTTGCAAGCAACTGCTTGTCCATGTCTCAATCAAGAGTCGTTACATAGTTTGGTGAGGATCAATTAGTTTTGCTTCTTAAAGCAATTAGCCAAAGCCCTGAAATGTCAAATGTCTTGCTGACTTGGGGAGAAACAAGGCTGAATCAAGACCTTTTATGCCTAGAAGCAAGGAACGAGGATTCCCTTTGATATGGGATAAATTTTGACCCGATTTAAAGTATCGCCTTTATCCTCATTTAAAGGAATAATAATGTAAAAGTTTCGATTGTGCTTGACCTGACTTGGATAATTACCCAAGTTTAGGGTCACCAACACGTTCTGAACCTCGGATGAGTAGTTATAACAGAATCTAACATAATCCTATAATCCTACAAAATCTAACATACCCAATATACTCTCACAAAGGAAAGATAATTCATTCACTCTAAACACTTGCTAAATTTATTTTCTTCCGTATCAAATCACACCAAGACTAACTTGAGTATTGAAGTGCTCACATGGAAAGAACTCACATCTGTTTTTGAACGCAGGTTGAGCTCGAAACTTCGTCGGAGGACCCAAGTTTTGACATCCTGGATTTTTACCTTAACACCCTTGTAATATTATTATATTATAAAAAAAAATTAATAGTTATAAATTTTCAAAATTATTTTAGTATATATAACTACATCATCATTTAATTAACGTTGCATCTTGCTCATAGCAGATGCATTCCCCGAGACAGGAGGCATATTCATTCTTACCTTAAGATTTGTTGTTGCACATGTACTTGTATTAGGGTGGCATATAGTTTCAGGTGAAAAAGTACTTGTTACACCAATTCGTCTTACATATTTAAAAAAAAAAAAAAAAAAAAAGGGGGTCTAACGCAAATGGTCCATATTGTTTTCCTAAAATTTCAAATTCGTCTTTATTGTTCAAAATTAGTCAATTTATTCTTTATTGTTTTCGAAAAAGTTTCAAATTTATCCATGTTATTCAAAATTAGCCAATTTAGTTCTTATCATTTTTCAAAAAAATTTAATTTAGTTTTCAAATAAGGGTCACGTGTAGAAACTAAATTGAATTTTTTTTAAAAATAATAGAGACTAAATTAATTTTTTTTTATAAAAATAATAGAGATTAAATTGACTAATTTTAAATAATATAGATGATTTTAAAATTTTAGTGAAACAATAGAAACTATTTGTAAAATTTTCCCTAAAGGAAAATGATGATCATTTATATGGAGGTTTATGAACATCCAAAAATAAAAAGTAAATAAAATTTTCTTGTCTTGCAAATTGAACTCTTTTTCTAGCACATATAAGGGTGTTCAAACAGGACCTTTTGGCCTAAATAGCACCGAAGATGCCAGCTTGTGGATTATTATTTAGTTATCCCCTAAAAATGTAGACATCCTCATTTTTAGCTTTGAAAACTAAGTTGTTCTATATAACTCTCACAACGTGTCGAGATTATTTTAACATGATTAAATTATCTCAAAATGCATATATAAAAAAATTGACAATTTAATGTGATGTGAAGCTCACATGCATGTTTAATATATGTTAGAATTGGACATTTAAATTTTTCGATGGTGTTTGGCAATTGGACCATATATATTGTTAAACTTATAGCATTTTAAGGGAGAAATTTGAAAGGAAAAAAAAATGATACTTCAGGGAACAAAATGAAATTCTTTAATATTTTCAAGGGGCAAAATGCACTTTCCTATTTTTAAGTCTAGTTGCATTGTCTAATGCAACATCAATGTATTTTTACATATAAAAGGTATTAGCATCCTATTGTTTTTCCTAGCTGAATTTTTTCTCTTTCAATTCTTCAAAAATGTTGAAACTAATAGATGATACCCTAGAGGCAGTAACCTACATATCTAATGAGATTAAACCTTAAGAATTTTGTAAACAATGAGATAACTCTTTTTCTAGCATATCTCTAGATCGAGTCATTAAGAAAAGAATAATGTTTTATGCCACCTTTTAGTTCATTTCTTTCTTTTATATGGTAAAAGTTTATATACTAAATATCAATTTTTCATGTATATAATAAAATTTTGTTATATAAAGAAGGACGAATGAGTAAAAAAGTGATATACCTAATAAAATTGGTGTTGTCATTTGGCTTTAAACCAAATGAAAAATGAATTAGGAAATTGTGATAAAGAAAATAAGAATTCTATTTTTTATTTCCTAATTTTCAAAAGTCATATCTATTCCCGAATGGAAATAACTGGTCAAAAAATATTTCATACCTTTTACGAACAAACATCAAAATTCTATAAATACCTTGGGATTTGGCATTATAAATATAAAGAATTTCATAATCATCTTACATATATTTTGCATAAAATAGAGAGAGTTTTGCATTATTTGGTTCGCCGTGTCTGAATAATTTAGAGTACTCTTACCGTCAGTCGATGATCGTTGTATCTTGAAAGACTACCGCCAGTGACCATAAGTACCCTAGCAAGGCGATTAAGTTTTAAGGACACTGAATCAAATTCAAGTTTCGATCTTAATGCATTTATCCACTACATTGCATAATGTTTTGTTCAAACAAGTAAGTCTTCTAATTTTATTAATTGCAATATTTACTTTATGATCACGCGTTTTATTCAACACGCAATATATATATATATTAATTTTCACCCACAATTGGTCGATGTAACGGAGGCTAGGAGGTGGCACTACCCCTAAGATTTTTTTTATCACCTCAATATCTAATATAACTTTCAGTAAGATCCTCATAGAGATATATATAGCATTAACTTTCACTTGGCAAAGGATGACAGATGTATGTGTGCTCCTAAGCATATGCATATGCATATGCACGTATTCAACATATCCCTTAGAGGTAGTTCAAACAACAACACGTTATAAAAAACTTATGTTAAGTACGAATTCAAATTGCAATGGCTGATTATGAAATTTATAACAAAATTACTTGCAACTCTAATATAGTGTTTATCTATATTTGATATCCGATTGTGAGATGTATTTCACATAATATTAAAAAAAAAATGCATTAAAGTTTTCTTGTTGTTTTGGTCTTTTTTTTTTTTTTTTTTTCTCTGTTTTGTTGTTTGTAGAGACCTAAGCCAATTACATGTTAACAACTTTAGGGGACTTGACGCCTCTTTTATTCCTTTCCCCAACTACTGTAGTGGATTTGGCAAAAGCTTCAAGCATCGTCACTCAGCACAATAGTTGCTTTTTTGATACACACATAATTTTTTTTTTTTTGAATGATCTAGATATTTAGGTGATGGAATCTAATCACTAATTGATAAATTTTTAGCATCAAATCAATTAATAATAAAATTTTAAAATAATAAATAATGTCAAATCTAAGATTTTATAAAAATAATTTTATTTCATTACTGTTGAATCACGCTCCTAAAGCTTTTCAATACACGTTGTTTTGGTCTTTACGTACTTAAAAAAGTTTTCATTGTTTATAGGGTAAAAACCATTTTAGTCCCTGAGGTTTACTCTAAAGACTAAATTGGTCCCTCAGGTTTGCAAAAAGATCAAAAAGGTCCCTCTAGTTAATTTTTGTTAGCCAAATATTAATAGTCAAATGGTTGACTGAGTTAAAAGACTATTATATCCTTAGGCAATATATATTATAAAAGAAAATTACAATAAAAGTCTAAATCAGTCTAAAAAAAATATAATTCACAAAATTCGTGTAGAAAAAAAAACAAAAACTAAAAAATATCAGTTCAAATATAAACAAATTAAAGTTAGTAATATATCGTTAAAAAATGAACAATCATGATTCATTCTCTTTTCTGGGCGGTACCCTCGCTGTTAATTACGTCGATGATGATTATTCATTTTTTAACGATATATTACTGAATTTAATTTGTTTATGTTTGAATTGATATTTTTTAGTTTTAGTTTTTTTTTTCCTGCACAAATGTTGTGAATTATGTTTTTTTAGACTGATTTAAACTTTTATCGTAATTTTCTTTTATAATATATGTTGCCTAAGGATATAATGGTCTTTTAACCCGGTCAACCATTTAACTATTAACATTTGACTAACAAAAATTAATTGGAGGGACCAATTTGATCTTTTTGCAAACCTAAGGGATTAATTTAGTCTTTAGAGCAAATCTCAGGGACTAAAATGATTTTTGCCCATTGTTTATATTACCTGCAGTCTTGAGTCTCTGACGGAAATGTTTTTGGAGGGGCTTTAGCCGAGCAGTGGGGTCCCCTTTGTATCTATATTGTTCTCCCGCTGGCGGCCGACTGGGTGTTGATGGGTCCCACATCCCTACATTTCTGGTTGCACGCAATTGTGAAAGAAAACATCCCTACGCTGTTAGGTTGGTTTCCGAACCAATTAATTAATTATTTTTGAACATTTGAAAGTTTCAAACACATTGAAATATGCCATTAAAATTTGGTGTCAACTTCAACGTATGTCTAGAGGCTGCTTAATTAACAATGACATTTGGACAGCTTGGTTACAAATTAATTTGAAGAGCAAGGTTAGCCATCAACTTGTTCTATGGAATATTACCTTTGCGGTGGCCCTCTAGTGAATTTGGAAGTGGCGAAATGCTGTGACTTTTGACACCAAGGAGAATAAAACAGTTGAGGAGAAGGTGCAAGTCATATGCAGATATGTTCAGAAAATAGCTGATGCATAGAGTGGGCCTAGGGTGGATAGTAGTCGTGTTTTTCAAAATTTGAAGTACGTTGCTTGGACAAAACCTAGAGGCATGTGGATGTTGAACATTGATAATTGCTCAAAAGAAAACCCGGGTTTGACAGCTGCTGGAGAGCTTTTCCGTTATGAAGATGGTAATTGGAAGTTGGGATTTGTGATTAATTTGGGTATTGCCTCTAATAATGTTGCGGAGCTTGCGGCACTAAAAGAAGGATTGAAACAGGCACAATCCATGGGGATTGATAGAATGGAGATCCAATCTGACTCCCAGGTGATTGTGCAACTTGTTCAACGGAGTGTTTCGGCTCACAGTTCACTTAAACCAACTCTGGAGGATTATCAGAATATCTTAAGAAATTGTGGGGTTACCTACTAAAGCATGTTTTTCGAGAAACTAACAAGTGTGCAGATTTACTTGCAAATTTTGGCTTGCAACAACGTTGAAAGTTCAAACACTCGATCGCTCTCCGGATAGCCTACGTCATTTGTTGGATTATGATAAAAAGGGTAAAATATCTCCTAAATTCATATATTCTTAATCCCCGATTTTAGCCTCCCTTGTAATAAAAATAAAATAAAATATATGCCATTTCCTTTTAGACCAATCATGGGAAAAATACAATTATTATAAGTGACGGGAAATTTTGGTTAGGCAGGAATAGATTTGAAATATAAAAAATAAACTAGATCGTAACTAAAAGTCTAGTAGTACTAAGTGTTGATTCGTGGATTTAGTGATAGGGTCACATTGTTGTGAGAGTGTACAAAATTGAAAAAATATGTTTTTTTTTTTTTTGATAAAAAGAAAAAACTCATTATATTGGATCCTTTATGTATGAGTTCCCTGCTTACCATGAGTAAGATCCTCGTACGGACTGGGTTGGGTTGGCCCAGATGCCAGTTCTATCGCTAGTGCATGGATCAAAAGTGCAATTTTTTTTTTCAACCTCCCACCTTATGAAATTCAAACTCTGGTCTCCCAACTGTCACGGGAGTAACCCACTATTAGAGTACTCATGAATCTCACGGATCAAAAGTGTGAGTTCCGAGTTTTCTCTTGACTAAACGGATGTATGTAATTGAGTATAGCGTTTTGCTGTAAATTTTGTAACCTTATGATGAATTTAATATAATCTTATTTAAAGTGAGTTTCTTGTTGATCAAAAAACAAGTCCAAATATTTTCAATGATAATGTATTAAACCAACTATACTTCGTGCAAAATTTGTTGTTAATTTTTGCTTCTAAGAGCATTCAATGATGGAAGTATCATGTGCTTGAAACTACTTTTATTTCCCAAAATTTCTGTTGATTCTTATCATGTTTCAATGGTGAGTGACATAAAACACAATGTAGATGTTTCATGTTTCTCTGTCAGAAACAAAGTGTATCTCCCATTTGCTTTCCCTTTTTCCCCCTTCCCCTGTCATGTGAGATCTTCATCCCCTGGAGCTAAGTGGAATAAAAACTTATGGTCCTCCTCACTGTACAGATGAGCAAGGTCCCTCATATCACACTTTTTTTTTGGCTTTCAAACCTTACATTTCATGTTGTCTCGTAGATTTTTTTTTATGCTTTTACTGATGCAAGATTTACCCGTACAAAAAGAATGAAACACAATGAGATATGAACTACAAGACAGTTGTCATTCTCATGGGCATAGTTATTTTTACTTGAGTGGGGGCTGCAACTCCAATTCACTTTATTTATTTATTTTTTTGAAAATACATGTTATAAAGGGATTTATAGATTGTAAAGAATTTTAATACTACTTCAGATTCTTCATGAAAACTTAAATTCATAAAAAAAGAAGACTGACTTTTTTATTGGAAAAAGAAATTTGTCGGAGATTTCTCTATAATTGTTCTTGTTCCACTGTTGGCACGGACTCACGAACCACAATACAGAGATTGTAGATTCTGGTTCACAACCTAAATGCCTTTGATGTTCAGAGAAGTTTCTTGAGAGAGAAACTGTGAAAGAGAGAGCAAAGAGCATTTGTGATTTTGCCTAAAACAAAATATCAGGTATTTTTTGTTTAACTGGACTACATACGACAGTGGGAAGTTAAGTCAACCCACCTTGGGTGACTCATAACCCGATTTTCAACAAGTTAAAAAATTAATTTATTCCTCATTGAACAAAATTATCTGTATATAAGTGTTAAATTATATAATTTTAGCCGCAACTAAACAAAAACCCTAAATTCGGCCTTAATTATTCTTGTTTCAAATATTTGAAATATGCAAATTGTAGAGAAAGTAACTTTCATACTTTTTTCCCACATTGATTAGTAAAAGAAAAACAATGAGATCATCATTAGAGATAATCTTAAGTTTTATTTATTTATTTTTTGTTAAGTAAGCAAAGTATCCATTAAGCACAACAAAAAATTACATATACATTAATACCAAAAGCCTAGCTATGAATATTCTTTAACCTCCACTTTTCACTTTAGTTGGTTGTGTTATGCTACATTATAATTTGGTTGGTAACAAGTGGCAACCACCCTTTTGATGAACGAAAAGGACCAGCTTCCAAACAGTTGGGTGAAACAAAAATTGCATTTTTAGATATAAATTGCAAGCTTATATGAGGCCTAAGCTTTGTGATGGGGGAGCATCACATGACTTTATGCTTGTAAGATTCAGGACACAAATTATGGAGCTATGTTAACCAATTGATAGGAAAATGAATTTGTGACATCTTGTCTTTTTCTCTTGATATTGTAAAAGATTTATATTTAATTTATAATAACTTAATTTTCTAATATTGTTAACATAAATTTAAATATTTTAAATCAATTAATTATGATCGATATATATTTATTTATTTATTTTTGTTACAAGGAGGCTGAAATAGGATGTTTCGTTCCATTATTATCTTTATACCTTGATCACATAAAATATGCACGCATTCTTCAATCTGTAATCTGAAAGACTAATGCATGAACCTAGATCATTGCGGAATTCTTCAAGACTTGTGTCATCTCATTTTTTAGTTATTATGTACGTAAAGAATTATTGTTTAATTATACTGACTTAATTCTCTAATATTGTCAACACGGTAAAAATTTTAAATCAATTAATTAGACTGGATATGTCGAGATCATTACATAATTCTTATCCAAGGATATGGAGCAATCAGGTGTTAGCAAGTGGTGGGTTAATTAGCTTTTGAATCATTTAACAAAAAATAAAAGGAGCCTCTAATAATCATGGCCGCATGTTAAGCCTTTGGAGCAAAGAAATGGCATTGTCTCAATAATACATTGTTCATAATGCGCACGATCTCTTCTTCTTCGTTCATGTTTGTTGCAATCATATAATATGTCACACTTAATTTATGTTTAATTAGTTAAGCATGCTTCTAATAGTTTATATATGTTTATAATTCATTTTAATCAAGAATTACTATATTTCAAACAGGTGCAAACAGTTTATACAGTTTTAAGATAAGGGAAACACTTTCTTTCGATAAACGGTTGTTTGACTTTCTAATACACAAGTGGACTTCACAATATGTGTGACAGTGTAATTCACTTTTTATATGTTAAATCATATTAGAACGATATATATGAGATAGAACGTTCTGAAACAGTACCTTGTCATGAATCATACTTGAAAATTTATCGAGTTTATTGCATTTTTAAGAGGAACTGCTTGATCAAGAGAGTTGCTATACCACTTGAAAGTTAATCTGACAGGGACTTCAAATACATCAATTACGGGTTTGGATGCTCTCATTTCTTGTTTTTGCCATTTCGGAAATGATGCGTATTGTAGGCCAATAGATTTGTTCTTTTTTAATCTAAGCCATTTTCAAAATTTGTTTCAAATAGCTTTTTTAAAATCTATTAATTTATTAATTCAAATTTGATGATTGAAATTAAAAATAAATAAAATTTTAATAACCCACAATATACGTCGTCATTCCCGAAATAACAGAAGCAAAAAATGAGAGAATCTTTACCCTATCAATTACTACTAAGTTTGATACAATTATATACAAATTTAAGTCTATTGACTATTTTCAAGAAATCATGATGTTTCTCTATCATATCATATCATTCACTTTACAACAAGAAACAACTGTCTTTTTTCCTAATTTACTTCTTTAGGAACTGAAAAAATCATTAAACTTTAATAATTAGTATTCACATGAGCTAATTACAATCTATAAATTCCCCTATCAAACCCTCATTTCTCGGTTGATTTCTATTATAAATCACAAATCCTCTATAATTGCAAAAATTTGAGGGATACAATTCAATTCAACTCTTAATCATTTTCTAAAGCTTAGTTTAGTTTATTAAAGCTTTGCTTAATTACTGTTACAACCCATTAACACGAAAAAGTAACATGTCATAGATTAAACTCATATTCTTGAATTAGTTTTTTTTTTTTTGTCATGTACTTCAATTATGTCATGAAAGTTTTTCTCTATCCAAAGTACTCCAAAATTTTTGTTCACTTTTTTTAAAAAAAATTTATGAGAAGGGCTCATAGTACTAGTATGAGACACTAAATTTATCTAAAATTCAAATTCAAGCTTCCATTGAGCTTCTATGTAATTACAAAGTATCAAATTGTGCGTAAAACAAGTTACAATAATGAACTCGACATCAAATGTAATTAGTTTTTAACTGAGTTTGAATATAATATGAGTTTATCAAGTCAAGTCTTAATGAAATTAGAGTAAAATTCAATAGTTCATTTTTCTACGTACTAGACAATCAACTATAATTATATAAATATATAAATTTTGTTCAACTCAATTCGACTCGATTTGTTGCCAACTTAAAAAATCTATAAAACTAGTAAAATTTCGAGCAAGAATTAAAAGAAACAAGAATGTTGTGTAATTTGAATGGTCAAAAGTCCGAGCCGCATGGCCCGGAACGAGCTTCGAATAGTTGTAGTAGTCTTCCTAAAAAAAATGAAACAAAAAAAAAAAAAAAACAGAACATGAATACATACATAATACATATGGCCAAAAGACAAGCAAAGACTCATTGCAGATCAAAGCATGTAAACTAATCACGTATAAAAAGATATTAACTATGATAATTAATTTTGAGATCATAACGAGAAACATAATACTAGACTAAAGAAAAGTCTTTGCATGTAAACTAATCTATAAACACAAAAACAAATACTATCTTAAAGAAAATATTACGCACATAAAAAACAAAAAAACAAACAGTTTTTTTTTTTTTTTTTTCTCTCTCTCTTTCTCTCTCTTTTCTCCGCTATAACTTCCCCTCCATTTCTCTATTCCTCCATTGATCATCTTTGCCTTCAAAACCCTCTTCTCTCTTTGCATAGACACACCTGACATTCACATACATTACACAAAAATATGTATGCATAATTGTCGTTGTTTTGAGGTTGTTGCATGGTGGAAGTTTTTAATATTTCTTGAAGTTTGTTGAATTGATCAACGGTCAAAAACAGTGATCATTCATCAAAATGGCAACAGAAGAGATCTTGCAATGTTCTGTGGCAACAGTTGTGGAGGATGTTCTTCAACAACATGGAAAAAGTCTCAGTGACATTGACTTGGCATCAAGAAAAGCTGAGGAAGCTTGTATGATCATCATTATTGATAATTATTCATCTTTTCTTTTTTTGTTTTCTTTACTAATATTTATTTATTATTATTTTTTTCTTTCATTTCTTAATCTTGGTTATGTGAATATTCCTGCTTCTTGCATTTTGATAATCCTAAGTTGTTTTAATCCCGCGACCACGCGTGTAGTGAGAGCTTCGTGCACGAGGCTGCGCCTTTTATTTTCTTGCACTTGTATGTAGTCCATTCTGAACTTTTTAATTAATGAATTACAATGCATATAATTTTGAATGTATTTAATTTGTTTACCAGAGTCTTCTGAGGGTTTGATATGTTTTATGTGTATTGATATTTATGGAAATAATGCTTTTGATTTCAGATAAAGTTATGGTATTTGATATGATCGTTAGATGGTTTAATGTCCGTTTTGTTAGATTTTGATGTGTTGATTCTTAAAATTAATTTCCAAGAAAACTTGTTTTGATCTAGGATTATTTTAATAATGCGTGCCTATATGTTATTATATATGTTTGTTTGATCAATTATATTACGTTTGAGTGAGAGTTCAAGTTATATATATAAAGGTAGTTGGTAAATTTGCATTTATGGTCTTGATTCCAAAAGAGATGATATATAATTTGGGGTTAAATTTGCAGCATTAAGACGATATGAAGCAGCAGGGTGGCTAAGAAAGATGGTTGGAGTTGTCGCGGGTAAAGACTTGCCAGCCGAGCCTTCAGAGGAAGATTTTAGACTCGGGTTAAGAAGTGGGATTATACTCTGCAATGTTCTTAACAAGGTTCAGCCTGGTGCTGTGCAAAAAGTAGGGCTCATCGGAGCATCCTGATTTGCTTAGTCCTTTACTTTAATCATGATAATCTGTTGGCTTCAATTCTTGATGTGTATATTATCATTTTGCTTCTAGGTAGTCGAAGCGCCCCCTGATTCTGCTGTTATCCCAGATGGGGCAGCTCTTTCAGCATATCAATACTTTGAAAATGTTAGGAACTTTCTTGTAGCTGTAGAGGAGATGGGGCTTCCGAGCTTTGAAGCCTCTGATTTGGAAAAGGTTTGTGGAACGATATTCTAATTGAGCATAATTTCGAGTAACATTTTAAATAAACTCTTCTTCTGTAGTTGTACATTAGTGTAATTTGTTGTGGAAGTGGCAAGTGCACGTGAAATCTCTAATTAAATACACTTCAGCAGTGCTATTTGTTTGTCTGTCCATAATAGCCTTTTCTGTGTTTTTGCATTGTAGGGAGGAAAATCTTCAAGAATTGTAAATTGTGTTCTAGCATTAAAATCATATAGCGATTGGAAGCTA
The DNA here is from genome assembly GCA_037974665.1 of Ehretia macrophylla. Lineage (NCBI taxonomy): Eukaryota > Viridiplantae > Streptophyta > Magnoliopsida > Boraginales > Ehretiaceae > Ehretia > Ehretia macrophylla. The sequence continues at coordinate 49,385,582 of CM075776.1, forward strand.
GCCGGTGGAAGTGGTTTATGGAAATATGTAGGAAATCAGAAGCCCGCTTCTTCATCTGTTAAGCAATTTGTACGAAAAAATTCTGAACTTTTCATGAATTCAATCTCAAGGAATACACTGACCAATCAGAAGTCTCTTGATAGTTTATCGAGTGAGGAATCTGCATGTGGAGTCATCGGGCATGTAAGCTTGAATAGCTTTTGTGCAATTTTTCAAAATTTAGCTGCAGTCTTTACTATATTTGGAATTACTTTTGAATTATTTCACAATGTGCTCTTCAGGGCGGTTCTGGCTCCATGAATATGCTTGTTCATCAACTTCTTATAGATAAGAAACAAGAAGATATTCCAATTGTGAGTTACTTCTAAGCTATTTTTTATTTGCACGAAAGGATGCGATCGATTTGTTGTTCCATTAGGATTTTCTGTCACACATATTTGCTGTCACTATGCCGTAGAAGAGATCAAAATCAACTATAATCTCTTCTTGAATTTACTTTTCTCGAGAACATATAGATGATAGCCTAAAGATTTACCTTTCAATGTGATTATGAATGTGGATACTAAGGTGCGAGAAAATGTTACCAATTTAAGCATCCCTTGGCATTTACTTATTTTACCAGTTTAAAAGTTTAGGCTGCTAGTAGTATATATCAATTGGTTGAAGGTGCTCCACAAGAATTTACAAAAAAAGTATATATGAAGCTTATTTGTTATCATTAACATGAGGGAAGGACTGATTCTTCATATTCTTTTTCACCCGATTATCTATTATTCCGTGCAGATGTTAATATTGATCTCTGAGATGAACGATTTGCTTTCTCTTTGCACAGATTGTGGAGAATATGTTAAGCAAAGTAATGGAGGAATTCGAGCAGCGATTAGCAGGCCAAAAGGAACAGGTAAGGCACATGTTATCCCTGCCATCAAGTGTGCTGTGCAACGTTGTTGCCAATTCCTGACCGTTTATCCAATTCTATTTATCTATTACCTTTTCGCTATGTGATATATCATGGATTTCCTTGTCCTGTGTAATATGAACTTCAAAGGAGGCTGTCCATTCCTTTTTTTTTTTTTTCACTATATCTAAATCTTTTGACAATTTTCCAGTTGAGAACAACCTTGAATGACACGGCTGTTTCAGAGTCAGTCAAGTCTCCCATGGAAATCGCACCGCGGAGGATAAATGTATGTATATACTCATCTAAATTTTCAACCTTCTTGAATGTTTCTTCGAATAAATCATGCATTTCAATGTCAAAGATGGTAATGTCATCTGTTTTTACCACCAGATGGAAAATAGAGCAACATCAAAAGAAGTAGGAGAAGTATGTTGTGATAAGAAAGATATTCAGAATAACCGATCAAAGGGACAGGTTGTGAGACAGCAAATGTTGGTTGAACAACATCATAGAGACATACAGGTACTCCTCGGTTAGTTGCTTTTCATTGAAAAAAAGTGGATTTTATTGGCTCATCTATTTCAATATATGCAGGAATTGAAAAACATTCTTCATGCTGCAAAAGCAGATATGCATGTTCTGCAGATGAAATATCAAGAGGAAGTCAGAAGTTTAGGTACTGATATATACTGGTTCTTGCATGTTATGGTGAATACAAACAAGATTGGCTACTTAATATTTTGTATTTCTTGTCAGGTAAGCACCTATGCGGTCTCGCTAATGCTGCTTCAGGATATCAAAAAGTTCTTGAGGAAAATCGGAAGTTATACAATCAAGTACAAGACCTCAAAGGTAACATTGTCAATGAGTTAATTACTCGTTCAATTATGCTTCCTGTCATGAGATGATATAATGATTTTTGATGAAAGTGATGGCTACATTCATGTATTTTAATTCTGAATAGGAAATATTAGGGTGTATTGCCGAGTGAGACCGTTCTTGCCTGGGCGGCCAAACAGCTTGAGCACTGTGTATCAAATAGATGAAGGGAATATTACTATATCCACACCTTCAAAAAATGGAAAAGAGGGAAGGAAAACGTTCACTTTCAACAAGGTTTTTGGTCCATCTGCTACCCAAGGTCGCTTAAGGTCCCTAATTAACTGTTTAGTTTTCACTAGTATGACTCTTTTTAGAATTCTTTTCAAGCATCAATCTTTTTCTTCTTCTTTTGTAAAATCTTGCAGAGGAAGTATTTGCGGACACCCAGCCTTTGATTCGATCTGTCCTTGATGGCTACAATGTCTGTATATTCGCCTATGGCCAAACAGGATCAGGGAAAACTTATACGATGGTAAGGATTTCCAGGATTTGTAAAGTGTTAATGTCTACTTTCTGCAAAACGTAACGAAATGATTTATCCTGACGGCTTTCTAATTAATGTTTTCATATGATGTTTTTTTCTTTATCCACAGACTGGCCCATATGATCTTACAAAGGAAAGCATCGGCGTAAATTACAGGGCGCTAAGCGATTTATTTGTCATCTCAGAACAGAGGAAAGACGTTGTTTCTTATGATGTTTCTGTTCAGATGATTGAAATATACAATGAGCAAGTTAGAGATCTACTCGTGACTGATGGTCTCAATAAAAGATATCCTTCCTATTGACTCCCTCTATTTTCTTTCTATCAAGGTTGCTATTTCTACCTAACTTTGCATTTCTTAACTCCCAAGCACGTTAGAAATCCGAAACAGTTCCCAGAAGGGCATAAATGTACCAGATGCCAATATTGTACCAGTTACATCGACATCTGATGTTATAAATTTGATGAACCTCGGGCAAAAGAATCGGGCAGTTGGTTCTACAGCCATGAATGATCGCAGTAGTCGTTCTCATAGGTATACCTTTTTCTGGTGTGAATCATACAAACGTTTTATGTACATATCTCCTTGTATAGGTGTTTATCTGCACGTCTGCTTTGCATCATTTCAAAAGAAGAAAATAGAGCAGAATTGCTACGTCATGAAATATAGCCAATTTTGTACTAGCAGTATGGCTATGTTGAACTTTAATTTGGATAACTGAACGCGAATATAGTTAATGTCTTAACATAGATGGCTATGATATCTACAGTTGCCTCACAGTTCATGTTCAAGGAAGAGACCTCACTTCTGGTACGATTCTTCGCGGTTGCATGCATCTAGTTGATCTGGCAGGAAGTGAAAGAGTTGACAAATCGGAGGTAGTTGGGGAAAGGTTGAAGGAGGCTCAGCATATCAACAAATCTCTTTCAGCATTAGGTGATGTCATTGCTTCACTTGCCCAAAAAAATTCACATGTTCCATACAGGAACAGCAAGCTGACGCAGTTGCTTCAGGATTCACTTGGTAAGATTCAAGATAACGTATTGCTCTCTCAAAGAAAAGAAAAAGGAGGAGGAGAATCATATTTGTTCTCTCTTTAATTGATTTTCTGGTGGTTTGATTGCTAGGAGGGCAAGCGAAGACACTTATGTTTGTTCACATCAGTCCGGAGCCTGATGCTATTGGAGAAACAATAAGCACTCTTAAATTTGCTGAACGTGTTTCCACTGTTGAGCTCGGTGCTGCTCGGGCAAACAAAGAGAATTCTGAAATCAGGGAACTTAAAGAACAGGTTTATTCAAACTCAATAAAGTTATTACCTTTAGCAAGTGTAAACTCCGTTCTTCATTTTTTTTAAAAATATTTATTCCCATTAAAGAGGAATATATCAACCAGTCATGATTTCCATGTCTGGTCCGGTAGCTGCATCTAGTTTCAGCGATATCCTATGTATATACTTTAAAACTTCAGAAAAGCCGTCTTTCACTTTTCTATGGCATTGTTACTTTTCATTATTCCATTCAAATGAATTGATAATTAGCTTTCTGTGTACAGATTGGTACTCTTAAGGCCGCTTTAGCAAGAAGGGAAGGAAGCCGCCTTCAGCACTCCATATCTATGAGTCCAGAAAGATTCAGAACAAAGTCTTTTGGTTCCTCTTCTCCTTCAAATTCCAGTTGGCAGTGTCTAGATGTTTTAGGCGATCATAGGCAGTCTATGGAGGATGTCGACAGCATAGAGGTGAGAAATACTACTACGATATTGATACTGTCATTACATTTGTAAGCACGCAGGTACAGCTTCAATGTATGCAAATTTTGGTGACAGGTTCAGAATCAAATGATGAAATTGTGATTTTTTTTATTTATAATATAAATCAATTTCTGCACTTGCTTACATCATTTGCAGAAGATGTTGTTTTGATTAACTCAATCTTGTGATAGTTATATCGTCCTTTTCACTGAAAATTTTTTACAAGAGAGTTTTTTGTTGCAAATATTATTTATGTTCTTTTACTTGTATGTTATTTAATATGCTTGCTCGTTTTGAATTTTGTTTGTCATCCTTCTACATTATCTCATATGTCTCGTCATTCAATCAAAAGAATCTCCGTTTCAAAACCATACATCTTTTGTTGCCTTTCTTCATGTCTATGCATATATTTGTTCTTTATTACCTCTGATTCTAAATTCTCGAAGTACTACTTGAACAAATTAGGGAGCACTTATAATCCGGGATTGCCTTTCATGCTCTTCTGTGAAAATTCTGTTGTCTGCAGAGCATAGAGGAATGAGGTTGTCATTTTGATGTTTGTTCTGCAGGTTAGGAGCAACTCTTCTGCAAAGACAAAAAGGCAGAGTCTGGACCTTCAAGACTTACTAACGAATTCACCTCCCTGGCCACCCATTACTAGTCCCGGGTCAAGGGACGACGAGAAAGACGCAGTTTCTGGTGATTGGGTGGACAAGGTTATGTTGAATAAGCATGATCCAATGAATAGAGACCGTTCTCAAGGGAGATGGATAGAAGATAGTAGACGCTTATCACAGATGTTCTCTAAAGTACATCCAGAACAACGTCCAAACAAAGTTTTGGATGATTCTGACGACCTTGATGCTGCAACTAGTGATTCTTCTGAGGCAGACTTTCTTTGTCAGACCAATATTCCCAGATTTTCCAGCCTTGCAAACGAGGTGGGATCGAAAACTAAGAAATCTAGTGCAAAGCTCGCAAAGAGCCCGGATTTAAGGTGCTAAGCTTCATCTTATTATCTTCTCTTCTCTTCTTTATCCTTAAAGCTACTTATACTAAGGACCATCGCGTCCTAAAGTTGTCGCCATTGTATCAAACAAGCATTTGAAAACTAACACGAATAAGGTAATAAATGTAATGGTACATTCCTCAAAATTAACATGAAGTGAATTTGGTTTTCTTAGGAGTTTTATTCCAACACCACAAACAAGGAGACTTTCGACTGGGACATATTCGCCTTTGCAGAAGGCTGGAAGGCACGCGGTTTCTGTTGATGGAAAGCGAAAACCAGGCAGTGGGAAATGACAAATGCGCGACAATACACAAACAGGCAGCCACTTGCTCTACAAGGTTGTCACATTGCTTCTTTTTCGTTTCAATTCTTTATTGTGAATTTTTTTTTAGAAATAGGGAGAGAGGATTTTCTACGTCCAATGGCAAACATTTTCAGTTGCCATATTTCCTCCAGTGGTGATGTTGAGGTTTTTGGTGTCCCACTGTTGAGTCTTTGAGTTGTTCATATGGTTGTTGTTGTTTACAATTTTTTTCTATATTTTTTTTTTCCAAATTTTATTTGATCTTTACTTGTAAAAATGGAAAGAAAAAGGAGAAAAATAGAAAGCATTGCATATTTGCATTGACAGTGCTGCAACTTTGAGTGGCTATTCTTGATGAGCATCAAATCAATTGTATTCCAACCAGTATCAAATGAAGCAGTTGAAATTGTGCTTGAAGTCTTTAAGGGGAGGGTTAAGGAATGGCAACGTGTTAGATATTCGTCAAAATCTGTAAACTTGAACTGGAAACTCTAGTCAGATTCCAAATTTGATCACCTAACCCAAACCTTGAACCTAATAAATATTAAACAACGTGCAAGTAATCCAAATTTGAACCCGATAATGCAATCAATTTAGGTTAAAAAACATTATGCAACAATAAAATGTAAAAAAAAAATAAAAAAATTGAAATCAATATATATCTATTTTTTTTTTTTTTAAAAAAAGGCAATTTAACTGCTAATAAAACCTACAACAATAAAATGAACCAAAATCAACATACCACGAGATAATAAAATCCAAGATAAATCACATATCATGATATATGTCCACAAACAAATATTCAATCCTAATAAAAGTTGAAGCAATAGAATATTCTACAAATTTGGCCTTTAACAAACTCAAACCAATCTTATCATAATAGAAGCATTCAATAAAAAAAAGTTTCTAACAACTTTTTTGCTTCACTAATCCAATATGCTTCCATCAATTTTGGATATATAAACATTATATTATGTATGTATGTTAGTGTATGTATATATATTTGTTTATTTATCTAGAATGAACTAATGATGGATTAGGGTTATGATTTCTTCAATGAAGAAAACAAATACTCTATTAATTTCAGATTTGAATTTTTAATCGGGTTGGATATCTATCGTATTTGGATTTAAGTTCTAACTGTTATATTCCTATTGAATTAGTTTAAGAGAACTCTCTCCATTTTCTTTTTCCCAAAAATTATTTCAAATCTTAGTTTTCGTTCTCATTTATCAACCTTCGTAAATATGTGTAGTCGTGGAAAAATAAAAGAAAAATACTTAAAAACATGCAATCGTTCAAAATAATCCGACAACAATATGAGACATACTATGTGAGGCTCAGTATGTGCATGGGGTCCATGCCCAAGAAAGCCGAATAAATCGATTTATCATTGGCTAGCTTTTTCCAATATAAAATGGGTTTTCCATTATGTATTTACACATCCGTATACTGCATAGTCGAAGGGCTCATTCCATGGTCTGGATTAGTCTAAGAAGATATAAGGGAGAATAGCATGAATAGTCGTCACTGTTTCCAAAAAATTCAGCTTAGTCCACATTGTTTTAAAATGTTCAAAAAGGTCCCTAATATTTTTCAAAAGATTTAGTTTAGTCTCTATTATTTCAAAAGGTTAAAAAAGGTCCTCAATATTTCTCAAAAGGTTCAAAAATGTCCCCAATATTTTTCAAAGGGTTTAAAAAGGTCCCCAATATTTTTTAAAAGATTTGGTTAGTCCCAATTGTTTCAAAAGGTTAAAAAATGTCCCCAATGCTTCCCAAAAGATTCAAACTGGTTCTCACCATCAAAACAAACATTAACTTTGACAGACTCTTTTTCATAATACAGTCTGACACGTGGCATAATTTAATTGGTTCGCTACTAATATGCAAAACAACGTTGTATGGGTTATCTTCTTCTTCATGCCATGCGAAAAAAATTTACAGATTATGCACAATCTTTAAAAAATCATAACTACTTCAATTTTTATCCAAATTTCATAAAATTTGGTCCGTTAGAATCGAAATTTCAAGGAGAATTTATAATTTATAATGGTCACGTGATTCAAATTTCAAAAAAAATATTTTTTTTTACCGAAATTGTCCTTCAAAGACTGGTCAACTATTTTATCAAAGTTAATAGTTATTTTGACAGTGAGGACCAATTTGAGTTTTTTGAGAAATATTGGGAACCTTTGTGAACCTTTTGAAAAATATTGGGGACTAAACTGAATCTTTTGGAAAACATTGAGGATCTTTTTGAACCTTTTGAAATAATGAGGACTAAACTGAATTTTTTTAAACATTGAGGACTAGTTTGAACTTTTATGAAAACAATGAGGATTGATTTGAACTTTTTTGAAACAATAAGAACTAATTTGAATCCTTGTAAACAATGGGGACTATTTTGAACAAAAATGAAACAATGGGACCATTGCTACCATTTTCCCAAGATATAACATCAAGTAAAACTATGAACATTTACATAAATCCAAAAATAACTGAATTAAGTGACTGTAAGTGACCATTTGATCAAAAAGTTTAAGAGTTTGATTGGATTTGATGATTTGGGAGAAAATAATTTGATTTGAGGTGATTTTTAATTCTTTTCTCTTGTTTGGATTTGAGGCATTTTTAAAATCATTTAATGGGATGATTTTGTAGTCACCCCAAATTGGGGTGATTTGGAGTGATTTCATCTAAACTATTACACAATATTTATCTTACCCTTCTTATTCGTTGCACTTATACCTTTAGAAATGGATAAAAATATCAATTTATTTATAAAACTTATCATTTTCTTTTCAATCCAAATAAAAAATACACAATCCTTTATGAACTTTACTTTATAATTTTATCCAATCCAAACAAAATGTAATCCTCCCTTTTTTTCTTTTATTATTGAATCATTTCTTTTCCTTCATTATTTTTTTCCTTTTGAATCCAAACAAGTTCTAAATTTTTAGAAAATATATATTTAATTAATTAGATATTTTACGCATTTTTTTACGTATAAATTATATTTTTGAACACGTGAGATACAAAATGATAATAACGAGACTTGCGTTGGGTCTAATTTGCAATCTACTATGATGATTAATTACTTAATTAATTAGTAAGCTACAACCTTTGCCCAGCAAAATCCACTTGTATGAATGTCTATCAGCTTTCCAGCTAGGTTTGGACCCCTTTCAATGGGTGGCTCAAGTCTAAGCCTTGGGTGGGTCCTTAACACAACACATGGCCATGTCAGCAAATTCTGATAATTCCTCTCCTTATATACATACCTAACATGGTTACAAGGTTGTCTTCATGGCGTGAATGACTAGGCTGAGATAATAACATATATATGGTCCATTCATTAGTTCATGCACAGTTTATATTTGTGGTTTAAGATTGTTTCCCACTTGATCCTTATCATTCTTCTGCAACTTTCTTGGGCTTCCTCACGTCTACCTACCTGTTAGTTCAGTTGGTACGTTGAAAGGTAGAGGGTTAGACTTAAAGATGATTATGAGTGTTTATGTATGTATTATTCACGCGGTGTGTGTTTCATACACGTCACGCGAGGTACATACCCACGATCGTTTGAAAACGTAATCATTCTCAAGCATATTTCGACTTGTACAATTATAAAACTAATTTCGTCATAATATGCATAACTGATTTCGTCGTAATATGCATGTTTGATTGGGTTTTGGCTCAAAATTTAAGTCAAAGCTCGAGTTGAATATAATCAAAAGTCTAATGAAAGTAAGGTTAATTAAGAATAGTTTTCTATAAATTTGATTCTTTAACTTGTAAAAAAATGTTACACACCATTAGATTGAGTGTGGGCCTGAGAGATAACTGACTAATGAGAAAATTTAGACTTTTTTTGTCATAAATTGTAACGGTTATTGAAAAAAAGTGAATTATTGAAAAAATTGGAATTGTAAACATAGACAAAGAGTTGGATCATATTAAAGATATTGTGTTTCCGTTGCTTTGATGTGTGTGTACCCTGGTGCCAATAATGTCCACATGTCAAAGGAAATTACTTTTGCCACAATTTGGAAAATCTTATCCATTTCTTATTGTTCTATGCGTTAGACTCCTTGATCTATCTCCAATTGCATTATATTGGTGCATTGGCCTAGTCTTGTACATCCATGTACAACCTATTATTTGTTTACGTGTTGCACGTTTCTTGTTGTCTGTACTTCGCCACATCAACTTTGGTATGCATCTATTTTAGCTACTTCTTTACCTTTCTGATGGATCGGGATAGATCTATAATTTTTATACAGAGGAGTTAAAGACAAATAATTTAATATTTATATACAAATAATTTTTTTTAGTGAGGATTAAATTAATTTTTTTTGCTTAAAAAGACAAATATTTTTAAAAAATACACATCCAATTCACTCTTTAATAGCTTTACTCTCAATCCCCACTGCCGCCCCAAGTAAATCCGCACATGGAGCTATTCAAATTTTGCTTCTTTTACCCAGTCAACTCAGTTGTGTAGATATTCCAAATTAAAATAATACTACCACATTTTTTTTTAATCTATTGTAACTCTTAAAACTGTTGTAAAAGGCTAAAACCCATGCAAATAACTTCAACAGTTACATATAGTCGGTCCTGTTGCAAATTCTCTACTATAACGAATTAACAATAATTTAAAAACAGTTGTTTAAAAATGATCTCATGAGCAATTATCAATAAAATGTGATAAAAAATTATTTTGTTTTGGTCCAATGATAAAAAATTATTAACCATGGCAAAATTTTTTGTTTATATAATGGTCACAAAAAGGTTGCAATAAGAAACCTATTGTAATAATATTTTTATTTTTCAATTAGAGTTTACAAAAAAGTTAAGATATTATAGTGTAAAAGAATTACTTTTGTTATTACGTCAATTCACATTCAATATTTTATTATGGTTCACACGTGAAGAAAAATATTAGAGGGATATTATCCTCTCACGTTGCATATCAAAGCACTAATGACTCTCAGAAGCCAATATACTAAAACTCCTTCACCCTAATGGCTTTGCGTTCATCGTATGCAGAGACTTTGCAGCACTTTGTTGTTGCCAGTTAGAAAGCGTGTTGAATCATATAATTAGCGTATGAATTTCTGACTTTTTTCTTTTCTTTTCTTGATGACGAGAAACTAATTTTAGGTAGAATTATATTAAATTCATTCCAATGCTACAATCCTCGTGGTAAAACTGCATATCTCCATGCATGCTTTAGGTAATAAAAAGATATAAATTTAAACTGAAGATCTTTGATAATTACAATAAATCACTACTCGACTATCTATCCAACCCTCAAGGCATGAATTGGTGACTTTGTATACATAGTCTTGGGTCATCTATGGATTAATTAGGGAACAATTATTCATCAGCACAACGTCTTTTCAATACCAAACCTAACCATCATAAAGTCGTGAGGGAAGTTGATGAATGTCAAGAACATGCCTAAACCACGATAATCACGTACAGATAATGAGTTGAGTCGTTTGGCAGGGAATTTATTTATATTATGCGTTGATAAAGCCCTTCAAATTCAATTGACAAAAAGCAAATCTTAACTGTCTCGCATATTGCATGAGGCGCATAATAGGGTCTTGTGAGACATATCCATTATTTTTTGTTGCTTGATGGCTAAGACAGAAAAAATCTATCAAATGTTGTTGTTAAAGCAGATTAATTGTCAATTAGTAAACTCGGAGTGCAGCGATGCATTTCTATATATGTACTAGGTCGCGAAATACTAGATCTAGTAGTAAGGAGTGACGAATTCGCGATCTTACATGAATGATTTCAACCTTATTATCGCTGGACCATACCCTTAGAAGCTGAATCAAATTGCTTTGATCTTGTTAATTAAGCCTTTAGTTTTTTGTTTACATTGGGTTGGATTATTGCCCCATTATCGCATGATATATGCATGTTTGTAGTAAAGCAAAACGAGATAGCTGATTGGTTAATAAATAATGTTATATTAAGATTGTTTCCTCTTAATTGGATGGCTAATCCTCCAATGAAGCTTTATAATGTTCTTTATATTGTCTTGGAGGCCACTGGTATGGATAGTGTATTTCAGTTTATGATATTAATACAAGCACGATTATTATTCAAAAAAGAATATATATATATATATATATATTTCCTTCTAGCGCAAGCAGGCTCATAAAAGATATTTAAATAGGGATGAATTTAAAGTTTTTGTTTAGTAAAAGTATAATGCAGAATCTAACACAGATAAAAGTAATATTTTTTCAACTGATTAATCTCTCAAATTAAAGTACAACCTCCACTAATGTACAAGTACATTCGCCCTTGTGAGTTGAAATCACAAAAATTGAGTTGGAAAATACTCTTTATTTTAAGGCTTTAGGACGTTATTCTATCAATCTTGGCTCGAACATAATATAATTCATGTTTTATCTCAAAACAGAAATAAAAGAACAATCTAAAACAACATTACTTTCCTTTCTTTTAAAACTTATTATCCTTTAAAAGAATAGTTAAGGCATACCAATGGCAGTGGGTACACGTGTAAATTCTCCTTCGAAAAAGTCAATTTAGTGGAAAATTAGATTAGCCAAACAATTAGAGATTAAATAAATCTATCAGAGCCTCTTTATTATCTGTGAATGAGCTACCAATAAGATAAGAGATGACTTTAGACATTTCCTTTTGAGACTAGATATTTCAAGCGTGTTGACGAGGTCTTGAAAAACAAATGGTTTTGTTAGATAGACGTGCGAGTTAGTTGGCGGAGCTTGTTTACATAATTATTTGGTGGAATTTGAATATCAATTAGTAATTTTTGATGCAATGGTGCACTCTACACATGCATCAAATCAATTAAGAACGAAACTTTAAAATAATAAAAAATATTAAACCCGTAATTTTACAAAAATAATTTTACTTCTATTATTACTGAAGTCTGATTTCGAAGGCTGGAAAAACAAATGATTTAGTATTTATATAAAGCTAAGTAGTGTTTCATCGTTGACGTGGGATTTTTTGAATGAATGCTAGCTAACTCCTTGCCTCGATAACAGCTATCACATGATCAATCATGATGTGTTCCACACACAAGTTTATATGTTTTTTTTTTTTTTTGGGGGGGGTGGGGGGGGTCGGGGGGTGGATTTGAGGCATTGATGCAAGAGCTTTTTATTATGCATAATAGCAAGAGATTAAACAATGTTTTGGCCGGTTGAATATTTAACAAGCCTCATCTGTCTCCTTCTGACTTCTTTTTAATCTGTAAGACATAAAGAAAGAGCAACAATTGGCTTTACTTTGTCTAAAGAGGCTATCATCAACCATGAGGGATTAATTTAATAATGAAATGTTTAGAATGTGAACATAAAATTTGTTCTTGTTCTGAATTTGAATTAGTAAAAAAGTTATTTTTTTTGAGTCAGTCTCGATAAGTTTATGTGTTTAACTCTTTTGGATCATGTATTCTTTAGTGATGATCATATATCTTAATATTTAATACTCGTAACATAAATTTAAAGGACTTTTCGAATGACGTTTTTAGCAAAAGAAAAAGGAAAAAGCTATTCATCAGTCAGTTCGTATTGCTTTGCTTAATTTTTGACAACTAATGTACAGCACCTTTTTATATTGAAAAGAGGAGTGATTTTCTTTGATTACAAATGGTAGTGATCATCAGAATTCAGAGCCATCGTCCTCGGGCTAAAATCCAAAGAGGCAAATTCTAACTTGGACGAAAAGCTAGTGGAATTATTCTCGTTTAATGTGTGAGAAATTTTAAGATTAATTTTTAGTATATGAAATATTTTTATTTATAATATAATATTGGTTTAGACTTAAAACTAAATAATAATAATAATAAAAAATGGTATCATATGGGCTTATAAAAAAAGTGGGATTCATTGAAGATTTTGCATACAAATATAAATTTACCGTTTGGCTCCAAACAATTGTATTCTATTGAAGAAATCTTGTGGCTTCATCTATAAAATCCTCTCAAAAGTTCTGACTCAAACCATATATGGATAGGATCATTTCACCCAATTAAAGTGCTTTCATTCAAGGGAGAGTCATTGAGGACAATCTCATCATTGCCCAAGAAATAGCTCACCATCTCGAAATCCATAAAAGCCCCAGTACTTTTAAAGCTGCTTTAAAAATTGACATGAACAAAGCTTTCGACTTTGTTGAGTGGGATTTTCTTGAGAAAGTTATGGAAAAGTTGGGGTTTCATCCCCCATGGATTAAGCTTACTATGCAAACCATTTCTTTTGTTCAATACTTTATCCAAGTCAATGATGATTGACTTCCCCCTTTGCAAGGGGATTCCCTATCCTCTTTCCTTTTTTCCATCCTAACATAAGCTTTACAAGCTTACTTGCACATAAATCTGCTCTTGGTCTTTTCAAAGGCATAAAAATTTCTAGGCAATGTCCATCTGTTACTCACCTCCTCTTCGCGGATGACTCACTCTTCTTTATTGAGGCCAACCCCCAAGAAGCCTGTGCTCTAAAAGATTCTTTATATCATTATTGTTTCGCTTCAGGACAAATCATAAACCTTAACAAATCTAGCATTACAATCAGCCTCAACACCTCTCCAAATGTGAAAGATGAAATCTGTCACCTTCTTCGAGTCCAATGTAATCATGACTTAGGAAAATACCTTGGCGACCCTCATCTTGGGGAAGATCTAAAAAAGAAGCTCTTAATTGGATGATTGAAAAAATCTCATCCAAAGTGCAGGGTTGGAAAGAAAAATTTCAAAATCTCATCCAAAGTGCAGGGTTGGAAAGAAAAATTTATCTCCGAAGGAGGAAAAGAAATCTTGATAAAAACTGTGCTCCATGCAATTCCTAGTTACATCATGCCTTTCCTCCTTATTTCGAAATCCATATGCAAAATATTGTGCGCCATTACCTCTAATTTCTAGTGGAGGAAGAATGGCAACTCTAGCATCCGATGGGCTAACTGGGATATTTTGACATACTCAAAATGGGATGGTGGTTCGGATTTCGTAATTTTCAACTTATGAACATTTCCCTCCTTGCAGGACAAGCGTGGAGAATTCTCAAGAACCCATCTTCCCTCATGGCGAGAATTCTCAAAGGGAAGTATTTCCTAAATGATAGCTTTTCGAATGCCAAAGCTGGCTCAAGACCATCTTGGGCATTTCGCAATCTTCTTGCGGGAAAGGACCTTGTCAAAAATGAAGCCATTTGGCTAGTTGGAGATGGACAACACATTGACATTTGGGTTGACACCTGGATCCCCATGGTCCACACTATCACTCAACTACTAAACTGCCATCTCAAGAAAGTTAATGAGCTTATTGTGAATGGGCAATGGAATCACGATCTTTTGTCACAGGTGTTTGGTAGAGGCACTCAATAAAAAATCCTCAACATTGCTATATCAATAACTCCTAGAGAAGATTATGATATTTGGCCCTATACAAAATCGAGTGTTTTCTCGGTTAAGAGCGGCTATCGAAGTCTAAAATGTATCAGAAGCCCTTCCACCACTTATAACGCTTCACATAACTTTCCTAGTTAGGTTTGGAACGCAAAGGCACCCTAAAAATTTAATGCTTTAATGTGGATGGCTTGCAGAAATCTCCTCCCAACTGAAGAAAATAAGTTCAAAAAGAAATGCTCTAATAGCCCTATCTGCAAAATTTGTAATGTGGAGCTGAAAACTGTCAAACACCTTCTCTTGTTATGTTCCTGGAGTCGCCATTATTGGGTTGCATCGCCTCTCCAGTATTTTCCAGATGAAAGAAACATTACGAGATTCGATGCCTGGTATGTTGATCTTGTCCAAAAATGTCGTGCAACAGGATACCAGAAGGGCAGTGCATAAGCTATTATTGGCCACCTTTGTTGGCAAATATGGAAAAGTAGAAATTCTTTTGTCTTTGAAGGGGTTACAACGTGCCCAACCAGAACCACTACAAATGCCAACCATTCTCGTGTAGATTACTCTCGTGCCATCCAAGCAAATTATGAAGTTTGCAATTCACCTCTCACTCACCGCTTATTTCTCATTCCTCGCTAGATCGCACCTGACAGAGGCACATTGAAGATTAATTGTGATGCCTCTTTCAACTACGAAAAGTTCTCTGCTGGTATTCCTTCCATTTGCAAGACCATGAAGGCACTCTTATTAACAGCTCAGCCTTTGCAATGCGATGTCAATTCCCACAACAAGCAGAAGCCATGTCACTTCCCAATGCTATCAAGCTCGCGAACTCAATTAGTTTTGACAATATCCTCATCGAGACAGATTGCGAAGAGGTTTACAAGGCTATCCATTCTCCTTATCAAATTCCTAGTTGGAAAATTGTTCCTATAGTTGCAGATATAAAAGTCGAGCTCACAAAAAAGAGTGGTGTCCGAGTGCAGCTTATTAGAAGATCAACAAATGTAGTTTCAGATTGGATTGCTAACTAGGCTCAACGTCTCATACTCCCCCTTGACTAGTTATCAAATGTTCCCCTTTCCCTTAGTTCACTTTTGTTATCAGACTTGCCTACCTCTGGTGTAGGCTAATGTACTTCTTTTGCTTTTTGAAATGAATTCTATTTGACAAAAAAAATAAGTTAAAATCCAATAAATGCCTTCAATTGATCAATTAAATGAAGCAACCATTTTTCAATAGTGAAATATATTTGTTAACCTTGGAGGCATCACAAATAAGTGTTCTTCCCCAAATTTTATACACAAAATCACCAAAATGTACCTTAAAAATAGTGAGTAGTAGCGATTACGTGCTTTAATTGTGTTGAACTGTTCTTTCTTGTACTATAAGAATTTGATAGATTCAAAGTCTATATTGCATTTCTTGTATCAATATCAAACCCTCGATTGAATTAAGATGAGAAAATTATCAGATACATGTATGTCAAAATAGTAATACTAATTTTGTTTTTGACCTTATTCTTCAACCAATTATTTTTCCCCTGAATAGCATCTAAGTAATTGCTTATATGTCTTATTATACCAAAAGATAACTTATCTTTCACTTTGACCCAAAAAAAAAAACTCATCTTTCACAAAGTAATTGTTTGAGTTACAAATCAATAAAAAATGGGAACTATTAAAAACTAAAGGAGCACAAATATATGGTGGTATCATCTACTTTTAGATATTACGATAACTTGATGTAAAACATATTTTTAATAATTGTATTGGTAATATTCTACATGCTAAACATTAGCAAACTTAATATTGGGTATATATATACAAGTTGATGACAACTACTTTCATTCTATATACAAGTTGAAGCCAATTGCTTTCATACGAGAATTGGATGCTTGGTGTGTTGAAGCTGTCACTATATATTTAATGTAAATATTTTTGGTTATATGAATGATAAGAGATTAACATGTACGAAATGAACTCAACCAACTTAAATAGGAATCCATAAACAAACAACTCAATCATAACAAACTTAAGATAATAAACACTTGAGGAAAGTTACCTACAAAAATCTCAATAGAACTTCATCATGATTCCAAAACTTCAACCTTGATTTGTTGCACTCATAGACCGTTTTAGCCACATTTTTTCTTCTTCTTCTTCTTCTTTTTTTTTTTTTCGTTTAAAAAAATATATATATAATCATGAATCAATCGGTATACTCAACTAACTTTTACTTATATTAGATTAGTCAACATCCCTAACCCATGATATCTGGACATGGATTATAATGATAACACAACTTCTAACTTATCCGACTCGTAAAATTTGTCTTGAACACACGAACTATAATTACAACAAGACTTGAGCTTGTTACCTTTGGATACGCATATTCATGATCCTCTCGAGCTAAACTATCTTCCTTTTTTTTTTGGTCAAAATGAGCCGAACTATCTAAATGGTAACAATTTTCAACCATTTTTAAATGTATTGGATATTGTAAAATTCCTGATAAGCGACGGATCTTATCGTATAATGAAATACCATATGGGATATATACATGAATCCATATCTGTTGAATCATGAATACGTATAAGGTTGGGTTGGCACTTGCCCTTAATAAAAGAATACCCTAAATGTTAAGAGTTGAGAACTTATAGCGGATTTGAAGTATAAAATGAGTTACCTCTCATCCTTCCTTCTAGAAGCTGAGAAGGTCTAACTGTGGGCAAGCTGCCAACTTTCAATTTTTTGGTATTATGATCAAATTTTTGCTCTAAATAATATCCAAATGAAGTAAAAAATAGCAAAAATTACCCAGTTTGAATAATTATAAAACCCTCGTACAAGCAACCACACCTTAATCACTCTCTCAAAACAAACTTCACTATCATACCCAGAAAAGGACATTATCGTCATTATCACCACCAAATCCAACTTGTCAATTTGCAATTTCCTATTTCCATCATTTGTTTTTTCCCCCAGATATATATATATTTTTATATTCGATAGATGCCTAAGAATCATACATCATTTATCAAATATTACTCATAAAAATTAATATCACAAATTTATTATATTTACAGCAAAAAATATAGCACCTTTATAAGACATAAAAATAAAAAAAATTGTCAGCATCATCGGAGCCTTTGCCCGAAAACCCGCTTTCCGCGTCTCTCTCTCTAGATTTTTCTTCTCTCTAAAAAAAGCCTTTCACCCAATCAGATCACACATTTTTAGCTTCTTCTTCCTCTTTGTTCCCCCTACTTTCTCTCTCTAGGGTTTCGACATTCCCAAATCGAGCTCATTTGCTACCAAATTTCCATGCCTTTTCTACGTCCCTAGCCCTAATCTCCTCGATCTCACACCTTTAATTACCTCATTGTAAGTATATATACACAAACGTGTGTATCTATACATCTAGTTTTTGCATAATTAAAATTTCTTAATTGCTAACAATTTTACTTTTTTGATGTTTCTCTTACTTATGATTACTTTAATACATAAAGATTTGTGAATATTGATGTAATTATACCAGTTCTGGTATGAATTAAGCTGCATTGTTGTATTTTTGCACTGGATTTTGTAGTTTATTGATTTGATTTATTTAGTAATTATTGTCTATATTGTGGTGTAAATTTGTTTATGTTTTAGTGCATTGTGATTCTCTTATTTATTTTTTGTATTTTGGTAACTTCTAGAGTAGTAAGTGGAGAGTTTTGGGAAAAAAATTAGTTTAATTAAAGATTTGTGATGTGAAAAATTAGGGTTTGGAGAAGGAGGTGTTTGGAAATGTTGGAAGAAAGAGTGAAATGAGCCAGGCGGAGGTTTCTAAGATGAAGCAAAGGCCGCCTCTCGTTCCCCTTGGGACTCTTATCGGACGTGAGCTTAGGAACGAGAAGGTGGAGAAGCCTACGATAAAATACGGTCAGGCTGCTCTTGCTAAGAAAGGGGAAGATTATTTTTTAATAAAGCCTGATTGCCATAGAGTTCCGGGCGATCCCTCGACATCCTTTTCAGTGTTTGCGGTAACTAAACTGCCTTGATTAGTCGTTCTTTGGGGATTTTGAGATGTATGGTAGGTATTTGGGTTGTTTTGGACATGTGGAACTGAATGTTTGGTCTTTTATTTGTAGATCTTTGATGGGCATAATGGTATTTCGGCAGCTATATTTGCAAAAGAGAATCTGCTGAATAATGTCGCGAGTGCGATTCCGCAAGGGATTGGTAGGGAAGAATGGCTGCAAGCCCTTCCTCGGGCACTGGTTGCTGGATTTGTGAAAACAGATATAGAGTTCCAGCAGAGAGGCACGTCGTTACCACCCTTTTTCTTGTGTCTTGGAGGTGGCTTTGTGTTTTTCTGCTTCATGTTCATCTTCTAAATCTTTGATATAAATTGCAGGAGAGACATCTGGGACGACGGTTACTTTTGTTGTCATTGATGGTTGGACTGTGACTGTTGCATCTGTTGGTGATTCCCGATGCATATTGGACACTCAAGGAGGTGTAGTTTCATTGCTTACAGTTGACCATAGGTTGGAAGAGAATGTTGAAGAACGGGAACGAGTGACTGCTAGTGGGGGTGAAGTAGGAAGACTCAATGTATATGGAGGCAGTGAGGTAAATACATTTTCTACGCTTGGAAGGAAAAAACTTTAGCATTGAGAAATTTGAGTTTAATCTTCTAAATGCAATCTATGTGGTCTTTAGGTTGGTCCACTGCGTTGTTGGCCTGGTGGATTGTGCCTTTCAAGGTCAATTGGTGATACTGATGTTGGGGAGTTCATTGTACCAATACCTCATGTTAAGCAAGTGAAGGTTTGTCCTGCTTGGACTGGAAGATGATTCTTTGACCGCTTTTCTATCATCATATTATTGAATTTAGTTTTATGATTCCTTTTCAGCTTTCAAATGCCGGAGGGAGACTCATAATTGCTTCTGATGGCATTTGGGATGCTTTATCATCTGATTTGGCTGCCCAATCTTGCCGGGGATTGCCAGCAGAACTTGCAGCGAAGCTGGTTGTCAAGGTGATATCTCTGATCAAATTTTGCTTCACTTATTGGGAGTTTCCTAGTTAGACATCAATAATGTGAGTTTCATCGTTATCTTATCTGTATGCAGGAGGCTCTAAGGTCACGAGGTTTGAAGGATGATACAACCTGCTTGGTTGTTGATATTATTCCTTATGACCATCCTGTTTTGCCTCCAACTCCTAGAAAGAAGCAAAATTTATTCAGTTCACTTATCTTTGGGAAGAAATTTCAAAATCCTATGAATAAAGGAACTAATAAGCTTTCTGCTGTTGGGGTTGTGGAAGAACTGTTTGAAGAAGGCTCTGCAGTCCTTGCAGAAAGGTCAGCATATTTCCCCTCTTTGGCATCTTCTTTTATTTTCTATTATCATGAAATGATTCCCAGTCTGTATTTATTTTAGCTATTACAATGATCGATGTGTTAGTCTAGGTTGAACGAATCATAACTTACCTTTCACTCTATACTATTGAATATTGATCAGTGTTTCTACATGTAGTTGAAGGTCAAATTCTATTTTATGTAGAGATTCGAAGAATAAAATTTAAGATATGGAAGAATTTTAATAATATCTGGAGTTTGATTTTGGTAGCGGATGGATTAAGTTAAAATGTAACATATCTATGTCTTTTTTCTCCTAAATATAAGCTTCTTCTGGTTCTATGCCACAAAGAAAGCAATGTTCTTTTTTTTATTTTTTATTTTTTTATATCTGCCTTTTCCTCATTTTTTATTTCCAGCCAGACTACACATTCTTCCGGTAATGGATTTCAGTTTCTTACTTCATACTTCCTTTTACATGATTTAAGCTGTGTGCAGATTTTGGGCTTTTATCATTTTATGACTGCAACAGGAAGCTTCATGTTGATATAAGCATGAAGTTTAGATCCTAGGATGCAGCTCTTGGCTTGTTTGTTTTTTTATTTTAATTACCACTAGAGAGATCTCTGTTTATTGGGTTTCGATTAAGGATTTTTTCCTATGGTTGGAAGCTTCATGAAGATTTGCAGCTTCATGTTCCTCTCTAAATAATTTGATGAATATCTGCTCTGTCATATTAAAACAATTGCTTTGACTGGGTTATACGTAATAACTAACTGACAGTTTGCCTTATTCTTTCTTATTCGCTGCTAATTAGGTGAGATTCTATGGTGTTGGAACTGATTTGCTATTTATACTCACTATGAAGTTGATTTGAAAATAATGAAAATGCACTAACGACACTTGAAAACTTTGTATGAACTGTTATGAGCAACTTAAAATCAAGCTACCTAGGAAAGCATGTGATTACATATGACATATGCCGATAGTCTTATGCACTTTTTCATATTAGCTTGTTTTGCATGAGGTTAACATTTGTTGCACCAAATATGCTAATGGACTATCAAGTTTTTAAGAGGTGAAACTTAAAGTGTTATTATATAGTAGGTTGAGAAAACAGATTGAAGTTAAATTATTTGTAATGTCTTGTACCAAATTTTTGGCATATGATTGGATGCAGTCCCGTGGGTTAGTTTATTTCTTGTGATATAGATGGGGCCCTAATAATTGATATTTGCTTCAATGGATAGGTATTATATAATCATTAGTGTGCAACAGACATCAGTTTTTTATATTAAGGGCCAAGGTTTAAATCATTAGACCTGTGGAGATTCAGTTTTTCTCTAATTCAATCATGCTATGTTAATCATCAGCAACACATTAATTTTTTGTTCTATGATGCTTGTTTCATTTTGTTTTTTGGGATATGTTCTGGTTTGCAGTGCTACTTTTCTCTATCCATGAAAGAAAGGAAAAGGCAACTGTGAACTTCAGTAATATTCCGATGTGGCCCTAAGCTTGAGTTGCTTTGTGAACTGCAGGCTGGGTAAGGATATTCCTTTGGACTCAAACTCTGGGCTCTTTAAATGTGCTGTTTGCCAAGTAGATTTGCCACCGAGCGGGGGCTTATGTGTTAATTCTGGGCCTTTTTTCTCGCCTGGACCAAAGCCGTGGGAAGGCCCTTTCCTGTGCACAAATTGTCGCAAGAAGAAAGATGCAATGGAAGGGAAAAGGCCGACTACACCTGCAGTAACTGCATAATTTGGTAAAGTAGTAAATATGATATATATATATTTTTTCTCTGGCAGTGTGAGCATGTTTGATTTTCCTTCTGCGGTCATTAGTGGTCCATAGGAGTGTGTAAGAAATGATGTAGGAATACGGTGAGTTGTTAGATGTTTTTGAGATTGGTAAAAGTTGTGTTCGTTCTTGTTTGTGCTCAGCTGTTGGACTGACTGACTGAAGTCAAAAGACGTGCTAATGCATGATTGTGATAATCTGATTGCTAGTAGCCTCAATATGTAAGTAATGAAAATGTTTATTGCAAATGATATTGGTTCAATATCTTTGTTCGTATTCATTCAATGGTCATTCCTTCCAACTGATCTCTTAATTGCTATTTTTCGAACTAGTTGTACATGTCTATTTGTTTTTGCATATATTGCTCGCTAGCAGTGCAGCAGCATTGTAGAACTGTCTGAAGAATTCCCCATATTAAAAGAAAAATTTAATGAGAATTTTTTAGTTTTGCTTTTGTTTCCCTTCGGAAAACACGCTGATGTTGATTTCATCAGAAACTGCTAAGGTGGGAGTCGGTTTATGTAGAAGGAATTGTCAAATTCAGCGTGTCATGAGCTTCATGAGTGAGAACACTTTGAAAGCATCTTTCACCATACAGGCTCCTAAGAAGGTAAAGAAGTACTGGAAAAATATAGAAAACAACCTGATCGTTCCCCACGTGCCTATGGGGCCGACATGCATATTTGACGGTCAGGCTAGATCATTCACTAGCCTGACCCAAAAGTATTAACCTTGCAATGTGGTGATTAAATTTTGTCCTCTCCTTTTCTTCCTCTCTATTTCGCACAAATAATTATAATGACTTAGCATATTCTACTATTGTCGATGCATGTTCAAATATTCAAGTATCAATGTGTTGGTTAGGTTAGTAGTTAGATTTGGATCGTTATATTAATGCCCACTGGATCCTCGTAGGTTAATCTGTAGCTTTCAAGTAAGATATGATCATTTAAGTTGGAGATAGATTTGAGTGAAGAAATGTCTCATGGTTGGTGGATTGGTGAACAACCTTCCTCGTAAGAAAGAGAGAGTGTGTGTGTGTGTGTGTGTAATTGGTGCAAAGCTGTCTTGCATAATATTCCTGGTGAGGAGGTCAAATGATGATCATGTTATCCCATGTGACAAGTTGAACAAAACAAAGCTTTCAAAGGAATCCTATGGTGGTTGCGGACCAAAAAGGATCATTGCTCGTCTGTGTGTGGCTCAATCCTAAACATGTATGTATTAATAATATTATTTTCTACGACATAGAATCTTTTAGACATTTCAAATTTGTTAATGATAATAGATTCTGGGTAAATTATTAATGAAATAGTAAAATATAAAGCTTATCAAACAATAAATAAACAGTTCCTATCCACCATTAATCAGACCATCATCTCATAAAGTACCATCTAATCTGTTAACACTCAGTTGTTTACATATAATTTTGTGTATGCAAATATCCTCAACACACCTGTGTGCTGTAATGTGAGTTTATGACTGACAAAGAGAGTATATACAAGTACAAGTCTCTTGGAAGAGCCAATGGTGGCTACACTTGAAACTGAATTGAGGGCACAAAACGGCATCCTTTACAGAAATCTAACTTTTTAAGCATCAATACACAAAATTCCGTAACTATTTACATTAAGCATGTAGCTACACAACCATAATGGTAAAACTACATTGTGAAAATTCTCATGAAATAGGTATTTAAATTTTGCTGTTCTTTTCCATTGTACCACATAGTGCATCCTAGAGTAAGTTGAAAAGGGAGGGGAGGGGGGGCAGCCGTGCACAATGGTCCGCTACAGCGGCTAAGCTCTACACAAGAGATCCAAGTATTATTTCAACCATACAAAGGGTGATCCTCCAAAACTTGGAGGAATTTTCAGATCACAATGTACATAAATTCAAGAGGAAACAAACTGATTGAACAATGTGCAGAAGCAGGTAATGAAAAACTTCTAGTAGTCAATTCGAAGAGATAATATGGCCACTGAAGCCCTTACAATAATCACTAATAGTAAAATGCCACTCACCTTCAGCCCTCTTAAGGGCATTCTCTGGTTTAGCAAAGGTCGTCGCCATATTTTGATCACTTAAATCTTTTGCCACCTTAGCAGATGCAAATCCAGCCAACAATAACCTTCGGCACATCAGCTATTAGAAAACAGGAAGCCATGTAAAAGCATAAGCACGATTGCTACAAACTGTGCCAAAAGGTAACATGGCATGACCCAAAAATTGAAATAACTGTATCATATTTGCAAAGGGACCGTCTAAAAAACAGTCTCTCTCTTTCAAAGACATCCCAGACGTTTTGAAGAAGTTTCAATTTGCAAAAAGGAAACAGGGAGACTCGCATGTCTAATTCTGAATTTTGAATCACTTCCACAGACCAGCATTGGAACAACAAGTAGGTAGGGCCAGTGGCAGATGTCTAGAAGGACGTTAAAAAATTCTTATCACTTTCTTTTAAAAAAATTAATTAGCTCTAATTAAAAAAAATGTATTAATAGTTGAAAAATTATGTGTTTTAATTCTCATTAAAGAGAATTTCTGGATCCACCTTTTGTAAGGCATGTCGAATTGAGTCTTTCACGCCGGGAGTCTTGAAAAAAGAATCAATTTTCTTATTTTATTTTATTCCGAAGCTACCAAAACATACACAATTCATCAATGCTACAAGTAAATTACTTCAGCACAAAGATAACTTTTTTTTTCACAAGCCAGTAAAAAAAATGCATATTCTTCAATAATGCATATTCTTGTAATATTTGTTTTCATCACATTTAACATTCATTCAAGAAAATCAATCAAAATATAAACCCATCAGAATCAAAACCTCCAGATAAAAGTAAATTTTTCGTCAAAACACAATGTAAATTGTTAAGTATCAGGGGGCCAGAATTTGAAATTACTATAAAATAATGAGTTCAATTTATAAATTTCATGAACTTCAAGGTTACAATTCAACGATACATCATCTCAATTAACACTTCTCAACAATCCATTCTCATTCCGCAAAAGAAAAAAAATATGATTATACACACACACACACACACACATATATATACATATACATATATGCATATAGAGAGAGCGCAACAGTTAGTACTTGAAAGCTTTTACAGAAAAACAGCCGCTGGAAGGAGAAGAGAGAGTAGTGAAACACACCACTTTTACGGGCTGTTTATATGGTTCATAGGGCTTGTTTGGATTGGAGGGTTTTCGAGTCAAAAAAAAAAAAAAAAAGATTGGGGGGTTTTGGGGAAACTCGGGGAAATTACACAAGTAGTGTTTATTATTTTTCTAAAATTTTAAATTTATTTATATTATTTAAAATTAGTTAATTTAATTTTTATTATTTAAAAAAAAAAATTTCTCCTATTATTTAAAATTAGTCAAATTTAATATCTATTTTTTTAAAAAAATCTCAATTTAGTCTCTGTTATTTCATATAAAATTTAACTTAATCCTCAGTGTATAAAAATAAATTGTATTTGAATTGAATTTTTTTAAAAAATAATAGAGATTAAATTTGGTTAATTTTAAATAATATGAACGAATTTATTTTTTATTTTTTTAAAAAAGAGATACTAAATTAGTTAAATTTAAATAATAGAGACGCATATAAACTTTTAGAGAAATAATAAAGACCATTTGTATAATTTTCCCAATGGACTCCTGTGAGAAATTTTATATGAATGAACTTTGGGCCGGGTCTGTGTGTGGAACTTGTATAGCCCACTTTTACGGGCTTTATGACCCCACTGGTTCTATCCCAGCCAGCTTCGTGGAATGATTATTATTTTATTATTCCTTATTTTGAATACGTCACTTAAGGGCATCTTCAACAAGAGTTTTATAATACAAAAATTATTACTTTTCTAACAAAAATAGAAACTAGGCTCCATTTTCTTTAACAAATTTGTTGAAGAAAATGGAGCCCCAAGAAAAAGACAAAAAAATTTAGAGCTCACATGGGTCTCTTCCAAATTGGATTTGACCACATAGTCTTTTCAACAAATCAGATTTGACATTTGACTGATAACTTTAACAAAAAAAAAAAAAAAGTTGACAACTTCAAAAAAAAAAGTACTTTGGCTGAATAAAAAAATGGAAGGGGTTGCGGGTCCTACCATGGATCCTTAAATTTAGAGTTTCTCACTGACGATGATTTTTTTTTTTAGAGACCCTAAAAAATACACGGGTCTCTAAATGGGACTCTAAAAAGCAACTTAGCTCTAAATTTGTTTTTAAAGCCCTCAATTTAGAGTCTTTATTAAAGATAGCCTAACGGTTTAGGAAAAATGTTTCATACATCCTCCCGGCATCCAGTCCTCTCTGTAAGGGTATAATAATCACATGTGTAGATTTCACTCCATGTAAGAAGGCCTAATGATCAATAGATATATGGAAATGTGACCTTACGATTTAAGTACACGGCTTCAAATTTAGTGAAGGTAAATTTCACAAATGGTGCTTACTGTTGGCACGTTTTTTCATTCTCATCATATTATTTTAAAAGTAACACATTTGGCCCTTATTATTTATATTTTTTGGTCAATTTCATCCTTATTGTTATAAAAGTTTGCGCTTAGTCCATATAGTCTACAAAATTTTTAATTTAGTCCCTAATATTTTCACTTTTTTTAATTTAGTCCCTTAAATTTTATGTATAGATCACAAATTACAAGGACTACACTGAAATATTTTACAAACTTCGCAGACTGAGTGCATTATTTTTGAAACAATACAGATGAAATTTGAAAGAAAATGTAAACATTGGGTACTGAATTGAAATTTTTTGCAATCTTTGAAGATTAAACACGTCACTTTTGAAACAATGAAGACAAAATTTAAAAAAAAGTATAAACAATGAGATAATATATTTGTAATAATTTCCAGTATTTGTTTTATTTGATGTGGTAGCCGTGTTTTACTTAAATTATATGACATCTTCTACTTATTCAAACCTTTTTTTATCGTACAATGATAAAATATGTGTTCAGGATTTAAAGGTAATTTTTTTTTTTTCACTAAGAAAATAAAGGGTAGATAGAAGAAAAGTGCCAACTTTTTTAACATAACATAGACAATATTTTAGCATTTTTTAACGAACCTCCTATCTCACCCTTAGGGTATAATAAGTTCTTGAAATTAATTGAACTAAAACATAGAATTTTCTAATGTTGAACTAATAGTTTTTCATTCAACTAAGCTTTTGGTTCATTTTGGACAGATTATCTACAAAATCATAATTTCATGATTACTTCAAAACTATTTTCAAGTGAACTTTTTTTTTTTTTTTTTTTTCTTTTTCCCTGGAGATCGAAACTGAGAATTACACAATTTACCAGAAGTGAAATTCACCCCTTTTATTTTTATCAATTAATGATAGCAACAAGTCCGGAGGCTGCAACAATTCATGAACTCCCAAATGTTGGTGAAGCGCAATTTTTAAGTGAACTTTTCATTTCATTGTAGAAATTAGTAATGGACGAATAAACTTGGAGGTCTTTTACGCACGCGGTGTTAGGCAAATAGTGGATAAGGTCGAAATCTGAACTTGCAGTCCGTCAAACTATTGTTGTCTTTTCTTTTTTTTTTTGTTTTTTGGTCAAGTATCTATTAATATACCAAAAATTACGTCAACCAATTCGAGAAGAAGGAAAATCAAGATTTAGAAGATGATAATATTAAACCTAACCGAAATTACAAGGAGTCATTCTATGCTAGTAGAATAAAAATCTAAATCAAGAAGATACAACAAGTGAGAAGGAATATTTGAGCCCTAATCTAATGACAAATTATTTCCAAGTTTATATTTAGAGACCTAATCATACCGGTGATTCGTAATCCTCCTAATTAATGCATTGAAGCCTCACATGAGGTTTCCGCCACAATCTTGTTAATATCCTCAATAATGCTCTTCAAATGCCAATTGTATACAAGACTCAAAGAATTGATTACTTTGAGTATCTCTTCTACATCACTTTCAATTATGATGCTTTCACGAATAACTTGTTTGGCAAACAAACAAGAGTACTTGAGAGCCAATGCTTCGAAGGCAGACGAGTAGTAAACAAAGGTTCCTGACTGAAGTGCATTTGTAGCAGCAACTTCTTGCCATTCCCTCCTACGCGGTAACAATTTTTGTTGTCACACACAACAAGAAAAAATAACTTTTGTACGGCTTCTGAACGGTATCAATTTTGTTTTATTTCTTGAGTTTATTTTATTTGTTAATAGAAAACAATATTAGGAACTCTGCATGCTAATTGTTTTCATCAATTATTACGTTTCTTGTATTCAATGATAAGTCTTACTTCAGGAATAAATTGATTTTTTTAATGAAAAAAAATAATAGGGACTAAATTGGTTAATTTTGAATAATAGAGACAAATTTGAGATTTTGGAAAATAATAGGAACTAAATTGACTAATTTTAAATAATAGGGACGAATTTAAAATTTCAGAAAAATAATAAGGAGTATTTGTGCAATTTTTCCTTTTGTTGTTTATGATATGTAGACTAGTATGTGTTGGCCTTTTGAGGGGCCAGCGATCACCCTATGGATTTGTTATCGTGTATGGGCGCGGTATCGGTGCTTGACAGCCCATCTTGCCAGTGTGCATAGCAAAGCCCCTTAAGCCCACCTGCAATATGCATAGACGTGAGGCTCTGTGCTGTCACAATAAAAAAAAATAAAGTTGTACCTCTACTAATAATTTAAATTTTTAGCCTAGTGGTAAGCGCTTAGGCTCTGTTTCGCCTAACTGTGAAATTTTAGCTTTTAACCAGTAGAACTTTTAGCAGTAAAGTTTTTGTTAAAAGTGTTGTTGAATAAAAACTATTGACTGTTTGATATTGTCATGTCAGAAATACTGTTTAGCTTTTAATCCTAAACGGCAATGAATGCTCGGTGCTTGATTTATGAAATGCCCCCCTTAGATGGCTCTCATCATGGTAGCCAAGGGCAAAGGGCAGTTGCCTAAACGTTTTTTTCTTTTTTCTTTTTTTAGGTCATAAGTTGCCTTATTATTGTTAAATCATGGTGGATTTCTTTGACAGAACTAAATCAAAAACAAAAAAAAACAAAAAAGATTAGGTCCAAATTGCAAAATCTAAAGGATACATAAAGACAAAAACAACTATTAGTTAATAGCATGCTAATAGTTGATAGATTATATAATTAGCACACTGAACCTTGAAGTTCTTCACAAATTTTCATGTTGGTTGTAATTAGTTGGAACTTTTTCTCATCTCAATTGATGAATGTCATTTGTCCATTTATTAAGTTGTTGGGAATGTTCATATTGTCATAATCGGTTGGGAAATTTTCTCATATCAATTCATAAATGTTATTTGTCCAACTATATCTGTATTTTGAAAATGGAATGTATTTGTTATTTAATTTTTATATATACATTATATATCTCTAACTCGACCCGAGTTTCTTTTTGCACAACCATCTATACTATTTTCACCCGTATGACCGCTTAACCCAACCAATGTCAGCTACATGTCTAACCTTGGCATTAAACCTGACAAAGTTATTTGATTTCTTTACTTCATAAGGCCTAAGGACACATTAAATCCACTTCAAGATTATAAATTATATAGTGTAATGATGTACCTTAATACATACTTCAGGTTAGTCAAGGGTCGAGTAACAATTGTAATAGAGAGGTATAAGTTTAAAGGGTAAATATCATATTACCCCCCTATGTTTTGCTAAAATTGCACAATACCCCCCTGTGTTTTAAAAATTAGTTGATTGCCCCCCTGTGTTTTGTTAAAAGTGTACAATACCCCCCGTGTTTTAAAAATTAGCTGATTACCCCTCTGTATTTTATAAAAATAGCTAATTATCCCCCTGTACTTTTTAAAAATTAGCGCTTTTGTTAAAAAATATAAGGGGGTAATCAGTTACTTGTATAAAACACAAGGGGGTAATCAGCTACTTTTAACAAATCACAGAGGGGTAATCAATTAATTTTTAAAATACAGGGGGATATTGTGCACTTTTAACAAAATATAGGGGGGTAATCAGCTAATTTTTAAAACACATAAGGATATTGTGCATTTTTAACAAAACACAGGAAGGTAATATGCTATTTACCCAAGTTTAAATTTAAAGACTTTTAACTATAATAAATTACTACCCGACCCTCTACCCAATCCTTGAAGACAAAATATTTTAAGCAATTACTTGCTCTCATTAGTTTCATTCATCACAAGATCAACAAAAGTCAACATAGTAAGAACAAATATACATCGTATATACGTATGCACGATGGACTAAATAAAGAATCATAAACAAAAGTAACACGAAGCGGATAACCTAACATCACCATTGTGTCCAAACGATCTCAAGAAACCTATGCAACAAAAAACTGAAACGACCTAGCATCGTCAAACAAAACTCAACTATTCATAAGTAGTCGACAAAAGACCTTATAGAAAGCTAAAACCTAAAAGAAAGACTAGAGTCAAACAAGAAATGTTACCTATGGCAATGGGTATCCGTTCTATCTGAAATTGATTGGTAATTGCCCGGTAAAACTCGATAACAAAAATCAATGAGTAATCCGTTAAGATTTGAATTTTATAAGGAAAAACTGACAAATAAACTGATAGTTTTTTATTTTTGACATTAAAAAAAATAAAACTCGAAACCTGATAAGTTTTGATTTTTGATAAAAATATATAATATAAACCCAATAGGAGGAAAGGAGTTATACTACTCTTATACTGGAATCTTGAGAAGAAATGAACAATTTGTTTAAAATGAAATTCCAATTTGATTGGAAAAATGGTATTTTCCAAAAATGAGACATAAGAAATAACCCTAAACTTTGAGCTTTTGAAATAGTGATAACTTGTTTAGAAGTTAACTTTTCACAAAATAGAGTATAACCCAAAGCTTTCCTTGTTGATAGAAGATATTTAGAATTTTTTTTAAGAATTAGAAACATATTTTGAATAAATTCTTGGTCTCAAGCATGTCTTCGTCATAGACTAGAGCACAAATTCATGATAGTCAATTGAATTGTCAACTTTAGTTGTGAATGATTTTTTTTTTTTTTTACATAACTTCTTTATTTTGATTTTTACTCATTAAATTATTATATAATCATCCCTTTGTTACACCATGGAAATTCATGAAACAAAATAAAAAAGACTAATTGTTTGGTCTTTGACCGATCTGGAGTGTGTTTTGGGATTTACCGCTGCACTGCGAACTTCATAACAATCTTAGAGTAAATCCAATGTGATTATGCTTAAGGTGACTATCTCCTCATCAAAGAAAGGAAACAAAAGAAAAAAAGATAACACCCACGTCTCAATCACTCACCCCCATCACTTCTACACTCTCCATGTCTCCAATATAATATGCACTGTGCTTACATGATTTCAACTCGTTTTCTTGCAAGAAGCCAAGTGCAACCTTTTTTTTTTTTTTCTTCGACAAATAATCATTTCATTCAACTTTCAAAAACTTAATATACAAGTATGTTTACATCATTCTACTCGAATTTGCTAACATGAACAAAGAGTTCTATTTGCTAAACTATTCACATATTTACTAGTAACAAGTATTTTATCTCTAACATCGACAAAGATATTTCCAATAATTTGATCATCCGATTTAGCACCATCGCTGTGAAGACGATTGTTCTTTTCTCTCCAAATGTGGTACACACAAGCATAGAAGGTTGACTTAACCAAAGCTGTCTTAAGGCTATCCTTCATTTTGCAAATACAGTGAACAATAATATCACATTCGACATTAAGACTCTGCATCCTTAACATATTAGTAAAATGCCTCTAAATCCTTTTCGAGAATGAGCATTCGAAGTAAAAATGGTCTCGACATTCCATAACCAACCCACAAAACTCACAGTCAGCATTGTCCCCCATAGTTTTTAATGTTGTTTTTTAAAATAAAGATAGATATTGGAGTAAAATAGAAGTAGAGATTTTCTAAATAGGGGAGCTGTTAGAATAAAACTAAAATAGGGGTTCTATAAAATAAGGATTAGTTAAAAATAGGGGAGCTGTTGGAGTGAAACTAAAATAGGAGGTTTGTAAGAATGAAAAAAATGCTTTAAATCCCCTAAATATAAGAAAAAAATAGGAGGACTGTTGGAGTTGGCCTTACCGCCTCCGGAAAATCCCCCAGTTGAGTAGTCTTTGCTTTGTTGGGCTACGATTAAGACACACGAGCCATGAACAAAAATCATGCTTAGATATAACGACTTTACTCCAGAAAATGGAAGCCCAACTAACTTTGTTCCTCCTATCTCGAACAAACTCCCAAGTTGTTGCAAAAGAGAATTGCCCTTTTTTTATCAGCATACCAACCAATTTGGTCCTCCCCAGTTGCAGGTCCAAACGACTCCACGAGTTGGTGAACAAACTGAAGCCAAGTGCAACTTCTTTGAAGGAAAAAAGATAAAAAAGTTTTTTCCTGAAAATAACAGGATGCTTAGAATTCAAAGGGAAAATTCCCATCTTTTATCTAATTTGCAAAATTTCATTGGCTTCACTATAACTCAACCAAAGATGAGAATAAAGTTACCAAAGTTAAATGTGAAGACAATGCAAAGAAGAGATAATAGGAGCAGCTGTGCCCCCATTGATGGAAATCGCAGCAACAACAAAAGGAGTGCTCAAGCTAAACAGAAAGCGAAAATTTGCCTGCTGAAGAAGATTGGCTCAATCTTTTCCAAGGGCCTGGGAAGAAAGAAGTCCTGGAAAATGAGTTCTTCAACAGCTGAAACTGTTATGGTTACGCGAATTTTACCAGGGCATGAGGAAAATGAGTTAAGGTCTCTGAGAACTGATACTAGAGGCACCAACAGCAGAAACATATGGGATCTGATATTCCCACTTGGAGTACCAAGAACGCCTACATTGTCAATCTCCTGGTCATTTAACGAAATGTTACGAGGGAAATTCAATGACGGAGAAAGTTCAGAAAAATCAGCTGATGCTGGTAAGAGAGCGCTGAAAGTATGTTTTTCTCCTCGAAGATTTCTTAGTAAAAGGATTGGGTTTAACAATTTCAGTACATGGAAGGTTAGCAACAGAAACAGTGGTAATCTTGATTCCATTGAGGATACTAGTGATAGTTCTAGTGTTTGTGATGAGACGAGTGATAATCATGTGACTGGACAGAAAATTCCGCAGATCCTGTTTCGCTTTCCTTGCAGGAAGCCTTGTGGTTACAGGAAGATCAAAACCCGAACCATAGTTTCGTCCTCTGTTGTACCAAAAATACAAAAGACCAAGACCAGGAAGTTCGTGCTAAGGAAGTTTACGAGACAGGGAGAAGACTCAAAACCTGGAAATGGAAAAGGTGGAGGAAAAGAAGAAACAGGCAAAGTGGAACTATGCAGGAAGAGAATACTAATGGGAGGAAGATGCAGGCCATTAAACGTATCTGGTAGGCTTCACTATGATGAAAACGGCTTTTTGGTACCTGAAGAAGTCATTTTCTATGAAGAATCGTAACTGATACAGATACTTTGTGCAATTAATTCACATCAATTTACTGCTATTCTTCCATACAAAAATTTGAGTGAAATTTTACTGTTCTTGTCGTCTTAGAAAATAGAATGTGTATCCTGCAGACGTTCTTAACGAAACTGACATTTCTTGACACATAAAATAGCGTGTCGTTGGAGACATGGAACTAACCAAGTATGCACTCTTTAATGGATTAAAGTTTGAGACGAAGTGGTCATTTACACTCTGTCACACCCAATACCTCTTGCTATTGCGAAACACGATATTTTTATTCATCAACATACTACTAGAAAACAAGTCATAAAAAATCAAACAATATGACAAGTGTATCTGAATTCTGCATTTGCAGCTATTTTGTATGCATGAAGTGAAGAACCTATAAAACCAAGATCTCAGTGACTACTAGTAAGAACAATCGCTAAAATTTCCTTTTTTATAGTTGAGTAATTTTGAACCTTCCCCACGCCTTTCTGGGCTGGCATTGCTGTGAGCATGTCTTTTGTAGCGCTCATCACCATCACGATCTTTGCAATCTCTCCTACTTTGGCTCCTTGAATGACTCCTGTGCTTGCCACGATCTCTGTCTCGCCTATCACCTTCCCGGCCTTCTCTATCAAGAGAGCGATCCCTATCACGGTCTTCTCTCACAAGAGAGCGATCCCTATCCCTATCTCTATCACGCCCTTTTCCACGGTCCCCTTCATAATCCCTATCCCTTTCTCTATTACGCCCTCCTCCATGGTCCCTATCATAATCCTTGTTCCGGTCATGATCTTGGTCTGGATCGATCATAATCTCGATTCTCATATTCCTTGTTCCTGAAAAGAAAACATAGGAAAGATCAGCTTACCTTAATCAACAACTTGCAATTCAACAGGGCTCCTATAATGTTGTTACAAGTATATCACAAACTTCAATGGCTAGCTAAACTACAATGAATAATAATCACACACTCCAAGTTTATTTAGCATTTATAATAAATAATCTCTATACCCGAAGAAAAAGTTTCTCTCTTGCGAAGACTTGGGGCAATACAAGGGAAGTAAAGCTACTAAGAGCAAAAATTGTTTGCTGAAGAAACAAATCTATAAGAAAATAGCTCACAGTTCAATGCAGCACTAACTTAATAGCACAACTTTTTACTTTCAGAAACCAAACATAAACCAAAACCTTTTTTTCTTTAAAGTCGTGGGTATCCGGACTTTTCCCAATTAATCCCTCAGGGTTCTGAAATTAATAACCGATTAACTTGCAGTAGCCTTGAGAGGACACAAAACTTCATATTTAATTGAACAAAATTGTTTGATCCGTCATACACTTCTCTCTGCACTAACAATGTGCAAAGAAACTTGAATCTAGAATTTTTGTCAAGTTACATATTATAACCCACACTATTTGACACTAATACATGAATAACCTTTTTCTTGGTGGGTTATTATTGATTTTCAAACTAAAAATTCTTTACAAATGATATACTTTAAAAAAAAAAAAATTATGGGCCAGTGAGAGGGCTACAACCCTAGTTGACATACAAGTACGTTCGCCATGAGAGAGAGAGAGAGAAAGATTGAATCTCCAAATACAAGCAATTATCGTATATAAATACAATGTATGCCTATCAATAAAATCACTGATTTTTTTTTTTTGTTTTCCAATCTTTCACATACATATCTACAACACCAACACGAGGCTATCAATAACTAACAAAAAAGTCATCCTAAGGCACGTAAATTTTAAGGGGAGTGGCGCAACTGCATTAAAGAGAGTGCATTATTCAACTTGATTTCCAATTGAGATTTTATATAGTCGTGGTTACCAGGTCCGGCCTAACTGTTAACCTAATAGGATGGTCTCCGCAAAGTTGTAAGCCTGTTAATCAAGCTAGCGGTAGAGGCATGTGTAACTCTTAAATTACGTGTTTTTAATCTTACTGAACAAAAATTTTAGATTCGTTCGTAAACCAACCAAGCAAAGGTGCATGCAACAGACGTAAAAAAAAAAAAACAAAAAACAAAAAACCCTTCTAGAAAGAATGGAGAAAATACCTGGGGGTGTCTCGTTTTCTATCACGATCTCTTTCACTTTTTGGACCTCGTCCATGAAACTAATCCTATTATTAAAATAAATAAATGAAACAATGATGAAACTAAGAGTTTAAAATCGAACATGATCATCACATGATAAAATTTAGTATAAACAAATTGAACCTTGTCATTGTCCTCGGCATCGTATAAAGAGAGAATTCACCAAAGAATCAAAAGATTTTGACGATAAAGGGAATCAAAGCAATGAGGAGGAACAAAGATAATGAATAACTGTTACATATATATATATATAAATATAAAACCTAAGCAATGTCGGTTTAATTTTAATTTAAATTTAAATCTTGGATTACAACTCGAGAAATTTTAATTCAATACAAATTCCAATTGGTGCATATATAAAAATACGATTTTTTTTACTTTAATCTCTATTATTCGACGAATATCCTCCTATTTATTATTAATAATAATTTATAAGTAGTTTTAAGTCATTTTCGATTAAAATTTTCTCTTCATTTTCTTTTTTCATTCACGCCCTCTAAATCTTCTTTATTTCTTCTCTCTAAATTAAGTTAATTTTTTAATTTAAATTTAAATTTAGAAAAAAAAATTTAAAACTAAATTTTAAACCAAAATGGTAATATTGATAAATTAATAATGCAATTACGATAAAATAATTTATACAGGAACATCTCATCTGCTCATCCTACTCCTTTTCTTTTCCTTTTGTGTTTATTGTTGTATCCCCTGATCAACCTTGATGAAAAGACTAAAAGAGCCAAATATAAAAGAGTATTTTGCCATACAACAAAAAAGGATGGCAAATACAATACATAAATATTAATGAACGAATATTTTGGAACATTAAATCTTCCTACCAATCTCCAGTCCTTACCTTTTGATAAGGGACACAAGAAGAGAGAATAAAAACCTATAAAAATAAATAATAAAAAAAACTATACTGATACATTACAGGGGGGAAATTGTCTATATGACAAAATACAAAGGACTTGCTTCTATCTTTGAACTTGATCAGGTGTATGGTTGCTTGTGGTGGATGAAGAGGCCGTCCGACCGTTCGGTATTCCGTTATCAACCGGCGGAGTTACTCCCCATTTTCCTTGTGATTCTGTTGGTTCTATAACTTTAACCGACCCGTCTGTCAACCCGATTGCAAATTGGTTTGGCTCCTGGGGGTGCGCAGCAAGAACGAGCGGGTACACAGCTTGACTTCTGTGAATCATGATTCCATGGGGTCAGTTAAGCATCAGACTCAACAACATAAGAAAATTAACAAGAAACAATTAAGGTAAGCCGGTCAGTCAGAGGCTGACAAGCAGTGATGACTACTCCCCTTCTTGGAATCTGTAACATAATATCGATAGCCTAAAGTTTTTCGCAGCCTCTTGACATGATCCTCAAACCAAAGAAAAATGCCACAAGATGTACAGTACAGTCAAAAGTTACAAGCAAGAAGCAGCTCATCCTAGGAGGAGATATAACTAGGCTGATTAGAAGTCACAGGTGTATGGATCATGCTCTTACCCATTCAGTACAGCCTGAGATAAATATGACGATGGTGCAATACGGCATCTTAGTCTTAGACTGTCGGCATCAAATACTCCAATATTACCATCACAGAAGGAAGCATAAACTAGTTGACTGTTGCAGGAGTACGCTGCATAAGATATAGGAGCTGAAAGGACATCATGCGGGAGCCACTGAAAAGAGGAGGAACATACATGAGAAACCTAACTTGATATAGGAGGTCTCAATCCCAAGGATTTTAGGGAAAAAGTGTTTTACCTGTCGCATACGCTCCATCTTAGAAGCATCATATATTGCCAGTTGTGTTTCATGACATACAAGCAAGCGCACTTGGTCAGAGTGGAATTGTACTCTAGTGTCCCCATTAGGGGCTTTACCGGCAGGCAGTTGTATGGGAATGCATTTTCTCTTCTCCCACGTATCAATGCTCCAAACACATAGCTGTGCAACATAGAAGCCATGTCAGTCTCAGGAAAACACAATCATCTTGCATACCATGGCATGTAAAGTCCAATTACAACGAGCTCATTTCACATATATCTCAATCGCGGAGGCTGAAGATATAAGCAAACAAACTTCTCCAGAATGGAGATTATAAAATGATATGACTATAAGCCTGTAACTGAAGAATATACGCACTCGAGCCCCTGGACAAGTTTCACAACTAACCCAACAGAAACCTTCACGAGAAAGAAGATTAAGACAGATAAGCAGTATGGAGCTGTTCAATGGGCGAGTATTATCTATGCTAAGGTCCAAGTCTTGTAAAGAATTCAAAGTCCAGCACCAAGTTTAGTCAAGAATCTAGGCAAATTACGTCCAACATTTATCCCCATATACGCACAGTATGAAACATGTCCAGTTTTCTCTCCTTCCCTCCAGATCTCTTTCTAAATGTGATATGCATCTTCAATCAGGAGAAAGAAGAATCAAGAACCCAAGCAGCAGGCTTACAACCCTCTCGAAATGTCTAGATCTTAGTATTAGACGAGATGCATAATCTTAACAGTCAATTGATCACTGGTTAGAGAGTCTAATAATTCACAAGTTTAATACAAAATAACCTGCCTAAGTGATTGTTACAAGCACAAATTAGCAATTGAATGGCATTAACACAACTCTTCCCTTTCCTTTTATGCCTCAAAAACTTCCTTTACTTAGCCCTTCAAATACAACTTATACTCTCTCTGTTCCGCCTTAAGTTCTTAAAGCTACATTGCATTGCATCTGTTGCCCAACTACGATGGTGCTCACTCTGAACATGCCAGCAGCTCTATACAGGGTTCAAAGGGTTGAGATATTATCAATTCCATGCAAATAATTTCTAAAAACAAAAACAAAACAAAAAAAATTCCTCAAAATCAATCAAACAAGACCGAGCAACATACAGCAAGCGAGGGGAAACATAAGGGACATAATTTGGTGGTTGTATTGGCAAGTCAACTTTATGTATGTAGATCATCTTGCGGATCCTATGTTAACTCAAATTTTGTGTTCCATGCATCTGAACCAAGTTTATCTCAATTATTGTAAGCTTGCAGAAAAGCATATACGGAATATCATTTCCCACCAGAGTTTAAAAGAAATCAAGCAGTAGATGTTTCGCAATATATTTCACATAAAGGAAAGAGGTGGGTGCAGTTTACCTGAGCATCAGCACCTGATGAGACCAATATGTTGAGGTTGGTGGAAAAGGCTAACCCAGTTATGCGCTTCTGATGACCTTTTAGTTTTGATTTCACCTGTGGAATGCACATTCAATCAAATTAGTGCAGGTTATTAGTTAATCAGATACCAGAGACGACATTTGATCTGATAGAAAATACTTTACCTCATCTACCCTGACATTGTATATATGGATAGTTGAATCCTCCATACCAATAGCTATTATATTGTTATCTTGAGGATGAAATGCCAGGTAAGTTGAAGCAGGAGGCCGCGGCATGAAAGTTGTCATCACCTACATACCACAGATCATAGGGCTCAGATTCAACTTATTGTAACACTAATAATGACATGTCTGTCATGCACACGTACCTTAAATGTCATCATGTTGAATAGTGAAACCTTTCCACCAGCAGCTGACATTACATAAGAGTCATTCTTCGAGAGGGCTATGCATGGAACAGCCTCCTCTAGGTTAACACCTGAGACATCATTAGTCATAAGAAGACCACTGTTTGGTTGCCAATGTTGTGGAACAACGTTGGCAGTGGCCTTCAAAACCCAACTGGCTTCAGAAATATACCAATAAAATATTTTTAGGCCAAATCACAATAACATATTCTAGAGAAACTGTCTACTTATTAATATAAACCTTTCCACTTGGGTTTTGTTCATTGCGAGCCCACTTCCAGAGCTTCTGTATACCATTGGATCCAAGCGCCAATACACCGACACCAGAATTTGTATAAAGAAGCCGAGCAACCTATAAATAAATGGCCCAGTAAAAGCATCAAGAAATTGGTCGATAAAGTAACAAACTTCTATGTGTAGTTCAGTCAACATACTTTATTAGCAGTGTCTGTGCTCTCGGGCATGGTAACCATGCGGCATTGAGCAGGATCTACAATTTCCGTCAGCTGCCATGGTTTCACTTTATCAGTAACATCATCCAAACTTCTTGGTTTTTCCATGCTTCTAGCCACTGAGTCAACTCCATTCTGAAATCAAAACCCAAGAGCAAATATTGAAATTCTTTATAGTAAAAGGTTCAATGACAGCTGTGGATAACAAGTCCAATCAAAAGAAAAGAGTTAACACAATCAAAAGCACAACTTGTTGCAAATGTTTGTAGCCACAGACGAGACAAGACTGAGTGACCGCTTCCAGGAAAGGCTATATTCCATAAAGCAAGTCTGAGACATGCAAGTCCATATACAACTGGTCTAAACTGTAAACCAGACGAGACCTCAATCACATCTTTGAATCACTTGGCAAAACCAAAATCAAAGAACTAAGTGATCAGCAGATCAGAAGGTTTCATTTAATGGCATAAAACTTCCATATCAGGTTGCCACAATGCATATAAACATCTAGCTTCACAATTCATTTCAATACGTTATTTAAAATTTAAAAATAAAGAATCTAAAAATTTAAAATATTCACATACAAGGATTGGAGATGGCCTGACAGGAGAACTTCTTTCTACTTTACAGTTTACTGGAGTAACATTTGCACCAGAAGAGCCAGAAACCTGCTCAATAGAACCAAAAAAAAAAAAAAAAAAATCCCTGTAGTGTCCACATGGTACTTGCACCAAAAAATGAACAAGCTGAAAGAGAAGAGACGCACCTTCACTGCAGCTGTTTCAATGGGAGATCTTAATGCTTCAAAAGCTGGGGCTTCAACAGCCCTTAAGGATCTTAGACCAGTAGCATTTGCAAGGACCTTGATTCCATTGTCTGCAGTGGTAACGGCAAGAAGATTTCCTTCCTTATTGAATTTCAAGCGAGGAAGACTCTGTTCCAATACCAACATTATTCTTTAGCAAATGATCCTTCGTTCAAGTTATTTTGCAAAGAAGTACAAAGTGAAACTGACCAGAAGACCACCCTCAGCATCTATACTTGTTAGAAGATTAGTGTTGTCCATATCCCAGAATTTGATTTGGTTGTCTTCACCAACAGCTAAAAAGTGATTTTGAGTGGTGTCAAACTGCACAACACCAGCGGATTTCTTCCTAAATCCAGTGTACGTCCGCTTAATTGCTCCTTCACTTTCATTCCACTCAACAAGAAAGGAGTCCCCATCTTTGCCCGTTCCACAAGAGAACAATCTAACAGGTGACAGTTAATGAATTGTAAGATAGAATGGAAAAGATCATCAGACAAATCAAATCCCATCAGTAACCATCATCCAAATATAAACTTCAAGACAACAAGTGCTGAGTTACAAGTTTAGCTTTTCAAACTGTCACTCAACTTACCTGCTTCCATCAGCACTGTAAAGCATAGTGGTGCACCAATTTCCAGGAGCATCGTAATCCACCCGTGATCCCATATTGTCATAGAGCCAAGCTTTGATCTTCCCATCAATAGCAGTCGAAAATATGAACTGCAAAATAGAAAAGCATGAAACCCGATGGATATAGATGATGCCTTTTGCTTATCACCCAAAATGAAAAGCATCCTTCAAGCCCTTCTCCATAACCATATCTCTATGGAAACCAATGGCAAACATTTAATGTGCACATGTTTGTGGTAAAAAAGGCTCAATCAAACATACATCTCAAGTTCATCTATACACAGTCCAAAGGAATACACAATTTAACATGACTAACACATCCCTAGATGTTTTAGGCAAATAGCAAACAATCATGAACAGAGCATGCTGACCGATATTCTCAAGGACCAAGAATAAGAAAATATGAACTAGACAACTACTTCAAGACATATTTCTTTAGATTGGTTTATCTAGTTAAAGAATTTCACTACATTGGAGCCGCTAGACAAAGAAACTGAACCTCCTCCATTTAGAAAATCAAGATATTCTCATGAAGCAATAGCTGGTAACACATATTAAGTGGAAAAAAGGCTACTTCTAACTATATGTTTACTAAATTGTACAGACCTGGATATTCTCTTTCTGATGGGGACAAATAGAGTATACAGGTGCATCATGCCCTTCAAAGTTAAACAGCTTTCGTCCTGTTAGATCCCAGACCTGTTTCAAATCTTTTCATTCAGCCTCTTTTTGCACCACAAAGAGGAGGAGAGAAAAGAGGGGGGTTAGGGGGTGGGGTGAACTTGAAATCAATAAAATGAGAATAGAAAATAAAAAATTATAGTCACCTTGATCAACTTATCGTCGCCACAGGTTACAACACATAGTTGTTTGTTTGGATGAGCAAAAGCTAAATCATTCACTCCTCCAACATGGGCATCAATCTGCCAGCACAAAAACCAGAGCTGATCAAGTTCCACTCACATATTAAACCTTATTAAGAGCAGGATATTGTGAAAGCATACCTCCAGATGCTGGCGTAGATCATTTGGCCCAGCGTACTGATACAAATGGATCAAATGTTTCGTAAATGCAGCTCCTGCAGCATGACAAAACATTAGAAATCTCAACAGTTATCATTAGAATAGCCCCATAGAAGATCACATACCAATGAAAGTCCCATCAGGGCTCCATGCAACTTTGCTTACAGTAAAAGGTGCGTCTTTGGCAACAGAAGCCTGTTGAAACATTTATTACGTCAAGAGTCCAGAAAAAGTAATGGCTCAATCTATCAGGGGAAGTGTTAAAAGTCATTAAATGCCAGCCCAAAGAGTATCTACAGTCCAACACAGTGAGGTGATCTAATACTACTGAAATTTTCCTTCCATATTCCAGAAGAAGATACACCATGGAAGTTATATCCATTCCTACTAATGCTTTACATTATCGTTAGTTGTTTAAAGTCAAAATAATTCTTATAAAGAAGCATCCTAGAAATATGAACCTGAAATGTTAAGGTACAAGCTTGAATATCCCATATATTGAATGGCTTTGAAACCAACTTCTCTCTCATCCCAACTTCCCAAAGCGTTACTTCACCATTAGTAGAGCCAACTGTTCAATAAACATTTCAAATCAGAGTGAAGAAAATGTAATGAAGCCGAATCTCAAAGAGCAGGTCATAAAATGCCACAGATAGGGAATAACAGAACAAATAATTGTGTACCCAGAAGTAATGTTTGGTGAGAAGGATGATAATCCATGCTTGTGACCGTGGATCCTTGGTGCAGAGTAAATGCTACAGTTCTTGGCAAGTCATCCAATGACCAAGATGCTTGTTGGCGAACTGTTGGGTATGTGACCTGAATGTTAAGAAGAAAAAGGCATTGATATTTAGGAGTAACTTGTGACAATAACTACAGGGTAACAGAAGTTTAGTCGATATGTCAACAAGCAAGATGGCTTTCTTATTATTGTTACCTCCTCAACAGATTGTGCAGGCCGCAACCGTTTCATAAGTTGCTCATGATCAGCATTCTGATACTCAACCATACCCAGGGTAGCAGGAGGAGTGATTGGACGCTTCAAGATTGAAACTGTATTAAAGAAAATAAATAGAGTCAATATAGCCCACCACTGAATCATATGCCGTCTCTTGTCTACTACCAAAGAAGGGGGAAAGGGTAGAGGGCAAAGACAGTTCATTGAGCAAAGGCGGCTGCCGGAAGTCCAACTTCAGTTAAAGGCAAATGGCTTACCTTGATTTGGTAGCACAGGCAATGAAGCAGCAGTCACAACAGCTGCTTGAACAGATGAGGAAGCAGCAGCATTTGCCATCCATCCTGCTAGAGCATTAGCATTGGCAGCTGTTGCAGTGGGTGGGAAAGGCTGCAGGACACAAATGAAAGTTGAACAATTGACAGCATCATCAAAATAAAATCTAATTATATTATAAAATTTGGGGTCCCTGTAAGCGATCCCACACTTGCCCGTGTCTGTGCAAGATAGAGACAGAGATGAAATCCAATTTATATCCGTGCATGTGCGTGTGCCACAGAGAGAGAGATAAAACTTAAATGTTTATACCCCATGTGCTGCAAGTGATGGATAAGCAGCAGGCTTTGCAACTGCAGCAGCAGGCATATTCACAGGAGTGGGTGCAAGAGCCCCATTTGGAGGAGTGCACGTATGGTCAGTAAATAAAGTCTTAATATCTGGGTTAGGCCTTGGATTCTTACAGAGCTGGTGCTGCCAATTCAAACTGAAAGACAATAAAATTACACTTCAGCATGATGGTATTTGAGCATACAAGTGCTACAGAATATCAAATAGCAATTAAATCATGCATTAGTCAGTAAATGTGAAAGTTTAACAGCTTTACAAAGGCTTGCTAGCGATGGTAAATAGAGTGCAGAGAGGATGCTGCCATGCATAAGTGAAGCCAATGCAGAAACGTGTATGATAAGCATAGTGCCAATGTTATGCACAAGTGTGTCAAAAGAAAAAAGGCAAAGGGTAACGGATGTAACAAATAGACCCAATTGTTAACTGACTAACAGTACACAACTGTGGAAACACCCTAGGTTCATCAAG
The DNA here is from genome assembly GCA_037974665.1 of Ehretia macrophylla. NCBI lineage: Eukaryota > Viridiplantae > Streptophyta > Magnoliopsida > Boraginales > Ehretiaceae > Ehretia > Ehretia macrophylla. Next base: position 49,429,655 of record CM075776.1, read on the forward strand.
TAAGAAAACAATTTCTACCTCTGATTGATTAGGGTCCGCAATCTTGAAGCTTTTAAGGTAGGAAAACCAAGCTTTTCACGGAAAAGAGGATTTGCTTCTATTAACTTTTTCAGCTCTATTAACATTATGCTACGAGCTGTCTTTGTGTCACCATACTTGGAAAGCTGCTCATTCTCCCTGAAATCAAAGACAAGAATCAGCTCTGAAGAAACATCTGAATCTTCTGGAAAAATTGCTAAGGCAACAGACAGAATTCAATAGCAATAGTGGTCATGACTGACATGAAACTTTAGGGAAGACATACTCATTTAGCCTCCATTTCACTCTATTCCAAACAAATACAAAGATTAGATTTTTAAGCGAGACACCATACTTTTGCCTTAAGGATACTGCAAATGTTGCCTGCTACTTTTGGTCAGTCAAGTTGTACAGAAATTGAACAAAACTACCATAAGACTAGAAGTTCAAATATCTTGTCGCACCGGTCCAATTAAGAACTGCCATATTAGGCTCATCTAAGTGTGGGTCATTGAAATCAATTCCTAGAAAAGTTACAATCCCAAGATTCCATTAAATGTGACCTTCTCCCCATCTTTTATTTCTTTCCTTACTGCTTGATTAATGAAGACAACTTAATACCATTTAGCGAAGCCCAAACTTGAAGGGGAGCCTTGGAACAATGATAAAGTTGCGCCATGTGACCTCAGGTCACAAGTTCAAGTCATAGAAATAGCCTCTTGCAAAATGAAAGGTAAAGCTACGTGAAATAGACCCCAAAATGGGTCCAACCCTCACCCGAACCCTGCTCATAGCAGAAGCTTCGCACTCGGGGTGCCCTTTATAACCAAGCCCAAACCTATGAGCCATTATCTAAGGCTCCCATTTGTCACATATCTAAATTCCCACGTGATGCAGTTTGAAGATTCACAGAAAAGACGAGATATAGTTCAGCTGACGAATTAATATAAACAGACAAAACCACTGACCTGAAATTGTTAAGTGTTAATAGCTGAGTAATCTCTTTATATAAATCTTCATTGAATGTGGAGAAGACTTTCAGGTCATTCACTAAAATCTCGACAGCCTTCGCCTTGTCTTGCCTAATGACATTAATTGAACCCAAAATCAACATTAATAAGTTAGTTATCAATTTAATAGGATCTTACAAGAACGATTAAATGAAGCACAAACTTATACTTACCGATCAAGAGCTTCAAGATACTTTTGCTTCCTTATTTCAAAAAATATTTTCATTGAGTACCGGTTGTCATCAACTTTAGTGAATCCAGACAAATATTTCTCGACTTCTTCCCATTCACCGGCGTGTACTTTCTCCTCAAAATATTTCATGTTGAAGAAAAACCCTGATTCTTGCTCAAGCCTATGAAACAAATAATCATATCACTCATGAAAACTAATCATACCGCGACAATCCCATGAGTAAGTTAACATTAACTTCCATTCAGGAAATGCAAGTCTCAAATTTTAGCAATCCTAATTAAAGAACATAAAGACTAATCCCATGCATTAAATTATACTTTAACAACTTATGCTCAAACAGGGTTTCACTTCTTTATTTATTTAACAACATGACAAGGTCAATTATTAGGAAACATAAAATTGATCATTTCCTCTCTCTTCCTTCAACTTGCAACAGAGCAACAAACACATGCAAACTTCGTTCCTTCACACATTTGAAGAACAAGATTAACACTTTAATAAACCATACATACATACATACATATGTATATATATATATATATATATAGGTATACATATCTGTATATATATATATATACATATGTATACCTATATATATACATATATATATACATCTGTATATATATATATATACAGATATGTATATCTATATATATATATATATATATATACACACACTAAACTATAAACCTCAACTATATCACTTAAAAACCTCTATACATCATTTCCCCAAATAACACTACTAAATTTAAAAATAAATCCATATGCAACTACTCCAACAATTATTTTCAAATACAAACAAAAACACGTGTGAACACACCTATATATGCACAAAATTAAACGCATCCATACATACATATATATACATATATAGAGAGAGAAAGAGAGAGAGAAAAAGGCTTACTTGTGAACAGAGTCCTTGAATTTCTCCTCTTCAAGGAACTGTAGTATGAGAAACACCAATTCTCTGCTCAAAGACGACATTTTTCTCCCTCCAAAACCCTCCTAAGATCCAAATCCAAGCTCCGACAACCCTAAACCTTCAGATCGGTGCCCTAATTACCCGGCCCGGTCCGCTTCAAACAATTTTCTAGGGCCTTCCCCGCTTTTTTCTTAAAATAAAAAAGAAGAAAAAAATGACCGCTAAAGCTCAGAGATATATATATAGAGAGAGCAAAAAAAGAGAAGAGATAATATGTATGTATAGAGAGAGAAAGAGACAGAGAGATAAAGGTTTATATAGAGAGAGAGTAAAAAAAAAAATGGAAGTAGTGGTGGTGGTGGTGGGGTGAAAGATGACTTGGTCTCGCTATCTTCGATACGTTTGGCAGGAGTCTCTCTTTTCCCCTGACCTATCACTGATAAGTACAGTGTCTTATCACGCGGTCTTATAAACGAGATGTGATAAGTACGATTTCTTATTATAGTGCTTATCTATGCATGACGTGGTGGAGATGTAGCGGATTTGAAACGGGGGAGTGAAATCCAGTTGAATATTCGGGTTGAGGTACGTGCGTTTTTATTCAACGCGCGATTGTCGCTTTCGTCGGCATTTAATTTCCTCGGCTAACCTCTCGGGAGATTTTGTTTTGTTTCGTTTTTGACGCGATATTTTGCTTTTTCCGATTTCTCTTCTTATTCCTCGTTGTCGTGTTTTTGCTTCTTTTGTCATTTTGTTTTTGGTGTGAGAAAGGGCGGTTTAAATGGAATAATGCTGAAAGTACACGCGTGGGGAGCACTCTCTGGCAAGATAAGATGGGGCCTCGAAGTTTTTCTGTCTCTCACTTGCTAAAAAATATTTAAAGAAGAATCTAAATGCATCTTTCCTTCTTCAATAAGCTTTGAGCATTGTTGCATCACATTCTATTTTCATTATTTATTTATCATATTTTATATAAATATTTAGTTAATATATTAAAATAATAATTTTTTTTATATTTTTATTAATTAATATATCAACTAAGTATCAACATATAATATAATAAATAAATAATAAAAATATAATAATATATAGCATTTTTCAAAAAAATTTCGTTTCATTTTCGATTTTGGCAACCTCTCAAAAACAAAAATAAAAATAAAAAATCCTAATATTTGGAGAGAGAAAATATTCCTCTCTACTTCCTATCATTTTTATATTATTTTCTCATCTTTTCTATTACAGTATCAATGTTTTAGTAGTTTAATTATAACAAATTAAAGTCACAAACTTTATTTTATTGATTTAATTTATTCATATTTTAATTTTATAAACTAAGTTTTCAATTAAAAAAATTTAATAGAAAATACTAAAAATATGATGATTAGGAAATATAATAATATTTTTTTTTCCTTTAGATGGAATAGCAAAGTAGAAAGACTGACTATTGAGTATGTTATCATTCAAAGGAATATAATAATTCAAAATAATGTGAATAGCCAAAATCTAATATTAAAACATAAAACAACAAATAATAATTAATAATATGAGGAATACGTCATACTAATATGCTTTGGATGATCCACACATCTCAAGGTCAGGTGTCGTAGGAGTATACTAATTGGAGTAAGTCTTAATGCGTTGATAATTAAGGTTATCATACAATTATGCAATAAAAGATTTTTGATAAATAGCAAAATAGACAAATCATATGAAAAAAAAAAATTACTACTTGTAGTGGAAATGAATCTATTAATAATGTTAATACATTATGAACGAAATTCAATAATAATAAATTAATAATATAATTATAATAAAACAATATAATCAATTTATAAAAATTAAATCTCACTCATAACAAAAAAAAAAAAAACCATTACGATAGAATTTCCCCTACACCACTTTAACATTACCAGACAGTTGTAGTAAAGTTGTATTTAATATTTGTTCTCCCATGCAGACACGTTTAAGGTGTGTTAGCTTCTTCTATTTTTTATCTTTTTTTTATTTTTTTATAAAAATCTACTAGCTGCCCAAAGGAAAATCATTTGGAGGAATTGAAGAAAGAATTAAAGATAAAGAAAACCAGTTATTTTAAAAAATGTTGATGTGACATATTTTATATATGGGTAAATCTAAGTTGTGTACTATATTGTACTTAAACATAAATAAAGGTGATATATATAACTTAGAAATGAACGAATTAGATGCCTGTATTTAGGACATAAAATGCCGCATGTCCAAGCTTCATCTATAAGTCGGATGTGGATGTGTATTGAGACGTAGTCCCCGTTCACTTCAAAAAAATTTAAACATATACGGTCTTTTAAGGTAGTTTTAGTTTGGAAAAGCCTTTTCATTAAAAAATATTATTTGTAGATACTAAATTGTGTGTATTTAGATCTTGTTGAATAAGTATTTAGATTTTTTTCTAATTTTCTCTTTTCTAAAATGACGTGAATTCTGAAGAATTAAATTTTATTTTTTTAAATCTCAGTCATCAGATATAATTTACATTTAGGCATTGCTATATATCATTCTTTGACGTCACTCTTTAAATTTTTTTGTATAACATAAAACTTTATTATATGTATAATAGATTTAACATTATAAATTCTTATGATATAAAGAAAAGAAAAAAATGTATATTAATGACATAAAGTATTATTTAGACATTATCGCCCCACGAGGTAAGTCATTTATTTTAATAGTAATATGAATGTGCAGCATCTCGATGCTATATTTGTTGAAATGAAATTTTTTTATCAGTACGAGCTGATCATCAATCTTAGAGACATGGAATAGGCTTCACAGTATGTATGTAAGTGAGATGATGGTCAATCTAGATTGACCAAAAAATTATTCTTGATGAAATGATAGAATTACTAGAAATAGTAAATGATGCACGGCCAGTTCATAACCATGCTTTCCTGCGAATAAATGCACTTGTACGTATTTGTTGCGCATTATCTATGCATATGATTGCTCATGTACCAATTAATTTTTCTTTTAAGAAAGAAGGATTAGAGATTAATAAGGTATTTGAACATACGATTTTTTGTCTTTTCTTTCAAGACGAGGAATTAATTAAGTAAGATTACATTTGATTCATTCTAAAATTATAAATTTTATAGTATAGTGATATGGTTCAATAATATTTTAAGTAGATCTAAAATCAAACACTATTCGTAATGAAAAATGATCATTAGTTCAAACTCAAGAATTTTAAATACGTATTTTTTATTAGGCAAATTGACTCTTATAACCAAGTTGTCCCGTTAGGGATATTTACGCAAAAACTTTGTTCACAATAATTTCTCTCCCCGAACGAAGCCTCCCACCCCTTGCAACACACTCCCTCTTTCAACCCTTTAAGGAGGGTTTCTTTAATTCCTTTTTGTTGAAGGTTATCCCATCATCTCTATGTGGTTGTTTTCGATACTTCGGCCATTTAGTCGCTAGCCCCTAACTCTCTCCTTTCTCTTTTCTTTTGTTTTTTCTTGTTGTGCTTTCTTTTTCTTTCGTTTTCCCTTCTTCTGTATATATTTTGTGTAAACTTTTGTTTGTTTAGGTCTTTTCTATTGTAGATTTGGTTGTGAAACTGTGTGTTTAAATTGTTGTTGGTGTACATCTCTATTGTTTTTGGTCAACTATTATTGTTGCTTCTCACCCCCACCCCTATGGGTGTTGTTGGAGGGTTTAGATGGATACTTCGCCTTCACCGTTAGAGGTCTAGATTTTTATTTCAACATTTGGAGTATCAAGCCGTCTTCCTCTGTTGCGATCACGTAACTCCTTTTCACGCGTTGTTTCATGGCTCACGTTAGTGGGCTGCTTGCCGCTTGTATGATAGTTCTAGGTGGGTGTTTGGTGGTTGGTTACAGGCTAGAAGTATAACTTCTGGTTGAAGTTTTTAACTAATCTTCTGGTTTTGGACCTTTATATTCGACTTATGTTTGTATTTTATACTTTTTTGTCCTCTGAATTATTATATAGTTTGGTCTCATATCCTTTTGTATTCATACCCCATCACAAGTAGCGGTCGCCTGACATAATTTTTTACACACAGACAAATAGCCAAAGGCTTAATATTTAAAATTATGGGCTTAGACAATTTAAAAGTTTTAAAAAGAATAAAGGAAGTAATTGTAAAGTACTTGCAACAAAATTCTTAGAGCTTCTATTGTGATTTTTTTGGGGGAAATTATTAGATCCGCATGACCGTTTAAGTTCGACTCTTACATACTGTTGAGACTAAATATGACATAAATTCTATCAATACGCGAGTGTTTCATAATTCCGCTGGAGGGTGTACACATCACGGCAAATAGCACGAATTGTTGATGTATATGCCTAAATGTGCCCACTGTAAGGTGGCGGACCTTTTGTTCTTTCTGTGCTTGCAATTAAATTAAAATAAACGTGAAAAATGCCCACCATTATTGAGGAGTGGCAGGTGGATTGCACTTATAGGCTGTAAACTTTTTTTTTTTTTTCTATGAATAGAAATAATAATTATTCTGACTTGTTAGGGAGAGATGTAGGCGACTTCACGCAAACACTACTCCATATTTATTGCATTCAATAAAATTAGGATAGGTTACTGGTAAGGGTTGAAATTTTCTCCGGTTCTAACTCAGCGAATACTTGCATAAGAAGGGAAAGAATCATGAGGGTTATGACCCATGTTTTTTTGTTAGCATGAGAATTAGTTAATATTCTGAGCTCAAATAACTGCAGTAAGTAGAGAGCAATTAATAAGAACGAGTTATCTCCATTGTGAATATTAAATGAAGTATTTATACTAATAACTAATTCGGGTAACATTAAATACTTAATTCGGCGGGGCACTGTACTTGCCTACCCTAACTCATTATTTGACGGACAAACCTATTACCCAATGGTTAGAACCTTTATGTCTCATACTACATTAAATGTTGAGGTCGGGTGCCATCTCACGGGTCGGGTCCTATCCCATAGACGTCCAGATCGAGTTTATACCCACATCAGTTCCCTTTCCCATGTTGGGTTCTTCAATCCCCTTATAGCGTTCTTTTTGCTGGCTTTGCGTGTACAATCGGATGCTTTTGTGACATTTGATATCGACTGAATTTATTGTAATATTTTTTATGTTAATAAATATCTATTCCGACAACAAAAAAAAATCAATAAAATTATTAACAAATGATTTTATTTTTTATAATCAATTGATTTTGGTACCTGTCTTCCATTAAAAACAAAAGCTAGTTTCTTTTTCTTTTTCCTTTTGCTTTAGCATTTTTTTTTTTTTAAATTCAATGAAGGCCTAATTAAATCGTATAATACATATCAAAAAAAGTTGTTGCTCACAAAAATTAATCTCACAATTTATTATACTTACAACAAGTAACATACTACTAAACCAAAATGTTAAATTGAACTAACTTCTAAGTCGAAGTGGAAACCTTTGATACATGAATAAGATTGATTCGAGTTTATAGACATAAATACCTTTTATCTATCGTGGATATACCATAATACCAGTTGCAATTACATCCTTCACTGACCCTAACTTTTTTACAATATATGTTTCATTTGTCCTAGAAAAATTTAATTAAAATATGTGTATTCTTTCAAAAAATTAAATTAACATCTATTAAAAAAATATTAGTACTATAATTTATGTTGTGATTTTAATATTAAATTAATTATATTTTATATTCAATGAATTATGAGTATTTATGTATGTTTTAATTTTGGAATATGAAGAGATTATGCATTAATTTTGTATTCATGAATATATTATTTTTAGAACTTGAAGAGTTTTTTGTATTTAAAAATATTTTAAATTCATGACTTTTTACTTGTATACAATTTATTATGGTGGTTTCTTAAGAGCTTATAAATAGGCATCATTCTTACTTCAAACATACAAAACAAAATAATATTTCACTATCATATTGAGAGAGTAAGTTAGAGAGATTCTCAGCCAAAAGAGAAAGGTGTTCTTGAGAAGAAGCTTGTGCTCAATCTTCTAATGCAGAGTTGATTCGAGTAGTACGACAACAAGTCGGGCTGTTGTATCCTGGAAGGGACAAGCCATATCAAGACTGCTGCATCGGTTCTTTCCACCGCAGGGAGCTTGAATCTCCTTAAAGATAGCGAGATTCCCGCGCCTCAGTCCGATCAAGTTGTCTCCAACAAAAGTATTTGTACTTTAATTATTGTTTCATTTTCAATTATTATTGTACAATTTCACCAACAATTTTAAGGAGATTCAAATGGAACCAATGGTGGAAAAAACTAACGTTGGAGACCTCAATAAGCCGTTCCGTTTTGGTGGAACTAATTTTAAACAGTGGAAAGGCAAAGTTTCATTCTACCTAAGTCTCTTGAAGGTAGGATATGTACTCACTGAAGATGACCCAACAAATGTATCCACCGATAACATGACTGAGGAAGAACTTGCACAACATCAAGACTTAGTGGATATATATGTCAATGATGAGTACAACTGTCGGTACTATCTTTTAAATTGTCTTACTGACAGTTTATATGATTACTATGAAACTAACTATGACTCTGCAAAGAGCATCTGGGAGGCTTTGCAAAAGAAATATGATACTGAAGAAGCTGGAGCTAAGAAGTATGTTGCTAGCCGTCTTTTTAGATTTCAAATGAAAGATGGACAATCTGTGGTGCAGCAAACTCAAGACTTCCAGATGATTGTAGCTGATGTTAGATCTGAAGGCATCAGGATTGAAGACAATCTAGTTGTGGCTGGCATCGTTGATAAACTTCCACCTACTTGGAAGGAATTTCAAAAGTCTATGCGCCACAAACAGAAAGAAACTTCTTTGGAGGTTCTGATCACTCGCATTCGTGTGGAGGAAGAGGCAAGAGGACAGGATGCAATGATCTTGGACAACAATGAACATTCCACAAAGGTAAATTTAATTTCTGCAAATTCTAATAGTGTGCCCAAAGGTCAGAATTCTAAGAATGCTCATTTGAAGCCAAATAAGAATCAAATGAAAAATAAACATAAGGGCAATTCGAACCAGAAATTTATGAACCATGGACAATCTTCTAAGAATCAGGGTACTGCCTGCTTTGTTTGTGGCAAAGTTGGACATATTGCTTGGAATTGTAGATACCGAAAACGTGAAGCTATTCCTCAAGCTAATGTGACCGAAGAGCCTTTAGTGGCTAACAGACGTAAACATGGTTCAATATGTAGAAGGTTGGTGGGCGGACTCTGGTGCCAATAGGCATGTCTACTATGATAAAAACTGGTTCAAGAAATACACTCCTTTTGAAGAAGAAAAAACGGTTATGCTTGGTGATTCAAGCAAAACTAAGGTGTTAGGGAGTGGTGATGTTGAGCTTAAGTTTACATCTGGATGTGTTTTAACACTGAAAGATGTACTCTTTACCCCTTCCATGAGAAAAAATCTTATGTCTAGTTTCTTGCTCAACAAGGCAGGCTCCAAGCAAACTATAGAATCTGATCAATATATAATTACCAAGAAAGGTATGTTTGTGGGCAAAGGATATGCATGTGATGGAATGTTTCGTTTGAATGTTGATAATGATAATAAAGCATCTTGTTCTGTTTATATGCTCTCTTCTGTGAATTTTTGGCATGCACGTTTATGTCACATTAATAGTAGATATGTGGTAATCATGAGTAGTTTATGATTAATTCCAAGACTGAATAAAGACTTTGAAAAATGTGAATCTTGTAACAAAACAAAAATCACTAGAAAGCCTCATGAAAATGTTGTTAGACATACCGAATTGCTAGATTTAATTCATTTAGATCTTTGTGAATTTGAAGGAATTTTAACTCGTGGAGGAAATAGATATTTTATCACTTTCATTTATGATTTTTCAAAATGCACTTATGTTTATCTTCTGAAAAATAAAAGTGATGCTTTTGAAAAATTTAAAAATTTCCTTCACGAAGTTGAAAATCAATTCGGTAGAAAAATCAAAAGATTGAGAAGTGATCGAGGCCGAGAATATATTTCTTCTGAATTCAGTTCTTTTCTTCAGTCTTTGGGAATAATCCATGAAACTACACCACCTTACTCACCTGAGTCTAATGGTGTAGCTGAGATAAAAAATAGAACTATTATTAATTTAGTGAATACCATGATTGTGGAGTCAGGTGCTCCCAAAAATCTTTGGGGTGAGGCTACTCTAACAGCTTGCCATGTTTTAAATAGGGTGCCACATAAAAGGACAAAAATTACACCTTTTGAACTGTGTAAGAGATATAAGCCTAATTTGAGATATTTGAGAGTTTGGGGTTGTTTAGTTTTTGTGAGGCTAACAAATCCAAAGAGACCAAAATTAGGTGCTAAAGCTATCACTTGTGTTTTTCTTGGCTATGCGGTGAATAGTACAGCTTACAGATTTTTTGATTTTGAAAATCAAACAATTGTTGAGTCAGGTGATGCTATTTTTCATGAAGAAAAGTATGCTTTTAAACTTCAAAATAGTGGGGGTAAAGAAATTTCTAAAAATATATCTTCTAAATCTCCTTCTACTTCTTTTCAAGATAATGAAAATGTTTTCTCTGAACCAAGAAGGAGTAAAAGGGCACGTATTGAAAAAGATTTTGGTCTAGATTTTTATGTTTTCAATTCAGAAGAACGCCCACTTACTTTAAAAGAAGCTTTTTTTATCTCCTAACGCCATTTTTTGGAAAAAAACTGTAAATGATGAGATAGATTCACTAATTTCTAATAAAACTTGGAAATTTGTTGAATTACCACCAGGTTGTAAAACCATAGGCTGCAAGTGGGTACTCAAGAAAAAACTTAAACTTGATGGATCAGTAGATAAGTTTAAAGCTAGACTTGTTGCAAAAGGCTTTAAACAAAAGGCTGATCTTGACTTTTTTGATACTTTTTCTCCTGTTACCAGAGTTACATCTATTAGATTGCTAATTGCAATTGGAGCTATTTTTAATTTAAAAATTCATCAAATGGATGTAAAAACATCATTTTTTAATGGGTACCTAGATGAGGAAATATATATGGATCAACCTGAAGGGTTCGTGGAACCAGGCCAAGAAAGCAAAGTGTGTAAGCTTACTAAATCTCTATATGGCTTAAGGCAAACACCTAAGCAATGGCATGAGAAGTTTGATTCCTGCATGATTGAGAATGGTTTTAAACCTAATGAAAGTGACAAGTGCATATATCATAAATCTTGAAAAAATTCACATGTGATTATTAGCCTCTATGTGGATGATTTACTTATTTTTGGCACAAATATTCATGTCATAAATGAAACTAAGATTATTCTTTGTAGTCATTTTGATATGAAAGATCTTGTTGAGGCTAATTTTATTTTGGGGATAAAAATTACCAAAACGCTTGATGGTATTTTTCTTGATCAGTCGCACTATATTGATAAAATCTTAAGAAAATTTAATTTTCTTGAATATAAACATGTGTCAACACCTTTTGATCATAATGTGCATCTTTTTCCTGTTAAAAATGATAATGAGATAATTAATCAAAAGGAGTATGCAAGTATAATTGGTAGCTTGCGTTATGCGACTAACTGTACTAGACCTAATATAGCTTATGCAATAGGAGTACTTAGCAGGTTTACGAGCAAACCTGAAAAAGAACATTGGCATGCTATCCAGCGAGTCATGAAATACTTGTCTGGAACAAAAAACTATGTTTTATAGAAAATATCCTGCTGTACTCGAAGGTTTCAGTGATGCAGACTGGAACACATTATCAGGTGACTCTTACTCTACTACTGGTCTTGTTGCTTTAGCTTCTGCAAGTGAGGAAGCAAACTGGTTAAGAGATTTGTTGCATGAGATTCCATTGTGGGAACAACCAATCCCACCAGTTTTAATACATTGTAATAGCACCGCTATGATTGGTAGAGTTAAAAATCATTTTTATAATAGGAAGTCCAGATCCATAAGGAGAAAACACAGTACTGTGAGATCATATTTGAGTAATGAATCTATTAATGTGGATTATGTCAAATCTACTGACAATCTTACAGATCCACTAACTAAGGCCTTATAGAGAGAAAGGATCTGGAATACATCGAGGGGGATGGGATTGAAGCCAATTTTATTATGAACCACATGTGAGGATACCCAACCTAATGATCAGAGATCCTGAAAATTGGGTTCAAAGGGAAAAACGAATCGCAAGGTGGACGACAGGAATACACTAAATATTATCCCTCCCTATGATATGAGTGTATTCATCCTGTAATGTTTTAGAGGTTGAGTTCAAACTCTTAATGAAATCTGTAGCTTTTTTGAGTGGGGTGTCAGTATTACAGGAGCACCCTTGACAGATTTCACCTATATAAGTGTTGAAGTTGTGGCCGCTTCATATGAGTTTTTGGCTAATTCTTATATAAACACTTATGAAAACCAGGAAAGCACATGACCGTAACGTGCTAAGTTTTTAAGCTCATTTTATTACACTTGGAGCATTATGTGTGAGCAGTGACTCTTTATTTTCCTCAAGCAGTCATAGTTCAAGTCGGATACCACTACTGACTCTGGAGTAGAGGTCATTGTTTCGCTAAGTAAAGGTTCAATGCATAGCACACCTTTATTAAGCATAATGATCCATTTTGGCTCGAATATCTCTCTTATAACTTTAATTTAATATTAAAATAAGTGGGGGAATGTTGTGATTTTAATATTAAATTAATTATCTTTTATATTTAATGAATTATGAGTATTTATGTATGTTTTAATTTTGGAATATGAAGAGATTATGCATTAATTTTGTATTCATGAATATATTATTTTTAGAACTTGAAGAGTTTTTTGTATTTAAAAAGGTTTTAAATTCATGACTTTTCACTTGTATGCAATTTATTATGGTGGTTTCTTAAGAGCCTATAAATAGGCATCATTCTTACTTCAAACATACAAAACAAAAAAATATTTCACTATCATATTGAGAGAGTAAGTTAGAAAGATTCTCAGCCAAAAGAGAAATGTGTTATTGAGAAGAAGCTTGTGCTCAATCTTCTAATGCAGAGTTGATTCGAGTAGTACGACAACAAGTCGGGCTGTTGTATCCTGGAGGGGACAAGCCATATCAAGACTGCTGCATCGATTCTTTCCACTGTAGGGGGCTTGAATCTCCTTAACGATAGCGAGATTCCCGCGCCTCAATCCAATCTAGTTGTCTCCAACAAAAGTATTTATACTTTAATTATTGTTTCATTTTCAATTATTATTGTATAATTTTACCAATAATTTACACTGAAACAAAATTTTTAATCTGTTTCTACAGCTTTTTCATGATAATTTTGTTCATGGGGAACAACATCAATGTCAATGAACATTTATGAAAAAATGTCAATGCAGCAAATAAAGTAGAAGTTCATGATAGTAAATTATTAGGGAGAAATGCAAATCTTGCAGTGTTATACAAAATATATGACAATAGATTCTGAAGGCCCCAGACATTGCTAGTACTAATAATTATGTTCATGAAGCGAGGGCATTATGAACTACTAATATAAAATATACATGTGATAATATCATTGTTTTTTCTTTTTGACCAATGAAAAGATATCGTTGATGAACCGACATTATTTCTAAATGAGTGGCAAAAATTATGAACTATATATTACGTAACACATGATATATGAAAATATCAGTGATTTTTAATTGTCCGATGGAAAATAGTTGAACATTAACCGATGTTAAGAATTTTTTTTTTTTTGGGTCAAATAAAAATATATTAGCATAAAATCATAAGATACAAATCATCTAATCTCTGTAGGGTGGATATCAAGAGACAGGAGATGTAACAAATGAGATGAAATATAAAAAAAGTAGTTCAAAGACAACTCTTTCTTATACTTATATTTTGCTAACCAGTCACATAATTAATTGGCCGTTCTTTTAATGTATTAAAATTTCAATCTTAAATTCCCTTCCACAACCGATATTAAGATTAAATGAGTAGCTTTGGACATAGATTAAGGGCCTCTTCAATGGAGTCTTCAAATGCAAAACTTTCTTAATTTAAGTGTTTTTAGAGACTCCAGTCTCTAAAAATAACACTATTCATGACAAAAGTACGTGAAGTCCATCACTTTTTACTTAAAAGATGCTAAAATAGAGACTCAGTCTCTATTTTCTTCCACAAATTTGTTAAAAAAAATAGAGATTGGGTCTCTATATTGGTATTTTTTAAGTCAAAAGTGGTGGATCTTACGTACTTTTGTCATGAATAGTGTTGTTTTTAGATACTATGGTCTCTAAAAATACCCAAATTAAAAAAATTTTACATTTTAAAGACTCCATTGAAAATAGTCTAAGCACTACTGAGAGATACGTCTACACCTGTAGTAGGAAAATTTCTTATAAACGTTCTGATATATTAATTGTATCTATAAAGATGCGAACTCACCATACATGATGGGACATTTTAGACTTGCTCCTACAATAGGCACTCACTGCGTTACACTTAAGGGTTGGTCTCGCATCCATCCCGGGTAAATCTGTCGTAAATGATGATGACCATTGATCTTTAAAAATTATTGTGAACCGTATGATGTTCACCTAATTTAAAAAAATAAAAATTCTTATTGGATGTAATGATCAAGCTACTCTTAGTTATATCAAAAATGGACGTAGGATGCATAGTAAATATAATATGCACCAGTTAGATAATGTGATAATTTAGTTAATAGAACCTGACTCTCGAATTATCGAGCAGAGCTCAAACACTAAATGGTAAATTTATGGGTACAGCGATACATCCCTATATATTTATCAAGTCAATTAAGAAAAAAAATTTAAAATAATAAAAAGTATTATGATCTAATTATACATATTTATAATCTTTAATATATTATACACAATATATTCTAAAGTTGAGTATAAATAAAAATATTAAATTTTGTATGTGACCATTGGGAGCTCATTTTTGTCAATTTGCATAAATCTTGCACTATCATTTCCCACGTGTCATCATCTCCCACATTTAATTGTCTTTTCATCAACAACAAAATTGTCGTTGATGGATGGAAGAATTTTCCTATAAACTGTTAAACAATAGAAACATTAATTGTCTTCATCTCTTATCCTCGTTGGCCCTACTACTGGTTAATATTTAATCCAAAAAAAAAAACTACTGTTAATTCCTGTGCGAAAAGTAACTGTGAGATAGAAAGTGAATTCTACATATGTTAAGATTACTTATTTTATTTCACAATCGTATTGTGCGATTTCGTACAGGAGACTTTCTCCTTCCTTTCAAATGCTACGTTTTCATCACCTGCAACTCAAATAGTTTCCTTTAGAACTTTCACGAAGCAATAATCATTAATCTACCTGATTGAAAAGATTAAATCACTTCATTGAAAGGAACTTGAGAAAAAACAAAATCCTTTATTTTCCGTTTAAAAACTCTAAACTTTAAATTTTTCTTATTTTTATCTGATTGAACATAAAAATTAAAAAAATTGTATCGATTAAACTAATGTGACCTGAAGGCCAAATATCCCGACTTGAGGCCACCTTATGGTGATCGACCCTAGCCAGAGGTAGTAGAACTCAGCTCCTACACGAGATCATCTCTTACCCGAGATGCTCTACTTGAGGCTAGGCTCGTGTAACCGATTTGGATAGGCCACCTTAATTTTAATACACCAAAAGTAATAAACTGCTACAATAAGTAAATATATCCCTTC
This sequence comes from Ehretia macrophylla, assembly GCA_037974665.1. NCBI lineage: Eukaryota > Viridiplantae > Streptophyta > Magnoliopsida > Boraginales > Ehretiaceae > Ehretia > Ehretia macrophylla. Next base: position 49,445,493 of record CM075776.1, read on the forward strand.
TTTCAATCGACAGAAAGTAACTCCACTCTCATACGCTTACTCATATTTTTTATCTCCAAAAATTATTCATCCAACTCAGGCTACTCACATATTCAATCATTAACTTAATCTAAAGAGCCTATTCATGAAATTGAGCCCCTATTATTTCTTTGCAGTTCAACAAGGAGCTATCTGAGTCCATCATTCTCATTTTTACTTTGTACGAATCCTGTTATAATTTTACCATAAGCAATTGATTTCTCTCTACCCAATTGTTAAATGTTTATTACATTATTACTCATAGACTAATTTTTTCTATTCTATATTTATATAAGCATAGTTTTAATGTGGTTGATATGACCAATCTTGACGCTTAAGCTGCCCCAAGACTTTTTTTAGTAAGAGAATTGTATCACGTCACATCCTTTGCATCCTTTCCCACAAGTGATGGCTTGCATGTGAGAGACACTTGGTCATGGGGTGACCATAAGAAACCAATCACTTGTTTAAGATGCCCGGCAATTATCACCTACATCCCAGCCCCATCAATTTACGATGCACCTACATCTGAGAATTTGAAAATTTTCTCACTCTGCATGAGTCAACAATTTGAACGGTTGGAGACAGATCCAGAATTTACTATAGTTTTTATTGTTTTATTTCCAATTCAAATGAGAGTCTACGTTAATATTTAATTACAAAAAATGTTATTATTTTGGAGAATCGGTCTCAAGACTTTTTACATTTTAAATAAAATTATACCACTTAGACCAAATGGCAAATGGTAGGATTTGAGTTCTATGAAAGTTAAAATAGATAATTTAACATTTATACATAAATTATTTTTTGTGTTTAAACTAAATTAATTTTTTAATTTAAAAATTTCTTTAAAATATACACAAAATATTGTTGATTTAATTCTTGACTGATTTAAAACATATTTTAAAGCGAGTTACTATTTTATAAAAATTATAATCTTACAATAAATTTAATATAATTTTCTCTAAAATAAGTTTTCTGTCATTTAAAAAACAATTGGGTTAAGCCTTAGTGGCTCCACCCTTGTTAGGCTGAGATTTGCCGCCTCAGTTTTAGACAAAGATTTATGAAACACCAAAACTTTGTCTAAAGGACCCGTTACGTCTCTCTTACTCCTTCTCTCTGACGAGAAATTGAATTTTTCTTTTTTTTCTTTTCAAAATACCAAAATATCGCGCATCATCTAATAGCCTTTTTGGCAGTGAGATAGAGCTATTACGAGAAGTGTCAAGCGGGTCCCACATTAAGGTTAGTTTCAGAGGCCACCAGTCTGTTTAATGTCTTTTTTCAGGTTCTTCTTTACGCGCCTTGCAGAGCACGTGGGGTCAATCTCGTACTTTTTGTGACGGAAAGGAAAGTAGACTATATGGTGCGCACGTTGCAAGGCAGATAAAAATACGTGCGAAATCTCCAGTTCGACATTTTTTATTAATTTAAAATTTTAGTTATTAATTGATTTAGTATATGTGTAAAAGTGTACTGTTGTACTTGAAAATTTAAAAATTGATGGTTGAGCTTTATTAAATAATCTAGTAATTGAAGTTTGTTAACTGGATTTTCAGATCATCCAAAAAAAAAAAAAAAAAGATAGCGTTGGCTTTTTTTTTTGTCACTTGTAACGTGTTGAAGCTGTTGCGACGCGGGGTTTTGTCGTAGAAAAAGATTTAATCATTTTTGGAATAAAAGTAAGTTTAAAAGAGGACGAGAAAACAGAAGAAAAGAATGGACACGAGTACTTTTTTATTCTTTTGTTGGTTTTCTTCAATCCCTTTCTTTTTGTAGAATAATTTGGATTGAAGTATTGCTACATCGGACTCGTTTATAATTTTTTATATAATAAAATTTATATTATATATACGAGAGTATAAATAGATAATTTTTTACTATATAAAAATGTGTGTTTGGATAAAAAGGTAATGTAATGTATTACTCTTTAACAAGTTTTCATCTTTTCTCAGCCTTTCCATAATTGAGCTCTCTATTTTGTTTGAGAAATTCTAAATATTAGTTATTTGTCGTCTCTTATATGTATGTTTAATTGGTATATTAATTTAATTTTTTTTTAATTAAAATTTGTGTTTAAAATATATCCGATACGTCTAAATTTTTGTAATTTGACATGCATGTCTCAATATTTTATTTTCTGTCTATATTTCGGACACATTTCTGGTGTGTTTGAAAGATATTTTAGGTGTCTCCAATAGTGTTTAGTGTAGACCCTAAAACATCTCCAGTAAAGAAGTGTTCATGCATCATATATAAATGTTATATACTATTATATTTTCATCACGTATTCATCATCTCTTATATAGATATTTAATTCGCATGTTAAAAGAAAAAAAAGAAATAATTTTTTTTTTATTTTAGTATGCCGACTAAGCACCCACATAAGAGATGATAAATGAGTGATAAAAATAGAGTGGTATATAGCTAATACTCATTGAAAATCGCTTATAGAGTAAAACCTATTGCTCTTACATTCTCTCTTTCCCTTTTTCTCAAAAATTAATATAGGGGTATTGACAAATCGGGTTTGGATCCTCTTCTTTATTGATTATCTCATTTTTTAGATAAGGTACATTATGGGTCATTAGATTAGGTTCTTTAATTCTCAGCTATTTGTTTTGAATATTTTTTAAAAAATTTGCTATTGAATAAAGTCTCTCGCCAGTGTATCCTTTTCATAGATGATTAATTTATTACTCCAAATTTAATAGTTTAAATTTAAAAAGAATTGAATCTAATAACTTATAATACACATCATCTAAAAAAAATAAACGAGTGGATCCTTAAAGCACTATAAATTATATTTTGAAGGCGCTCTAACATAACAAACTGGCTGATCCCATCTTTTTACATATGGTCACTTCTTAATTCATTGTTTAGTGATTTTGTCAATCAATTTTGACAATTCTAAAGATATTCCTTTACATTTTTTTTTTGGGTGAAGCCTTTACTTTTTATTAGCTTGCAACTTTTCGTCACTGATTTAGGTGCATCCATGTGCCAGACAAAAAAAAAAAGAGAAAAAAAAAAGTTGCATCCAAGTGGAAAATCATATATACCCATGTCGGTTTTTAGTTTGTTCACACACAAACCTAACAAGATGACATTTAAAAAAAAAAAAAAAAAAAAAGATGACTTAAAAAAATCATATAATCATATACTCATGTTGTCATCGGGCACCTGGTTTAGTATTTAGAAGTGAGAGATTTTGAGATCGATTTTTATTATGTTGTCGTTGTTTAATTTTTATCTTTTATTATTGATTGTACAACGATGCGATCATATACCCCAAAAGGAAATTAAGATTTTTAACATGACAAGTGGCTCGAGGATAACAATATGTTTTCAAAGTCACCTTATTGATAACGTGGTGGTACTTGCAAGCTAGTTTTAAAAAATAATTAACCTGAAAAAACTTTCAACTTGGGATTTCTTCTAACTGCATGTACCCTTGAGACCTTTCAAATTACATCTAGAAACTCAGACAAAAAGGGGAAAAAAAACACTTGAGACCTTTCAAATTACATCTAGTAAAAAAACATCTAGAAACTGTTGCACAATTTGACATCATACCAAACCTTAGTGATAAGTGACTACCTAATTTTAGAAGTTTTTAATTAGTAGAGATTAATGTTTTCAACACGTCCTTTTATGTATAACTGAGTTTTATTTAAATTATTCATGTAATAAATAATATAATAATAACAAGATTTAAGTTCTAGATTGTTTTAATAACAATACTCTACCATGATTAAAAAAAATATGGGGTTCTGGTTCTAAAATGAAATTCCATATTTTTTGTCATTAAAATATATATATATTTTTTTTTTCGCCCCGGGATTGGGAAGGGGTGTTTTGATGTTTCAATTTTGTCTTTTTTGGATTGCAATTCGTTAAAAGGGTAAAAACTGATCCAGTTTCACTTGGAAAGGAACAAAGTAATATAAAACATGTGAAACATGTTGGATATGAAAGAGATTGAAATTATTCCTCCATTATGATCCACTAGTTGAGCCAGTGATAATTTCGAACCTCTTTTTTTTTTTTCACAAAAGAAGAGGATACGATTAATAATTGATTCACTAGGATTATTTTCCAAAAGTTACGTAAAATTTTCGTTAAGAAAATGGGTAAATGATTTTACAAAGATGAGGAAAAAAAAAGAAAAAATGAAAAAGAGAGAAAGAAGAAAGCTTGCGAAGCATCTATTTTAAGTGCCTTGCTTTTTTTTTTCTTTCTTTCTTTCTTTCGATGTGATTTTTCTTTGAGAAATACACTGTAAATCTATCTCAGTGAATCCAAATAATTTAATTTGAAAGTGTAAGATCGGACTTGGAATTACCTATTAGTATAAATAAATGAGGTATTTATACTATTTTAAAGAATAATCTCTCAATTTTTCTAAGCACTGAAGTAATCTCTCAAAGTCTAGTTTCCTAGATAGGACTCCTTGAAATTGTGGTGTCCACTCAAAAAAATTTCACATTATTTGCCGAGCGCTAAGCATGTTGCTTTCGTGATAAGTTAGGTTGAATAGAGTTTAAATATAGAGGCAGGTCAGGTCCTCAAGATTTTCATATATCTCCGAGAACGACCTAATATGCTTATTTTGCTCATATTCGCCTCAAAATTAGTCAAAATTTAGTTGGTCTAAATTCTCATATTTATCTTTTACTTTTAAGTTCAGAGTTTGAAAAATACCCGTGTCAATAAAATTCCAACATATTGGGGAACAAATCCCTTCATCATACTTTTCCAACACGAAGTTATAACGAAATGTATCGATTAAGATGTAACATGAATTGTTCGAAATGACGACGCTTTTTCCATTGAACTACTAAAATTGAGGCAGTATATAGGTCCCCCCCCCCCCCCCCCCCCCCTCGCATACCAAAATGCCATCTTTTGTAAGAATAAAGTTAAAACTGAGTTACTTCGTCGAACATTCCCTCTAATCTTTATATAACATATTTTTTGTCTTTTATGATACTGCATGTAAATCTGTGGTAAAAGCTTGAGGCAAGTACAAGCTCTTGGAACTTACTTTACAGAATGAGAGACTGAGTAGTGAGACAAGATGAGGCACTAAATCTTGAGGAAATTATTGTAAAAGTAAGCAATTGGTTTACCAGTTTAATAAACTAAAAAATTTAAGACTATCATATAAAATTTTGAGTTATTTTATCTAATATAATTGATTTTTAGGATCTAACACATCTTTTTTAATTAGAGTTGAGTCTTGGTTTAATTTTATTCAATCACGTGCAACTCATCTCTTTTTGTTAATTTTGTTTCTCTATGTCAACTCTTATACAAAGCTCTTCTAGTATAAGCTCTTATATGTAATTCTTTTGGGCTTATTCAATTTTTCTATGCCAACCTCTTATATTTAAAACTTCCAATCCAGACTACGCGTGAGAGGGAAGTATAAAAGTATGAAATCATCAATACCAAAATTATTGTATAAGATTATGATATTCTCTATCTAATACCAATTAGCTTCGGAATGAAACTTCATCTTTAATACAAAGAATTTAGAGTAAGAATGGACTATTTCAGTGAAAATATTCAACAAGGAAACAAAGGTTTTAGGCAAAGCACATCTAATAAAAAAACGCATTCCAAAATGCCAAAGGAGATGACCAAGACGGGTTAATACGCAAATGTTTTACATTGAGCATATACATCATTCAAAATTGTGTGTTTGCTCTTGCAATTTAAGGTTTGATACGAAGAAAGGTGGTATTTTGAAATAAATTTGAATATAAATTAAATGAATTTAAGAATAGAATAGAAACGACAATGAAATAAATTTAACAAAAAATGTCACGTTTAATATGTTCTAGAAATAAATATATTAATTCCAAACATAGAATGGAATAGAAACAACAATGAAATAAACTTAACAAATAATGTCACCTTTAATATGTTCTAAAAATACATATACTAATTCCAAACCTATGTTTGGTAATTAATATATAAAATAATAAAATTATCTTGTTATTATTATTATCATTATTTTCCCAATTTGCCTTAATTTTGAGACAACTTAACTATTTTGGTTAAGAAAAAAGATGTTAACCTTTTGTCAGTAGGCTTAACTTTGATGAGAAATAAACAGCAATTTTTGTTAGGCCCAATCTCGTTCTTTTGATTGATTAGCGAGAGCCCCCAAAAGTATTGAGAGCTTCCAAAAATTGACGGGCAAGCCCACCAAAAGTAGGGCGGACTCACTCGCCTAAAGTGAAATGTGTTCGTCATGTGGGTGTCGGCACGACCCGCCGTCTCTATACGATCATTGACGAGTCGCCTAAGCACCCCCGACAGGACGGGTAAAGATATCACGACACACACGTAACATTTTATAGACCAACATCAGCTGTCGCTTTTCCCTTCAGTTCCGATGTGGGAGAAGCTATATTGTTAAAAGGTTATTTCATTACTCAAGCTATCTTGTAGCCTTTCTGTTTTGCTTCTCGATGTGGACACAAGCTCTTCTTGCTCTCTACTTCCAATATGGAGGGTAAATCTTATCCCTTTTGATAAGGTACAAATTGTTAGATGAATCTTTGAACTTGATCAAACTTGTAAAACGTGAAAAAGATGAGCATGAGATTAATTTAGGAGATAGTTCTGATATTTAAATTAATATCGAGATGTAAGGTTATAATATAACAAATGAACGAGTTAATAAATAGTAATTAAAAGTTACATTTTTTAGAATATGAATAACTTATTTATACTTTTTTGTAGAATATGTCCCATTGCTAGATTTAAAGGGAATAAGAAAATTCAGAGAATCTAAATTTATGTCGGGTTTCATTATGTGCTCAAGAGCACGCTGCACCACAAGTTTGGTAGGTTATCACATTTTTCCTATTTATCTCGCTCTAAATCTTAATCATCAATTAATCTCTAGGACCGAAATTAATCCTTCATCACCTTTGGTTCAGAATCTCAAACTCACAAACGAGATTAGTATTATAAGTTTAAGAATAACTATTGAGGCTAGTAAAATTGAGGTTCAAGTGTTATTTTTAAGCTTATGATATTGGTAAAAGCATGGTAAGTGAATGATTTTATAAATGAATGTTGTTGAGTGACTTATAAGTCATATTATTTTGGATTAGTGCATTTGAGGTCCAAGTAGTTAGGCTTAAACTTAAGATAAATACTAGTTTTACTTATGTGTTCAAGTTTTGAGTCACAACGAGTCTTTATAATGGTAGGTTAATTTTCTTTTCTCTTTTGGGGTTGGAGGGTAGGGGTAGAGAAATCAAATTTGAAATGTAGTTTTGTACTTTGAAGGGCTGCTGGCTGGGATATCAATAGAGAGATAGGGGATGTTTGTCTTGAGTTTCGACAACCACATATTTGTTGACTATTGTCTCTCTTCAATGGTCCACATTTCAGGCATCAAATGGAATGCTAGAAAATGAGTGGTGCACCATTTGCGAACACACATTGGCTTGGTCTTATCAAATATATGTACTCAACTTGTTATTTTCTTGACTCTAGTCTAGGAACTCAATATCTCTCATGTGAACTACCATATGTGCATTCAACTTCTTAGTCAGCATTAAGATGCTATAGATCTGACAGATTCTCATGTGATGGCAGGCTGATCAATTTCTTTGAAATATTTTGAGATTTTCAAATAACCATATGCTAATTTGCTATTTTTATTTTATGTAGAGTTTGATCAAGAAAAAGATTTGGAGGACTCTTGACACAGAAATAATATGGTTCCTTTTTATAAAACATTATCCTAAGTGCAATAGGATAGGTTTGGTTTCCTTCTTTTGCCAAATACTCTCAGTTAATTCAACAATTGAATTATTGGAGTTATCGGGTTATTAATTTAAGACTGATATTTTTTTTAAAAAGGAAATAGGGAAATTTTAGTGTCCCACCAAACATTATTTTAAGCGCAATAGACAGGTTCGAAATTAATCAATTGAAATGTCCGCTTACGATCCAGACATTTATCCGCATGGTCTTCTGCTATTTAAATTGATTTTTTCTTATATTATTATTTCCAAAGCATATTTTGCGTGGTTCTTATATAAAATGATGATATTAGCTCGCTAAAATATACTTGAAGAGGCACTCTTCTGCCTCATATCACTAGCCATCAACATACATCACGCGTTTAATTTAGTTGAACCTCCACTACATTATTGTCATATTTCGGACACACAAACAAGATTAGTTCATACGTTTAAGAATAACTCTCTTAATCCTTGAATTCATCCAAAATCCAATGCGTAAGATAGGCACATGATCATATTAAGTCGGGACAATTAGAGTTTGACATATTAAAGTGTTCTTTTTATTTAACTACCTCTAAGTAATTAATGAGTATGTTTAGCAAGGTTTTATCGACAATTATAACAAATTTTCCCTAATTTCAATCTTCTTAAGGTAACTTTTCAATAAATTAAGGATCAAGTAAAGTCTCAAAAGGTGGGAGAGAATGTTTCGATATTGATGGCATGAAAGAGGGGTTTTTTTTATATTTTTTTAATTTTCATTCCCATAAAATCTAAATTTTGGTCTTTTAACTATCAAGAAAAGTAATCTACCATTAGATTATTTTTGAATTTTGAAGGCGTGAAAGAGGGTCAATTAATATTACTCACAGTTTGAAAGCATAGAGTAAAAACCATTGTATGGAACTCACAGGGGCAAGCTATTGGCCCAACAACAAAAGAGCGCATTGTTTTAATGCGATTCTCTAAATCATGAGAAAGTATTCTACACTCCATAAAGCACATATATGTTGACCAAGGAAATATACAAAGAAATATTCACACAAAGTGAATAAATTCCCTATTTCACATTAATATTAGTCTTGATGTTAAAACTAAATTGTATTTGTTTAAGAAAGTTAGGAACATTATTTTGAATAGAGTTATCTATAAATCATGGATGATTCGTAGATAGAACATCCATTTTTTATTTTTGTTTTTAGTTGTACGTTACATATTCATTTAATGAATCTCTTTGCTGATTTAGCAAAAAAAAAAATTTGTTTCGTGTTGGATTGTTAAGTAGGGGGCAAAGAGGAGCATGTAGGAATACCAACAACTACATAAGCCCTCTTACTTGCTCTTTCGAGGTCAAGACATATTTCTCCTTGTTGGTCAAAGAAAGGGAAGGTCTTAATTTTAGAACCGAGTCATAACAATTGTACTAAAAGGTGCGGTCAAATCATTTTCATTACAAAAAGAGCTAACTATGCTTGTTGGGTATTCGAATCTTTTCTCGGTTAAATGACTAATATAAGCCCTTAATTAGTCTAAAAAACTTCAGCATGGATGAATTGTTTCCCTTGCAGTTGTTTGATTAAGTTTTCTTTTCTTCATTATTATTATTATTTCTTTTAAAAAGAATTCAGTAAGTTTCTATTTTAACTTTTACCTTAATAAATTTCTCTCTTAATTTTTTATAAGAAAATCCATGTGTAGTTCATGACCTTCAACTAATAAATATGAATATAATTTGTCATAAAAATGGCCCACATTGCTTGCCTTGTCTAATTGGTAGTTATCATCTATATCATTCAACAGCGCATGCGATACAATATTCAATTCCATGATATATTAAGCTTGTTTCTCAAATATCTTAGCACATGCCAAACTGCATTATTTCATATGCAATCCTTCCAAGAATCGCTCAGATGCTGTTTCTTCATTGGATATTAGAACCCTCAAATATCATTAACTACTAAATTTTATTGTAAGCAAATCAAGAACTGCATTTTCTTAGACGAGAAATTAATACGACCTAAGTAGGACCATATTAAATATATCTTAAGACTGTAAATTCGATAGTGTAATGGCGCGTCTCATCCTATACTTCAAATTAGACAAAGGTTAAAAAAAATTTGCAATGAGAGGGCATAGATCGAACTCATAACCTTTGATCACAATGAGTCGTTGCCTCAATACGTCTTCCATCCCTTGGGGCCAATCAAGTATGCATATTGCTTTTTGTATAACAACGGAAAAATTGCACAAATAGTTCCTATTATTTCTCTAAAATTTTAAATTCCTCCATATTGTATAAAATTAATCAATTTAGTCGCTATTATTTTTCAAAAATTTTAAATTTGGCCATGTTATTCAAAATTAGCTAATTTAGTCTCTATTATTTTCAAAAAAAAATTCAATTTAATCACATTTTTTTTAAACAGTAAGTACTAAGTTGAATTTATTATAAAAATAATATGGACTAATTTGGCTAATTTTGAATAATAATGATGAATTTAAATATTTTTAGAAAATAATAAGGACTAAGTTGACTAATTTTAAACAATAGAGATGAATTTAAAATTTTGGGTAAACAACAAGGACCCATTTACGCCATTTTTCAACTTAAAAACAAGACGAATTTCATAATTTTAGACAATAAAGGTTGGCTTAACTGGTGAAATAATATCTTTATGCCGGTGCCAAATTACATGTTTTATTTTATCATCATGTGGCATATATTCTCTTTTACAGGCAATGATGCAGCCCCTTCTCCAATGATAATCCAGAGATCAATTTAATTAGTAAATTAATATTAGGTCAACACTTCCAATTATATGCAATGTCTTAAAAAAATGCATTAATAAGCCATTAATAATTATCATGGGTAGGAATATTACATCACCTGCATGCATTTCATATATCTCCAATTGTGGAATCAAATAATATATGGGGTATATATAGTTGCAGTGATGCATAATCTCTCTCTTACACCTTTCTCAACATAAGAAATGTATCAGTCTTTTTCTGTATACTTTTTCCGGTTCCGTTGTTTAGAAACTCATTTCTACTAATTGATCCTTTTTGTTGTCTTTTTTGTATGCTTTTTTCCCGGTTGCGTTGCCTAGAAATTCATTTCTATAAATTGAATCTTTTTGTTTAATTCACAAACGAAAACTTTACCAGATATATCACAATCGGTTTGATAAATTTCAAGAGGTAGGATATTATTATTACACTATTCCATTTCTTTTTATTATTTGCATTCTTTAATGTACAGAAGAGTACACAAATACAACTGAATTGAAGTGTGTGGTTATAGTTATGTTTTTGTTTCAGCTGTTCCAAGGGAAGCAAACAAATGACGATGGAGGCAACTTAACTAAATCATCAATATTGTCAAAGAGAAGAGGACAGGTGAAAAGGTACTCCTATAACTTAGTATTAATGTTTATGTTGGAGAGGTAATTAATTGTAATGTCCTTTTGGGTACTCAACTTCTTATGTGATCCTCATGTCTACTGGATTTCACTATCGGTCTTCGTCTTTTGTCAGTATTAGGCTCACTGTTCCCTTTTGGGTCTTAACCGTCTCTGTTAATTTTCTGATTTATGTCTGTTTGGGCCTTAAGCCACTCTGTTAACTTTCTGGTATCTGTCTGTAGAGTCTTAGCCCATTATGTTTATTTCACTGTATTCTTTACCCAATTACTTTTGGATCTAAACCTATCTGTAACCTGTTATTTCTAATGAATATTTCTTTTTTTCCACCAAAAAATAAAATAAAATAAAATGATGGGGAAATAAGGACTCTTGTGTTTTTTTTGAAAAAACAAGAAGCTCTTCTATGAAAAATCTTTGAAACTCATACCAGGGTATCAAAAATTTAGAGCCCATGATTTTACATGAAAAATGCATAGTTTAGGTTAGTTAAATACAAAATTTATCAGGATTAACCCCAAAAGGATCAGCTTCCGAACTAATTTGAATCCCAAATGTAAGCAAATTTTTATTTTATGTTCCAAGCGCTCCACTATTGGAATAAAAAATTCTACTTTGTACATGTGGTTATTGACCCATTTTGAATCTAGCCCTACCCTTGAGTACAAAGCTATTAAGCTACTACTAAAATGAGTGATCTCTTGGGAAGTCCTCGTGTTATACTCTCCTTATTACTTTTTGAACCAAAAAAAAAAAGAAAAAAAAGTAACACTTGAAAGATTAGCTTAGGATGTTGTACCTTCTTATCAGACCTTTCTATTCTCTTTTCCCTCGTGAATACATTCGATGGCTTTATAATATTAATCTAACACTTTTATGGCCTACGATCTAGTAATACTTTCGATCACCATTTCTGTGTCGTTAACCAAAATGTCTTCATGTGTACAGCCTCATGCATATTCATTCCTTCCTTGATCGCATACGATTGTCCTTTAATTGTTGTTTAACAACATTATGAATCTTTTTTTAAGTACTCAAGAATCTACTTTTGGTTTCTATCAATATTTAAATGCAAATGGCTTACGTTTCTTCAATTTTTTTGTTGCATTGTACAAGCACATAGTTCCAAATTCTTTGCTTTCTTAGTTTTTGTAATTTTTTATTATGTACTCAGTCTACATATGGACAAATTTCCTTGAAATTAGAGAGACATTTGAAGATGGTAGTAGGTCCAAGATCATGCAAATCCAAATATATCGGCCAATCTGAAAATATAAGCTACTCTTTTGTTTTTTTTCAATGACACACAAATCTCCCTTGAAAATTTTTCGAATACATATTAGGGTGTCGACAGTGACGGATTCAGATATTTATATTCATGATGTGTATTCGTATAATAAGAGAGTTCAGGATGTTCACAAAATATCCAATATAATAGTTTCTCTAAAAAAATACTAAAAAATAAAAAATAAAAAATTTCCAAAGTGAAGATGTGTAAGATGTAGATCCACCACTGAGTCTGGACACATAAACCCATCCATCGGAAGCATTTTTTAAATTAGTCAAATACAAAACTAACAAGATCAGGCCAAAAAATTAATTTTTTTTGTTGATTTATAAATCCAAAACATCAATAATTTTCTTGCTCACATGTCAAATCGTCCACCACTAACCTAAACCTTTGGACTTCTTATGGGCTTCCATTGTCACTCGCATCAAGTGTAAAACGACTTTGATCTTTCTTTGGTAAGACTCTTAGGCTATAATTGACTTAGCTTTTAGATGTTCAAAAGCATTTTTTGTGAATTTGAAAGTTGAATTACCCTGTTTAGTCCATTTTTTAAAGTACTTTTAAGTAAAAGTTGAAATTGAAAAAAGCTAAAAAAATGAGAAACTCTAAATTGAAACTTCTTAAAAATGGTTTTTATGAAACTGTTTTATATAATACGGGATGTTCTTTTTCTTTTTCTTTTTCTTTTTTTCAAATATATCCCTTTATATTTTTTAAAATCTGATATTACCTTCAAAATTTTTAAAAGTTCAATGTTATCTAACACAGATTAAACAATTAACGATTTTTATTTAACAACACTTTTAATAAAAACTCTAATTTAAAAGTTCTATACCGTAAAAGTTGAAATTTTACAATTATAACAAACAGAATCTTATTTGATAAAATTCTCATTTGATAGTGAAATTCACCAAAAAATGATTTTTATATACAATGAATTTTACTTTATATAAGCGTGTTATGCCATCTGACAATATCGATTCGAGAATCTTCTTTCAATTATTTCTGTGTTCCAGTAACTGCATCGGTCAACATATTGGCATCATTATTCTCCACTATACATAACATAACCTAGCTATAAGTAGCCTCTTTAAGTTCCAACTGCCTTGTTTTCAAGAATTACGCCAATAGATTTTCCCTCTTCAGTGGACTAATCAGTTATCTCCATACCCATTCACGAGTTGGAGGCTTGGAGCATTGCCTTTTTTTTTTTTTTTAAGGGGAAAATGAATTAATTAATTTCAAATATTTATGTATTTTGATATTTTAGTTTCAAATATTTTAAATTAAATATTTTAATTTTAAACGTTTTATATAAGAGACACCGTTAGTCCATTAGCTCATTTCTATTAAATTTACTTTGTTAATATCACGTGATTTGCACGTCATGTGTAAAAAAAAATGTATACAAAGTTAAATTGGTCATTTAACTTACAACTCATTCTCACAAAATATCATCCGATCCTTAATTCTTCCCAATTTAATCTTGTATACTTTTTTTTACTCGTAGTGTGCTAATCACGTGACCTTAAGTTAACAAAAATTAACTAATAGACTAACGGTGTCTCTTATGTAAAATATTTAAGACTAAAGTGTCTGATTGAAAACGTTTAATACCAAAATATCAAAATAAATAATTAATATTTGGAACTAATTGAGCCATTTTCTCTTTATTTAATCACCATCAATGATTCAGCTTCAGTGAACCAAGCCTTAAGCATTGCATGAAAGTTCAGCTAGCTAGCTAGTGAAAATATTTTAATTGTCCACCATTAGAAGGCCTGACCAAAAGTTTCTTCTACTACAAACAGCTTGTTGGAGAGTAAATATAATAAATTTCTTTTTAATAATTTAAATTTTTAGATAACGTGATCACTTAATATGATATATATATCAGAGTCTATGTATTAAAATTTTTTTGGTTCAAGTCTCGCTCCCACTCATTTGAAAGTATAAAAATTATTTATGTGCAAGACTGAAAAATAACGAATCATATGTTTACATGCAAGGGCGTATTAAGGACTAAATATTATAAGTTCATCCCTAATAATTTTAAGTTTTTAAATGAAATAATCACTCAATATAACTTGATGAAAAGAAACTATAAGTTTATTGATTGCTTGATCTCGCATCGCACCTTTTGATATTCTCATCCAAATCTTCATTATTCTCTTCTATCTACTCAAAGAACTCTTTGCGTTGATTTCGTAAAATATGTCTTTTAAAATATTTTCAGGACTTCAATAAGTTTGTAGTACCTAAGAACAAGTGCATATAATCCATAAGAACGAGTACATATAATCCATTAACTAACTAAAGAAACAAAGAGTAAATTACTTATTTAATCCTTATTTTTTAAAATGTACTTTTTTAATTTTGTATTTTTATTATTTATCTTAACTTAGTCTTTATCTTTCAAAATGTACCATTTTAGTTCAATATCTTTGTCATTATCATCCACATTAGTCTTTCACCATTTTTTTGTCCAAAATCTAACGAAATAAGCACGTGACTAAAAATGTATATTTTGAAAGATAAGAATTAAGTTGAGAAAAATGAAAAAGATACGGGATTAAAATATACATTTTGAAATATAAGGATTAAGTTGAGACAAATTATAAAGATACAAAACTGAAATGGTATATTTTAAAAGATAAGGATTAAATTAAGACAAATGATAAAAATATGAAAATAAATAGATAAATTTACCCAAAAAAATTATTGTTTCGACTCATCTTGAGAATGTCAATCGAAATGCACAAGTCAGGGTTATGACCCTTTACAAATAAAATAAGTTAAAAATAATAAATAAATACAATAAATTTTCCTCAAAACGTAAGTCAAGTCTGAGAAGAGAAATCATAAAAATTTATAGTTGATTGCATAGCCATCTCTCCACACATCCCAATTTATCTAATTGCTATCTCTGTCATTTCTAGAGCACAGAAAGAAATGGTGTGGATAAACTGTAGCAAAAATATAATTGACATGCAAATCTCTCTCTCTCTCTCTCTCTCCTTTTTTCGGGTTTGAGACATGCAGAAACTCTTTGTCTACCAAGCATCACGATGCTGAATAATTTAATAATTGTAAAGATTCCCTCTCTTTTTTCTTCTTCTTCTTCTTCTTCTTTTTCTTTTCCCTTTCAATTACTAAAATGTTGGAAATTCTCAAGTACCTTATGTTGCAATAGGCAATTCTAGCTGACCTTATCATAAGGTAAATTCCCGTATATAAGTTCTCTAAATTTTTACTAATCTTATATGCGTAGAGTTGAATGTAAAACGGTAACTGATTATAGTCTTTATTAATCTTATAAAATAATTTAAGATATTATTAAATTATCTAACCTTTTTACAAATTTTAATATATAAAACTATTTAACCAGTACCCTAAATATGCAAGAAGAAATTCTTACCACTGTCGACATTACCTATATTAAAGGAATAAACCATGTGATTTTTGTCAAAGTAAGGAATCAAAATTAAAAAGAACCCGACAATCATTTCTTCCATAATATTTGGACTAACAAGAGAAGCCAAAAAACATAACTTGAACAAATTGCTTACTCAAAACGATTGGCCTATGTACTCTCACCTCCCGTCTATAGTAAGAAAAAAAAAAAAAAAAAAAAAAAAAGGGAAAAAAATACCAAAACTCTTCACCAGAAATTCACAAGATTTTTCCCCCCTCGTGGCCCCTCTCCAAAAGATATTTGGCATTTGGTCACGTCATTGTCTGTCTTCCCATTGAGGGGTCAATCTTGTTTCCTCAACACCCAATGAAAAATTCAGTAAAGATTTGAGTAATCTTAAAGATGTTATTGGTGCGGCTGATCTCATTCACACCTATCCGCCAATGTGGAAAAACATTACACGGAGCCTCTGGCAAATATACGGGACGTCTTCTTCGGTGTAGTTCGCCGCCCCACGTGTTCCTGTTGGCTAAAACGTGTTGGACTTATTTCTTCTTTACACGGACAGCTTTGTGGAGGAAAATGTTGGGATTCGACTCTTTATTTTCACTTTTTTTTTTTGTTTTTTTTTTGTTTTACTTGTTTCATATTATAATTCACTTTCCTTTTTAGAAAACCTCATTTAATGTGCATCTTTATCAATAATTATACTATTAAATAATTATAGTTGGAGTAATTAATATTAATAGAGAAGTATCCTAAGAAAAGACTAAGTAAAATTTATTGCTTTAAGTATATTAATTATATTTTTTAATCTTTGTAAAAATAAAAGTAGGCTTATTTTTGTGAGATGAAAGGAGTATTATATTTTGAAAGTCGTTAAGTTTTACTGGTCAAAGCCAATAGCGATCCCTTTGTGTGATATGTGTTTCATAAGTGTACCCAATACTACTGTACCAGTATAGTGATGTTATTGGGACTTGAATTCTCTCATAATCTTATCTCATAATTATAAACTAATAATATAATTATGATAATATGATTTGAACGATTCAAAATTATTAGATCTTTTTGAAGTCCAAATTGATTGTTGGCATATAATTATGTTTTAGGATTTAAATTTTTTTATAATATTATAATTACACGTACTAATAGTACGAGGGTTTTTTTTTTTTTTTTGGTCAAATAGTACGAGGGTTTGATTCATCATGTATCTTATGACACATGATGATATATCTCCTTTTTTTTACCGACACTGCCATTTTGTGAGATAGGGGGGATAGCTGTCAAATCTTTACCCTCTTATGTGGGACGTATGAGGGGTAAGTTCAAGCCCCCGTGAAAGGTGAACACCACCTACAATCATCAGCCTTCTTTTTTTGGCCTCTTCTTACTTTAAAGGGCACATAGGGGGAAGGCAGATCTAGACAGATGGTGGAATCTAGATTCTCTAACAATTAGGGTAGTTTTAATAAATTCTCTATTTTTTTAAAATAATAGAATATTAAATTGATGATTTGTCTATTTTTATAAATTATTTATTTTAATTTTATTTTAATAATATTTTTTATTTTAAACTCTCTATTTAATTCTATTCAAATAACTCTTCATATTTTTTATAAATTCGTTACTTAATAACCTCTTTTTTATTTTTTATTTTTAATTACTAACTACTTTGTTCTAATAAAATTTGTAATATTAATATAATTTAAGTTGTTAAATGTTATTGTTATTATTTTTCTAATATTAACTATTCTTTATTATAAATAAAATTACTTGATATTTTATTACCTCTACTTGATACTCGTGTATGTCAAAGCCTCTTACATGATATAAATAAAATTTTGAATGTTGCTATATATGTTGGATGAAATACCAACAGCAATAAATAAATAAATAAATAAATTGAACCTTTAACTCATTTCAGCAAGATTCACTCGTTGCTTGACAAATTAAAAAAAAAAAAAAAAAAAGCATCACAGTTCGACAAATGAGAAAAAATATCACAGCTCAACAAATTAAGAAAAACATCAGCTCTACTTTGGTGGAGTTTTGTGAAGAGCTTGACAAATTATTAAAAAAAAAAAAAAAAAAAAAAAAGCAGAAGTAGTGAACATTTGAAGCTCGCTGCTTCTAGCGAGAAGAAGATTGCATTTGGAGAGGTTTCTATTTTGGAGAGATCCAATAGTTAGGCTGTTGGAGTGCTTTTTTTGAGTTCACTCTCTATTTTAGTTAAAAAGTCAAAGTAGCAAGTTACTCTTACATAAATATTCAAATAGTGGGTATCAAATTTTGAAGTCATAATTTCGTACTAATATCAGGGTACTAATTTTTTTTTTTTCAATGACGAGTTTTTGTACTAATATCAAGACGTCAAATTTCAAAACTTATAATTTTGTCTAAAAAATATATGATTTAATTTAATTAAGCACAAAACTTACGTGTTATCGAAATTGGCCCTAAAAAGAAAAATCAGACACTTCTTCTTTTATATACAATGTAGATGTAAAAATCTTTTTACTATAGCTATTTACTAAAGTTAAAAAGGGAAATGATATGGACTTTTGGATCTTTCCAGTGAAAGCTTTGCATGATTTTACTTTTCTTTTACCCTATTAAATAAGGTTTGTCATCCTCTGATTGGCCATCCTGGAAATTCTTTAATCTGTTGCTTTCAATTTAGCTCTATGGTTGGTAGATGAAAAGCAACCTTTCATTTCAAAAGTTTCACAAAACTTACTGTTTCCAGATAAAACTCAAATCTGTTACAGACAATGCTACACCACCTTATTTTATCTTCTTTTATTTACCACTAATATTTTTTTGAAGATACTTTTCCATGATAAAATATCATGTATTGTACTATAATAGGTTAGTTCTACTATTAAAGTGCCTTGAACGTAAGCGATAAATTTTCTCATGTATTTTGTTCGAATTAGTTAATTAGTTATTTTTATAAAGATAGTCCTGTATCTAATTAAATCATGTCATATATTTTTTAGGTAGAATTCTATATCTTGAAACTTATACCATGGTGAGGATAGAAAAATACTTCCTAAATATTCCCCGTCATAGAAAATATATCATTTCCGTCTTTATTTGAATCCCAAGCATTTTCTTGTGACAAATTATGGTGTAAGTTTGAAGGACTTTTTAACATGTTTTTTATCGTAAAAAATGAACTATTTAATGGACTGAGCTGTGAAGAGATTGATTGGGTGACCGGTGGTCCACTACCGAATCTATGAGGAAGAATGATTTGGGCCCACGACAAAATGGGAAATCATAGTTTTTTCTTCCCAGACTTTATAAAAGAGAAATTTCTGGTCGTCTATGGTCTCGTCCACTTTTAGGTGATGTAGGTCCTCCACCTCGTCAAATCTATGTGCTCCACATATCATCATCTTTTTTGACCTATAATACTTTTTTTTAATTTTTTTTTATTCTTTTGTATTTTTTCTGGTGGTCATTTGCAATTTTCATGAACTATATAGAGAAAATGACTCTTTTCGAGAAAAGACACGTAAATAGGAATGGATTCAAATTTTTTATTTATTGAGATTAAAAATAAATAATTTAATATTTATATATAATTAATTTTTTTTAATAAAGGTTAAATTAATTTTTTGATTTAAAAATATCTTTAAAATATAAATATTTTCAAAAAATACAGATTTAAATTACTCGTTAATAATCTTATTCTTAGAGTTAGTGAGAACTGTAGGCCCACTGGCCACAAGCTAAATCTGGCCCTGTACGTGAACACCTTAAAGTAAAAGAAGAGTAAGGATCCTTTACATAATGTTATGAATTATATTCAATAATTGTGAAATATTTATATTAATTTTATTATATATGTATCAATAATTAATAATTATTGAATCTTGCATAATGTTATAACATTATGAGTAGATTTCTATAAGTGAAAGTCTTTGTTTTTATTTTTTTGATCATGTGAAGTTTTTAATTTTTTCTGTCAAAGTATGTGAAAGTTGATATCATATCCTAATAGGAAGCAAGGTTCACGAAGCATCTATTACACTTTTTTACATGAGAACTATTTATTTGTTGACAACAAAAAATAAACTATTTATTTGGCGCAATCTCATTAGTTTTTGGCAGTTTATTAATTATGTGGAACATATATTAATAAATTTAGGTGATGTTATTCATTTCTTGTTCATCCTTAAACAAAAATCGCATTCTTTATTAAAATCAAGAGTCTCTTTACTAGAAAATCCAAAATTTTATTTATTGAATCAAGAAAATATTAATTAAAAAAAAAGATGCCAAGACATTAATCTAACACTTTATTAAAATTAAATACTACAAAATTTGTGGATCTTATTTTTTCCATGTCGCTGCCATCTATATATTCTCACCTTGTTTGGATTACAATTTAAGGGAAAAGAGAGTATCCCTCCATCGTTGAATTGGGTGAATTTTACAATTCTCTCAATCACTCCTTTTTCTATCATTATTTTTTCACCTTCTATTTGAAATTTTACATGACATGTTAATTAGACTATTTTTATTTCTCTTTCTTCCTTTTAATTCTTTTCTCTCTCTTCAAATTTTTCTCTTAATTAATATTTATCCAATTTTTTTTTTTTTTTTGTTTAACCATATATGATACCATGAAAGGGAAAAATACTTCCTTGTATGGATACAAAAGAGGTACATAAATCATTTTTATTTGAAATTATCTTTTCCTTTTTTTTTTCCTTCTCCAATCTCAAGAAAGGCATAAAACTCTTTGATTTCCTTTACCTTTTTTTTTTTTTTTTTTGCAATCCAAATAAAGAAATCTCTTTCGTATTCTTTTATTTTTTCTTTATTTTTTGTCCACTATCTTATTTTTCTTTTCTTTTCTTTTCTTTCCATTGTGCAATCCCCTCCAAACAGGGGTTAATGATTTGAGAGCAAATATCTGTCGTAATTGCTCTTAACCACCACAAAAATAGAAAGTAGGTAGTAGAAATGATCGTGATGAGTATTCTTATTGTGGTCCACCACGTATAATTGCATGCCTATGTGAAAGTGAATATCACAATCATTTTCCTGTAATCTTACTTATGAAGCACGGCGTAATGCTGCAATTCAATGTCTTAGGTAGTGTAGAGGAATTAATGCAGTAATATCCTTTTCATTCCATAATTTAAGCCTTGATGGGAGTTTTTGTCCATGTAGAAGTCTCGAGATGAGAAATTCGAAGCTCTTAGAAGGGGGAAAACAAAGAAAAACTTGAGTTTCTCTTAAAATTTTGATTTCGTTATCAACTAAGAACAAAAGTGATTATCATTGAGAGTATAAATATATACTTTTTTTTTATTACAAATATTACTTTTTTTTAATTGATATGAAATATGTATTGAGACGTGTCTGTAATATAAAATTTATTAATTTTAGAATAAATCTAATATGATCTTATCTATATGAGTTATTCGTCATAAAAAAAAAGCGCAAGCGCATGGGGGAGGAGGGGGAGAGGATGTCATCGAAAGGAGCCAATTTTCTTTTCTTAGTAGAATATATTTGTTGAGTTATGCAATGTGAGGAAGTCTTAGGCTCCGTTTGTTTGCTGTAAAATATTTTACCGGAAAACATTTTCCGGATTTTACAGTGTTTGGTAACACTGGAAAATTAGTCAACCGTAAAATGTTTTCCAGTCAAAAATTGCGGCTGCTTTTTCTTAATTTTACGGTGTTTGGTAACACCGGAAAATTGGTCAACCGTAAAATATTTTCCGGTCAACAATTGCGGCTAGTACAAAATTATGTAAAATGTTTTCATGTCATTTGGGATAAGAAAACATTTTACCGAACTTACCGTACATCCAAACACCAGAAAATATTTTTCAGTATTTTATTTTCCAGTAAAATATTTTCCCTCAATAAGTTATTTTACGGCAAACAAACGGAGCCATGTAAAATATTTTATTTTTCAGGAAAACACTTTCCACGGAAAATATTTTACACAAGTAAGTTATTTTACGGCAAACAAACGGAGCCTTAGTAAAAAATAAACTATCATGTGCTTTGAAAATAGTTTAATATATTGCGTGGAACCAAATTCTCTAAGCTTATGACTCGATTTATAATGAACCTATTTGGCTAATATCATTAGTGGTTAGGTATCATGGTACTTATGAGGTGGATATTATTTCTTCCAAATTTGTTTAATAGATTGACTTCAAGAGCTTTTTTTCATAGAAATAAACTACTACTTTGTGTTGTTATTCATATGTTAACCTAATCCTACAATCAAAAGTATGAAAATTTAGATGGGTTATTCGGGATTCAGTATAAGTTGTCAGGGTTCGAATTCTAGAAGCGGGGTAAAAAACATTCAGATGTTTATCTATGGACATATTAGGGCTTATGGCAGATGAATCTTGATCTGCAATCAAAGTTTATCCACATACACTTAACCATTAGTTAATTATGATAACTCAAAATCTTAATAAATAAAATATTCCAAATTATTTACCAACGGAGACTCAAAAATAATTATTAGGATCATTAACCTAATTTTTAGATATAACTTCATCGACCAATAGATCACGTATTCACACATAATTAGTTAGTGTGCAAATCATATATATTAAAAAATTGCTTATTTCAAAGTGAATATTTTACTCCACACATAATTATGAAGAAACCTTTGACAATGTTAGTGGCATTATTAATAAATGGAATAATATAAAAATTAAATATGTTATATTCTTTGTTATCAACGGTGGCTATAGAGCTCCAATTCCAACTCATCATCTTATGCTAATTTTATAAGCCCATTCAAAATATCATGTCATTATTTTATATGTCTCTTCATGTTAATAGGCCAAGTATAGAGAAGTTTCCTAGATATTACAATGATAATAATTAGTAAATAAAATATTAATTATCAATTTTGCTTTCTACAACAGGTTGAGAGTAGTCCGCGAGATGAGATTGGTGGGTGAAGGTAAACGTAAATATTTTACCATTATATACAATTAGACTAAGATTAATGGAGGTGAAGTCAGATAGGTTTGACCAAAAAAAAAAAAAAGTCAGATAGGTTTGAATTCTCGTTACTAATAAAAAAGATAAACGAAATAATAATTATTAATAACGCCTAAGTTTTATCTCTTAATTAAAAAGATAAATAAAATAATAATTACTAATAATATATATTATTCTGTATCACCTAATCTTTTATCTCTTAATTAGTATTTTATGCGATAAATCATACATGTAAATGACTCATTTATTTAAAAAATAAATAATATAATATCCGCCACGTAAAAAAATAATAGTGGGTAATGCTAAAAAAAAAAAGAAAAAAAAGTGTACCATTACTTAATAAAAAGTCATGGAAGCAAGTTTAAAACATTATCACATGTAAATAACTCCTATCAATTATTCTAATAACAATCTTTTGCAACATATGAGCGCCACAAGAATTGGTCCAAGTGGTGTCACAACTCACAAAAAGAAGTTACCTAATCTAAAGATACCCCCAACACCATAAACCACCAAGAAACTAAGCAAAAAAATAAACAGATAAAGTCTCCATTCTTATACGATAATTAGGTAAAGGGATGAAATAATAATTTATTATAATAAATAATTTAATTTTAAATCACGATTTCAATTTTATCGTTAAAAAAAAAATTTCTCGTTCTTTTATGTAACGTATACTTTAACAAGACACTAAAAGTTTGTGTAGTTTCAAAAGCATGAAAACACGTTTAATACCACAAACACGTACGCTGTTTATGTCACTGTACACAAAAGCCAACCTCTTTGTTTTCTTCTCCTCAGCATAAAAAAGATCTAAAACAATGGATTTTGATCTATCTCTATCTTCCTTTTCTCGATATCTTAACTCACCTCATCATTTTCAGGCAAGTGACGTCAACTTTCCCGGCTAGTTCTTCAGTTTCCGGCCTAGTCAGTACCCCTCATTTCATGCACCATTTTTAGCCTGAAAAAACAAAGGTCTTTCACATCAATTCCCTTTGAAATTTCGGGGTTCTGTTTCTCTTATCATGTTGTTTAGTCTTCATCGAAATTGGCTGATGTGTGTTGCGACCATCTTATCCTTTATAATGACTAGGTTCACTACTAGGATCATTATTACTATCAATACAAGTTTAAACATTTTTAGATTAGTTTATTAAACTTGGCATGTAACCAGTCTCGTTTGTGGGCTTGGAACCCACAGTGATATATATTTCTTAATGTTATGAAAATGAAAGAACAAGGTACAAGGGTAGAGATATTTTGAGGCTTATGTGGTATATCTTCTACATGTTTTCATGTTAGTTCTTTTGTGTGTGTGTTTATATGTATATGTATGTGTAAAAATTGTTTTGTGTGTTTGCTTGGTTTGTGGGAAAATGGAGGCTAGTAGTGAAAATGGAATGCTTATGCAACTTTTTAATGCATAAGTTTTTGTCTTGGCATTGTTTAGATGGAAAGAGAACTAATAAAGAATTTTCTAGATTCAATTTTTTTTCATGTGTGTTCATTCTTTGACAATTCTGAGCAAGCTAACAGTGTAGTAGACATTGCCTTGTTGGAATTCCATTTAAGAGTTGTGAATATTCTCTGCTTTTCTTGTACTGTGTAAAGGTTCTTTAATCCATTCCAGATTCATCATTTTTTTATATTTTCCATATTTTAAAATCTTCAGATTCTTAGCTTTCTGAGTCAGATCACACATATTTTCCTCGGATAAGAATATCACAATCCTATGCAGCCATCATGTGATTGTACAAATAAGTATCTAAATGTGGAGCTATATGTATGATATGATGTGCTTTTTGGATATGATGTGTGTATTCAGATAAGGAACTGTGCCTTGTATTGCAGGGCGTTGAGTTGGGGGAGATATCGAGATATGGGTCGAATATCTTCCATGTTCAATGGACTGGCAAGGTCATTTTCGATCAAGCGCAGGAAGAACAGTTCAGGGGATTTAAGTGGAAGAGAAGCCGTGGAAGCGATGGCTAGGGACGCAAAGAAGAATGAACTGATATTAAGATCTTCAGGATTTGTTAATGTTGATGGGACCGAGAATTTTGCTTCTGTTTTCTCCAAAAGAGGGGAGAAAGGCGTGAACCAAGATTGCCTCATCGTCTGGGAGGTACATTTACTATAGTACATTTTGCGATCTTCCGGTCATTGGACACCAAAATAACCAATGATGTAGTTCCTTTAGGCTTCTAGCATTGCTGGTGATATAGTAGCTTTGTTCTTCATCAATATGTTTGTTATACTCAAATATGGCTATTGTTTCGAGCATTACCGTGATGCATCTTGTTTCCATGTAGGAATTTGGCTGCCAAGAAGACATGATGTTCTGTGGGATATTTGATGGACATGGTCCATGGGGACATTATGTTGCCAAGAGGGTCAGAGAATCAATGCCTTCATCTCTGCTGAGAAATTGGCAGGAGATGCTAGCAGAAGTGTCACTTGATCCAGCTTTTGATCTGGAATCAGATAAAAAACTTCAGAGATTTAATATATGGAAGCATTCCTACTTGAAGGCATGTGCTGCTGTTGATCAGGAGCTGGAAAATCACCAAAGAATCGATACGTTCAACAGTGGGACGACTGCTTTGACCATTGTTAGACAGGTAGACAATCATCTCTTAAAGGACTCATGCACCAATATAAAAACACGGACTAATTGCAACATTTACTTTTAACATCCTAAATATATTCTTTCAATCTTTTAGAGCCAATCCTTCTCATGATCGACTATCAGAAAGTGGATGGCTGTGTCACAATCTGAAATAATGTGTGGTTTGGTTGAATCAGATGAATATCATAACTTATAAGCGCTAATCGTGGTCAAGGGATATCCTTCAATGATAAAATTCTAGTCATTAGTTGTATGCACTTCATTAATAAGCAAATCCACATTCATTTACCCGGTCTTCTGGGTATATATATGCATTTCAAACTTCAATTGTAAATTTGGCTCTGTTTGAGTAAAATATGTACTTCTCCTCTTGAGTAGTTAACTTCAATTGGAACCTGCTGAGAATATGCATTCGGCAGTGTGATTAGTTAGGCCTTTGCAATGAAAGTTGGATTCCCTTGTAAGCTGGGAAATATTCAAGATGCATACTATATATGGAGAATATTAGTATATGAGCAAAGAATATGTATCACCACGATTCTGGCCTCTTATATGTTGCCAGACTTGCATAAAACAGAGGTGCTTGCATTACAACTTACTAAATGGACTGATCGCCAAATATGATGTTATTTATCTGCCCCCGTATGTTTATTTGCTTGGTTAATTTGTAGTTTGAAAATATACAAGTATCAAGCACAATTTGCTTATCTTCCTGATTTTTTATCTTTCTTCTAGGGGGAGAATATCTTTGTTGCCAATGTTGGCGACTCACGCGCTGTGTTGGCTACCACTTCTGATGACGGGAGCTTGGTAGCAGTTCCGCTCACTATTGACTTCAAGCCTAATTTGCCTCGTTAGTCTCTTTCACTCAATTGTCTTCCTCTCTCCTTCTACTCTCTCTCTCGTTTGTAACTTTTCAAGATTACTAAAACCCTGCTAATAATGTCTACAGAGGAAGTTGAGAGGATAACTCAGTGTAATGGCCGAGTATTCTGTTTGCACGATGAGCCCGGGGTGCACAGAGTGTGGTTACCAGATGAGGAATCGCCTGGTCTAGCAATGTCCAGAGCTTTTGGAGACTACTGTGTGAAGGATTATGGCCTGATTTCTGTACCTGAAGTGACACAAAGACGTATAACTACCAGAGACCAATTTGTCGTGCTGGCCACAGATGGGGTATGTATGTTAGTTAGTTGTTTATTCTCGATGAAGCCCCTTGGTCATGGCATCATTTTGCAAGGTTTGAGGAATAGGGGGTTCAACCTCGTATGGCTATCTTCCCTTGCACGCCTTCCCATTGCCCTTCCCCCAATAAAATGAGAAGCAAAAAGATTATACTCGATTTCTTCAAGAGATATATGAGCACACAAATTTGAAGTTACATTATGGCAAGTCGGTACTCAAGCATGTCTTTAGGATTCTGTATTAATTCATCAAACTCCTTTCCCTGAGAGAGGTGCATTGAAGAACTAATACTCCCAACATTTTTCCAGTATAGAAGAATAATGCTGTTAACAATTTTAACCGGGCGTGACAGATGAAAGAAAAGGAAAAATAATTTCTCGATATGAATCATTGAGAGCTATATAGTTACTTAGTCATTGTGATGTATATAATGCGTCAAATTTTCTGTATCTTAAAGAGTTCAAGCATCTCAATTTTCACACCGAGGATAAACATTTGACGTGACTGATCGTAATATTTGCTTGGCTATGAAGGTCTGGGATGTTATTTCCAACCAAGAAGCTGTAGAAATCGTATCCTCAAGTTCAGATAGGGCGAAAGCGGCTAAGCTTCTAGTACAATGCGCCGCCCGTTCATGGAAGCGCAAGAGGAGTGGGATTGCCATGGATGATATTTCAGCCATTGTACTTTTCTTTCATGATTCTCCTTCATCTCAGCACGTTCATCCTGTAACTGAAATGAAATAGTACTAAGGAAACAGCAAGGTAACTGCTGTTCCATATATTGCAGCTCTCTCTCTCTCTCTCTCTCTCTCTCTCTCTCTCACTCACACACACACACACACTCACTCACGGAAGCTCCATTGGGAGTTGTTGAGTGATCACATTTCCTAGCGTTAGGTGTTGGGTTTAATTCCTGATGGGGGGCGGGGTGTACAGAGTTTAGAATTATTATCATCGCACTAATAAAAAAAGATATTTTTTTGGATTAAATTGTGTTATTTTTACAAGTATATATGTCTATATCTAAGAACCTAAGTACTAGATTTAGAAAAGACCTGTTAGACGACATTGGTCTGAAATCATTGCAAGTAGCATTTTTCTCCTTTTTCGTGTTGGCATATAGTAATTATTGTCAGAAGCCGTTTCCTTAGAATGAAACTATATCTCAACCCAAAAAGAAAAGAGACTCCGAGTCAAACGTCGACAAGCACATTGAACTATCATATTTGATTGAGAAAACTTAAATCAATATTAAGAAAATGAGGTGCCTAATATAAAGCTCAATCGCATGAGTAAATTGAAGTGCTAGATGGTCCAGATGTCACTACTTTCACAGTTCAAGAGCCCAACCCTAGATCATCGGCCCATCAGCTGCATTTAACTGTAAACTATATTGTAATACTCACATCGGCGGTAGATAATATATATGTATAGTTTTTAAAGAATAACTAAAGTTAATCGTTTTAGTTCAGTTGATTTGAGGCTTAAATAGTCATTTTTTATGTTTACAACACTAATTTTGTCTGTTAGTGTGGAGTTCTGGGTTCGGGAAGTAACTTATACCCTCATTAGTTTTAAGTGTAATGTTTTTGAAAATGATGAAATCTGCATAATTATGCGACTGCCAAGAAAAAGTAGTTTCAAATGTAATCTTCTCGTAATGAAATGAAGAGTAACGTTCCAGGAAAATATTTCAGGAACTGCACTCTGAAATCACTGAAAGAATACAATGCTGATGAGCATTCTTTTCATCTTTTGCTCTTTCAGCAAAGAATCTACTTATCAAATTCTATTTGCAAAATTCTTGAATGAGCAAATCTCCAACTTTTCCACTTCTAAAAGCCACACGCGCGCGCGCGCGCACAAACGCGTGTACATATACATTCACAGCCATCTGTCCTACTGTATATACAGTTGCAGAATTTGTTACTGCTACCATGGATTAATGTTCAATGAAACACTTGAGGAGATGCATAAAACTCACTCTCAATAATAACCGGTCTCAAGTCTTCTTCCCGCATGAACTCCAAAGGAAAAGATACAAGAAATCCTCTCACTGACTTCAACTTCTCCATTGGATCTGTTACTGTGACTTCACCATTTTCATAACGTTCAAGTCTCTCCGGGGCTACTCCCAAATCAATAGTTGTGTGTCCGAGTTTCTCCTTCCAGTAGCTCGTACTTTGTCTGAGCGCAGACCTAACGGTAACAGAGTGATTAGTGCGAGAGAAAAATAATGGAACAACAAGGAAGAAAAAAGAAAAGGGTGCTCATGACATTGCCGTACCTGGAGTGTATGAGGTCGTTAGGTATACAGGAAAAGACATCTTGGTAAATCATGGCATTCGCCTGTGACACACAACTAATAGTTAGTTTCTGCTTGAAGGGTTAAACAACACATATGTGAAAATACATCTTGCACTCTGCTATTGATCAAGCATTATAATTTTTCACGCAAAAAATGAAAAGTGTACACTGCTATGGATTAAGCATAGAACATCTTTTTTACCGGAGAAATGAAAAAAATCACTGTTAACCAAGCAGAAAGAAGGCATAACGAGTTGGATATTCGATTGCAAATATCATAAAGCTTCTGATTCCTTAGCTGCATGTTTGTGTAAGTACCAAAAATATCACAGGGATTGAAGCTTTAATAACAAGAACTAAATAACTGTATATGATCCTGTGTGGAATGGATTTCTGCGTGTTACTCTGTGCGAGCACGCGTTGGTAGACAACAAGGAATTACTGGGGGTTCATTGGAATCTTGTTAACACGAAATGTACTTCATTGCAAGCTACTTAAACATAGAAAGATACATCTTTTATATTGAAATATTGTTCTCACCATTGCAGTCGCCATCCACAAGTCCTTGTAGGTGTTCTCTGCTATAGGATCTCTGATTTGACTAATCTGGAAAAGAAGAAATTATAGCCGAACATTGTTAAAAAATATGATGTATTGAGAATACCAGAGAACATATAAACACTCTCAAATGCTTGAGAAAGTGCAACATGATTAATGCTTAATACTAACCTCGCCAGAGCGTAGGCCAAGGTGCTCCGCCCACAAGGAAAGCCGTAGTGTAAAAGCAAATTTTCCGGCCTTCCATGACTCTCCATTCATTGATGAATCCACAAATTCTTTATCTGCAATAACTATACCAATCTGAAACGAGAGCATTAAGTTTACTCTATGTTCTTCTCTTGGTTCAGAAAGTCTGAAAAATGTTTATAGACCACTGAGTAGTTTCAAACCAATGACCTTCTGAATGATGATGAAATCAAAACAAGGGGACTAGTATCAGAAGGGCATATTAAGGTCTCTTAAAGTCTGAATGTGTAAGCATAGTACTAAAAAATCTATAAGATTTTTCTTTTAATTAGTCATAGTTTGAAGCCCAGCTCCAACTACTCCGGTCCCTCCTCCTAAAGGAAGCAAGCGGCATCTTGTACGATTTGCGTCCTGGCCATTTGCAAGCGAAGTATTCCTCTAGGCCTGAACCGGCTGGTAGCATACTCTGAACATTTTCTCCTAAACCAACCTGAGTATGTGAAGTGGCTTTCTTTTTTCTTATCCCAGTGCATTAAAATTGCTGGAAATTTAGCCCCCCCGATACACATGTTTTTTCTATCTATAGATCACTCTGCAATGTCGAAGTAAATAAATATCTAAATTCTCACAATTTGGTGTCTTCATTTTTTGTGTAAGTTTTAATGTCTTCATCATCATCTCACATATTCCAATAATCAACTTCCTGCTTTATTTATTTATGGTTGATAAGTATACTGCTACTTTATAATCTGCTTGAAGCCATTACTGGAAGTGGCTTAGCTTTGGAGAAAACCAAACGTTGATCACATACAGAGTTCTTCATTATAGGCCACAAAATGGGAGAATAAAATAGAGAACTGACTTCTTTATAAGTTATTCAAGTGCAAAATCAATCCAAAAGGCAAGAAATTTACCTCAGAGTCTCTTGATCCAAGCAGACTTCTGTCATTTATATTTGATGATCCAACCAAGGCAATACGATCGTCTACTATCATCACTTTGCTATGGACATACACCTGCATAAAAATATAATACACATTTTGAAGAATGTTTACAAATTTTAGAAGAAAAACCGATTACATTTTACACATTTGAAATGAAAAGCATCAATGCATTACCAAAAAAGAAAGAATGGGAGATATCTCATGCAATGTAGTACATGGCCACGATGTGAAGCAGGAAGATTATCTGTCTACATAGCATAGCTTATTTTCTTAGTCATGAAAGATAGTACCTGGCTTGTCACTAATGGACCACCATCACAAAGTCTACCATACGTCCTGAGGCCATAGAAAGATATGTAATCACTTGCTTTTTGACCCAATAGAGCATTAAGCTTATGCAGTATTGAATCTTTTCCTCTGCAAATTGTTCTATACTGCCAATGCATCAGTGCTCTCACAGTCGCTGCACCACTGTCATCCAGACCACCCTGTAGTTCATACATTAGATACGAGAGATAAGAATGAATATGAAAGAGAGAATCTCTTTGATGACAGTAATCCTACCTGGAATCCAGGTAAGAGTGGAATAACTATAATCACTCTGAAACACTTCTGCTCTTTGTGGGCTAGCAGTATACGTTTGTACAAAGCATCAAGTACACGATTCTGTATGATTTCATCCCCTGGAAGACCTGATATGAAGAATTGGTTCTGGAAGTGGAAAGGAAGTATTCAGTGTGAATAACCAGTATGTTCACCGAAAATCAAAAGTTATTGTCAGTTACAGCATTTACCTCAATGTAGATGAAGTGTTCAGCCTTCTCAATTAAAGAACAATAAGCTCTGTGGATGCTGTCTTCAGTTTGACTTGTCCCAGCAGACCACTGGCTCACGCTTCTGATAACCTATCACTCACCAAACAGCAAAAACAATCAGAACAAGCTTGAGATATTCTTGGCTGCAGAAAGAGAACCACCAAAAGAACTACTACATGTAGGTTGAGTCCTTAAAACCAACCAAGCCTTATCTCACGAAGTGGGGTCAGCTATATGGATCTGATGATGCCACTCATTCTTGTCG
Organism: Ehretia macrophylla; assembly: GCA_037974665.1. NCBI lineage: Eukaryota > Viridiplantae > Streptophyta > Magnoliopsida > Boraginales > Ehretiaceae > Ehretia > Ehretia macrophylla. The sequence continues at coordinate 49,477,318 of CM075776.1, forward strand.
ATAAGTTGAGTCATTACTTTCAGAAAAATTTACTTCAAGAATCTTAGAAACCAAAATATCAGTTTTATGAAATAGTATACTTGAGCCCATATGAACTTCTACATCCCCAAAAGGCTCTTGTATATGGATGTCAATTATAAACAGAGATTGAGATATTTGACTAGGCGCATTGTAGCTAACCTGGCAACAACATGATGTAAGAGGACCAACTTCAGCCATTTCATCAGCTGAGACCTGATAACCTCGCTCTTGTGTTTCCCACCAATCATCTGAAACTTGAGAGTCAGCTTGCAACATTGGGTCCTCTTTATCGTCATGTGGAAGATGCATACGTTGAAGACCATCTGAAATCCCAGTTGATTTCAGGGCTGAAATTGAGTCTTCAACTTCACATCTCTGGGAAGATAATGACACAGCTTGGCTAGCATTGCTCAGCTTATCATGACAGCATTTATCGGAGCTAAGGCAATTAATATTACAATCAACATTGGAAGAAAGTACTCCATCGGCTTCCTGGGGTAAAAGCAATGGCACATCATCTGGCGGTGATTGGGAAGAAAAGGAATCTTCTCTACTGAATCCTCGTTGCTTATTCATTGCATCACTCTTATTCTCAATATCTGTCTCTCTGCTTCTTCCCATGTAGTGTGGGAGAACCATATGGTGCTGGGGCATAAGTAATGGTATTGTTTGTTCATTTGGAGCTTTGTTTCTCTGGATTGTTGCGCAGTCATTAGAACTCAGACTAAGAAAACAGGAAAGGAAATCTAAAAGGGCATATCACAGACTAGAAGCAAACCTTTGCATGGTTCCATCGCTGAATGAAGTGCCTTGCAACATCTCGGCATGGTGGTCCCCAAATGGCACAATGAACATCATGCCATGGCATTCGAGGATACTTCCCTCGCTCTAATTCATCTTTCATTACGTCTTCCCAAGAATTTGGTTCAGATTCTCTATACCATCCACATAAAAGGTATTAGACTCAGAGGCCCTTAGAGCGGCTGTTATCAAGATGCTAGCACAGAAGAAGTTTATGTATGATCTCTTCTATTCAGATTTGATAAAATTACAATGATCTCATACGTGAAATGGATCTTGTAAATGTGTATTGTTTTAAACTAAAATCTTTTAAAAGAAAAGAGATATTATCTAATAGAGAGCATGTCTGTGATTACATGACGAGGATCCTTTTCTTTCCTGCTCCAGATTCTTAGCTTTTGCCAAGCTCTCTTAGAGAAGTAGTTATTAAGTCTTGCTTATGACAACAACCTTTTCTTAAGTCTTAAATTTTACCTAATCACTTACATGAGGTCAACCAGGCTATAATATCACAGATCAAAACCTGATACAGTGATTGAATAAACTCAAATGTCTTAAAACTACACACAGCACTATATGTTAGAAGCTACTTGCACGAGTATCTACAGGACCTAAATTATCAACAGGCTCTCCAAGCACGTTAAAAATTTGTCCAATAGTTGCTCCATCAACCGGAATACTGAGATTTGATATCATCTTTTAACATTCCAACCCTTATCTAAATAGCGATACACATTCTTATTACCTCGGATTGTAATAGTCCTTCCCAGGCCATATAAAAGGAGGGTGATCACAGACTTTGTGTTCAGTTGTATCGTAACGCCCGAAACATAAATCTAGTCCTCCAATGAAGCAAATACGGTAATCTACAATAACAAGCTTTTCATGGTGTGACCTGTATGCACCAAAGAATATGTCATAACTTTTCAGCAACCAAAGAGCATACATAAACATATAACATATCAAGAGTAACAAAAATCTCAATTCTACTCGGAGTGTTTGCAATTATAAGTGCATACCACAAATAGACACCAGTTGAGAAATGGTTGGGATATCGCAGGACTTTTACATTCTCATGGATATTAAGAAGCTTTCTCTTACTGTATAAGCTGTTGATTTTTAAAGCGATTGCAACCTCCTTGTAAAGAAGAATGTATATCTGCAGTACGATAAACTGGTAATTAGGACAGATCCAAGACTAAGTAGAGGTTGATAACTAAAATAGACCATGAATGACATACTTATATTGCTACTCCTTTTAACTTCAGCAAAACATTCCCATTAACACTTGAGAAAATGAAACTTAAAAATAGTAATTTATTCTAAAATATAATAAATTTAGGAATTGGATACCAAAAGAAAATTTTAGTCAAACTAGAGCAAAATAAAAGCTGGATGAATGTTGAAGCTACATAAAAAGGTGTGATATCTACTGCATGATCTACCACGTATGAAAACATATTCCAAAGTTAAAATCTTATCACTAATACATGCCAATGATGTCCAAAAATCCATAACATTGTCTCACACATGCCTTAGATGATAGCAGAAGCACAAAAAAATCAAAGATTGTTTCACCAACAAGTTCCATTTGTACTTACTTTAAAAGAAGTTACCCGGTATCTGAATCAGTATTATAAATAATTAGGTTAGTTTCCTATTAACTATGATGATTATGACAAGAAACATGTGAGCAAAGGTAGATTTCGTTTACAACAGATTTTAAAAGAAAAGCATTCCTAAACTAAGAACAAAATTTTCCATTATATCATGACGAGAGTAAAAGAATATTCGCATATGCACCTGTACCCCTTGCTTCGCTTTAGATTCTAGTAAAGCATCAAGTCTAGAAGAGTTGTGATTATGAAATGGACGCCTCAAATATAGTTCTGGGCAAAGCCACCACCCGGTGATGTATATCTGTATGCAATTCGCAATTAATTGAAATGCTTCAGGTCAATAACGGCACAAAACTAGATTCAGCACTGACATAGTAAGTTAAGAACAGAACCTCTGACTTGGCACTCTCAATAGCTGAGGCAATAGCTTCGAATGCCACTTTTCCGTCTATGAACCACTGCGCTTTACTTCCATCCTCAATCAAACCCCTTTGAGGAGCAAAAGAACCAAAGCGGTGTGGATGACACCAGCCTTCAGGAGGCTTCAGGCCAGCTTCATTGATTGCTCTGACCCAGACTTTAACTTTAGCATAACTTGTAGTCCTTAACTCAATATTCCGGTTTGCACAAGAAACCTGTTGGGCAGTGGAAATATCAGTAAGAAGACAGAAAACCAGTGGCAAAAACAATGCAAAATTCTTTTCTCTACACAATTTGTATCATCCATCTTTGACTGTCCTACCATATTATGCTTGTGATGTCTTCAAAAGAGTAAGATATGATGGTCTATTGTATCTTGACTTCTTATTTCTCTTACAGGTGAAGCAACTATTGAATTATAACTTAACCTGCAAGATTGACCCATAAATAATAGCCTAGTTTGTAATTTGAGAAAGTTTGTTTCCATATATAATCTACAATGATTTCTGTAAACCAATTGTATTGTTTGGATTGTAATTAGTTTGTCATTGTTTAATAACTTCTGATAGCTCATGAAAGGTGTATTTTATAATTAAAGATTATGGTGAAGCAAAGACGTAAAATATATATCTCGTCAAGGGCATGAAAACTGAAAATACAGCTGACCTTGAATGCATAACGCAAGGGATTGCGTCTCTTTATCTCATCTGCCAAATATATCCGGTCCACTCCTTTTCCACTTGATGGAGGAAGCATATCAAAAATAATGATGTCTAAGAGTTTAGCATCAAAAGGATCTTTCAGTAAGGCCAAAAATCCAGGTTTCAGAACAGCCCAGACCTACATGCGAATTGATATCATCTTAAAAAATAGACTAGTGAAAATGTATCTCAGAAAAAGACATAGGCATATAGGACAGACAATCTATAAACTATAGTCTAATATCACTCCAACTGGAAAACTTTACCATATCTACAAGTTCTATTGACTGCAAAGCTACTAGTCATTTAATTAAAACCAACTAAATGACGTCAATTTACTTGGCGAGTCAAATGCTGAGTGCACATTCAGTATACGGAAAGTAAGATATTCTACCAGTCACTAGAGATCAACTGGGATGCTGGATGTATATATACAGAAAGCATTGAAACACTAAAGTTTACAATCTTAACAAGATCATATGTTACTCTCCAGAAGGAAAGATGGTCTAGGGATCCAAAGGACTAAAATGCTTCCATCAACTAGAAATGTAAGGACTATTAAAGCAGCATTTACCCATTCACCATCAAAACATTCTCTTGGAAGAAATAAAAGATATTTCAGTTGGACAATGGCAGCAAATACAATTCAGAAAATTTCTTCTCAAGCTCACTGTAAAGTTTTTCTACTTCGTGTTCTCCTTCAGGAAAGAACACAGTGCACAATGTTTCTAATTTTTAATATTAGACATCAAGTAAATTCAGAAAGGTGTTCACAAGAATTAACTGCAAAATATCGAGTAGTAAAAGCAGCAGAAATCACACTTGAAGAACAAAAATGTCAAGATTATTAAATTGTTTGCCATTATTTCTAAATCCACCAATTTCACAGCTAAAAGTTCAGTTAGAAGTAAATTCTCATAAGCTCAAAAAGATTAGTGGAGAATAATTTGATTAAAGTGAATATCCGCTGACAAATATAAAGAGAAAAGGCTCCATTTCCCAACCTATAAATCACCGTGCAATTCCATGGAGACACTCCTGATGCTATATATACATGTCCACATCACTTTGAAATTGATCAGAATCTATGATAAAAGCTCTACCAGAGTTCGCAAAGAAATCTTGGCAGATATAGAGTAGACATAGGTCATATCATGTTCACATGTATCATGGAGCAGAAAATGCTGAGGCAGGAAAAATATGCACTAAGGTGAAGGAGGGTTATTTGATGAAAATCAAGAATCTATCCCGTAATACTCGGTGCTAAACTGGCAGTAATCAGCTTAATACAAAACTGAATATCAGCTTTGTTACATCTCTCACTCTTTTTCTTTTTCTTTTTTAATTGTTTCAAGTAGTAAAATCAGCTTTTGTGGATAGTAGGAGAAGGGGGAAAGTACATGGACACTGCTAGAGATAGAACACATTCAAATGCAACTGCCTTGATATCGGGTTCAAAAAACTGATCATCTTAAAGAATTTACCTTTTGCCACTTGTTGTTGCAACAACCAGACCAACGACACATACAACATCTTGTGGCTCCATCATCCTTTGTCATTTTGGATAGATGCTTAACAGTAACATAACCTTCTTTAAGCTTTGGACCATATTCTGGTACAAATGATAACTTTGAGACCTCCAAGAACTTGCAGACCTGATATTGGAAACACGCTGAAGATCTTTAAGGAAAACAAAGAGCAACAGAAACCACACACACATACAAGAATATTTGTTAAAAAGATATCATTTTGAAGTATCAATATGAGGTAGACAAACAGCAAGTGTATGTTGCAATCACACAAAAGAATTAATGAGACAGAGAAATCACACAAAAGAATTGTCAAAGCATTTGACTTCAGAAAGACCTATGCCCAACGCTTAGGCCAAGAAGAACCGTTTCTTTTGGGCAAAAAGAAGAATCCTTTCGAGTTACTTTGAAATGGAACAGATTTCTGACTACAACATTTTAGGTTTGGGAGTGGATAAATGGTTATAAGAGTAGTATTATCATTAAGTACTTAGAATATAAGTTTCAACTTATGACAAAAGAGTTATAATCTTTTCCTGCATGTAAATTTATCAATAGATTTCAAATGAAACAATACAATTACTAGAAGATGATTAAACTACACATGTCATCTATTAAAACTTTCTGGACTCGGATCACCAGCTCATAAGAAATTTGTCACTGGTAGTAAACACAATGCCCAACAATTTGCTTAATGTAACAGAGAATTACAGAGTAAGTAAAGGCAGAAAATTCCGTATGCACCTCTTTTGAATTTACAGTATCCAAGTCTCCAAGAAAGTGATTCAGGTACCCTTGCATTGCAACTTTTGCTTTCTCAGAAACGGTCTGCTGCCTGCCCAGTGCAGGCCGAATAATAGACAAAGCAGCTCGGGATGGTACATCTCTGCACACATAACCAGACTGTAAGCACTAATAGTGCCATTGTGTAGAATAATTTCAAATGCTAAGAATTACAATAATAGTTCCCCTTACCTGTTTTTCGCACTATCTTCAGTATACACAGGCATGGCTCCATCATCTGGTTCATCATCATCGTGCATAACTGCTGTGTGATCTCCAATTCCTATATTATGAAGCCATTCCTTGACCTTTCATGTCAAATGAATAACGAACAACAAAGTTTCAGGCAGCAATCATCCATACTATAGATTAAAAAATATAATGCAAGTGCTTAAGGAGAAAGATAAGGATCAATAACATCACCAGAAACACACAAACAGATAGATAAGGTTTTTATGCAGAGAGAGAGGGGGAGAACCTGCTCTTGTTTCTCATGAAATTCTTCAATAATCGCACGTTTCTTCAATGAAAAATGTAAATAAATTACTTGTGAAGCCTTCTTCTCTATCTGCCACTTGAACTGTCCATAAGATAGATAATACATCATTAAAGCATATAGAGCTAATCCAATCTAACTACATTTTCTCATAAAAGGCCTTCATCCCATCATCATGATTAACAGTTGATCTTCAACTAATAATAAAGCTTTTGGCACACATCCAACAGCATTCTCAATAATATTATACACATAATTCGAATGTAATTCATGTTAATTGCGTTAATTCTGTACACACAATCTCCTACAATACTTTAAAGAGCAAGATGTTGATTAATGTCCTCGAGATTAGCTGCATACATATCAAGTTCCTTCTCCAAAATCCAGCATATATCATGCTCATTATATAAAATTCAATGAAAGAACACTTAGGGGTAACTCAACTGGTTAGGCCTTGGGTGTGCTCCCCAAATGTTGCTAGTTCGAGTCTCCGATCCTCAGGATCACTGGAAGTTTACTTAGCCGTTAACTTCAGGGCCTATAAGATTAGTTGGACAAAGCTCGGATACTAACTATGTTCATTATGTTTGTCATTACCATATACACTAAAGGCTTAGAAGAGCATCTTAGTTCTAATGACTATTTACTAACTTTAGCTTCCTCTCTCTTTAGGAGGGAAGAAATAGATGCATTTACTGCACATTGATGCATTTAACAAACAAGATTCATCTATAGATCTCAAATTGGGTCTGACCCTTTTTCAAATTCCGCGCTTAGCACGAGTTTCATACACCTTTTATTACATCCAATAATACAAACTACATAAGGAAACTAATTAACTTATTGTGTATACATTAAAAACTTTATTTAATGAGACACCCTTAATAAGATTAGTTGTGGTATAGTCCTAAATTCATGGAACACATCACTAAAATTAAGACAAGTGTTGGAAGCAATAAATAAATATGACAAACCCCTCTCTAACAGCTTAAGTTGTTAGATGAAGTGGTAACTTAATACTAAGACCATAACTATATTGGCTCAATCAATAGATCTTCAAAATGGAAATATACAGAAATAACAAAGAAATAAAAAGATAAGACAAAACATCAAAAAAAAATCAATTTATTTTCTTTCTCTTGAAAAATTTAGATACATAAATTCACATGTCAAACATAATGCATATTTTACGTACTCCACACCTTTTAATCATTTCATTTTCTCACCCTTCACAACAAAATGCATATTTAGAAAATAACACGCACGCGCACACACACACACACACACAAAAAAAAAAAACTTTCAATCTGTATTTCTAAAGAAAAAAAGCACATGATAACGAAATTGATCTCAAAACCTCTAATTTTACGACTAAACATATTTTATACACGAAACAAACAGCCCCTTAAGTATTTTAACTAATTACAAAATAACATTTTGCTACTCAAAAGTACATTTTGTGTTTTTAATAAATTACTCCATAGATATATGTGTGTGCTCGATTGCTATTAATTTTCAGTTGCATCTTGTCGTTAATTTTTGGATAGAAAATGCTAGTTGAACTCACACGCTTATTTAAAACTTGAAGTTACAAAAGATACAAAATAAAATATCGAGACAAATACTTTAAAGAACTATCTGCGATATTTACGTTGAATTATACTAAGAAGATAAGAATTAGAGTGAGAATTTCACCTGTTTGAATTGAAGTTCAATGGTGTATGTCAAAAGCAATGGCGTGATATCACTAACATCAGGTCTCGACACCGAAACTATCGTAGCCTTCGGCAGTTCATCGAAAATCCTCGTCGTCGGTTCGGCGTAGCACCGGAGCGAATGAGACGACGAAAATGCCGCCGATGGCCCTTGCCCGATCAGTTTCTCCGTCGACATCGATGATTTTCACGTAAAAATCACTCTTGTTATTATGCACTCTCTAGCAATATAATGCGAGTGATATGTATGTATAATTACATGTATAAGTATATGTTATCTATGTGTTTGCTGTTGGGAAAAAATGGAGTTTCGTGAAGGCAGTGTTGAGGTTTTTGATTCTTTCTTTTTTCAGTTAACTGAAGCGTGAAGGAAAATATAAATGGAGCAATGTTAATCACACTGTGCACGAATTTCAATTTTGTTAATTACATTACGGGTATAAACGTTAGTTGAAAAAATATATATATATATGGAGCAAGTAAAAGGCGGGGGTTCATGGAATTTGCGTGAAGTTAGGCTAGGATGGCGACATGTGTAAATTTTTGGTTTCTAAATAGGGTTGGTTTATGACGTGTCATTTGGGGAGTGGTTGGTGATGGAGGATGGTTATTGTGGCTGGTAGGATTTGGTGAAATGTTTGATTAATTTAGTCCAAATTGAAATAGGAAATGACAAAGCTAGCCCTGAATTTTCTTAAAAAGTATTTTTGTGCATTTTGTATAAGAAATTTTCATCTTTTTGGCCTATGTCTAATTTGGGAGTTTTGCGACAAATGAAATAATATCCTTGTGTACGAAAGTACAAAGAAAGTTAGGGAGGACTAGAATTGAAATATGCAAATAATTACTTTTTAAATACAAAAGTTTTCTTATATAAAATAGCACTCGTCATGAATTATATGATTCATTCTCAAATTCTAAGGACAAAAATAATTAGTAAATTGACTAAGCGATAATCAAAACTAACTGTACTATAAACTCAAAATTTGCATTTCATTCACGTTAAAAAAAAAAAAAAATCTAATTACTTAAATCTTGTCTAATTACTATCTACCTTTGCACATCGTTATCGAGTTTAGGAGGGATAATGTCAATGCAAGTTATGGTATAGCTAGTTTCTTGTTAATAACAAATTTATAATCCATCATGAATGATTAAAATTTAAGTAATTACACTAGCATGTTCAGAATTTTAGGAGAGAGATGGGATGGAATATGTGTTATTGCAAGGCCAATGTGGCCATTTGAATAAATATGCTGGGTCCATTGGACACAAGCAATGTCGAATACGGCACGCCCCATTACAGAATCAATCCCAGAATATCCATCCACTTGTGGGGGTTACAAGGGAGAATATGCTACCGATACATGGCCATATGATAGAAAGAATCGTATGGGCGATACGCATATGCTTTGCATCATCATAATAATTAAAGTCAATTCAATCATTAGTGCCTAGAATGAATTTGTTATTTGCTACTTATGTTTCTCTCTCTTTTTTTTTTTTTTAGGGAGTCAAAGCTAGTTATACAATAATTGTCTTAGAGAATATCATAATTCTTCTATCATTTTCTATAAGTGGAGTTAATTGGCTCCATTTGTCGATAATTTTGGATGACCCGAATGGTTGATGAAGCTCGAAATTGGCCAGCCAATTGGCACATTAATTTGTCTATCTGTATGCGTGCTTGAGTTTGTTTCCATATACGTCTAGCTAGCACACGCCTGCAGTCGTCAGCCAGTGAATACAAGAGACTGTTATGAGAAATGATTTCCATAAGCAGATTATACAGGCTACTTGCATCTCATGCTACTTTCTTTTTGAGGATGCATACCACATAAAGAGTAAATTGATTAATTAGATTTAATGTGTTGACTATAACAGAGTTTTTCTTATTCGCATTAATGGCTATTCTAAGAAAAATATTTTTATAAGTTGCTAACGATTTAATAACAATTTTTATAGCTCTAAAATATTTCAGTTTATGCTTCTACTTGTACAGTCTAATAAGACTATTATGTAATATTTACTCATGGGTTCAAAGGTCTATTGCCCGACCTCCTAACAATTTGGAAGCTAACCGAAGGGATGATTGAGATTAAAACTATGAAACAACCATTTATTTTCTATCCTTAAAAGGAAAGCATATGGACAATTCTTTTTTTGGTCGGAGCATATGGACAATTATGCAATTTTCTTTCACGGATTAATTATCTTAGCTTTCCTAGAACACAAGCTTTCTTTAATTTAATAGAAAGCATGATTTCGTGAAGTATTATTATCTCTTAAGTGACCACCTAAGCATGATTTCGTAAAGTATTACTATCTGTTAAGTGACCACCTCAATTAAAAAATTAAATTATTAGAGATGGATTTATTTTTATTATTTATTATCTTCAACACGACTCCTCAAGTGCGGACAAAGTTATTTTTTAGCCTTACATTTAAATGGGTAGTTATGAGTTTTGAACCCAAGACCTTTTTGTATATGTTGTAGCGGTTTGAATTTAAGTATTAGTCTACTAACACATTAAACATAATAAATTGATTCAAAATATTCAAGTATGTGATATACAGTAGTGAAAAATCCAAAAATTATTATAAACTTAATACAAATTATTTATAGAACTAGTTTAGAACGAGCTGTACATTTGTATATATACTGAAAAATCCATGCCATTCAAGAGCTTTCTTTCTGTGGTATCTTTACATGAGGACGCATATCACCATTGATGAAACTTCATGAAGACTCATCAATGACGAGGGGTTAATTTTGGTCCTAAGGATTAACTGGTAATTAAGATTTAGACTGGAAAAAATAGGAAAAATGTGATAACCGACCAAACTCGAGGTGTAACGTGGTCTCGAGCACAAAGTAGAATCCCGATATAAAATCAGACTCTCCGAATATACCTACTTTTCTTATAGTTGAAAGTGAGACCTATTTTACAAATAAGTATAAATAACTCGTTCACATTGCAAAAAAGGTAACTTCTACTTATTACTTGTTTCTTTATTATCTTGTTATCTCTCAACCAATTACATCTCGTATTGACTTGAGGATCAGAATTATTTCTCGAAATTAATTCTACGCTTACCTTTTTCACATTTTGCAAGTTTATTAAGTCCAAAGATTCATCTCAGAATTCGTACCTTATCAATCAGTAATCACGGACTTGAATGGTCATGTTTTCTTTTTCTCTCTTTTTCCCTCAACACTTAGATTAAAACAGATGCTAGATCTGTGACTGTATTCTTGGTTTAGTGCCATATGTATACTACTTTTATAAGTAGTTGCAATTTTATTGTCTCAGCTAGAGATTGAATAACAAGAAGATACCATTAAAAAATTATTTTAGAGAAGAAACATATTCATCCACGCTATTGCAGCCACCAAATCGCATATGTCCAAGATTCTATTCTTTTTTTATATAATAATGTAACATAATTAACAAGCATATTCCATATTCTAGGTCATATATATGTGTGTATTTGTATAAAATGTTTGATTTTTCATTTTCAATTATTTATTATAGATCGGTTTAAAAGGGAAATTTTATGTTTACGCGAACATCACTAAAGATGTCACCAGCGGCGGAGCCACTAAGAAAAGAGGATGTGCTTGTACACATCCTCAATTTAAAGAAAAATAATTTTTTTTTCTATTTTTTTAGTTTTAAAAAAAAATTATATTGGACATTTTTCCTCTATGAGTGCACACCCTAACCTCTTTTACTGCACGAATGTATAGTTGAACTTGGGTGTCTGACTCTACCACTGTATATCACCCAAATTTGCAACAGTTAAGGAACCCTTTAGTTGGCATTCCATATGACAATTTAAATTGTTGAGAACGATTAACCTGATTGGGCTTGTACGATGAGTTGGGCCTGGATTTAGCAATTCCAGTGTTCTTTGGACCTGAAAAACAAAAGAGTCAAGGTTTTGAGCTTGGGGTCCTCTTTCAATACTTAAGTCAGTGAGAGGACCAAAGAGTACTTGTATAAAGCAAAATAGTAAATAATAAGTAGCGAGTGAGAATTACTTATTCTTTTGAGCTAGTGAACTCGTGTATTTATAGTAGGATGATGAGGCTTATACCCGTTAGTGGGGACATTAATCCCTGGATTGTGGAGTAAATCGTGACCCATGATCTTTGGAGGAGTTGGTTGGCACTTGTTGAATGGGTCAATGCCCCTTTTTGACTTGGTTTGGGCAACATTGGACCGAGGATCTTGGGCCTCTGTATTACTCCGGCCCAATTGATTTATTATTTTTGGCCCAATTCCTTTAGCCCAATTTTCTATGCCACATAATAAATGATATAGCTTTATGAAAAATATGATTACATGTTTCCTTTTTATTTTTTGTTATGATTATAAGAACGATAGATTTATCAAAAAAAATAATTAATTAATTTTCGTAAACGTTTTCTGGCATGCATTCTTCCCTACCTGAACAGAACACACCCATCCACAGATTTGTAATTTTCTATATTTTCCACCTATTATGACAACCTTGTATAGATTAATTAGGCTTATCTCTCTTGAAGAATCCATAATAAACTTGCAGTAGAACTTCCAAAGAATGAACCAGAGTTCGTTGAAATCAAATAGATTATAGTGTTGTTGAGAGACATTTCTGGTGGTGTTCTTGAGGAGAAAAAGTGAGACAAGAAAAACAATGAAACACATGAAGCTTGATATTTCATAGGAAATAGTAAGAGTGAAATATATTATACGCTTTGTGTTTTTAAAAAGTGGACACAATAGATTTTGTATTAAATTAATTAGTAGAATTGGACTCGTGTTTTGCAAAATGTTGAATACTTGCCTCCCCCGCGCCCCCTACCCCCAGTTCAGTTAGCATCCTTTAACAAAAGTATTGCAAAGACCAAAATACCCTCGTTTTGAATAACGCAACGACCACTTTCAGGAACCTAAACCAACAAGTGGACATTATATGACAATGCAAGTTGAACCTTGAGATGAGTGTAGACATCGCAGTTGATCCGCAGGAGACGGGATGTCAACTTGGCAAGTGTCATGCAGTGGCCCAATTGGATAAGGTACACCAGTAATTAGAGACGGATTCAGAAATTATTATTTGTAGAAGTTAAAACACATTAATTTTCTATTATATGAATATTTATTTATTTTTCAATGGAGATTAATTAGTTATTTTAACTAAAAATACATAAATACTCTTAAAAATGCATAAATGTTTTGAACATTTTTTTTGAACTAGTGGAAGTTATAGCCCCCACAGACCCAATCTTACATCCAAAGGCTCCGTTTGTTTGCCGTAAAATATTTTTCTAAAAAATATTTTTCTAATTTTTCAGTATTTGGTAACACTGAAAAATTAGTCAACTGAAAAATATTTTCCATTCAATAATTGCGGCTAGTATAAAATTTGAAAAAATATTTTCATGTCTTTTAGAAGAAGAAAACATTTTACGGAACTCAATGTACATCTAAATACTATAAAATATTTTTCAGTATTCTATTTTTTAGAAAAATATTTTTTCTCAATAAATTATTTTATGACAAACAAACGAAGCCCAAAAAATTATTTTATTTTTCAAAAAAATATTACAAGCTTTGGTACACGCAGCCATGAAACATTGTACCCATTCATGCGGGCGCAAATCAGATGATACCTCACCGAAATTGTAGTCAATCATAGGTCTCCCATCCAACCTTAAGATACAAAGCCAAGAAATTTTGGTACAGTAAATTAAAGACCGAACTGGTTGTTCGAATTTAAAATTTTTAACCAAAATAAATCATTATCTTACAATTCGATCTAATTCTTAGACATCGAGACCTAAAAACTTTACACGAAGTGGAATTAAACCCTGAAGCTAAAGACTTTTCTCGGCACAATGACAAAGGTGAGGCCTCCGTGTTACAGAATTTACTAGTATGACCAACTATTTAAGTCAAGCCATCCATAATAAAAATCATATAAATAAAACACTACCGAGAGTTTCATGTTTTTTTTTATATTTCACTTGAAAGCTACCATTACGGATAGGACATCACTCCAATATTGTACTCATCGAATGCATTATTTCAAAGGCGTCAATTAGCTTATTATCAAATGATAAAACATCAAAAGACAAATCAACATAATTAGTATAGTCTATGGGTGGTTATTTGCTATTTTATGGCCTTGGTTTGGCAAATACCAAAGCGCCTCTTTCTCACCATTTGGTCTTCGATATTTTGACATTTATTTTTCAAGTGACAATAAAATGTGATAGACTGTCAAGTGAGATTAGTCTTATAAATTTAAAAATAATTACTTAAATTTTAAATTATTAGTCCAAAATAATTGACCAAACTATTACTTAAATTTACAACATTCGCTTATAATCCACTTATTTATTATATCTCTACTAATTTATGATATTACAATCACCGCCGATTGAGGACTTGATGTCCTTTTCGGGGGTATTATCATTCAGGCCAAACATTGGCTCTTAATTAATACTCTTCAGTCACGCTTCAAATACAAAATTTCATATTTATAAAAAAAATTAGTATTATAAACTTAAAAAATAACGATAACGATAATAATAACAATAACGATAACGATAATGATAACGATATTCCCATATCATGTTGTACCAGGTCAAAAGTTGAGGAGTCACGACGCAACTTGTGTAACACCGCAACTGGCAAAATCAAAACCAACGTGTAAGTCAGGGTATCCAGTAAGGCATTAAGACCGGTCTACTTTGGGCGTATTAATTAATTTAACTTATTCAGGTCAAAAAGCGCAGTCAAGGTGTGATTTTTCCAGGCTTGCTCCTTGAAGCCAGCCGGCAAAGAAAGACATGGTTTGCAAAAGGCTGTATCATACGCGGATAAGATTAAATTTTACTTTTTCTAGTTTGCGTTGCCACGTGCGCGACTATTTCGTCAAAAGTACCATGTCGACTTGTATAGATCACCCAAGAACAAAAAGTAATGAATTGGATGATTTGTTGAAATACGTGTTTAAGAAAATTAATAAATATGCAATTTGATTAGCGAATTTTGAATTAACTTCATTAAACTTTGAATTTTTAAGTTCTTGATCACCTTTCTGATAGACTATGCGTTCCTATTAAGTATGACAAAAAAGGTAAATTATATCCTAAATATATAAATAATTAAATTTTGACTTTATTGAATTGAATTATTTTTTATAATTAAAAACTCCCTTTAAATAATTTTTCAAACTCATGAATACTGAGGGTACCAGACTTCGAAACACATAATCTCATCCAAATGGTCAAAAATAATTGTCCATTGCGGCTGGCTAGTGGTTTCTACTCGTATTAATAACGAGTGACATTTCTCATGTATAAAAAAACGAACCTTCTCGGGTAACGGTTAAAAAATTGGTTTGATATCTTCAAACCTACCATATATAAACCCCAAATGCACATAAGTTGATGATTCAGTCATATATGTTTATCGAAAAAAATAGAAAGAAGGAGAATTCAGATCAGAAATGGCAGGGTTGAACTTCAACAAGTTGCCAGAAGATTGTGTTTCCGCAATTTTCTCCCTCACTTCCCCGCAAGACGCTTGTAGGCTGTCGCTGGTGTCGTCAAGTTTCCGATCAGCTGCAGAATCAGACACCATCTGGAATGGTTTCTTGCCTGAGGATTGTGAAGAGATTCTAACAAGAACATTCTCCGCAGCTTTGGAATATTCATCAAAGAAAGAACTTTTTTGTCAGCTTTCTAATTCTGTTTTTTTAGATGGTGGTAACAAGGTATGCTATTGCTGTTACTATGTTGGACATAATTTGGAAATTGACAGAATATTTATAATACCCGTAAGAGTAATATTTTATGCCATTCGAATAGTAGCTTACCCCCTTTTTTTTTTTACTATATAATAGGGTAAAATATCACTCGGATAATACGTTGCAATGCTCTACCTGTTAATTCTATTGAAAAAATTCGTATATAGGTGATGTATTGATAATCATACCCGTATCTCAATGTTGCAGAGTTTTGCAGTGGAAAAATCAAGTGGTCGAAAATCTTACATACTATCTGCAACAGAGCTTTTCATATTACACGGAGATGATCAAAGCCACTGGAGCTGGAAATTCATCCCAGAATCAAGGTTGGTTTTTCTTTTTCTTTATCTTTTGTCTTCTCTGTTTTCTGTCCTTTTTTATTCCACTTGTAGTAGTACTTTATCCTGGACGTAGACCAATGTTGAAACAGCAATTCCGTTCACGAAACTCTTATTACATATAGGTTCAAAAAGAGTTTGATCTTTGAATCTGTTGTAAGAAAGTTAAGGGTAAATATTTTCATTGGTCCCTTAACTTTGACAAAAATGACAGCTTGATCCTTGAATTTCGAAAACATGTCTAAGTCCTTCAAATTTACAAAAAAAGGACATTGTTATTCCTTTTCATTTTTCCCGTCATTTTTTCGCTAGTAACTATACGTGTCATGCCAAATTGGTGAAAATTTACCGACTGAAAATGGAAAAAAAATGGACAAATGTCTAACAGTGTCCTACTTTAGCTGATGAACAAAAATGCTCATTTATGAAATCAAGGAACTGAATTGTCATTTATCGATGATGAGGAAATTCCTTCTATCTTCCTCCGACCCATGCTCTCTAGAGATAGAAAAAATGGGTCTCACATGTGTAGGACCCACATGCTATATGAGGAAGGAGCATGGGCCATAGGAGAATAGAAAAACTACTCGATCGATGATATTGTAAAATTATTACATGCTTACATTGTTACTACTTCTTTACAGGTTTGCTAAAGTGGCTGAGCTAAAAACAATTAGCAGCCTGGAAATCAAAGGCAGAATACAAACTCAAATGCTATCACCAAACACAAACTATGGTGCTTATCTCATCATAAAAATATCCGATGGTGCATTTGGGCTCGACGCAATTCCATCAGAAATTACTCTTAAAAATGGCAATGATGTTGTAGTAAACAACACGACATATCTATGCCATAAAGACAACAAGAGAAAGCAGCAGCTAGAGAGCCTATTTTACATGAACCGCATGCAAATGTTGAAGGCAAGAGTGAACCAATTAGGCAATGAAAGGAAAATAAGTGAAAGAGTGGATGGCTGGTTGGAGATTGAGCTTGGAGAGTTCTTTACAGGTGAAGGTGACAAAGAGGTTACCATGATTTTAACTGAGATTAAAGGTCATCAGCTTAAAGGAGGGCTCATAATAGAAGGCATTGAAGTAAGGCCAACATAGTGGTGAAAATCCATCACCACCTATGTTGTGTCTTTTCTCTTAAAGCATTTCGACATCTGTTATTTCACGTCTCACCTTGTAAAACAAAGTCGGACAAGGGGCAAAAAAATGGAAGTGATAGGGAACCGTACTGCTAAGGCTTGAATTTGCAAAATTTCTCGTTTCAGTTTTTTTAAGAAAGGCGATTTTTTAAAAAAGGTAGCGAATTTGTTATTGTTATTCTTTTGAGGTGCATATTAATGTTTGGACGTTTTGTTTTCTTTTGGGGCAACACAAAGAAATTTAGGTTGTTTTTTTTCATTTTTGAGACTAGAGTGAAGATCTTGTACTGTTATTTTACTCATATGTAAATCCACAAAGACAGTTGTAATATGTTTAGATTGAAATTGAGGAAGAATTTTTCTACTTACTGTTTTTTTTTTTTTTTTTTTTAATTTTTTTTTTACTTTTCTAAACTAAACCCTGTTTTGAGGGTGAATCTCCAATTGAGTTGTGGGGGCTGATTCCACAAAATTGTTTAAAATCCCTTAATTTTTTAGTACAAATTATTAGTTTGTGAACTAATAACTTATTTAGGTTTCATAACCTCAATAGTTTTTGTCACTAAAATTATTTAGACCTTATTAAAAAGGATTCTAATTCAACCCCTGCCTGCTTTGATGTCAAAGGTTACTACTACAAAAAGGAAGAAAATGAAAACGAAAAGCTAAATCATAATGACACAAAATAAATTCTCAAGAGATTCCGAAATCAATTTTCTACAAGTGTAATATTTGCATGTAATGCACTATTGATTTAAGTCTCTCTTTATATCAAAATCAAAAAGGAAAATTCAAGCTTGGACTAGTTTTACGACCCATGAACTAGGCCTGGCCTCCATGTTACCATATTGGGCTTGGTCTAGAGGAGCTCAAGGCGGGCCGGAGCAATTACAGAATTTAAAAAATCCAATATATTATCATTTCATTTCCAACAAATAATATTAAACCTACATAAACCAACCCTTGATCTTAGATCTTATACATTTCACTGGATTATTGATCGTCTAATAAAATCTCCATATCATATGTAAGAAATTACATAATAAGGTTTGTGAATTTTTCTATGGGAGGCTTAAACCGTACAATACATATTAAAAGATATAATGCACAAGAATTAATCTTGCAATCTGTCGCACTTACAGCGAGGAGCATATATTTTGATATTGTTTACTTAATCATTCTAGCAGCAAAGAACGTTAAAGTTCTTCTCATAATATTATGATATTAAATATTTTATTTTCTTTGGTTGGGAAGAGTTTATCATCATAAGACGAGCTGGACCACTATGGCTATTTTTAGAGGCATATACAATCTTATCCCATTTTCGTTAGGAAGGGGCTTGCAAGATATGTATATATACATACACACAAAATATATATGCTTAATAGATAATAAAAATGCTTCGATTTGAATCCCATTGAGCTACTCGAGACCTTTGTTCAAATATCAGACCATAGCATATTGAGTCATCTTCATCTATGGGATTTTCTTGCAAAACGATGTTCCGTGATAGTAGTATATGTCTTTTTTAGTGTGACTTATATATTTTTTGTAGTCCCATCAATTTTTTTGGTGGTTTGTTAGAATGACCCTTTCACCTATTTATACATACACACGAATATATATATATATAATATTTTACATATATACATATACAATGTTATTGGGACATTTTTCTAAGATATATATCCTTGATTTCTCTTAATTTGTAATCCAATATACAAATCAATTTGTTCCGTCAAACTAACTAAATGTTCTTTTATCAAAGCCATGAGTTAACTCTAATCCGAGTTACGTGAGGGTCGGTAGATGTTAACAACTTATATAACATTGGTTAGAACAATAAATATGTCGTAAAAGTTACATATTGATAAATCTAACATATTGTTTGGAACAAATATATTCCATAAAATTTTGTGAAATTCATTTGCAAATCTAATTTATTATTTTTGGAAGCATCTCTTTAAAAAAATTAGAAATTCAAGATTTACAAATCCTGAATTTACTCAAAATTTACCCAAATCCTTGCTCAAAATGTAAAATTTGCAATTCCAAGCGACTAAATTAGTTTCATATCTTTTAGAGACTAATGTGCCCTTTAATTTTTCATTCTTTTTTTACTGCTCTTATTTTTTCACTTGTATTCCCTATGTAGTTAATTCTTCTTATTCTTCTTGCAAGATTCTTCATGACAATTTTTTTTCCCCATATTTCTTAATCAAACTTCTTTTTTGTTTTCAAATTAGAAGCCCAAATCATAAGTTATTTATTTATCCAGCCTTATTTTTAGGTAGTCTTAACATACTTAATTATGCATATAAAATCACAAATTATATATTCATATTATCTATTCATCAATACTAATTAATTAAATTTAATTTTAAAATTGATTAGTTTTATTGACGGAATATATATTCCGTCAAAGTTTCAAAAGCTTTGCTTTAGTGATAGAATAGGAATACCTACAATAAATATATTGTAAATCACAAAATTGCCTTAATATTATTTTACAGTTGTAAATTAAGGGAATTTATTTGTAATTACAAATTATCACGGAATTCATTTACATCAAATGAATTTCACACCACAAGTGTTTCCAAACAGTCTGCAACATAATACATAATGCATCTAAAATGTATAACTATATTTTGGTAAGATTAATGGATCGCGAGCAATTAATCAAAACAAAGGTACACAAAGAGCACATCGTTTAGGCACTGAACTATCAAATAAATTTGAATTATTGATCTTTAATCTCTCCAATAGTTAATTCGATTCATGATAGATATATTTTCGGTTTTTTTAATGACGGAAAACTTTCTTTGAAAAGGACTTCGGACTCACTCTAAAGGTGACAAACTAAATACACATGCCCCCACCTGAAGGAGGTATGGTCTATAAGTTAGTTAGGTCCCGAGAAAATTGACTTCTTAGCCGATTAAACTCAAGATGTTAACAAGTTTTTCCCAAGCACTTCATACCATACTAATCCCTTTGGGCTAATTCATGGCAGATTTTGCAGCGTGGATCTGAACCACGAAATCCTTTGCGAGTGGCCTGAAAAGATCAGGTTATCTTAAACGATACGCAGCAAATAGTGTGTAAATGCTTGGTGTAGATCTTCACTATGTGGGTTTGAAATGCTCATGATTTGAAATCCATGGCGTTGGGCATGTGCTATGGTCTAGAATGTTTAGACGTTCTTCTTTGAATTGCTTTCTTATTAGTTCCAGGAACAACTTGAATGTCGGGTGAGAGGGACAGCAAACCGTAGCTTACACATGTTAAATAATTTTATGAGAAATGCTAGATATCATATTTTTATTACCTATTATCGTTACGTGTATACTTGGTTTGTATATTAATTTCGTATTGTACTCTCTTTTGTTGCATGTCATCACGGAATAATCCAAAATTTTATATACTGACTTTAAATGTCTTGATTTATTCATGTAAAACTTAGTTAATTAGATTTGTGAGTACAAAATCAACGCTTGGAACACGAATTGGTCGTACATGAATGGATAAAATAAGACCAAAGTTCAAATTTGATATAATATTATTTAGTTTGAACTTCAATTCTAAAATCAATCAGTGCTACGTAAAGTAGTCCAAAATCTTAGTTTTAAATAATGTCCTGATTTTTTCATATGCAACAATTGAACTCTCCAACAATCTAGCAATACTCAAATGTTGTTGCTATTTTCGGTCCTTGTCGAACCATGAACATTTTAGGGAAGGGAAAGTTTAGACTCTCACTGCTTAACGAATATGTTCTTCAACATATAAATAAACAGCTGAAGCGGCATTTTTCAACTTTGAGCTGATTGTCTTAATTAGGAAACAGAAGTTAGGCTTGCGACACACCTTACATGGCTAACATTTTTGCATTTGTTGGCACGGCATTTTAAAGGAAGGCAGAGCCAAGTGTCATCCTAATGGTCTTCCACTTGTTTAAGCATTACCATATACCACTCGAACGATATCATATTATTTTTAAAATCTTTGTATCTTTTTTTTTTTTCAGTCTTAAAGCCTTTGTGTCACATCAAATAAAAGTTTCAATTTAAAACGGAACAAGTAATCCCAATCGGGGCATGAACTCAAAAGAATTGACATTTCCGTCTGAAAATCTCCTCTACAAAGTTTCAGTTTAAGAAATTAAAGGGAAGATGATCAATTTTTTCTGCTTTAGCTAGGCTTCTTCAAATGTTAAAAAAGATAAAACAAGAGGATTAATTATCCTAATAATATTTATGGGGTTTCAATTATTTTCACATTTAAGGGGAAAAAAAGGAAGTTAGACTTTCACTGAATAAGGTCAAGAGACAAGAAACATAATGTGCCAAAAATACATAAAAATATCACATGCACAACAGAAACGTTCTCGTGTAATTGGAATGAACCACGCAATTCATAAAGAATGAGATTCAGTATCTACTATATTTATTCGATTCATCATAAAGTTAGACATGCCAAATCTGTTAATCACAATTTTTTTATTACGCTTAAACGCTAAATAAGTCCATTTTCATTTCACTATTTACCATAAAGTTATTCATAAAACATGAAGTATATAGGAGTGTGACGCTCGTCCTATATATGCTAGAGTAAGGTGTAGACTTATAAACAACACTCGTTGTCATATCTATATCGGTGGTATATATAATTAGTAGGTTGTTTATAAATGAATAAGCTAAGAGCGTGACACTCAACCTTATGGTTTTGTATAATGTTAGAGTTGTTAGGGTATCCTTAATAAGGGTTTTAAAATGTAGATGTTTTTTATTTTTGAATATTTTTAGAATTTTATAGTCTAAAAAATAATACTATTTATGAAAAAAGTATATAAAATTTATCACTTTTAATTTAAAAGATGTTAAAATAGAACCTTAGACTCTATTTTATTTAATAAATTTACTGAATAAAATGAAACTTAGGGCTCTATTTTAATATTTTTTAAATCAAAAATAATAGACCTTACATATTTTTTTTATAAATAATATTATTTTTTAATCATAAAATTCTAAAAATATCAAAAAATAAAAAATTTTACATTTTAAAACCTCTATTAAAAATAATCTTAAAATTGTAAAACTCATTTGAGGTAGGTCCAAAACCACGGCGGAAGACAAGCAAAGAAGAAAAAGGCGGCTCATCATGAGGGGTGAGAAACAGGCGGCTCATCATGAAGAGAGAGAAACAGGCGGCTCATTCATGAGGCTTTGCATCACAAAATTCGTAGAGAGAAAATATATAAGTTTTTCTAGATATTTTCTCATTTGTTTGTTATCTTTAATTTGTCAGTGAATGTTAGTTTTTCTTATTATTTAAGACAGTAAAGTTATTATTTTTTTATATTAAAAAAAAATATTATAAAATATTTTTATATTATAATAAATTTTTTTTTACTTGTTCGTGATTAAAATCTCAATTTGTTTAAGATTTTTTTTATATAAATATGATATCTCGATTATCTTAATTTTACATTATTTTTATTTATATTTTAAATACGTGATATTATTTATTCTCGACCATTCTGTTGTGACGATACGCAACAAGAATAAGGTACAAGATTTTTTATTTTTTATTTTAAAGAGTTACAAGCCCCACTTTAATGGGAAGTTATTACAAACTATAAGGCCTATAGGTAATCTACATATCCATGTTAGGCTTATTAAAGTCCTTAGGGGTATGAAGTATGAAAACGGAAACAATACGACATGAACACATTGACATTGCAAATTTTCAGAAATTACACATGATACGAGAGGGACACGATGAGTGAAAAGTATTTCAATATATTTACGCGCACACACACACACAAAAAAGAAGAAAAAACAGTGGGTGTTAGATAAATTGAAAACTAGCTAGTCTTATATAAATATGTTTTTTTAGGCTTTGCAACTCATCTAGTACATCATACAAAACATAACAGCCATGTTATAAGTATTTTATTTTCATTAATTAACTTATATTTATTTAATATCTATTAAAAATTATAAAATTTTATCCTAAAACCAATTAATATCAGATGAAGTAACCGAAATCTTTTAAATTAGTCTTAGAGTACTTTCTGATATTCAACATAACAAGTGTATACTCTAACAATATCATATTATAACTCAACAAGAGTTAAAAGAATTCAAAGAAAAGAAAATTTGGGTCTAGAAAGCAGGACTTAAATGGGAGGAAATTTTTTTGGCTTTTGGTGGTTCCGAAGAATGTGCATAAGCCATGTCTTCATCATGTTAAATAATGTCTCGAGTGTCATTTGGGATGTTGAAGAAGTGTTGAAAATTGAATGCGAAAATTACACAAGAGTTTCTTAACCCATGTCGAATGAGTAAGTCCAATTCAGATACGATTCTAATATTGAAATGTCTGTATATCCTCAAGGTTTTTTTTTTTTTTTTTTTTTAATCTTGAAAAACATCCTTACTCAATCACCCACGATGCATAGATTGGATTAGCCTTCACGCAGAAAATGGCGCACGTCGGCATTTCACCACTTGGCCTAATAGCGGAATATAAATCAAACTTTTAAGTACAATGACTCGACCTAAGTCATTTTACGAAATCAATTTAGAATATAATCTCTAGGAATAATTAGAATGACTCAAATCCATATTTTCAATTATTCCTCTTCTCTCACTTACCACTTGAGAGACTCCTTAGGATCTAAAACTCCTCAAGTTGCTAATACAAGTTGAAACATCTCTCTTTTTCTTTCTTGATTTTGAAGTTGCAAGGCCTCATTCACCACTACTTGTACTTTTCCTTTTCCATTTTTAGGACCCAAAAGACCTCTAGTCAATTTTTCATCTCTTAGCCAACAGGGTGCTGCCACATCAAGCATTGCTATGTCTTGTAATATAAAGCTGTCATATTGAATAGCACACTAATATGGTTTTCATTTTAAATACAAAAAATTTCAAAATTAATTTTTATAATGTATAATATTCTTTGAAATTGATGTATATTGACCTAGATTTCAAAATTAATTTTCATAATGTATAATATTCTTTGAATTGATGTTATATTAACTTAGGTGTACTCCCCTTAAAATATAGTGTTTTTTTTTTTTTTTGGGCGGCGGTGGTGGGGTGTCTCAAATTCAAGATAGTATTTACATGTGCTCATTTCTTCAACTCATGTCCTCATATGTTTTCATGCTGCCCGTAAAAAATTATTGACACTAGACTATCTCCTTATAAAGCGCTTCAGACCTTGACCTTTTAGTATATGCTTATTATATAGTTTCTCTTCTGGTGCTATAGTTCCATATTAGATATACAACTTGACCTTTGATCTTCAACCATGGCAGAGATGAAGCTCGATCTCTTGCCTGAAGATTGCATTGTTCGTGTTCTCTCATGTACGTCCCCTCGTGATGCTTGTCGATTTTCGGCCGTCTCGTCGATGGTTCGTGACGCAGCCGAATCGGACGTCTTATGGGAGAACTTGTTGCCACTTGATTATCGGGAGATTATGTCAAGACTGGTTTCTCCATTGGGATTTACCTCCAAAAAGGACTTGTTTCTCAAGCTTTCTGACCCTTTGCTTATTGATGGTGGTAGAAAGGTAAACTTCTATTCATTAGTCGTTGTTTTTTCATGGGTAATTATTGGGTTTGACAGTCAGACCATACGATACTCACATATTAACGACTATATTGTCAGAACCGCTTGGATCACGTTAGCTAAATCCAAGAATATCTTTCCCTTCTTCATATGCTTCTAAAGTCATAATTATAACATGAGTAGAAACATTAGTTTATTTTCTTTTACCTTAGTTTTTTCATACGGCATATAGTGGTAAGTAAAGTAAAATTATTCATAATAGACCTTAAAATAAATGTAATATATTCTTTTTTCATCAAATTTTGCACATAATAAAAATTTCGTACGTTAAACTATTTTCTAACTTTTCCTTTGATATATGGCCAATAGCATGTATCTTAATTATACTATATTTGACATTTCAGTCTTCCTCACAGAAGTGCTCTTCTGGGGGATGATATTCTATTCAATTATTGGTTTAACTAGTCATCTTGCGTGCTTATCATGTGGATGATTTTTTAATTCCGACTTTTGTTATTTTATTGCAATATCTATATCTATATTTTCAGTATGGGACCCATCATATCTTCAAGATATTTTCATACGCAAGAATTCCTCATTTTTTATATATAAAAGATCAGAAGAAAACTACAAACAAGCATAGGAAAGTTGCTAAAAAGGTTAATGCCATCTGTAAAGCAACATTGCAATATATTCCTTGAATATTATATATTTTTCAACATGATATAGAGACAAAATTCTTGTGCAATACTCATGCACGTCACGTGTTTGAAATTGCAGACGTTTTCAATTGATAAATCAACGAATAAGAAATGTTACATGTTGAGTGCAAGGGAGCTTTCAATTACTTGGGGAAGCAATCCTCTATTTTGGTGCTGGAAGCCCCTCCTTCAATCCCGGTAAGTATCTTTCCTGGTCCCTTTATAAAGTACGCACAAAAACACGTTACTTTCTTGATGTCAACATACGAGTTAAATCATATCTTCCATCAACAAACGGTCATTTGGTCCTCTCACATTATGTGAAACAAATATCACATAATATCTACTTTTATTGTTTCATAACCAATGACGGTTTCGGTCTAAGGGAAAAAAAATTAATTCATCAACATATTAATAACTTTAACCCAAGGAATTAAGTTAATAGTAGAGTGCTTAAAGCGTAAGTAGAATACTTGCTCATGTTTGGGGTTTGGAACTTCTATTTCCTTGAGCTAGTTCCAGAAGGCAACATTGTGGGTGCTAGTGAATGAGGTTGTTTTTGAAAGAAAAAATATATTTTCTTTTTTTTGGTTTCAAAAAAAATATAATATATTTGATATTTTTACTATATAAGTGTACACTTTAATCTCTCTTACTGTACGGGTATACACCTTAACTTTGAGTTCTTGGTTTCGCCACTGGTATGCTAACCTATGACACCTCCAGTTAAGATCATGTATCCCTAAGTTTAACATCCTTAATATGAGCTCAAAAAACTTTAAAAATTTTCCGTCATAAAACAAAAACAAAGAAAAACAAGAAAAAAACATATAATTAGTAACTTAATTTCATGACGTCAACATCCAATTATATCTCCTTTCCAACTTTTGCTAATCAATATTTGGTCTAAAGATGTTTTTCTAAACAAGCAAGTGTATTCATTTTAAATTAATAGTCGAAAACAAACAAAGGTCTTTGTACACCAACAAAAAACGACATAGAATCTGGCTAATTATATCCTGATCTAGATTTTAATTTTTACGAATTTGCCTATTCAAAACACAATTCTTGAATTTGCGCCAGCTTAATAACCGGAAAGTTTTCGTTCTAATTTTTTCTTCTTCTATCATATATAGATTCCCCGAAGGCGTGGAGCTCGTAATGGTGTGTTGGCTAGAAATTATTGGGAAAATTAGGACTCGAATGCTATCGCCCAACACAATGTATGGAGCCTACCTCATAATCAAACTTGCCGGGCGTGCTTTTGGTCTAGACTCACTTCCATCGGAGGTTTCAGTCGTCGTTGGCAATCATCAATCTCGTGGAACAATTTATTTACGTGAAGATAAAGGTGAAAAACAAGCATTGGAGCGTCTGTATATGCTACATAGGGTTGAGGCATTGAGGTCAAGAGTCCCCAAAGGAGAAGAAAAAGTTGTTTGTCAAAGGAAAGATGGGTGGTTAGAGATTGAATTGGGTGAGTTTTACCATGATGGAAGTGATAAAGAGGTCAAAATGAGCCTTAGAGAGGTAAAAGGTGAGCACCTTAAAGGAGGGCTCATTGTTGAAGGTATTGAGATAAGACCCAAGTGCAGTAATTGACTTGCATTGTAAATCACTTTTCACCTTGGCTCCGACTAAATACACAACGACGCTTATGTGCCTGTAAAAATTTTAAAAAAAATGCCGACAAATCGCTTTTTTTTTTTTGTAGTGCACATTCTCTGTGAATATTTTTTTTTTTTGGCCCTATTTTAGGGTTAATTGCAAAGAAAATGCATTGTGATAAGCAAATTGCATATATAGATCTTTAGTCATTGTGACAAAAGAACTTATTTTGTACCATTGAGCGATTTCCTTATGTCTACCATTAAATCTCAAAGATCAGTGTTTTACTTAAAGTTTTCTAATGAAATTCTGCCTTCTTATATTTTGAAATTGACATTTCTATTGAAACTATCAAACTAATTATAAGTACACGCTCTTTGAAGAAGGATATGATCAGTTCAAGTTTTGTTGGTTCATGTCTTGTTATTATCATTCCATTTACCACGCATACATATCATATCAAGTTTGTAGATGATGGGATGTATTGAAACATCAAATCAATTAAGTATACATTCTTTAAAAACTAAAATTTTTAGATCAAATAATCACTTATAATTTTTTTTTTTAAGGTCCAGATTTGATAGTTTCCTCAATCTCTTAGCAGGATAATGGATCAAACATTTCAATGATGAAAGAATTAAATATTTGATTTAGATACGATATGTGTTGCACCTAATTCTTTGAGAAAAGCACTATTTTTTTTGGGCTTCAAAATAAGCTTAATTCATTAGGTGAAACAAGCTATGAGTTACAAAAAGTCTATGTAAGCAAGCTATGAGTTACAAAAAGTCTATTACATACCTTTGGGATGAATTTTAAAAAAGATGGTACAACCCCTTAATTTTTTACTATTTTTGTCCTGTTATTCAATTTTGCCTTCCAAAATAATTTTTCTGATTCTACCACTGCATATTTTGAGATATTCCGGGAATGTGTTCTATCATCTTAACAGATTGTTTGAAATAAATGAATTTCACAAAAATTTTGTGGAATTTATTTGTAAATCTAAATTTTTTGTTTGGTTGCACCTTTTTAAAAAATTACAAATCCAAGATTTGTAATTCTTGAATTTACACAAGTCTTACTCAAATCCGAGCCCAAAAAGTAGAATTTGCAAATCCACGTTTTTTAATTCTGTAGCTAATTTTTTTTAGTACAAAACTACCCTCAGATTAAAGAAAAAAAAAAGTATTTTTCACTCTTCTCTCTTCTTCCAAATTGACGGCAAAAAGAGAAAAAAGTTAACTTGTTTCATAAACTCTTTCAGGTATTCGTTTGATTTTTCTTGTAAATTTATTCGTTATATCTTTTCTATTATGTATTTTCTTTTTGTTACTATTATAGTACTATTATGTTCTTGATGTTGTTGTTCCTTCTTATTTTTAAGATAATAACATGTAATAATTATCATACCAACTAAATACCGGCCAAACTCTCATTTAACAATAGTTTACTATTTCATTTGCCTTCTGATTGACTTTTTCAATATCTTTTCTATGATTTTTGGATTTTCATAATTATTTACTAGTGTATATTTGTTGTTTATATGGATTTTTCGCCTCGTTTACAACTAAAGGACGAATTCATAATTATTTTTGTAATGTTGAATTGATGTTTGAATTGGATGAATAATTTGCATTAGTTAAACCTAAAATTATTTTTTCATGTTAAACTTATGGTTGAAATTAAAGTTATTATAATTATTTTGTGATATTTAACTTTTTTGAAAATATTTCTTTGTTTTTTATTTTTTATTTTGGATTTTTATGATAGTACTAGAAATCAATAATAGATTGAGAAGATAATACTTATATAAAAGTCTGATTTCAATTGAATAAAAGAAGGGTATTGAAGTAAAATATAACTATTAATTTCAATTTCACATGTGTTCCAAATACAATTTAGATTTACAAATAAAAGAATTGACTTAATATTGTTTTTCAATTCCAAACAAGAGAATTCATTTATAAATGAATTACTTATGAAATTCATTTATAAATAAAATAAATTTCACATATGAATTGATTCCAAACACTATATATATAAATGTAGACTAGCCAATGATTGTCAACTTTTTTGTTGGTTCATGGATTCACATTTCGGCCTAGTATTAGGTTGTTGGGATTAGATTTGTTAAATTGGGCCATTATCAATTTGGGCCTTCTTCATTTCTCTATCTTTTTGTTTGGACTTTGTTCATTCTTTGTCATGTATAGTTTAATTTGGACTTAGTTGATTTAGACCCAATTATTTGTCTGGACCAAGAAAAAATGTCAAGATATATATTTTTTTAATTGTTCAAGGGACAACTAATATATACAAAGCATTATCGGGAAATGTCTCGCCGGTCTATCTTTTTCTATAAACACACACAATAGATGTAGGAAAAAAAAATTAAAAATACAAGTTCATATCAAATGATGTATATCTAATAGATCAAAAATTAATTTCTAATAAGAATTTTAATCGTTATTTAACACCTATATTTTGATGAAAAAAATCTTGGTTGAGCGCCTTTGAGGCTGAAAAGTCCCTATCACGTTCCCTAAATATAAAGAAAAAATTAAAATATTTAGAGAAACTGTTAGAATTGACTCCCTATCATATTTTTTAAATATAAAAAAAATTAAAATATTTAAAGAAATTGTTAGAATTAACTTACCAATACACACGACCCAAACTCTTTAAACAAAACTAAAATAACCCAAGTGCGGCTCTTTGCTAAGCTGGAGTCGTTTATAAATCGCTTCACAACAAACCCTAGTTTTAACTACTATTTAAACCACCCTCTCCTCTACTTCTCTACACAAGGCGGCTCCTCTCACCACCCCTCCACTCTGTGGTGCTCTTTCTCAATAGTCTAGACTAAAATGGGGTTAGCTTAGTTTTCGTTTTTGTTTTCTTTATTTTATTTTATTTTTTATTTTATTTAGTCTTAATGTTTTTTTTTTGTGGCTGCAATGTGCCATGATGATAGATGTTTAATCCCAGCTCATTATGAGACCTTTTTGTTAATAACATAAGGTCAGGGAATGGACTTCACAATAACATTTATCTGAGCTTTTACACATTTTCTCATTTTTTTCTTATTATTTTTTCTATTTGGGATTTTTTTTTTCTCTTTGTTATAGGTGATGTCTTTTGATATATTCCCAGTGATGCTTTTTCTATAAACCATGCTAATACTGATTATTTGGTGATTGATTCCTATCTTCTATATATTGATTCTGAGGGAATATTTTATTCACTCTTTTTGTTTTGAGAATTGTTAGATATTATTCTTTTTTTATTGTTTATTTATTATTATTATGTTTAGTTTATTTTTATTTTTACTCGTTTTTTGACGTAATAACTAAGTATATACATGAAATCTAATAAATATATGATGAAAAAAAGAGTAGCTCTCTCATTGGTCTTGTTACATTAAGTTGAACATTAGGTGATGATTGAAGTGAAACCTTTTAAAATCTAACACTAGCTTAGCTGAATAATATATAATAGAATCCTTCAAAAGATAATATATATATATATAACACTAGGTTAGCAATATTTTTTTAGTAAATTGAAAGAAAAAGTAGTATTTGAATTGCAATAAAAAAAAATTCAAAATTGAATATATGAAGTATAGGGAGGGAACGGATCCTCTCAGTGGAGTTGATCATGTCTAACATGATACAACATCTTAAAGCGAAAAATCATAATTTTTGTTTTCTTTTTTTTTTAAAAAAATCCTTACATTTTCTCTCTCCTCATTCCAATTATTTTTTAATTGAATACTTTTTTTTGGGTTAGAATTGAATGTTCATCTTAATGCTCATTAGTACACACGTTTTCTTTTTGTTTTTGATTCAATTCATCAAAAGTTGAACTTAGTCCTTAAATTTTCAACTTCAAATCTCGACCTTGGGTTTAGTGATAATTTTTTATTTTAAATTACTGTAAAAATGTGTGTTGATATGGGTTTAGTCAAAAAAAGAGAATTATTTAGCAAAAAAAAAATGAAGCTAACTATATAAGCGAAACAAATAACCATAAAAAATATCATGAATAAAATAACTAAATAGAAAAATCATAGGAAAAAATCAGCATCTCAGTTTACATCTTAACAAATAAAATACTGACCAAAATAAAGTAAAATAATCTAATTACATGAATCTAATGAATTGCATGAAGAATATAAAAAAAAATGTGTATTGAGTATTTATGTTGATTTAATGTGTGAAGGTGAAAGCATTTAATTTTGACAAATAAAAAAGCATTCAATGAAGAAAGAGAGGGAATGAGGAAAGAGAACATGCAAGTTTTTGGAAAGAAAAAAAAAATCTATTGTAAAAGTATGGATATTTATTGACAACAAATTCTGTTATGAAATATGTAGACAACTTGAGAGTATATCAAAGTTTGTTTTTCTATATCATTTGCAAATTTTCTCGCTGCAAGTACACATATTTATACAACAGATAATCAATACAAGTGTTATTATTCATTACCTTTAGTTAAAGTAATGGCACTAAAATTTCCTAACATTTGGCCTAACTAAAGTTGCTAATCATTTTGTATTCTTCATTCTTAAGAACTCAATACTAACTTGAGTTTTTCTCTTGGTATGCTTAAGTTGGTATTGAGTTTTTAAAGACACGGAAGAATACAAGATGATTAGTAACTTTAGTTAGGCCAAATGTTAGGTAATTTTAGTGTTATTACTTTAAGTGTATTGATTATTTGTTGTATAAATATATGTGTTTGTAGTGAAAAAATTTGCGAATGATATAGAAAAACAAGTTTTGATATACTCTCAAGTTATCTATATATTTACTATTATATTTCATGACATGTTATCAGCACGATATTCTGCCATAACAACAAGACAAAGGTAGTTTGATCATTATACTTCGACTCTCATAAAGTTTGATATTAGGTACATATAATTCTTCTCATTTTAATTATATCCTTATTGTTTGTTTTTAGATCAAAGTATTATATTATCACACACACACATATATATGTATATATATCCATATGTACTATTATATATTTCAATATATAATTATATATTTGGTGAATCTAATATTTCAGAAAAGATAAATAATTGGACTATAAGCATAAATAATCTGATTATGGACTATGAGGAACGCATGCTCCGATTTACAATCATTGGACATAATTTCTAAGACTGAACTTGAATAACGAAATAATTTTTGACATCACTTGTTGACCTATGAACAAGGATTTGGACATAAATAATTTTAATCTCCAAATGATTTATGTATTTCATTTATTTAATCTAACTTTAATTTTTGTTATTTATTTACGTATTTACGTTATTGCATCTAACTTTAATTTTCGTTATTTATTTATGTATTTACGTTATTGCATCTAACTTTAATTTTCGTTATTTATTTACGAATTTATGTTATTGACTCTAACTTTAAATTGCTTAATTTATTTCTTACAATTTATGTACTTGATTTATTTAAGTCTAGAAGTTAACAATTTAATTATATCTCTATTGACTAAATTTTATTTGATATCTTTTAGTATCATCATGTCAAATCTTACAAAGCTAGAGTTTACTGCCCTTTTAGTATCTTTTAGTATCATCATGTCAAATTTAATTATGCAATATTGAAAATGTGCGGCGAAAAGATCAAGAGGATGACATGCTAGAAAAAACATATTCTATATTCCACGCCTCAAATATAATATTGTAACAGCAATACAGAGAGCGTGGCTTTAAAAGACATTCTGATCTGATAGCATGTTTCCTAGTGGCGGAACAAAACAATGCATTGTTAATGAGGAACAACTAATCACGACCACCAGGCTCTGAACCATTGTCTGAGGCAAATGTTATAGAGTTTAATAATCATGATCGTGGTCGTGGTCGTAGAGGTGGTCGTGTTTATAATAACAATTGACATAATGATGCTCGTGGAAGTGGTAATAATAACACCTGACACTATGATGGTCCAAAAAGCTTTGATTTTAAGAGGCAAGAAAACTACGACAAGGGAAGTGGGAGTAGTTCACAAAAGAAATCATCACAAGAAAACATATGTTTTAGATGTGGCATGTCAGGCCATTGGTGGAAAACTTGTCGTACGGTACAACATCTTGCGGACCTTTACGAAGCCTCAAAGAAGGGTAAAGGGAAAAAGATTGAAATGAATTTGATTGAACATGATAAACATTATACTCAACAGCAAAATACACACTTCAATTATTCTAGTTTCTATGAAGACAATAATGAAGGGAGTGAACATGCATCTGCCTGATGATGCAAAAATTTTATTTTGACTGAACTATTATATACTATCTTGTTAGATATTGTGTGTAAACCTTGTAATATTGTCTTATTTTCGTCATGTTTCAATTAAAGTACGAATATATGTCTATTAGTTTAAAAAATAATATTATCATGTATCATTTCCTTTGCTTATAGGTTCTCACATATGTTCTTTATTTTATCTTGAAGAAATATGGATCTATATAAGATCAATGATGGAGAAATATGTCTGGCAGACAGTGCAACGACACATACGATTCTTAGAAATAGAATCTATTTCTCCCAACTCAAATTAGCAGAAACAAATGTTAATACAATCGCTGACACTACAAATCTCATTAAATGCTCTGGAAGAGCTTGTATTATGCTTCCTGGTAAGACAAAAATTATGATAAGCGATGCTTTATATTATAGTAGATCCCAGAAAAATCTACTGAGTTTTAGAGATATACGTGAGAATGGTTATCATATCCAAACCATGAATGAGCAAAGTAAAGAATATCTCTATATTACATCGCTCAAATTTGACAAGCAAGTTATAGTGGAAATATTGTCAGCATTATCCTCAGGAGTATATTATACTCGGATAAATCCTATGGAATCTAATATGATGATAAATCAGAAGATGCTTGATCCACAAAGTTTTATCCTTTGGCATGATCATCTTGGACATCCAGGCATAGTCATGATGAAAAGAATTATTAAAAATTCACATGGGCACTCATTAAAGAATCGAAAGATTCTATCATCACATGAATTTTCATTTCTTGCTTGCGCCCAAGGAAAATTGATCAGAAGGCCATCCCCTACTAAAATTGATATTGAAACTCCTGCATTTTTGGACAGGATACAAGGGGATATATGTGGGTCCATTATTCCATCATGTGGACCATTTCAATATTTTATGGTATTGATACATGCATCAACAAGATGGTCACATGTATGCTTACTATCCACTAGAAATATGGCATTTGCAAGACTTTTTGCACAAATAATTCGATTACGGGCTCAATTTCCGGATTATACAATCAAACGAATTCGTCTTGATAATGTAGGAGAATTTATATCACAATCATTTAATGATTATTGCATGTCCATTGGAATTATTGTTGAGCAATCTGTAGCTAACACCCATACACAAAATGGTTTAGCTGAATCATTTATTTAACGATTGTAACTTATTGCTAAACCATTATTGATGAGAACTAAGTTGCCTAGTTCTGTATGGGGACATGCAATATTACATGCTGCGGCATTGCTTAGAACAAGACCAACTGCTTATCATAAATACTCCCCATTACAATTGGTTTATGGTCAAGAACCAAATATATCCCATTTGCAAACTTTTGGTTGTGCAGTTTATATTCCAATTGCTCCACGACTGCGCATGAAAATGGGACCTCAAAGAAGACTGGGAATTTATGTTGGTTTTGAATTTCCATCAATTTTGAAATATCTTGAACCTTTAACTGGAGATCTTTTTACAACACGTTTTGCTTATTGTCAATTTGATGAGGCAACATTCCCAGTCTTAGGGAGGGAAAAACAGAAGCTGAAAAATAAAGCATTATTATGGAATGCATCACCAGTGTCATATTTTGATCCTCGCACGAATCAATCTGAAATAGAAATTCAAAAAATTATACATTTGCAAAATATTGCAAATCAATTGCCAGATGCTTTTACTGATACAAAGAAAGTGACTAAGTCACACATGCCAGCTTTAAATGTCCCAGCAAGAATTGATATTGCAAAGAAGCAATTCGCTAACATAGTAGCAAATGAGTCTATGGCACGTCAAAAACGTGGTAGACCAATCGGTTCCAAAGATAAAAATTCTTGAAAGCGAAAGGGGCAAAATGAACAAGTTGGAAATATTAAAAATCCTGTAGATGTAGCAATACAAGAAATAACTGAAAATAGAGTTTCAGTGGAAAATCAGGTACTTGAAAATGAAATAAAGAGCGACAGTATTGACAATGATGAGATCTCAATTAATTATGTCTCTACAGGACAAAGATGGAACCGAAATGAAATCATTATTGATGAAAAATTTGCATATGCAGTAGCTACTGATTTAATGATAGAAAGCGAAGATCTTGAACCGAAGTCTGTTCAAGAATGTCGACGAAGAAATGATTGGCCAAAATGGAAAGACGCAATTAATGTTGAATTGCAATCACTTGAAAAACGTGAAGTGTTTGGTCAAGTGGTTCAAACACCTAAAAATGTGAAACCTGTTGGTTATAAATGGGTATTTGTGCGAAAACGCAATGAAAATAATGAAGTTGTAAGATATAAAGCCCGACTTGTAGCACAAGGTTTTTCACAAAGACCTGGAATTGATTATGAGGAGACATATTCTCCAGTGGTTGATGCTATCACATTCAGGTATTTAATTAGTCTGACAATTTCTAAAGGACTTTATATGCGTCTTATGGATGTGATAACAGCCTATCTATATGGATCACTTGATAGTGATATTTATGTGAGAGTCCCTGAAGAACTAAATATGCCCGAGGCATATGGCTCAAAACCCCGGGAGATGTATTCAATCAAATTACAAAGATCTTTGTATGGGCTAAAACAATCTGGACGGATGTGATATAATCGTCTTAGTACATATCTTCTGAAAGAATGATATGTTAATAGCCCTATAAGTCCATGTTTCTTGATCAGAAAATCAAAATGTGGTTTTGTCATTATTGCTGTTTATGTTGATGATTTAAACATTATAGGAACTCATGAGGAGCTTACAACAACAACCACGTATCTGAGTAAGGAATTTGATATGAAAGATCTAGGTAAAACAAAGTTTTGTCTTGGCCTACAAATTGAACATTTGACAGGTGGAATTTTGTTGCACCAATCAACTTATACAACAAAGGTATTGAAGAGGTTCAATATGGACAAAGCTCATCCAGTAACTAGTCCAATGGTTGCTCGAACTCTGGATATATAAAATGATCCATTTCGACCTCAAGCAGACAATGAGAAAATCCTTGGTTCTGAAGTGTCATATCTTAGTGTCATTGGTGCTTTAATGTATCTCGCTAACAATACACGACCAGATATTGCATTCTCTGTTAATCTATTAGCAAGATTCAGTTTAGCACCAACACAGAGACATTGGACCTACATTAAATATATTTTTCGCTATCTTCGTGAAACTACTGATATGGGATTACTATATTCAAGACATACGTAACCAGAGTTGATTGGATATGCAGATGCTAGATATTTGTCTGATCCACATAAAGGACGACCTCAAACTGGATATTTATTCACATATGGCGGTGCTGCTATATCTTGGCAATCTACAAAACAAACTCTTGCTGCTACTTCATCAAATCATGCCTAGATACTTGCACTTCATGAGGCAAGTCGAGAATGTGTTTGGTTGAGATCTTTGACCCAACAAATTGAGGGAGAATGCAATCTTTCAACAAGCAAAAGTAGCCCCACTATTTTATATGAAGATAATGCTGCATGCATTGCCCAAATACAGAGAGGCTATATTAAGGGTAATAGAACTAAGCATATCTCGCCAAAGTTCTTCTTTACTCATGAGCTTCAAAAGAATGGTGAAACCGAGGTTCGTCAGATTCGTTCAAATGAGAACCTTGGTGATTTGTTTACAAAATCATTGCCTACTAGCACATTCGAGAAGTTAGTATGGAAGATTGGTATGTGGCGACTCTATGATCATTCTTGATATGCCCACAAGAGGGGGAGGCATATGCATTGCACTCTTTTTCCCTTCGTACAAGTTTTGTCCCATTGGGTTTTCTTGACAAGGTTTTTAATGAGGCAGTATAAAAGGCATACACAAAGAATTTTGTACTCTTTTTCTTAGTCAAGTTTTTATCCCATTGAATTTTCTTGATAAGGTTTTAATCAGGCATATTCTTAAGCAATAAATATGCAAGGGGGAGTGTTGTAAAAGTATGGATATTTATTGACAACAAATTCTATTAGAAATAATACGTTGGTATTGTTATCCAAGAGAAAAACTCAAGTTGGTATTGAGTTCTTAAGGAAACGGAAGAATACAAGATGATTAGCAACTTTAGTTAGGCCAAATGTTAGGTAATTTTAGTGCCATTACTTTAACTAAAGTAATGAATGATGGCACTTGTATTGATTATCTGTTGTATAAATATGTGTGCTTGCAGTGAGAAAATTTGTGAATGATATAGAAAAGCAAGCTTTGATATACTCTCAAGTTGTCTTCATATTTACTATTATATTTCATAACAAAATCACGATTTTTTGCATTAAAGGCTAATATGTCATTTTTTGCTTTAACGACTAAGATTTTTTCTCATGTTGGACATGATCAATCCCACGACATGAGAGGATCCACTTCTGTATAAGGAATAGAGCAAGTATGTTACACAATATTGTATAAATATAAGTATGTAAAGATTGTGCCTTACTAATAGCTGAAACTCATTCAGAAAAAGTTATTTAGCTTGATAGGGTAAATTATTTTAGGAGTCATTAAATTATTATATTAGTCCTATTTTGATCATTGAACTATTTTCGGTTCCAAAAGAACCATTAGTTTTTTAAACTTGTTTTATTTAAGTTATTCTGATAGATTTTGCTTAAAAAAATTAACAATGAGGGGTTGAAATATAAATAATTAAAATAAAGCTACCCAAATAAATTTATTTTTATTTTCTTGTTGTAAGTTTTAGTTTTATTTTCTTTTTTCTTTTCTTCCTCATTCTCTCTTCCATCCACTCTATCTTTTCATCTCCCTGAACACCACCATTCACCACCACCCCACAGTACCCAGCAACTATCCACCACCACTATTACCATGTTGACCATAACCTGAATCTAACTCTTATTCAGTAACCTTTTTTGCCACCTTTTTATTTGCACTCATATATGGCTGATGAGGGTGGACCCTGAGCTGAGGTAAGATACCCGCACCGAGCTGAGGCCGGCCAACCCAAGTCAAGGCCAACCCAGTCAGCTAATGTCCAACTTGGATATTGATCCGACCTTACCCCGACCCAGAAAAACCCCAACCTCTGTGCTAGCTGTCCTGATGGGACATAAAGCCTTGATAGGACATAAAGCTGCGCCGCATTAAATACTGTCATATCTGAATTTAGTATAAATAGAGCTTTACCCCTTCATTTATGAGGTAACTTGTCATTAAATGCTCTCAGCTACTTCGCCAGCTCGAACATACTAATCATTTGCACGCCCGAGAGAAAAATTCGGGTTATCACCCCTCATTTTTCTTCATTTTTCTTGTGCAAGTCAGGTAGTCGACCCGAAAATTCAGGTCAGGAAGCCGATCCAGAATTCTAGCTCGGCAAGAGTAGCTTCCCAACCTCAACTGCGAGATTCCTAACCTCGACAGTTTGGCACCGTCTGTGGGAACGATTTCTTTTTGTCACTCTTCTCACCACTCATTGAGAAACCATCATGGTACAAACTAGAAGCTACAGCACACCGGTAGAAGACTCGCTCAACCCGGACAGGGACCTCGAAACCACGCAGGTGCCTAGCCAAGACCCAACTCAAACCGACGTTGGAACGAGCCAACTTATACACTTAGCCTCACAAACCAACCCATCAACAGATGAAGACCTCAACTCCAGTCTGTCACCAGAGATGAAGATGATGCTCAAGATGTTTGAGGAACTTAAGGAGCAGCTACACCATGCCCCACGCGTCCACAGTTCCGCATCCCAACCCCAAGGCAAAAACGGGCGCAAGAAGAAGAGGGCTTCCTGGAGCCGACGGCGGGACTCGAAGAGGTGAGAGGAAAAAGGGCGGCATATACCGAGCCCGAGCAGGCCAAGACCGCGGCTGCCATAGCCAAGGTCATTAATCAGCTCAGTATAAGCCTACTCTCTCCTAAGGTACTGGCCACGCCACTGCCCACCGGCAACTGGATGCCCAACCTGGCAGTCTATAATGGGGATGGAGACCCAGCCAGC
Source organism: Ehretia macrophylla (assembly GCA_037974665.1). Lineage (NCBI taxonomy): Eukaryota > Viridiplantae > Streptophyta > Magnoliopsida > Boraginales > Ehretiaceae > Ehretia > Ehretia macrophylla. The sequence goes on from CM075776.1 coordinate 49,516,842, forward strand.
TACCTGTTCAACTTTGATCACCATATGACTCTGCATGATATGACCGACCTCATGAAGACGAAGACATTCCCGACTACCCTGGTTGGCAATGCCTTGGACTGGTTTCAAAAACTTCATCCCGGCTCTATTGCAAGTTTTCATCAGTTAGCTGAGGCTTTCCTGTCCCGTTTCGCAGGAAGCCGACATACAACCCGCCACACTTCAGCATTGCTGTCGGTGAAGCAGCATAAAGGAGAAAGCTAGAGGGCTTACACAGCTCGATTCAATAAAGAGTCCTTTAGAATCCCCAACCTGGAGGACTCCATGGTATTAATGGCTTACCAAAGTGGGCTCAGGTCAGGCCCCCTCACATCCTTCTTGGCTATCGACCCCGTTGATACCGTAGCCGAGCTGATGGTACGGGCAGAAGGGTACATACATTCGAAAGAAATCCATCAGGCGAAGAAGAACAATGACAAGAAGAAAGAAGTAGGGAAGAAAGGAAAGGCCTCCCGAGGCCAACCTAGGAGTAAGGCCCAAAATGACCGAGGCAAGCAGCTTCAACAGCCAAAATAGAACCCCCGGTTCATCATGTTTACCCTCCTTAACACTACATGGGAGCGAATCCCGATAGAGATCCAGCACCAGAACCACCTACCTTTAGCGCCGAGGATAAAAGGCCGACCTGAGAAGCGCAATAGGACCAAATATTGCCGCTACTATATGGATTTCGGCCACACCACAAAGGAGTGCAAAGATTTGAAACAGGAGATCGAGGCACTGATAGCTCGGGGTTATCTCTGGAGGTACGTAGATCAACAACTGACTCGGAGTCACGATCAGAAAGATAGAGAGAGAAGTCCACCCAGGCGTTAGGCTGGGGACAGACGTTTGGCTATGATTGAGACCATCGCAGAAGGATTGGCGTCGGATGGGAAGACCTTGGCTGGCAGGAAGGGTTATGTTCGGGCTGGAAAGGAGTATGGGCCAGTGCGGGGTCCGGTCTTGGAGATGGAGGAGCTCACTTTCTCCTCAGAAGACTTAGAGGGGGTGATATTGTCCCATGACGACCTATTGGTAATCAGCGCTGAAATAGCCAACTTCACCATGAAAAGGCTGATAGTGGACACCGAGAGCTCGACATAAGTCCTATTCCTATGCGCATTTAAGTAGATGGGGTTGGACAGGAGCCGACTCAGGTTATTGAGGGGCACCTTAGCTGGTTTTACCGAACAAGCCCATCGAGCCGAAGGGGTCATCAGCCTCCCACTGAAGTTGGAAGACTGAGACAAGCCAACTTCATTATGATGGATTGCAACTCCACTTATAATGGGATCTTGGGTCGGGTAGCACTCAATCATTTCAGGGCCGTTCCTTCAACTTACCATCAGGCCTTGAAGTTCCCGACCCCAAGCGGCACAGCCATCATCCGAGGTGCTCAGCTCTCAACTCGGGAATGTTATGAAAACTCCCTCCGCCCCAAATATCAGGTTGGCTGGGGACCAGATTTACCCGAGGAAAAGAGGGATGCCAAGAGAGGAAGCCCGGCTGAAGACCTTCAAGAGGTGGAGCTCTCCAATGAAACAAAGAGAGCGAAGATCGAGAGTGAACTCTCTGATGACCTCAAAAAAGGTATAGGCCAATTTCTTCTAAAAAATGAACATATATTTGCATGGTCTGCTCCTGACATGGCAGGTATTGACCCGGGTGTGATTGAGCATCACCTGAATGCCGACCCAAATCACTATCCGGTAAAGCAAAAGCGCAGGCACTTCCATTATGATAAGCAACAAATCATAGCAGAAGAGGTTGATAAGTTGGTGGACATCGGCCACATAAAGAAAATTCAATACCCGACATGGTTATCCAACGTGGTACTAGTGGCCAAGTCCTCAGGCGGATGAAGAGTGTGTATTGACTTCACCGACCTCAATAAAGCTTGCCCCAATGACTGTTTTTCCCTACCTTGGATTGATTAAATGGTGGATGTTACCTCCGAGTTCGAGCTACTGTCTTTCATGGATGCCTTCAAAGGCTACAACCAGATTAAGATGGCTCCTGGAGACAAAGAGAAAACTGTCTTCACCACCGATAACGGGGACAAAGAGAAAACTATCTTCACCACCGATAAATATCTCTACTACTATGAGGTCATGCCTTTTGGCATCAAGAATACTGGAGCTACCTACACTCAGATGGTGAACAAGGCATTCAAGAATAAAATTGGCCGAAATATGGAGATCTATGTAGATGACATGTTGGTCAAGAGCAGGAGGGCGGAAGACCTTGTAATCGACCTGGCTGAAGCCTTCGCCTTAATAGAGCACTCAGAAAAAGTGCGCATTCGGCGTCAAGGCGGGAAAGTTTTTAGATTTCATGGTCATGGCCCGGGGAATAGAAGCCAACCCGGAGAAGGTTCAGGCGATACTTGACTTGGCACAGCCAACCTGCGTGAAAGACGTCCAGGTGCTCGTGGGTAAGGTTACGGCGTTGAGTAAATTCATGTCCAGGTCGGCCGACAAGTGTACTCCTCTATTCAAAATATTGAGGAATCCTAAGAATTTCGAATGGACTACGGAATGCCAGAACTCCTTCCAATAGCTGAAAATGTATCTAGCTTCACCACCCCTGTTATTTTGACCTGAAGTGGGAGAGGAGCTGGTACTATACTTGGCATGCTCAGGGACAGTAGTGGCGGCAGCACTAGTTTGCGAAGAAGGGAAGGAACAGAAACTGGTCTATTATGTCAGCAAAACCTTGCAAGAGACCGAGGCGAGGTACTCATCGTTGGAAAAACTCGCTCTCGCGCTCATCACGGCTGCAAGGAAGCTGAAGCCATTCTTTTATGCTCACCCAATTAAGGTCATAACAGATGCCCCGCTCAAATCCATCATGCACAAGCCGAAGGCGTTGGGTAGGCTGTTGAAATCGGTAGTTGAGCTGAGTCAATTTGACATCACCTACCAACCCAGAACAGCCATCAAAGCCCAAACCATCGCAGACTTTGTGGTGGAATGTACTGGTCGAGCCGAGTATGACCCGGATGATGTGTGAAAGGTCCACGTGGATAAAGCCTCGGAGAAGTGAGGAAGCGGAGCCGGTGTGGTCATCTCAGACCTAAACAGGCATGAGCATCAATACTCCCTCAAATTCGCCTTTCCGGCATCCAACAATGAGGCTGAGTACGTGGCAGTGATCGTTGGGTTGAAAATTGCAGCTCAGCTCGGGACACAAGCAGTTGACGTGAACATCGACTCTCAGTTGGTTGCTAGTCAGGTATCAGGAGAGTTCGAAGCCATGGACAATGCCATGCTGGCCTACCTCAACAAAGTTAAGGATTTGACCTCAGGGCTCAAAAGGTTCACAGTACAACAAATCTCGAGGGAGGAGAATATGAAAGCTGATGCTCTATCCAAGTTGGCTTTGGGAGGAAGCCGACCTGCACTAGTCCACGTAGAAGAAGTCTCCGAACCTAGTATTTAGTTGGAAAGACCTGCTGTAGCCGAGCTCAATTTAAGCCCAGATTGGACCCGACCAATCATGGACTACTTGGAGGGGGTATAACCCCGGAGGATGAAAAAGCAGCTCAGAAACTCATGAAACAAGCCTCAAGGTTTGTCATTGTAGCTGGGTAACTCTACAAGAGAGCCTACACTTGGCCTCTCTTAAAATGTGTTAGGCCTGAGAAGGAAAACTATGTACTCTGAGAGATCCACGAAGGGGTATGTGAAAACCACTTGGGTGGCAAGACTCTGGCTCGGAAAGCATTGAGGCAAGGCTATTTTTGGCCAACCTTAAAGCAAGATGCCAAAGAGTATGTTAAAAAGTGTGACACCTGCTAAAGGTTCGCCAAAATACAAAGAAAGCCTCCAGTAAACCTGACAGTGATGATAAGCCTGTGGTCATTCTATCAATGGGGTCTAGATATCATTGGCCCATTGCCAACCAGTGTTGGCCAGAAGAAACACGCCTACGTAACTATAGACTACTTCACCAAATGGCCTGAAACTGAAGGTGTTGCTAGAATAACAGAAAAGACAGCTTGGGATTTTGTGTGGAAGAATATCATTTGCCAATTTGGGGTGCCAAAAGTCATTATTATCGACCACGGCAAACAATTCGACAGTGCATACTTTCGAGGCAAATGTGGTGAGATTGGGATCGACCTCAGATTCTCATCTATTGCTCACCCTCAAAGTAATGGTCAAGTTGAAAGGACTAACCAAATCATTTTGCTGGGTTTGAAAACCAAGCTGGAGGAAGCAAAAGGCCAATGAGCACTGATTCTCCCCGAGGTGTTGTGGGCACAACGAACCACCACCAGCTCGGCAATGGGAGAATCGCATTTCGAGCTGACTTTCAGTACTCGAGTAGTGCTGCCAGTGGAGATCGGGTCTCCGACCAATAAAACCCTTCATCACGATCCAGTAATAAACGGAGCCCTAATCCGTGAAGAGTTCAACCTCGCTAAAGAGCTTCGAGCCAAAGCTCATATCAGAATGTTGGCCAGCAAAGCCGCAATGCAAAGAGCCTTTGCCAGGTAGGTCAAGCCTAAGCCTATTAAGTTCGGCGACCTCGTCCTTAAAAAGGCCATATTTTTGCTGCGCTCGGGTAACAAGCTCTCCCCGACCTGGGAGGGACCATACGAAGTTGTAAAGGAAGTCCGACCTGGGACCTTCTACCTCCGCGACAAATACGGGAAGCAGCTGAAGAATGCATGGCATGCAGAACACCTAAAGAGATATTTTGTCTAACGGCCCCCGAGCAGAAAACTTTTGTAATGGCCCCCGAGCCGAAAACTCTTGTAAAGGCCCCCGAGCCAAAACTCTACATGTAATTGGCTCCCAAGTCCAAGTACTCCATGTACAAATTCAATACAATGTATTTTGTAAACTAGTGCGAAGCCCAACCCGAGCCCAAGTACCTTAGCTAAGCTATTGCAAACTCGGATTAATGCGGTGGTCACGCTTAATTGCGAGATAAAAATAAAATAAACCAGCTCGGACAAGATTTCAGCTCGGGTATAATCAATAATAATTTTATTCACTTTACCAGTTTAGATTAGAGTCCAACTCGGTTTAGCCGGCTCCAGGTCGGTTTGTTAGTTTGGGTCTAAACTCGAGCTCAACATTTGTCAACATTAGTTTGACCAATTTTAAATCAAACTGACGAGTCCAGGTTGGCGACGATTATATGGTTGGCTAGTTAACCAGCTCGGATTAGGATGACAACTCATTAACCACGTCCAGCTCGGCTCTTAACAATCAACTACTTAAGTTTGAAAGGTCCATTATGTTGGTCTGACCCCACTTACTTGAGAAAATTTGCGAAGTAAAAAGTACACTTGTACAAACTCAAACAAAACGCAAATAAACATCATAATATTCTTTTCATTTCAAAGGAAAGAGTACAAATTACAAAGCCCTACCCGGGAAAAATTACAAAAAATCATTTAGGCGCGGGAGCAGAAGCAGCAGCGTCGGCTTCTTCCCCAACCTGGTCCATGCCCTTCTTGACAAAGTCCATCACCTCCTAGGCTTGGGACTTAAGGTCGGCTGGAAGCTCGGGAACCTCCTAAAATTCTGGCGATGGGCCTCCAAGATTTCAATGTAATCATTCTTGGAGGCGGGAAGAAAGGTCTTTGCTCGCTCTCGAGCAGTGACCTGGCCTCGAAAATAATATTCCAGCTAGGCGTACCTGGCCATGATCCCGCCCTCGCTCTCCACCCAGCTCACCGCTGCATCGCTAGACTTGAAGGCTTCCACCACCTTTTCTCCATTTGTTCCGACCCGGTCGAGTAGTTCTTGGAACTTCGCCTCGGCCTTGCGGACATCAGTCTTGTAGTGTTCCACGTCCTTGGCTCTAGCCAGGCATCGAGACTCTTCCGTCTAGAGCTCTTTTTTCAGCCGGTCGATCTATGCGGTATCCTCCTTGTATCTTTTGGAGGCCTCCTCCCTCTGGGACTCAAGCTCAGCTCAGGCATCAGCACATTGCTACTCAAGCTCGACGCAGTAGACGTGGACTTTGGTAAGGAGGCTGGGTATCGAGAGAACATGGGACTCCGCCTGCACAAAGGGCAACAGATAAGGTCAACTAAGCTGATAGACTTTATAGTGTACATAATTGAGTACAAATCACCGTGATGATGGCCGTCCTTAGGTCGAGTAAGAGCTGCTCTGGTGAAACCCCTGCCAGCTTGGGATCACGGGCCACCTTTGCCGCCTTCATGAAATCGTTGCTAGGGGGGATCACCTCCGCAGCCTTGCCTTTTCCTGAATATTCTGCCCGAGGCCGCTTCCTATTGTCAGGGCGGGTTACCGAGCGCTTCTGCATCACCACGCACGAGCTCGACCTCTTGGGCAGGGGAGATTCTGAGGTTCCCTTGGAAGTCACCTCGGTGCCGACCTCCCAAACTTGGCTTCTGGACCGCTACCTGTGCTCTTAAGGAGCAGCGGAACCAAAGCCAGACCAAGCAGAGTCGTCGCCGCTGGCCTCGGTCTCTCTCTTCCTTCTCTGGGCATAAGCGAGTTTTCCAGTCTCCTTCATGTCTGCAAATGAAAAAGGAAGGGAAGTAAGGGATAGCCGAGAACCGACTTAAGAATGGTAACAACAGTTAGGATAATGGGGAGGTCAAGCATTGATCTCGCGGAGGACTGACCCTCTCCCGAACTAGATTCCTCATCTTCCCTGGGCTCGGGAAGTAGGTGGGGATGCTCTTTTCTCAGATCGGGTTCTCTCCTGAACAACTTGGATTCCCAAATCCGATCCCATTTGAGCATACTATCAATATTTATCAACATCCCCGACGCAGGCCTCAGCACCGCGACTTCCTCAAGTTCCTCGTCTGAAATCTTGGGATCGTCATTGACATTCTTCTTCAGGGTCGGATTCCAATTCGACTTGCACCCCTAGTTCACAGCCGGCTCCACCCAATAATAGTCATTGTGCCAACCCTTATTAGAGGAGTGCCATTTGGTGAATATAGCATTACCTGCCCGAGCTGTGAAATGGAACTACCCAGGCTGCTTCGGGTTGGGCTTATACACAAATAACTGTCTGAACCGACGCAGGGTCGGCTCTACCTCCTTCTTGAGGCAGAGCACATAAAACGCCACCACTACGGCCCAACCATTGGGTAACATCTGACCTGGGCTGAGCTCAAAATAGTTTAAGATGCTGATGATGAAATCCGGATGCGGGAGCTGAATAACATCGAATGCAAGGTTGTAAATGGTGAAATGGTCAGGAGGAGGATAACAAGCGGATTCCTGCTGACCCAGAACCTTCAGTTTATAGTGTTGGTCTACCGATCAATTCCTAAGCCTGGCATTAGCCTTCTGCACAGTGGAATGGCACTCACGCTTGCAACAGGAAAACAACTGCTCGATCATCTTCCCCTGAACTGAAGAAACGCTAGTTGTAGCCGAGTTCTAGGGGCAGACTGCCTTCACTGGGATCGCTTCAATCGGCTCCACCATGGAGGCTCCAACTAAGTACTCCTGCGGTATCTCGACCCCCTCCAACCGATTCAAAGGTGACCCATCCTCTTTATCTCCCACTTCTCCCAGGTCGGCCAAATGATCCTCCTCAGCCTCTTGCACTTGCCTGACCCCAATAACTTGGCAATCATTATCACTCTCCCTGGGCCCAGATTGCCGAGCTGATCCTTGAGACACACTGGTGCTGTCATTACTGTGACCCTCATCCGAGGTGGATTCTGAGCTCGACGGATTCTCGTCCCCTCCATAAGATCTCACCTCCATCACTTGGGAATCTTCTGACTCCGACCTCCCAATCCTGTCTACAAATTAAAATATATGTACAGGAATATCTAAAGGGAGTCGGGATGTACCTACCACTCTAGTTGTGGAAGATGACCCGATCTAATTGCCTCCAACTTAATTGGCTCCGAGCTAATGGATCCTGAGCTGAACACACTGAGAAGATTGCTTGCCGAGCTAAAAATGTCTGACCACTCTGGTTGCTGACCTGAAAGCTCTCCAAATTTTGTGATCAAACTGTGAAATGAATCTCGAACTTCAGGGCCCTATTTATAGGCAACTCCGGTAACTCCCAAACGTCGCATCTCGTCATAATTGTCGGGTGACATATCAGCCATCCAAAGGGCATGCACCGCTGATGTGACCATTCTCACTCTGCCAGGGTCAGGCACCTCCAGCTCGAGAATAACTCCCAAATCTAGATCTCACCCTCTTAATCTCAACTTGGGGAGGAAGGGATTGATGAGGGTGGACCCCGAGCTGAGGTAAGATACCTGCACCGAGCTGAGGTCGGCCAACCCAAGCCAAGGCCAACCCAGTCAGCTAATATCCAACCTGGATGCTGATTCGACCTCACCCCGACCTAGGAAAACCCCGACCTCTGCGCCAACTGTCTTAATGGGACATAAAGCCTTGATAGGACATAAAGTTGCGCCGTATTAAATATTGTCATATCCGAATTTAGTATAAATAGAGCTTCACCCCTTCATTTCTGAGGTAACTCGTCATTAAATGCTCTCAGCTACTTCGCCAGCTCGGACATACTAATTATTCGCACACCCGAGAAGAAAATCTGGATCATTACCCAGCATTTTCCTTCGTTTTCCTTGTACAAGTCAGGTAGCCGACCTGAAAATCCAAGTAAGAAAGCCGACCCAGAATTCCAGCTCGGCATAAGTAGCCTCCCAACCTCAATTGCAAGATTCCCAACCTCAACAATGGCCTTTGGCAATTGACATATGACGTATTTCCATGGCTGCCTATATATCTATATATTAGCCTCTGAGATCTCTTGAAGACCAACCATGCCCGAAACTCAAAATCATATGAAATTAGCACAGTAGACTAGGTTCATGTTATATAGTGTGCTCTATAATTTTTGAACGCTTCTGCAATGATTCAATTATGGTTCCAATATGAAAGAGATGAAGGATAATGATTTTTTTGGGTAATCAGTGGTAGTGTGATGATATGGAAAATGGTGATAGTGGCAGTGGATGGGGTGGTGGTGAATGGTGGTGTTCAAGGGATAAGAGATGGAAGAAGAAAAGAAACTAATATAACAATGACAAGGACAAGAATAAAAATAAATTTGTTTGGGTATCTTTATTTTGATTATTTATGTTTTAACCCCTATCAATTAATTGTTTAAAATGGAACTTAACGAAATGGCTTAAATGATACCATTTTGAAAAATTAATGGTTCTTTTAGAACTAAAAATAATTTAATGGTCAAAACAGGACTGAAAAAATAGTTTAGTAACCCCAAAAATCATTTATCCTTGATATTTATATAAGTGTAAGATACTTGTATAATACTTAACACTTATGCCACAAGAGCATTTCTCCATTTTTTGGTGATTTTCACTTTCAACCTAATTTACTGCCTACGCATCCTTTTACGCCTAATCATTTTGAAGAATACTCGTCCCCCGTTTTACATTGCTATCATGAAAACCCCTGCATGAATGAACAACCTTTTTCTTCACTTGCTAAGAACGCATCTTGTAAAGACTTTATTCTTCTACGGCTTGACTTGCATTTGATGCTTCTGATCCAATTCACTTTACTAGTGTTTGTCAATGTTAAATTGGAGATGGATAATAGATACTTTTTTCATATATAAAGAAAAAAATAAAAATAAATTGCCCTTAGAAAGGGGGTTCAACCAACACTAAAACAAAATTCACACATGTTTTTTATTCTTAGTATATGTAGGAAATCTAAATGTATTGTTGGACAATCCAACTATCGTATGTTTGACCCTTTTGTGTTTTATTGTGCCTTCAACAATTTGACTTTAGTATACAATTCTTTCAAATTTAGTGTTTCTTCTACTTAATCAACTAATCCTTAAGGGGCGGTGGAGAATTCAATTATTTCATATGAAAAAATCAAAACTTTCAGTATCCATATATAAGATTCTTGTTATGAAATTATTTATGTAGAAGTGAATTTTCATGAACTATAAAAGTTATTAATGATTATGGTCCTAAACTAAGCAGAAGAGGACAAAGGCCTTCTAGAAATTACATGGAGAACAAGTTATGTTTCCCTATAAAGAGTGTTTTCTGCATTGTAAAGTTACACCATGAAAAATCAATAGAAATATTATTTCTCTTTCTCTCTATTATATTTCTCTCTCTATTTTTATAGTCTCTTCTAGTTTTTCTCTAGTTTCATAACAATCCTAAATTATTTCTCTAATATTAATTAGTTTTAGGATTAAACTTCAAGTTAACAATATGAGGGGATACAGATCCGTTATTAGTACTACTTTTGGATGATTGAAATATAGAAAATTCTTACATCAGTCCTAAATTATTTTTCTAATATTAATTGGTATTAGAATTAAACTTCAAGTTAATAATATGAGAGGATCCAGATCCGTTATTAGTACTACTTTTGGATGATTGAAATATAGAAAATTCTTACATCTGACTAATGGATCAGTTTTTCACATCGCAAGTGAAATTTACACGTGTAAGTTCTATTGTTATATAAAAGATTGGCATGAGTTTAGACTAATGGAAGAGTTTCCTTGAAATTTGGTAAGTTAACATCCAACATTACTTTCACAAAAAAAAAAAAAAAATTCCAACATTACACTGATTTTGAACTTCAGAAATATACGGACTGTTGGGCTTCTATTGGGCATTGGGCAAGTGACTCTCCAGTCCCCACGTTACTTCTAACAAGGGAGGATTCAAAGAGCAGATTGGGCTTTGTTTATATTAGGTACCAAGGTGTATCAAAGTATACTAAATTGTACAAAATCGTATTGAAGTGTACTAAAGTGTTCAAAACATACAAATGTGTAGAAAAGTATACTAATATGTACCAAACTGTACAAAATCAGACAAAAGTGTACAAAACACTGAAAAACTCTTTAATTAGTCTATACTGATATCAGTATGTGAGAATTGTGAGATAAAAAGTGAACCCTACATGTATGTGGGGTTAAATGTTAGTGAGTAGACTGATGTCAGTCTAGACTAACTGAATAGCAATCCCAAAACACTTTTTTCTTGCCCTTTTTTCTTTCTGCATCCAATACTTGAGGAGAGAAGACTCAATCATAGAACGTTTTGATAAAAAAATAAAACAAAATAAAGTTAGAGAATGTCTTTTTTTTCTTTTGTGGTCAAATTCTAAGAAAGAGAAGCTAAAGTGCTAAGCGTTATCTTATGATTGATTGAAAGAAAACTTTTTAAAAAATTTGACGGACCGTCAGTCTCTCTAATATATGGGATGGATCTCACATATATAGTACTCATCCCATGTAAGTATTTTTTTGATCAGTCAGACTTTTTGAACAGTTTCTCTTTATTGAAAGAACATAGAACATGTTTCGTGATTTTTCATGACACGATTGATTTAATTACTTGCTCACTATTTGCGATGATAAATCGTGATTAGAACCAAACAAATACTTTTGAGGGCATGTAGAACTCAAACATGACATACTCAAATAATCACCATGATCTTACACTATCATTTCGTGAGGAGATTTTTCAAGAGCCCTAACATGTATAATGAATCAAACAAAGGCGCACCCGTGTTTCTAAATTCCATCTTTACTAAAGAACTGGATGTGAGAGTTTCTTCTTATCCGGTTCTTTGCAAAAAAATAAAAGATAAATGATTCAAAAATATTTAATTTGAATTAAGATATACACATGTATTTATTTTATTCAGTAATACATTTATGAAATGCCAACACCGACAATAAAAATCAAATTCTTTTGAACTCTCTGACTCAATTAGAAAAGAAGTACTAAGTTTCGGCATGAATATAATAATTTCAGATTGATCATGTTCCTAAAAAAAAAAAAAAAACTTTTGAAAAATGAGAAGTGTTTAACTACAACGACGTTTGCGCAACTCAAGTTCTTTCGCTTCTTACTACTATTTTTGTTCACTTTTTCTAACATGAACGACGAATAATTAAAAATTAAAATAGGTCCAGTCCAGAACATGCCCAGATACCCGATTGGGAATATATGATTGAATGAATGAATATCCATGATATTAATCTTTAGGCCACGTTGCATTGACCAAATAATATCTTAGAACCTGAAAAGACATTCAACCCACAATGAAAAAGCCTGAAAAGACAAACTACAATCATTTTCTCATATGTTGAAACTCGACAAGCCTCTCTTCTAACAATTCAAAACGTGTCAACGTTAATTGCCAGTTCAAGTTGGGAAATTTAATTGCATCCAATGTAGTAGCCCATGTTAATTAACACACCTAGTTCCAGAATATGACTATTTGTTTCTAGTGTGTGCTTTGATATTTCTTATTCAAAATTAGGAAAGTGCATTCTTGAACCATTCTCTTTTGTATATCTAGTGTGTAGTTATATCATTGAACTATACTCCTTTTTTCTAATTCCTCTTAGTGTCCTACTAATAATTTATGATTCAGTTGTGTCATAGTACCATGCACCTCAACTTGTAATTCCTCGCAAATATTTTAACTGATATGCTAATTATATTTCAGGGTAAAGTTTTTTATTTTTTATTTTATTTTTATTGTAACACTTGAAAACATCTCATACAACCAATCTACAATGAACAAGTAAACACCATACTAGAGTTAAAATCGCGCAATCACTTCCTTGCACGCATTATTCAGACCTTACGATTATATTTAACTAAAATTCTGATAGTACAGCGATACGATTCAATACATACACCAAGTCAGTTAAAAATTTAAACCTCATTTACAATTAAAAAATTCTAAACCCAACAAATGTTACCTCTCCTTAATATTACCGGATTACACCTTGGGGGCATATTTCAGGCTAAAGTTACATGGCACTAAAATGTAATGACATATTGCTTGCGTCTTGGAATGGAAAAGATAGAAAAGGACATAGACACAAGGAGGAGAAGAAAAAAAAAAAGGAGAGCTCTGAATGCAAATAACGTCGACATTTTGGATTCAAGTACACCACCAACACGATAAAGGCAGCATAATCATGTTACTATATTTGTCATTTGTAGCTTTTCGGCCATTAATTTCGTCCCTAAAGTGATAATAAAGTAAAAAAATACTAGAAAGTTTGTCTGATCTATGTGAGTAAATTATAGAAATAACAATAATTTATTCACTGAATTTTCTGGCAAACAAGATTGTAAAAAAATGTCAGCTGGCACCTAATCATCTCTTGGGATTGTGTGGCAATTGGATAGTAGTTCCGGTTTTAATGGGGTAAGGTAGCTTGTAAGGACATTTTAAACGAATAAGAATCTTCTATAATATCATACATTATTTCGAGTAAAAATTTCTTATACATGATACCATTATTTTATTTTTATTTTAATAAGACTCTCTATTTTAGTTAGTGCACTACTACTTTAATTTTATTTTTAGAATTTTATATTCAACATCTAAATTTTAAAGATTTTTCCTAATGGTCATGTCTTTTCTACCATTTCAAAATTCCATCTTGAAGTTAAAAAAAAATTATCAAACACTAAAATAATATTACGGATATTAATCATGTTGTTACTAACATTTTTATATAGAAATTACTTTTTTATTGAAAATCTAGTGCATAAAGTTACAATAGAATTAAATCTAAATAAAATTACAACTATATACTTTGTGATTTTGTTGCAACGAAAAAACTAAAACGTAAAAATATAATATAAAAAAACAAGATTATAAAAAAAAAAAATATAGATAATGAAATAAGGAGCTATTCTCTCTCTTCAAATTTAACTAGTGAAAAATAGAAGAATATAAAGCTCTTTAAAATAGAGAGCAAAATTGTTAGAGAAGATAAATGTGTTATGAAATATCTATGTAGATGTGGATTCATGAACTATAGAAGATATTATTTATTGTAGTCCAAGACTAAGCCCAAGAGAACAAAAGCCTACTAGAAATTACTTGGAAAACAAGTTGTGTTTTCTTATAAATAGAGCTCTCTATGTTGTAATATGACACACCAAGAAATTCAATACAAGCTTCTTCTCTCATTATCTCTATTATGTTTCTCTTTTTATTTTATTGTCTCTTCTATTTTTTCTCTAGTTTTATAACACGTTATCAACACGATAGTCTCTATCACTATTAGAGGTAAGAAGATAAAGAGATAAATATGAAGGTTGTGAAGAAAAAGTATTGTTGACAACATGAAAATATTTCATATTGCGACTATCGGTAAATTTTCTTTAAATCTCTTATCAATTTTATTTTGAAATATATGTCTCATGATATCAAATCTTACGAACCAAAAGTTTGTTGTTTCATAATATTGAGCAATAAAAATTGCCTAGAAATTTCGTATTTAAATCCATATGGTCGCAAACCTAAAGTTCGTCGTTTTTGATATATTTGGCAATAATACATATTCGTAAACCCTTTGAGGTTAAATCCATATGGATAAAATTTTGAGAAATAATTTAAGAAGGAAATCACGCATCTCTAAAGGATTGCAATAAAATAATGATATTCCTTCATCATTATCTCTATAAAGGCTAAAGCCTAAATATATTATGAGAGAGCATACATATATCCTTTCACAAAATTTGAGAAGAAGTATATGATTATCACAAGGCAATAAATCTTCCAAAACTCGCTATGAATGGATTTACCTACAGTTGTAGGATTTTAATATTATAAGCGAGTATGATTCCGCAATCATTCTAATTGTTCCTCCAGTTCAACTAATGTTGAAAGAACATAAATGTGGAAGATATATTAAATAAAAGTATATTTCATTTTTTATGCCTTGAATATGCTCCTACATTAACAATATTGAGAGCATAGTTTTGAAAAAAAATATTTTGAGTTTGTTATCACATCCTCTAAACGAAATAATAAAATTTGACAAAAATTTCATCCATTATGCCAGTTGGCTTATGTGAATGATATATCATCTTACTATCATGGATGTAATTATAAATATTATGATGGTCATATATAACTTGAAACTAGAAAGCCTGAAAATAATCAGGAAATATATGAAACATAAAAAGATTTACAAAAGAAATCCTAATGATTTCTAGTAATATGACTTGCAATGATATTAGACATATACATGTCGTAGGTCTAAATATTTTATTGACATCTATCAAAATTTTATTAAATAATTACTTTTTCTTAATATCATTAGTTTTTAAGTAAAATGATTTAAGCAAATCGTGTAACTGATCCATGATTTATTTGTTAGGCAATTTTGTGTATGTAGACTCTATAGCATGTGGTGGTAAAACTATCATTATTTTATGTTGTAAAGCTATAATTTTTTTTTGTTTTTGGTTTGAAATGTCCCTTCTACTTAGTAGACCTTAACTATATAAAAAGTAGAAGTATTTCCTTATGTTTTAGAAATTGTCATACATGTATATTATAAAGATGTTAAAATTTCTCTAACTTTAAGAGAGAAAGGAAATTAAGATCTCAGCATTGAAAAATAATGTTATAATAGTTACCTTATATTTACATTGCAATTAAATCTGTTTTGGATTCATGCTTATGAATTAAATATATTTATTTCATATAATGGTTGAACTTTAATAAATATTACAATTTCTCGCAAGGAATTGTCTATTAGGAAAAAAAATTGAAGTACAGTTATTGTGTAATACATTATTGGTTTTATTTTGAATATACTTGGTTACATTTATATATTAATAAGATATATCAAATTTTAAAAATATGATGTTTAATAATAAATCAAAAACTAATTTGAATACGATGAATAAATTTGAAAAGTTGATTCATGCACTGAGTTAAATGTATTGTTTAATTAATTACATGTCTTCTGAAGATGAATAATAGTCCATTTATATAGGTTGACATTGGAATTAAAAAAAAATTGGTGTACTAGCATCATATTTTTGGTACATATAATACAAGTTGTTTGACTTTATCTCACAATATATGATGCATGCATATGAGGTTTTAATTGTTTAACATATGCATTGTACAATCAAAATATATGATACTCCATACATATTGAATGTAAGTAGACTACCTATTGACGTTTTCAACATTCTTATTGTGTAATGTACATTAGAATGATATTATATTTATGGTATACACTAACTTTTAGACATTGTTTCTATTCTCAACATGATCAAGAGCATTCATGTAGTGACTCTTTGACTTTGATGTTTAGTACTTCCCCTTATTATGAGAATAGTTTTCTCTCAAGATATCATGTTTAAAACATGAATCTAAAATATGTATATATTTTATTTCATTTATTTATTGTTTAAAGAAATATAGATTTATTGGACATCTGATTGAAGATTCTTGAAAAACCTATGTAAATTATTGAAGATTTCTGAAAACTTATGTTTCCTAAATAAATATAACTGAAAATAAGCAATGATTTGTATTCTAGTAGATCATAAAACGATCTATTATATTTGAGAGATATATGTTTGAATTGTTTTCATATTGAGACCACATATTAAAGAAATGAAAAATATCTCTATATTATGTCGATTATTTCTTGTAAAAGGCATACCATGAGAAAATTGTCATTATTATCTTCTGGTTTATATGAGTCTAGTGGAGTTCAATATTTTGAATAACCAGATGTTATTTGATCCAATAATTGTTTGTTTCTTGACATGACCACTTGCGTCATATGGGTGTAAAAATGATGAGAAAAATTCTTGAAATAAACACCCATTAAAGAATCAAAATATTCTTTTATAAGTGAATCTTCATGTGCTGCTTGTCCCCAAAGAAAAATAATTATACAAGGCAATCCTCAAATAAAGTTGATATTGAATCGTATATATTTCTAAAACGAATTCAATAGGATATATATGAGTCTAGCAAACTCTTTTATTAATCGCTTGTAATGATTGCTAGACCATTATTTACAAGGTTGCCTAATTTTTTTTGGGACATATTACGTCATATGTGACAGCATTTCGACCAACTGCTTATTATTAATACTCCCCATTGGTCAAGAACCAAATACCTCATCTCATAAAACATGAGTGCACAATATATGTTACAATGCTTCACCACAGCACACAAAGATGAGTTTACAAAGAAAATTGGAAACTTATATTCGAATCTCCGTCAATGTTGAACATCTTTGTATAGATGAAAGTATTTTGGAAGAATGCGATACAATTGTATTAGTATAAATCTTATAATGTGAAGATATGTTAATATCCCAATATATATTTTGATGTAAAAGAGCCTATTGAAGAGTTTTCATGAGAAAAATGGTATATTTATACTAAATATATGACGAATATTCTCAGAGAATTAAATTTTGCTCGAATTGAAGTTCGAGCATTTATTAGATGAAATGTTTTCCATCAATCATCTTATAATGAGAAAGTCTTGAAGTAATAAAGCTCATATGTTAGAGTGCCCCAATTGTTTGATGCTCGATATTAAAAAGGTCTTTTTTATCCTTAAGAATAAACAAAACATTTATGGTCCTGAAGTACCATGCTTCAATGAAATTGGTGTATCTTGCTATTCTATATTATTCTATTAGCAAGACATATATTACACCAATAAAAATAGATCGAGATGCTAAATATTTATTTCGTTATTATTTTGGAACAAATTAATATGAGGGCACTCATGATTAAAGTTGATTGGGTATGAAAATGATGAGCTTTTGTTTGGCTCATTACAAGCAATATATTTATTCTTATATGATTGTACCCTTATATATTGATGTTTTGAAATCATCTATTGTTGCTAACTCCTCATAGCATTGCCGATATATTTGTACTTTATGAGTAAATTATACTACATGATTGCTCAAGTAAACAAGGTTATACTAAGATGATGGAATCAAGCCTATCAGCTCAAAGTCCTTTTTCATACACGCGCTCCCGAAGAAATGTTGAATGATCTTAATCAAAATCACTCAAGTGATAATGTAGCAGGTTTATTCACGAAGTGATTGTCTACCACAATATTTGAAGAATTATTTTCACAAGATCGGCATGCGTGAAGTCAACAATCATACTTGATATGCCAACATGAGGGGGAGATAAATACGCACGATACTCTTTTTCCCTTCGCCTAGGTTTTATCCCACTGGGTTTTCCTGACAAAGTTTTTAATGAGGCAGTATGAAGCGTATAACAATAATATTGTACTCTTTTTCCTTCACTATGATTTTTTTCCCATTGGATTTTTTCTTAGTAAGGTTTTAACGAGATAAATTCTTAAGAGATAAATATCAAATGGGGAGTGTTATGAAATATCTATATAGATGTGGATATTCATGGACTATAGAAGATATTATTGATTGTAGTCAAAGACCAAGTCCAAGAGAACAAAGGCCTACTAGAAATTACTTAGAGAACATGTTGTATTTTCCCATAAATAAAGCTCTCTACGTTGTAATATAACACACCAAGAAATTCAATACAATTTTTTTCTTTCATTCTCTCTATTATATTTCTTTCTTTATTTTTTTGTTTTTTCTATTTTTTTCTCTAGTTTTATAACAAAATGCAATTATTATTTTTATTTTAACTAAGCGTAAAAAGTAGAGTTCCTTTTTTTTTTGGGGGGTCATAAAAATAGTATTTTGGAGATGCTTTAATATGAATCAATTTGGATAATAAAAAAGGTCGATACTTGGACCAAGTAAGAAGTAAAACACATGGCAGCCCACATCCTCCCATCAGGGCCCACCTCATCTGCGCAATGGCCCACTAGATTCCCTATGCGATAATAGTGCTTGCTGACCTAATCGTGCGTTTTGTGACAACGAAAAGGCCTAGAAAAGCATGTGGTCATTGTCATACATTCACCTACTCTAGCACTTCTATTATAATATGTGAAATTTTTTTAATTAGTTCAAACTAATATTAATTCGTGAAAAAAAAATGAGTTTTATTTATGTGTGAGATTTAATAAGAGAATTGATATCAATTTAAAGTGATTTAATAACAACCCTCTAATATGTCCTCTTAGTGGTCATGTAGTTGATACACTTGGACAACTTAGTTTTTGCTAATCCCATCTTTTGCCTGTTATGATATTGTCAATGGTGACTTGCCACATAAATCACCCTAAATCATGTCAAATGGAATATAGTAAGTTATCATGAAGGAATTGGATAATGTACGTGTACTCCTTTTTGCAAGATTGGTATATTGCTCACCTTGACCATAAAAGAATAACAAGTCATCGTTTAAATATACATCCTCGAACTTTTTCATTATTGCTATAAATGAAAAAGATCAATCACTACAAACCATCTTGTTCATACCTCTCAAATTTATCAAGGGCTATAGTCATAGTGATCCTCCTATTCAACTACTTCAACCACTTGAAAATGATCTTTCTAATTCTCAAAAAATGAGGGGCAAAGCAGGGCATAGAATAGATAAATGTGGGGAATTTGAACCTACGATATCGGATTTTAGAGACTTACATTCTACTGAACTGAACTAAGAGCGCTAAATTTTCTTCAAAATTTTATTTTGTGATTAGTTTGTTTATAGCATGTGAAAAAGTGGTGACACTTATTACCTAAACATTCAAATTTTTTAAAGTAAGTGTGGTATCACTGTTACTAAATATATTGTTCTTCTAAAATATTTAACCCCATATACTTTTTCTTTTTTTGTTGAACCCCATATACTTTTGCATAATTGAATTCGCAAAAGATTGACCCAAAAAAAAAAAAAGTACGCAGAAGGAAATAAAATAAGGACAAATCTTATCAATAGTTATCTAAAGTAATTGTAAAGTACAACATTCAATTTAGTTTCTTTGTAAGCACGTAAATTACCACTCTGACCCGTTACATCTCATTTTTAACTTTTCAAGATCTTCAAGCTTTAATGACCCCCAAAAAAAAAAAAAAAAATCTTCAAGCTTTTATAATTTTTGCGCAAAAGGTACACAAACATCAATGAAGGTTTATGACAGAAAAGACATCAATGAAAGTTTGCGTTTTCTACTAATTTTGACCCCAAAAAAAATCTTGAGTTCGTACACAGTAATCCTTTCACCACATGAGACTAAGACCACGAATTTACAAATATTTGTTAAAAATCTAGCATCTCATAATTCGGAGACAACCAACTCAAAGAATAACAAAATGTTGTCAATAATTTGAATAATTTAGGAGCACTTGGAATTATTTGGAAAAAAAAAGGGTAATTTGAAGACTCAGACTTAGTTCAATATGAAATTCAGGACATAATAATTAAAACATTTAAGGAGAAGCTCAAACTTGAAAAAGAAAAAAAGAGGTATTTTTTCACACCTTAATCTAAAAATACTAATGACATTACTATTTATCCTAAATGACATTCAGCTATGTGAGTTTTGAATTGAAATTTTTTTAGTCAGTTGAGGTTAACCGTCAACTGGGGTTGACTGTCAAATTTAGAGACAAATGATAGATTCTATATGATGTGAGACCCACTTATATGTAAATAAATTGATAGTCAACTCGAACTAATTATTAACTCTGTTTTTGTCTTTTTGAGATAGTTATTTCAATTATTTGAGCTTTGAACACCTAACCAACTTTTCTGCTTCTTCTTCTTTTTTTCTTTTTTTTGGTTGGCTCTGTTTTGGTTGTTCCTATCGTGTTAGTATACTCTTTATGCTGGATACATCAATATACGTTATGTTATAAGTTAAAGACACGTGCATTATAACAAGTTTTTGGGCTACCAATTGGTTTTTCGAAGCTTTATTTTCATTTTTCAACTCGATTGTCACTCTTTTAGCATGTGTTGATATTAGATGATCTATCTACATAAAATTCTAGGACCACCATCACAGCATTAATTGAAAAAGAAAATCTGAATTCTTATATAACTTTAGTCAATGCCTGTTGGGCATCACTAATTACCACTAGGGATGCAAAATAATGTCGTTTTTATCCCTCTCCCTTATAAGTTAGTCTAAAATTAAAATTTTAGAATAGTTTAGTGGTGAATTATTTTGTGAGAAGATAGAGTTTAAATTTTAAGAGTTAGGACAAGTAAGAGTTGGGGATAAAAAGAATAATAAAAAGTTACTTAACTTCTTTTTGTTTTAGAAGAAAAAACTATTTTATTGGTTTAGTCAATTCGTGAAAAAGAAAGTAAATTTCAAATGTATATAAAATTCATTTTATATAAAAAAGATAATATTAGTTCGAATTAATTGAATAGCAACCTATTTTAAAAATATCAAACAACAGGGGACTATTTGACCCAGTAAACAAACCGTCATGGTCATCTAACCTGGTCCCAATCCCCAACACTAAAAACACTTGAAAGTGAAATGTGTCAACTTCTCTCACCTCTAGTAGCCACTCCCATATGCTTTGCCACCATAAAAGCGAACCCGTGTGTGTTTGTTTGTGTGTCAGTGTGCCTATGTTTCTGTCATTGTGTGTGTCTATGTGTTTGTATCATAGTACTGGAATAAAGTATTTATTTCTTGTTGTCTCCAAACTCCAAGGTACATGTTCCATTAAAGCATTCCATTAGTGTTGTCTGAACCAATTAATAAAGAAAAATGTCTGCTTCAGGCAGCTCTTCATTCAGAAGCTTAAGTGAGATATCAGAAGTGGAAACAGTGCGTATAAGTGTTGATCTTGTAGCTGCTGCTAGAAGAAATCTTGGGTTCTTGAGACTTGTCAATGATGCTCACTGGCTTCACCATAGACCCACCATTCTTGAATCCATCAGGAGGTAAATTTTTTCTAATTCTACATATTTACATATGTGTATGAAGTTATATTTGCTTAGTTGATCTAAGTTGATTTATCGTGAAAACATTATCTTACAAAATAGAACAAAATATAAGGTAAGTCTTTTCCAACCCTTCTTTGCAACCTATGAGAACTTCATGCACCTTGCAGTTCATCTAAGTTGTTTATATATATATTGAAGTGGGGTGATGAATTTTCCTTTTATTTTCTTTAAATGTTTTTGTTTTCAGATATGATCAACTATGGATGCCATTAATGGCTGATCTCGCAGTGGGGTCAACACCTCCTATGGTTCTTCCTCCTTTTGATATTGAATGGGTTTGGTTTTGTCATACCTTGAACCCTGTAAGTTAATTTTTACTTGGTATTTTTTTAACATGCTCTATATATATATATATATATATATATTTTTTTTTTTTTTTTTGTGTTGATGCCAAAATGCAAAGAGAAGTTAGAATTGAAGCTTAAAGTATAATTTGAAGATTTTTTTTTTTATCAATATATTTCAAGATTTATTGTGATTCTTATATGATCAGGCAAGTTATAAACAATATTGTGAGTCAAAATTCTCAAAGCTCATAGGGAAGCCAGCAATTTTTGATGAAGAAATCGAAGAGTATGCAGTCAATAAGTGCAAAGAGATTTGGATCAATAAATATCCATCTGAGCCTTTTGAGAATGAATCTGATTGCAATACAGAAGATTTATTAGTGAATGAAGATCTGTTAAATGAAGTATTAAAGCAAAGATATTTATACACCAAGTTTACTGAGCCGTACCGGGCAGAGATGGTGTATTTAATTGCAGCAAGACAGCGATACAAGGCCTTTCTGCATTTGATGCACAGATTTGCAGATGGTTACTCACGTTTGGTACCTACATCAGATGTTTTACTAATGTGGATGATCCATCGGGTAGGTGCCCTCTTCATCTTCTCATCTTCCACAGGTATATAATTACCAGATGTTTACTAAAGCCTTGAATAATTGTCTCATATTGTCACGACCCAGGCCCAAAACCCCTAGTCTACAAGCGAGACTAGTTTTATAGGCTTAAGAATAATTGTCTTAGATCTCAAATCAACTGACCGCAAATGATAAATTGAGTTATACTCCGATTTATGTCTCATACCATCGTGTACATCACATCCGCTAGTATAAAGGAGAAGTTCATTATTTTTTTCTTAGAGTACAAGATCATTCGAAATGATACCAATTAAATAATCAAGATTTGTGAACAATTAGTTGTTTTTAAATTCATCATAGAAAATAGACAACTAAACAAATATACATCCACTGGATTGTGTTGATCTCTCAGTGTGGTGGGAAAAATGAGTAGTTGTGCTACACGTCACACCACACCTACCAAAGTCATCAAGCCATTTTAATTAGTATTATGGTATTGTGGTCCTGTTAGATCATACAAATTGCGAATTTATGTTTTAGAAACAACTATATATTTCTTTAACGTCATTTGATGTTTATTATAACTTCTTCAATTATTCTGGCAGTGGAAGTTTACGTATTCTGCCTACCTACTTTGATGGTTTTGGTTATTTCGCCATTTTTCTGACTTAGCTTAATCATACTACGATGTGGACTTGTGTTACCATTATTAGCGGAGTTTGTCATTCAACATTGAACAAATTGAAACACCCCTGGTGAAGCCAATAAATGAAAAACATAATCTCCTCTATAACAACTTAAGTTTTTAGATAAGTTGGTCAATTTACATGGTATTAGAGCCCGTTCTCATCTCCCTCCATGTAAAAAAGAATATTTTCACTTGTAAGGCTCATTCAAAATGAATCCCACCTGCAGGTGAGGGTGTGTGTTGAAAATGATAATTAAAAATAAATCTCTCTAACAACTTAAGCTTTTAGATGCGATTGTCAATTTACACCACCATCTGAGTCCAGCTTGGAAATCATGTATATTTCATATGCACTTTTGAGGATTATGGTACTGTGGTAAAACCCTCTCAGCTAATTTTTGTATTTACATTGATTTGTTAGTGCTACCCTTCGGTGTATTGGTTGGATATTAAGGAGTTGGAACATGAGATTGACAAGGTATTGGGGCCATGGGAAGCTGTAAAAGTGGAAGAAGTCGAAGAAACCAAGAAGCTGTGGGAGAGAACATTCAATCAACCATATGAGAAAGCTGGTGGTGAAGCCATTGGAAGGTTTTCAGAGATTAAGCGACCTATTTCTTGGGAGGTCACAGATGTTGATGTGAACACAAAATACAAGTCCATGGTACCAAGGTTCTTGCTCGAGGTCAGTGAACACTTAATTCAGGCTTAGCGCTTTCATTTCAATGGATATGCAAAAATCTTTTTTTCTTTTAAATAATAAAGTCAGGCCCATGCCTACCTAATAAATTGTTTCTATGCTTTAGCTTGGCTCTTATTCTTTTGCTTGCTCTAACAATCTTGGGTACATTATATTGACCTTTATTGAAACTTGTCTTGAGGTCATATGCGGCCGCAAAACGACCTGAGAATAGATGCATTTAAGTTTTCTACATTCCTTCCGTCATTCACCTTTTTGTCATCCACTAGAACAAACAAACTAGTAAAAGAACCCAAAAAAGATGAAACATATATATTGCATTTAGCAATTTTTCTGGTTGAAGGCTGCAGGTGTATCTGTTTGGGCTAAGAATAATGAATCTGTGGAAGCGGTAGACTTTAAAGAAAATCAACATTATTGTGTATGAAAGTTTTGGTGAGTCTGTCCATCAGCGCAAGACTATTAGAAAACTTCTTGAGGTTGACCAGTCCAGAATATTAGGATGTTCATGTAGTTGCCTTCTTGCTCGTGCTATCAAGACAACGAGAAATCTACACTAGGTGAAAAAGGAGTATTGCCACTTAGCTATTTTATAGAACCTCGCTGTAAGAGTAGAGTAGGGGGCAAAAGTGATAAAGAAAGATACAGGACCATTATAATTCACAACAGATTTGCAAACATTCTTCGTAGCCTTCAATAAAAACTTTACTGGAAAAGAAATGTATAAAGTAGCCTCAACGCACCGTCACTCATTGATATATATCATTTTAAGCTATCCTCAATAGTTTAAAGTAACTTATGGTATCCGATAGTAATGCCATGTTCTTTTTTTTTTCAGTCATGGTTCTTCCCCCTTAAACCTTTTGTGAAAACTAGTTGAGAGTGGTCTTTTCATCATTTATGTTCTGGGGTCTTTTGAAGTTTTGCCTTAATTGTGTAGACAGTGCCTATTTTAATCTAAATATTCGGTCAAAGAAGATGATCTTTAGAAATTATATTACATCTTAATTCGAGAATCAGACTCGTCACATAGTTGGCTGTGAACTTCAATTATCTTGGTGGAAAAGTTTCAATTCTCCTGTGCTTCTGTTAAGGCTCCGGAATAGATAATTTATATTGGGTGTACAATGAACTAAAGACAAAAATTAATTTGCATCACTTCTGTTTGTGCTCTCCTCCCGCAACTTGGGTGTACAGTCTGCTGCCAGTAACTACATGCATCAGTCCATAGGAAGAAGATCAATCTCTTATGGGATGAATAACCATTTTGTTGACATTACTGTAGCTCTAAACTCAGGTCTGTGCAATGGTGAAGCTAAATCCAAGAACTGGTACAAAACAAGGCGACATGTCAAAGGAGTTTCTGCGTCTCCGCATAGTAAGATGTCACAGGCAGCTCAAAGTTGATACACCAATATGTGATTTCACCTCAGCCTCATGGAGAAAAGCATGGCATCTCTACTGTGAGTTTGGAACCAAAGGATTGGTTCTTGAGCTTCGTCAACATGGTGGACGCTGCTTCAAAGGGAGCAGTTTGCAGGACAGTGTAGCATTTCTGTGGAATGATTTGTTACGAGCTCCCTCTCTTACTTTGTCCAAAGAAATTGATCAGAAATTGATCGCAGTTGCTTCAATCACTCCACCTGTTCAAGCATCCTACTTGCTGAAATGTGTCCCAGACCGTGTTACAGATGATTCAGGAGCAATGATTTCAGATGTTATTCTGAAGTTGAACCAGTACCGGCCTCAAGAAGGTCGGTGGTTGTCTCGTACTGTTTTGGATCATGCCGGCAGAGAATGTTTTGTCATACGAATTAGGTAAATGAACTTTAGTTATTTACATGTATAATTCTCAGTCTACTGGCATACACTGCTGCTTAATTTGAACTTCTTTAATATGATATAGAGTAGGAGGAGGGTTTTGGAGGAGAGGGGGTGAAACTCCATCAGCTGTAAAATGGGAGGACAGGGTTGTAGAGATACGTGAAGGTTCTTGGTCCTACATTGCTGGTTCGATTGGTAAAGCTCCTGGTATGTATAAAACCTGTCTCAACATGAATCTTATTTCCAGGAAAAAAAAAAATATATATATATTTTAGTTCTTCCTTGTTCTCATCTGCAACAAGCTGTTGAGACTAAAGATATATATCTTCCATGCATGTCTTAATGTTTCATATTGGCAAACTCTATCAGTTAATCATGTCTGTTTGTTTTTATAGCTTCTCTTGCCTTGATTTTTACTGTTATCGGCTTTGCTTTGTCATTAGTACAGAGAAAGTGGTAGGGACAGCAGCCCCAAACGAACCACCAGAGGGGTGGCAAGCTTCATGGAACTTCTCAACAGGAGAAGAATTATTAATACGATGGGGGTCATCTGCATCTACCTCAAGCTTGAGTTTTGATCTTAAGAATCAACAAGCTAGTGATTCAAAGGTATGGTTAAAGTATGTATTTCTACTTTTAATTAAGAACGGGTCCTCTAATTAACCATAATGGTTCCAGGTGGAGTTGCTTGTAGGCCGAAAGATGCAGTATCAAGTAAAGAAGTCCGGTTTAGATGCTAAAGACAATGAACACAAGCAAGAGGACGAGCTAGTTGACGTAGAAAAAGAAGACGATGGATTTATCACCTTGGTTAGGTTCTCAGACGACAATCCAATTGGTAAAGCCACTGCTCTCTTAAACTGGAAACTGATGGTGGTGGAGCTATTGCCTGAAGAAGATGCAGTTCTTGTACTGCTTCTGTGCATATCGATCATCAGAAGCATAACAGAAAGGACAAAGGAAGATGTCGGAAGCTTGTTGGTTAGGAGGAGAATAAAGGAAGCAAAGCTTGGAGATAGAGACTGGGGATCAGTGGTGTTTCACCCTTCTTCATCCATTTCCTCACCTCATCTTCAACCATGGTATTGGAATGCCGAGGCGGTGATGGCACCCCAAAGAATGGATCAACCCACCCGGCCGCCAACTCTAAATAATTCACAAGCTGAAGGAGGGGATAAGTTATACAAGAAAGGGATAATTTCTTGAAGTGCGTGACTTTCTTATTGATGATTTGAAAGATGATGGCAAAATTCATTTACTCTCTCTCGTTTTCTGTTTTATCTCTTTGTTAGTACTTCTTGCATCGATCGGATGGTAGAAAAATTTAGATGAAACCATAGTAATGACTGTACAATGACTGCCTGACATTGTAACCAGTTGAAGGGTCATTCTTGAAAACGGCCATCTCCTTCTCCAGTTTCTCACAGGTTCCTTCTTCTCACACCTAACTCTCTTCTCGGCGCGGCGCCAAGCTATACGGCTGCGGTTCACAAATATTTTCTCCGGTTGAAAAGAGGAGCTGCTAAACATGTGTAACGTCGATTTTCATTTATGATGACTGCATAACACCATGTTTTCGGGAAAACAAAAAAAAAAAAAACAGATCCAGGCTTTAAATCGAGTGTTATAAGCGAGAAATATGGACATTTGCAGGGACTGCATCGGGCCTGATCTTCAAATGCAAAGTATAACTCAACTATTGATCCTAGCAGGAGCGGATCTATAAATACGATTTGGGTTGCAATCTTTATTGGTCTCATAAAATTGTTTAAAATCTCTTGAAATTTCGGTATTTTTAGTCAGTAAAACCATTTCTACCCAACATTGAAGTACAGCAATAGAATTCTAAGCCTTTGAAGTATTGTACTGTGATGTTTTTTGTAGCAAATTCAACATTAGTGTAGCACAATGGAATTGTGTTTATCAATTGCGGATAGTCGAAAACTGTAAATGCATATTCTATCGAGAGGAAAAGGCTTGAAGCTTATTTAGCACCGTAAACCTCAAGCAGGCAAAAATGGCAATACCACCTGGTAGTGAATATGTACAGATCGAAACACTTCACAGTATGTGCTATTAGGCCAATACCAATAGCTCTTCTATTCCTTTTCTTATATTTAGGGATTTGATGTCATTTTTTTTACGTTTAGGTTATTCTCAATGGGGGCTCTAAAATGCAAAACTTTTTAAATTTTGGTGTTTTTAGAGCTGGATGCCCCAAAAAGTAACACTATCCATGACAAAAGTACGTGGGGTCTATCACTTTTACCATTTTTTTGGCTAAAATAGAGCCCCGGACTCTATTTTCTTCAAGAAATTAGGGATTCCTATTTCTATTTTACTGCAATAGTTTTCATATATTTTAGTGAATAAAGGTTGTGAAGGTGGCCTCGTTATCCACACCTCCGGTTGGATGAGTGAAGGACTGACCAACTCGAGTTTTCATGAGTGTTAGTAGGTAGGTTCTGGAGTGTTTGTCAAGGGCACTAGCACATACCTTGGGGTGATCATCACCACTTGTACCTCACTTATGGTACAGTGGAACGTGTAACTTGCATGTTGTTCCATTCAACTACATTTGTTCTATTAGAGAAAGAGCTTTATTCTTTGACTTATTTGCTTATTTTATGACATCGATATTTAAGTTTCACTCCAACAAGTTCTTTGTTTTAGAGTTTTTATTCAAGTGAACATTGGGATGAGATAGGGAATGAATTCAGCTCACCTAAATTCGACTCAGTTGAAAAATAGTATGAAGATCTCTTATTTTTTTAGTGGAACTTTTGGAGCTATTTAGACTAACAATTTCCTTACATTTAAGAGATTTGGAGATTTAAGTAATCTATTGGAGTTAGCCTTGTTGCCATTAATTGAATGTGGGGCATTCCGCAGTTTGGTTTAGGAAAGTTAAAACGGGTGTTACCCTGTATAGTTAGACGGTAAGAATTGAAAAGTAAGGGTATTTTTGAACTAACAAACATGTAGGATTCGCAAAAAATATGTGGACACCGGCTCACTAAATGTGAACACGAGTCATCATCACGATCAGGCCCCAGTGTATCTGTAAGTAAATATTTGTACCTTCACTTTTTTTTTCCCCTAAGTAAGCAAGTGTATTCACTTCATTCCAATAATCTCAAACAAAATAAAAAGTTAATACATCAACTTTTAACTCAACAAACTCTCAATATTCCACTTTTGGCATATCTTCCTATTAATGTCGCAATTTTTGAAACTACGGTAAAGTCAAATTTTACAATGGTCAGAATTTTAACAAGTAGCTGCTCCTCTGAAAGCACACCATTCCCATGCATTCTGCTATTTTGTTCAACCCAAACATGGTAAATGAAAGATCCAAACAAAAGCCTAACAATAGTAGCCGAGAGGTTTGATCCCTTACAAAACCGACAATTTCATTGGGTGAGACTATTCTAGCTATTGATCACATCATCAATGAGACACATACTCAATCTTTTTTTGTAAATTCTCATGCAAAAGCTGCACTGAAAAAATAAATGATCTTTATCCTTCAAAACCAAGAACCAAACTCACATAAACCATTGTCGTTCAGTCCCCAAGACATCATCTATATTTAGCTGGAAGCCTATCAAGAATTGCAAACTATACAATAAAACTATGCTTTTGGATCCGATATTTATCCCGGATCAAGTGTGCCATTTTGGCGGCTTAAGTGCTTAGTGTTTGGTTGCTCAAGACCTTTGTGGTTTGTACTTTTAACTGTTTAGATATTAATGTGTAAAGCTCTCAAACGCAGTTCTTTTAAATCCAAACTTATCTTCTTGGAAAAGTCTTGGAAACGTCGAAGACTTTGGACGTTTTCAAAACGTCCCAAATTCCTAATGCATTGGGCGTGTATATTAGCCAATGACCCAATTGCATTAGGAAATATCCCAATGCAATTGGGTCGTTTTGAAGAACGTGAGGAATGATAAAGTATACAATTATTCGACATAAATAAATCAATAATGTCAAAACTGCAATATATAATCATTGACATCAAAAGTTTCAAAGCTACTATATAAAATCCTTGATTACTCTATAAAATTTAAAATTATTCACATTGATAAATCAATAATTTCAAAATTATCATATAAAATTTTTGACCAGTCTATTTAATGTCAATTGATTTTAAAATAAACTCTCATAATTCTTAATCCACGGGAAACTCTTTTATCTGTTTGAACAAACTATCAGTATCTCATACGTGATGGGCCCTAGACATGTAGATGTCATCAATAATAAGAGACGTTTGGGTTCATCTATTAACCTTAACACAACAATACAGAAATGATGAAATCTTTGATTGCAGTAAAGCCCAACATTCCAGATTTCATAAAAGAGCCCAAAGCGTTGCTCGGCATTTAGTCTCGAAGTCTATAACCTTCGCAACCCAATGGCTAAGTCCTAAAATCATAGGGCTGAAATTTTTACTGGTCTCCACATTAAACAAAATATGTATATTTTTATATAGATAAAAATCTATGTATTTTAGTTCTATTGAAAAAAAAATTATGGATTCACCCCTGATCAAGAGAATGAAAAAAGTCAGACTTTTAAACATTCAAGAAATACATGCAAGGGTTACAAAAAGTGTGTGAAACCTACTAGAAATAATATGTATCACATCTAAAAAGATACCCCCCACCCCCCACCCCCCCACCCCCCACCCCCCCAACACAACAAAACAATAAAAAGAAAAAAAAGAAAAAATAATGGAAGACAAAGAGGACACTCTAATAAATCTCACAGACTGTACTTATTATTCCGGTTGCCCTTCGGGGGAGCATGTGGGGATGCCATGAATCCATTACCACTGAGTTGGTATTTTAAAAAGAGAGAAATTCTTGTTTGGATGTTTTTAAGAACGATTCTTTTAAAGAGAACAAAATATTTATGGATGGTACCTGACAGCATATATTCTCCAAATTTTAAAAAATATACTCCGCAATCGATTTTGAGGTTCATTATCAGTTTCAAGGTTACATGAAAATATAGATAGTTTATCACTAAATCATTATTCTTTGTCATTATTAGTCCGTTAGTAATTTAATATGATATTAGAACTTAATTACTAAAATTTATGGATTCAAAATTCACTATTAGTCATTTGTAAAATTATCTCCACGTATAAAATTTAATAAAAAATTATTTAGTCTATACATAAAAGAACTCTTTTTTCAAATAATTTAAATTTTTAGATGAGACAATAATTTAATAATGCAGGTTACTTATATGGCACTTGCCACATTACCAAAGATAACTTAACCACTTGCTTTGGCTTCGACTGTTTGACATGAAAAGGCCCATGTAAGCACTTTTTTGTTTGTTTGTTTTTGTTGAGTAAAATGCACCATATCCCTTTTTATTTTTAAAAAGTTGCGTCATAAACCCTATATTTTAAAAAGTAGCACCATAAATCCTGTGTTATTGAAAACGTTACACACATACCCTAAACAACAATTCTATTTAACTCCATCAACTAACCTTGTTAAAAGACGAAACTACGCTCGTTTAAAACTTATTAACCACACGATTTTTACCTCTCTTAACATTTTGCAAAAACGTTTTCTAAATGTTAGAGAGAGAAACTCTCTTTGAATACCCTAGAGAGAGGAACACCTTCAAAGTTAAATATCTGTTGATTTGAAGTTGATTTTGCATTGATTTAAATTATAATCTTCTTGTAGAAGGACGTGGCTTAAAGTGAATGTACGATTGTTGCATAATCGCGGTATGATTTTGGATTGTTCTGATTTTTTATTTTTTGGCCTATTTTCTTGTTCTATTTCAAAGTGCTTATCAACTGGGTAGTTGCTGAAATTTTGACCTAATTTCTTATTCTATTTTAAAGTGCTTTTATCAACTGGGTAATTGTTGATTTTTTTTTTTAAATCAAGTAATTGCTTTAATTTTGACCTATTTTCTTTATTTTTTGGCCTCTAATATACTGTACCTACAAGATCCAAAACATAGTGGATGATATCAAATGTTTTAGTTCATTATTCTTCATGTTAGATCTCAGTTAGTTACAAAAACCATAAACAAGCTAGTAGATTAAGGTGTAACATGTGAACTAGACTGATCAGTAGATTATTGCGCGCGATGTACTTCGAAGACTAGATGGCTATTAATTTTTTTTTTTTATGAAAATAGAAAAGAGTTTGGCGACTGAAGCGAGCTTGAAGAGAAAATAGATTACAACAAATCAACAGGCTTCCTATCTAATACTTCAAGATAAGTCTGCTAGTATACATAAGATAAATTAGTATACAAGTTGCTAATGTACATGAGTTCTATACAAGTAAGGAGACTGTTGCGTGAAACTTGGTAGAGTCCAAGATACGAGTTGCCCTCAATAGTGAAAACATATTGGCAAGTAGTTTAAAGACAAAAAAATATTTGTATATATATTTGTATCTACTGCTGTGCTTATATCCTATTTCAATTGTTTATGCTTATGTCTACTACTGTATATACATGTGTGTAGTCTATGGTTGAATGTACTATTTTTTTTTTTTTTTTTTTGGGTTCAACGAACTAAATTGATATCTATCATATTACTTTTTGGTAGGATGTCTTCTGGAAATAATAGAGACAATATTTATGGGATGATTGATGGTTTTATTGAGTTCACTGTATGGGTACAACAGAGGAACAAACAGAAATTTGTATGCAATAGAGTATGAGAAGACAAGCCCCTGCTCCTGCACAATCACATAAGCCATCTATCATGCCTGCTGATGTCACTGTTGCTTCCTCCTCCCTTGCATCTAGTTCTCATCCTGTTGCTTCCAATTCAGGAAGGCTTAAAAGGGCAACATAGTCACAAGTTGTAGAGAATATCAAGAACATGAAGAGAATAAATTTAGATTAATGAATTTAGATAGAGTTTGGTGAATGTAATTACTGAATTTTTGTTAAAGGTTTTGCGGTGATCCTTGACATTAGTTTCCACTTGTTTTTTATTGGTATTACTTTACTACAATCCATGTACTTGTTGACCATGTGGTGGCAGTTTTAAAAAACTATATTTTTACTATTATTTTGAAGTCTTGGACAGTGTATTTATGTTGTTGTGCATTGTATATTTTTTTTGTTCAAATCATGGTAGATTTTCGTTTGTACAATCTATGTTGTTAAAGATAATTAAAATATTGTGGTATTTGGTGTACGCTACAGGTCAAAAAATAAAAAGTCGGTAAATTATACAAATAGGGGTGGTATTTTCAAACTTTTTTTTCGAATGGGATAATTTGCAACTTTATCAAAAACACATGGGGCAATTAGCAACCTTTTCAAAGTCATGGGGGGCAATATGCATTTCGTACATAATCACAGGGGGTAAATCGCATCTCGTACATAAAGACAGGGGCAATTAGCATGTGTTAGATTTAAAAGAGGCTACTAATGTGAGTAAAAGGGTATTTTCATCTTTCTCCACGTGTTTTATAGCTTGATACATTTCATAGTTACATCATAGACGAGTGTATCACACTCACGTTAAATTTAACGGAAAAAGTGACGGTAGGGGGGTATTTGCAACGTTTTCAATAACACAGGGTTTATGGTGCTACTTTTTAAAACATAGGATTTATAATGTAACTTTTTGAAAATACAAGGAGGTATGGTACATTTTACTCTTTTTTGTTTTGTGGTTAATCAGTTATAATTGTTTAGCAGGCTAGTATCATTCTCATTGGTTTATAAGTTACGATAGTTTCTTTTTTAAGAGAAAGAAAAACAAAAGGAACCATCAAAGACCAAAAAAATTAATTATATCACATTGATTAAAAACACAAATTTTATTCCAAAATTAAGTAGCATTAGGTGGAGTAATTTAGGACCTTAAAATTTTATTCTTTACTCTGACAAAAAAAAAAAGTTTTATTGTTTTGACATCTTCATCAATTTTCCAATTTCTTAAATCAAGGTTGAAGCATTATCTTCAATTCAAGATGCCTACCATGATAGAATGGCAATTGATAAAATATGGGTAAATTATTAGTGCGAGTAAGAGTTTTCTATTTATGCCCATAGAGATTTTGTTGTTATTTGCTCCATAAATAATACTCTAGTAAGTGTTTATGGTTGTTGGGGAAATTGCAGCACCTATTAGTTTTTCGCTTTCCATTTTCTTAAATAGTTACACAAGAAACAAATGTTTATTTTTTGCTTTGACAAACGTTTATTTTTTATTTTTTTTCATTTATCCATGATTGAAAAAACAGAAGGATATTATGGAAGACTTATCAATGATATATCACGTGAATCAGTTGCTATATTAAGTGTAAATATTGTCGGGATAAAGAATATTATCATTACTAAAAGTTTTAACAATAATTTATTTTGATTAGTTGACATTTCAAAAAGAGAAATAAAGAAGTTGTGGTATGCTAACTGACATACACATTGGAAGTAATAAAAATAGAGTCACATTTAGTAACTCTCGTGTCAATTACTTATAAATAAAATTTGTCTAGCAAAACATTTCAGAGGGTTTTCAGTGAACCATGTTTCCACCATTTTCGATTTTGGACTCTATTTGTTACGATCACCAATACTTACTAGAGTGAAAGGACCAATAGACTTTTGAAGTTTTCGATGAAGAGCGAGCTCTCCTCTCCAAACAGTTTGCATTATCTGAATTTGTAATTGGAAAAATTCTTTAATTTGGTAAAACAATCGTCTAACCGTGAAATAAAAATAAAAATAAACCCACTTGTATGTTAAAAGACCAGATGATCGTTTATCCTACAAGAGTCTTTTCCTTGCAATCGAGCTGCTTTGCTCTCGTTGTTTTTTTTTTTTTTTTTTTTGACTTAAACCATGGTTTTACTCGTCGTTATTGGCTTTGAGAAGCTAGTTTTGTGGATTGGTAGTTTAAGCCCATAGTCTTGTATATTGTGGTCTAGGCTTGTTTATGCAGGGTAGGGTCTTGGCCCATTTGTCTGTTTTGTATTCTTTTTCTGGTTGGGTCTAATTGACTGTTTGACCCTTCCCTTTGTACCTATTTTCTATTAATATAGGTGCTATTTGTTCTTTTTTTGTCAAAAATATAAGTGCCATTTGACAAAAAATAATTGTGTGTATGACTAATTTATTTTGACGTGTATAATATGACATTGACAAATAAAAAAACGAACCAAACATGCAGTTGTTTATTTATTGTGGTGTCGTTTCGGTGCCGCAAAGAAAACAAATGACCCCCCATGATTCATTGGCTGACTAAGACGATTCAAATTTGGTGGCTCGAAAAATTAGATGAGTTAAATGGGTAATAATTTATCATAATTTTAAATTTTAAATACAAATGTAGGCTCATTTATCACAAATATTTTCAACTCCTAACTCATCTAAAATATATATTAAAATGCATAGTTACATCTTAATATTAATATTTATAATTTAAAAATTAATTTAATGTAATTTTAACTAAAATAAGCTTTTCATAATAAAAGAAATTCAAATTTCTTATCGTAGTGCTTTCTTTTTTAATCTCCACTTTCGGTTCAAGTACTCGCGAATTTGACCAAAAAAAACAGTACTTGCGAAGACTTAAACGTACCTTTACATTTGACCAAGAAAAAAAAAAACGTACCTCAACAGATATGTACGGTCCAGTGCATTTAGTGGGTCCCACAGCGCAACTTCCTAGAAGGTTGTCAGAATTCAATGTAACCGGACTTATTTTCGTACTAGTACTTTGGCTTCACTTATCACTTATACCATTCGTGATGCCACGTGTTAGCCTGACTGATAACATTATTCTTTTGGATCTCAACCGTTGGTCGATGATCAGGTAGACCAGTGGACGGTTGATTTGATTCTAGATTATTTTATTCCCCACATCAAGTCCTTGCAGCTTTGGAGTCATCATTCATGACATCACCCATAGCATAATTTTCTCTCCAGTTGACAAGAAAATTCCACCTAAAAAAGAACTTGATTCTTTTTTTTCTGATTTTTTTGTCGAAAAAGGAACTCGATTCTCACAAAGGATTCACATGAAAGAAAGCTCGAGCAAGTAGTATATTTGTCTACTCAAAGAAAGAAATTAAATGTATCGCTATTTTTTCTTTTTATTTATTTTTATAGATAGTAAAAACATATTAGTTGGTTATTTGCTAATCAATTTATTAGAAGCAAAGTTATGTTTTTATTTTTTTGATATTGTTTGAGAAGCATTATGAGTCGAGCATATGTATATCAATACGTATATTAACACAATAAAAAACTTATATATTGTTAAGGTGAAAATCTGCCAATAGACTGTATATGGTCTAGCTTACTGCTCCAACAACGAGTCTGAATCTGGATGGTGAATCTTTGATGGGAGTTGAGCTCTAAAGACCTTTAAAAAAGGCCTTGGGGTTGCGCCCCTAGGCCCCTCCCGATGCTTAAGTTATCGAGATCGGAAGAAAATATTTGAGTGAAGTAAAAGTGAGAGTAAGAAGTATCAGTTACCTTTTTTTATGTATGATCACTTATATTTATAGTGTTCATGAAGCTATGATTGGACGTTGTCTTTCTATTCTCTGGTGGTCGGGGCACCCTGGTAACCGGGGATTCTCAGGTCAGGGCGCCCTAGTGACCAGGGCCCTTTGAAGTCGGGGCTCTATGATTCCCTGGAGGTCAGGGTTAAACAAATATATTCATCTTATTCTTTATCATCCAACGATTCTTATGAGGTCGGGGAGTTTTATAGTCGGGTTCCTCGAGGTCGTGCATCCTTAGATCTTGAGTTCCCCACTTCTCTGAGTTTATGCCTGATGATGGTGGAAAATATGCGTCCGCCTGAGCTCAATTCTCTTGACCTCAATGATCCAACCTGCAAAATAAGAGAAGGAATCGCAGGGGTTGCAGCCCGCGTTTTTCCTCGGATGTGAAAGTGATTAGTATATCCAAGCTGGATAACGGGTAGTTGAGAGTAATAAATATGCACGAGTTACCTCATAAATGAAGAAAAGACCTCTATTTATACTAATCTTAGGTCTGGGTAGCAATTAATGCTTAATGCTGCCCGACACGCAACTAACTGCCAGAGCCGTGTACCCAGTGGACAAAGCTATTATCCAATGGACAAAGCTCTTATCCTTTGGTACGAGCTAGGGGTTCGACTTTATGTTTTGTCCGATGTGACGGCCAGGTTGGAGGGTAATTATGTGGGTCAAGTAAGGACCGGGTCATGTAGTTCAGGTCGAGAAACATCTGTGCTTTCCCCAACTCGGGATACCCCCTTATCATTTCCCTCTCACCCGTGAGTCTAGAACTTGGAAGGGGTTCTAGAGAGGTAAAGTATCTTCCCGAACTGGGAATGACTGATCTGGATGGGATAACCGCTACGTCATCTTGTCTTTAGCTAAGACGCTGACATGTCATAATTTTGACATGACGGTTGGTATTCCCGAGAGGGTTACTTCTTTGCCTACTTCAGGATTCACTTTCACTTTTTCGCAATCAAGATCAAGGAATTCTTAAAGGCATTAAAGTCGGAGTACCCAGCTCGGAGAACTAGGAGCTTAAGCTCAATTTCACCAGTTCCAACACTTTTATCCTACTTAGACGTTAGGTATGTCCCCAATTCTTTCTCTTGAGTTCTTTTCCTCTTTATAATTGTATCTATGTATGGGGAGGTCAGATTTTGAAGACAGTCAAGCCATGAAAGCTATGTCCTATGGTAGAGAAGAGGATAACCCGTTTAGCTCGAGGACCCCACCTCAGCAAGACTAACCAAAAGAAAGTTCAAGCACTTCATCCCCTCAAGAGGAGAGGTTAAGGCCAGCGTCAACTCGGGACGATAGTGATGATGAATGCCAAATCCTTGAGGTGCGGCAGACTCAGGGCGGGGTCGAGGTAAACCACATGGCCGAATTTACTGATGTAGAAGAAGGGGTTGACAATGGATTTCCCTTGAATAAGTTGGAGGGGCTGGCTATACTGGCAGAGAATATAGGCACCCCGTTCTGAAATATAGTTGATGTCGTGCCGATGGCAATTGAGCCTCAACCGAGTTCAAAGACCAGAGCAAGTGAGGACGCCCCTGCCTCGTCAGGTAGGGACAAATAGATTGCCTACTGCCAGAGGGAGTAACACTCAACTGTCGCTGAGGCAAACAAACGGATGAGAGAGTAGGTTGTGGACGTAGACTACAGGCTCGTGATGCCAAGTTGGCACGAATTTGCTTGCTACCCGCCAGAGGATCACTTTACAATCTATGACTTGGCTTTCAATCTTGGACTACTATGAGCTCAACCCGGGTCAGTTGGCTCTTAATAGTTGGGCATAAATGACAATATTCTATGTTCATTGCCGACATAAGAATGTGATCCCGACCCTGAACCTATTTAGGCAATTCTTTATATGTAAGCCGAATCCCCAATTACGAGGGTGGTTTCATCTCTCTGTTCGACCAAATCACACACTCTTCATAAGGGGGTATCCCGAGCTGGGAAAATCATAGATGGATTTTCCCAACCTGAATTGCATGACCTAGTCCCTACTTGACCCACATAATTACCCTCCAGCCTAGTCATCATATCAGACAAAACATAAAGTTGAACCCTCAGCTCGGACCAAAGGATAAGATCTTTGTCCACTAGGTATACGGCTCGGGTAGTTGGTTGCGTGTCGGGCAACATTAAGCACTAATTACTGCCCGGACCTAAGATTAGTATAAATAGAGGCTTTTCCTTCATTTATAAGGTAACTCGTTCATATTTATTACTCTCAACTACCCATTATTTAGCTTGGACATACTAATCACTCTCACACCCGAGAGAAAACAGGGGCTGCAACCCTCGTGATTTTTTCTCTTGTTTTGTAGGTCGGACCGTTGAGGTCGAGAGAACTGAGCTCGAACGGACACATATTTTCCACCCTCATCAATGCCTAAGGGCATGAATCAACTTTCTTTGCCCTCAGGGCTCTCCATGGTTGGGGTAATCTCTCCAAATTGGTTATTATCTCATTTGGTTTGGTGAGGTCGGGGTATTTTACGTCAACTTAAGGTATTTTACCTTCGATCGTGTATTTTATCTCTGGCCGAAGTATTTTACCTCCTATCAATTTGGGGTTCCACGAATGGATATCTCATGGTCGGGATATAGCTTTTGTGACGCCCAGAAGTTTCATCACCTCTTTTAAATAATTGTTGCATAAATTACTTGAGCATTTTATGTGCATTACTTTTCTTGTTTAATTGATTTACTATTAAGTAGTATTCATAAGAAAATTTGACTGTTTTAAAAGCTTAGTTTAATATTTTTCCTAGATAGTATAACTTATAAAAAGAATCAGGAACTTGTAGTTTTGAACTTTGGGGGCCGGGAGTATGCATTTGGAAAATAGTTTTCACTTTGTTTGAATAGTATTACGTAGGTGAAACGTTTGGATTTAATGAACTAGTCCTTGTTTGGCATTTTAGCTAAGTTTGACTAAGTAATACACATAATTGACTCAATATACCATATTTATATATACTATATACATACTATACTACACATATATGCATAATACATTAAAAAACAAAGCAACTAATTCCCAAAATACCCCCCTATCCGTCGGCCATAAGCAAGCAAAGGGATAATATTTTGCTTTCAATCTTGGTGAATTAGTCTTGCTCAAACACTCTACAAATAATTTCAAGTGGTTCTAAGCACCTACAAGCCTTCCAAACCTCTTGCATGTTAAGGAGATGCATATTTTGTTGATTTAAATTTTATGTCATCTTTTTAAATTTTGTGATTTGTTAGTGTTAGCTATTGAAATGCTTAAATATGATTTATATGTTGTTTGGACTATGCTTGAGTAGCTTGTTGTTGGATTCCATGGTTGAAAGCTTGGTTGACATGAAAGAGATGATGAATAGTGTCAAAACTTAAGGTTTTGATATAACTTGCTAATTAGAATGAACTGAGGCTTTCTTTAGGTGCTTTAGGCTTTAGTGAAACTAGTTGGAAGGCTATGTGAAGTTGAATTACCCGAAATTAAGCAAAATTGCAAAATTAGCTAACTTTAAAAAAGGATTTTTCACGTAGTGCAATCCGGGCACGTTTGGGCTTTGGATTAGGTATTCTTGAGGTATGGAAAGACTTTTGGTACTTTCTTTGCGTTAAATTGGGGTCCGGATATGGTAGGTGTAGTTAAAACTCGCTCGGGGCCTTCCCGAACTTTTGCCTCCAAAACGGGTTTTTATGGCATTGATAGGTGTCATTTGGCGTAATTAGGAATGTAGAATGATTAGATTGTAGTTTTGTAACTTCGAATTGTGTATAGAAGAAGAATAACTTGCCTAAAGAAAGGGAGAAAGTAGTAATTTGTTACCTTTATGCTTCTAAGTACTTGTAGAGGGGTGATTATGTATTTATATGCTTGTCCAAAGTATAATTGAGGTATTTGAAGAGGTTGTGGAAGAAAATGTATTATTGTCTCTTTTATGTTATATCGTAATTATGTGCTCATTGTGACTATTTGCGAGGGCGGCCTACTTTGTTATTCCTCTTGCGTGGTATTTGATGATTTTGGTTCTTGTGGACTTGTTTCGGGGTTGCGCAACATTTTTGGACATGGTAGCGTCGAGAAACACGGGCGGCTTCGGGCTTGCCATGCTCCCTCGACTACCATGGTGCCTATTCCCTTTCTCTTGCTGAGTATACTCCACTACCTTAGAGGCATGGTTCACCTGCTGGGCATATAGACCTACCTCAGGAAAAAAGGTCGTAGGATCGGAGTACATCTGGAGTACCCCACTTTGGAGGAATAAGGGTTTGGCTGGCACATGCTTGAAGATTCTTGGCTCGTGGCTCGTGATCGAAGACAAGTGAACCGTATCCTTTTTATATGTGATTAATTACTTGTCTAACTAGTTGTGTTATTTGATGTTGAACATGTTATTACCTTGTTGTATATCCTGTTGCATATCATGTTGCACGCCCCGGTATGCTGCATCACCTCTCTCGCTGGGCAACGTTATTGCTCACTCCTCATTTAACATGTTTTAAGAGAAACTGAGGTGAATTCCCAGCTGGTAGCAGTAGAGGAAGAAGAAGAAGTGCAAGTAGATCAGCTTCCGTGACTTGTTTGTGTGTTAAAGTTGGCTTATGTGCAGCTTGTGTAAAGATGTTGAGTGGTGTTCTTTTTGAAACCATGTGGTCTTGTATGTATTTGGCAGTTGTAACTAACTTGTAATCTTGTATGTTGGTTAGCAAAGGTAGATGGCATGTAATAACCGATAGTGGACTTATTTCTTTTGTTGTATGCTTGGGTGTTTAGTAGTTAGTTTGTTAAGCTTAACTTATAACTAAGATGTTCTACTTGAGCTTAAAGTTAGGATTATAACTTGCATGATATTTATTTTGTTGTTCCAAAGCTCGGATGGCCTTGTGGAACTGGTTGACTATATTAATCTTGGAAGTCGGGCTGTATGAGGTGTTTGTTTGTAGTTCTGAAGTTATATGTGACTATTGTAGATACCAGTTTAGTCCTTGGTACTGGAGACTCTGTTCGAGTGACGGATCCAAACTTGACCTATAGCGTGGGATTAGGTTCGAGGTGTTACAACTTTTACCCATGCTCAATGGATGACGTGGAACCCTCAGCTCGGGGTTAGGGTTCCACGGATGTCTTCATGGTCGGGGTATAGCTTTTATCGATGCTCAATAGATGATGTGGAACCTTCAACTCGAGGTTCGGGTTCCACGGATTGATCATTAGATAATATCCTCTTATATATATATATATATATATATATATATATATATATATATATATATATATTAGAGAAAAATGCAGCAGTAGTCCCCATTGTTTTTGCTCAAAAGTCAGTTTAGTCCTCATTATTTTAAAATGCTCAAAGAGGTACTCAATGTTTGTAAACATGCTCATTGTGATCCCTACCGTTAAAATCTAACAGAAAAGTTATAAAATAACTAAACTACCCCTACTTAAAAATAAAATACCCAAAATATCTCTATCTTCTTCTTCCTCTTCCAACCCCTCAACCCACCACCACAAGCACTACCAACCATCACAGCGAAACAGCACCAACCCACTACCACAAGCACCGCCAACCACCACCACCACCCACCACACCACTCCCCCCAAGCGTGAACAGTGCCCTCCCACCCACAGCGGCGAACATCCCTACACCCCCGCGCGCGAACAGCGCCCTCCCTCCCCCCTCCCTGCGCGCGAATAGCCCCACCCCCTCCCTGTGTATTAGTGTGTATTTTTTTACACTTTTCTATAAGTGTGTGTTTTTGGGTATGTATTAGTGTGTGTTTTTTGGTGTTTGAGTTTGTTTGTGGGTGTGTTAGTATGTGTTTGTGGGTGTGTATTAGTGTGTGTTTTTTGATATTTTTCTGTGAGTGTGTGTGTTTGTGGGTGTGTTAGTGTGTGTTTTTTGGTGTTTTTCTGTGAGTACGTGTGTTTGTGGGTGTGTTAGTGTGTGTTTTTTGGTGTTTTTGTGTGATATTTTGTATTTTTTTATAATTTTTCAAATTTACCCTTGAAATACTATTTATATCTGTTAAAACTAACCAAAATTTTAACGGTAGGGACCACAATGAGCATGTTTATAAACATTGGAGATCTCTTTGAGCATTTTGAAATAATATGGATTAAATTGACTTTTGAATAAATAATGGGGACTACTGCTGCATTTTTCCCTATATATTATATATATATATATATATATATAAACAATAACTTGTTTTTTTACTTTTACGATGAACATATACTTGACGGGATGAAGTATGATTAAAAGACACTTTCCTCTCAATATTTTGACTATACAAAAAAAAAAAGTAATGAGCCATTTTCCTTGTTTTCATTATAATATTATAAATTTCATTTTTATTTGTTAAGCATTGAAGATCAAGTGCATGACCGTGATTAAAGATAGCTAATTACATTGTGACTAAAAAACTTATAAATATATAATATATATAAACAATAACTTGTTTTT
Source organism: Ehretia macrophylla (assembly GCA_037974665.1). NCBI lineage: Eukaryota > Viridiplantae > Streptophyta > Magnoliopsida > Boraginales > Ehretiaceae > Ehretia > Ehretia macrophylla. The sequence continues at coordinate 49,559,609 of CM075776.1, forward strand.
TATTTTTATAATGAACATATACTTGACATGGTGAAATATGATTAAAAGACATTTTCCTCTCAATATTTTGACTGTACAAAAGGAAAATAGTAATGAGTCATTTTATTTGTTTTCATTACAATATTATAAATTTCATTTTTATTTGTTTAGCATTGAAGATCAAGTGCGTGACCGTGATTAGAGAGAGCTAATTACATTGTGATACTTATTCTATGTGTCTATTCACTTTTTGGTAAATAACATCTTCTTTAACAAGCTAGGCAAAGAGAAGATTTGAAAAAAAATATATAGAATATTATATTTGAAAATAATCAAAAGCATAAAAATTTCACGAATAGACAATAGTTCGATAGTTTTTAATTATATAACAAAGCCACAAAATTCAAAATGCTAGGTTTATGTAGAATTATTTTTATTTCAATTTTATGTATTAGGTTTTCAATAAAAGGTAATTTTTCTAGATTTGTTTAGATTTACTTTATTTTAATTTTCTTCAGTTCAATATGAATTAGAAAAAATATAACTGTTGAATATAGCCATTGGGAAAAACATAGGTATTCAAAAGAAGATAAATCTTCAAAATTTAAATTTAAAATATAAAGATCTAAAGAATAAAAATTAATAAAACTAATAATAAAAAATTAATATACTAGTTAAAATAGAGAATGTTGTTAAAATGAAACTAAAATAAATAACTTCCTAAAATAAAAAAAAAATATATTTTACTCTCTATAATTGAAAAAAATAACGAGCCTATAGAGAATGACCACGGATATATCCATAATTAATGAGTTATAACCTTAACCCTTTTTTTTTTAAGACATCAATTTATAACCTCCACCACATTAGCAAAAATATCCTATGACAATTATTACTACATTTTATTTTATTTTCTGGTCTGTACAATTATTACTAATTAAAAGGGAGAACTCTCATCTTGCAGTGGAGCTCAGCCCTACCATCTTTTGAAAAAAGTATTTTTTTTTTTTTATAATTAATGTTAAAGTATTATCTATTGTAAATTATTTATATTATTTTATTATATCAATATAATTTATAATCATTGCTTTCACTCGGAACATGAATGTTACGAGCATCCATTACCTTCTCTACTTGAAGCCATTGATAGAGTAGTGGCAGTTGAGGGGTGTGGTCAAATTTCAAATATCAAAAGTAGGTTCGATGTGTTTGAGGAGAGGAGCGTGGTTGTACCAAAGAAAAAGACTTCTCTCTGTACGGTGTACAAATGGTGTCACGTGAAATTACCTAATGTTAGCCACTTATTACTCGCTCATTTCACATCACTTATCAAGCATTATATGCCCTTCTCTTCCCTTTCTCCCACTACTTATCTCCTCCCCCCCCCACCATCTCCAACACCCCAAAAAACACACACAACACACACTAAAACAACACACGAACTGCTTACATACATGGTTGATAATAGTACATGGTGCTGCTAATAGCATGAGAGATTGATTTTCGATATCTTTTTTTTTTTGGTACTCTCCAAGAAAAAACATTGTGAGTTGAAAAACAATGATAATGATCCGCAAGAAACGTTTGGGATCGTGTCGATCCCTTTCTTCCACCACCCACCAACCCCTTCTCAACCTTCGTCTCCTTTTCCTTTTTGTACCCACCTAAATTCCGTTAATTCGAAAACAACCCCAAAACTTTATTTGTTTCTTTCAATGGAGTCCTCACCCATCATCTCTCTCTTGACAGACGATATTCTCTCCAATATACTCACCTTTCTTACTGATGACTCCGACTCCAAATCGTTCCGCAGGGTCTGTAAAGCCTTCCACGGAGTCGACTCGCTTCACCGCACCCACCTCCGTGTTCTCCGCCCCGAGTTCCTCCCGAGTTTACTCACTAAATTCCCGAACATCCTCTCGTTGGACCTCTCTGTTTGCCCCCGCTTTGATGACGCCACCGTGGCGATGCTGCTAAGCAATGGGGTGTCGAGGTCGAGCTCGTTATCGTTATTGCCGGGTTGGACTTGGAGGTTGAAGAGAGTGAAGCTGAGTCGCACGCCAGGGTTGAGATGTAATGGCTTGGAGATGTTCATGAGGGCGTGTCCATTGTTGGAAGCTGTCGACGTATCGTACTGCTGTGGGTTTGGGGATAGAGAGGCGGCTGCTTTGGCGTATGGCGTTGGGTTGAAAGATTTGAGGCTTGATAAGTGCTTGGGTGTTACCGATGTAGGGTTGGCTAAAATAGCTGTAGGCTGCCAAAAGCTTCAAAGGCTTAGCTTTAAATGGTGCTTTGAGATCACTGATCTTGGTATTGATCTCTTGTGCAAGAAATGTCCCGAGTTAAAGCACCTCGATATATCATACCTCAAGGTTTCAATCTTTCTCTCCATATTTATCTTTATTTAGATTTAACTTTTTTTAGTTATTATTTTATCGTAAAAAGGTTTGGTTCGGTTTGGTTTGGTTTAGTTACGTCAATGTAAAATGGGAAGCTTTCGGCTTTTTATCTTTTACTGTCAGTTAGAACTTAACCACTCATGTCACAAGGAATTGACATATTTCATTTTCTTATATAAATGTTTGTTTTGTGATAATTTGTATGGACGTTGATTATTGAGTTTTTGTTTGTTTTAGGTTACCAGCAACTCGCTTTATTCGATTAGTAGTATGCAGAAGTTGGAAGTATTAAGTATGGTGGCATGTGGACAAGTGGATGATGTAGGGTTGCATTATCTGGGAAAAGGTTGCCCTTTGCTACAGGTTTGTCTTTTCTTCATCATTTACATTGTTTTTAAGGGTCTTCAAATTTTATTTGGGCATATTACTATATCGTGGTTGTTTATGTTTATCGCATTTGATGGGTGGTTCTTTTTGTTTATCGCTTTTGATGAGCTCTTCGATATATATTTCATATTGAACTGCTAGAAGAAGGCCAAAAATGAATTAGGACCACGTACTAGATTTGGTTTTGTGATTTGCTTTTGGTCTAGTTTTGGAATGTGTGGCTATGTGTATACACATTCATGTGGACATCATTCTAAATTACAATTATGAATCGATATGTACACACATTTCAAGAATGCACAACAATTGTGGTTGTTGTTGATGGCACAAAAAGTGAATAAGAATTGATAAAATAGAGAAAATCTTAGTTTAGTGAAATGAGGAATGGTCATAGCACCTCAAATCACAATTCTTAGCCTCCAGCAGCTATTATTGGGTGACTGTTGGAATTCAATTTAGCTAATAAAGAGAAATATTTGGAATTTGGTATTTGGAAGATGATCAATAACGATCCTGTGTCGTGAGAAAGGGAATGTGGGCCCCAGTTGTGTGGCCCATGGGCATGAAAGCCGGAAAGGTCTGGCTATCGTTTTTTTAGCCCAACCCTTCCCTTAGTAGTAGAACAAGGACTATTTTATATCTATATTACTATTTCACAATCTGAATATTTCTTCCTACAAGCACGTTTCTAAAGGGCTGCAGTAATTAACTCTTCTCTAACGAGTTTGAAGCATAAATGAATTGAAATACGACAAGGTTTAGGTTCTGTAAAGTATTTTCCCTGTTGGATTATTCAAGTTAAATGTACTATTGAACTTCTAAGTGTTACTGTCACGTAAAAGAAGCTCTATGCCTCGTGAAGCAGCGTATACTTTTTGAAATAATGATGTTTTCTGTGTAGCTAGATGCATTGCAGAATTAACGGTAAATTCTCTTTCCACCAACATGGTAGAACATAAGCAGCGTATACTTTTTGTTACCAAATTCGCCCTACCCCTTTCGAACCGCGTATCGGATTTCACGTTCTAATTCACGGTAGATTTGCATACCGAAACTCTACGATTTGCGTTCTAGTTCACTAAAGTTAGCGACCCGAAAAACATATAAATTTTTATCAGAAAAATAATGAAAAAGAATAAAGAAACTAAAAGTTACTAACATATATAGACTGCAAACCTTTAATATATAAAAATGAGTAAAATGCACTATACCCCCTGTATTTTTATAAAGTTGCATTATAAACCTTGTGTTTTAAAAAGTCGCGTTATAAACCCTGTGTTATGAAAAACGTTGCATATAACCCCCTGTCGTCTATTTTTCTGTCAATTTTAACGTGAGTATAATACATACGCTTTAAATGCAAGTATGACATTTATCAAGCTTTAAAACACATGCAGAAGGACGAAAATACCCTTTTTAACATCAGTTGTTAATTGCCCCTTGTGTTTTCAATAAAGTTGTAAATTGCCCCTTGTGTTTTTTATAAGGTTGTAAATTGTCCCTTGTGTTTTTTATAAGGTTTCTAATTGCCCTTATGTTTTTTTATAAAGATGTAAATTGCCCCTTCAAAGATAAAAAAACAAAAAAAAATTGACAATCCAAGAGAGGAAAACTAATTCAAAGTGATTTTCCTTCGATTTTAAGTTTATTTTGCACTGTTTTAAAGATTTTAATCTACTTGTATAATAACGTGATTTCAAATGAAGGTACGATTATTGCTAGTTGCAATATGACTTTGAACTTCAAGCATAAGATTTATATTTTTTATGGTGGACATCAATGATCTGTTATATAAGCTATACGTTTTTTGATTCTTTTAATTAAATGATATTTATTAGTTTAAGGTTGCAGATCTCCTTAGAAGTTAGACTAGCATATGGTTATGATATTGCAAAATAAAAAATGTTGTAAATACCTCCCTCTCATATTAAAAAAGTGATAAATACCTCATTCTAATATTAAAAAAGTTGCAAATACCCCCTTTGACAGATATATCTGTAAACGAGGATAATTTTGTCTTTTTACAAGGTTAACTAACAGAGTTAAACAGAATTTGAGTTTGGGGCGTGTATGCAACGTTTTTCATAACACAGGGTTTATAACGCGACTTTTTAAAACACAGGGTTTATGATGCAACTTTGTGAAAACACAGGGGGGTATGGTGCATTTTACTCTATAAAAATTTTCGAGTTTGCTTTTGTGTCTTGTGTTTGATATACAATATTAGAAAACTATCTTAATTATTGGGTTTGGATTTTAGACTTTAGACTAACATTATAGCAAATTGATTTTAGTAATTAGTAAACATAAAATACCATTGCTCTACAAATATTTGATAATGGAACCCAATAATTCTTCATACCGTACTTGTGAACAAAAATTAGCATACCAAGAAGTATACCCCATCGTACTCAACTCTAAGTGTTGTACTCCGTATCCGAATTCGTACCACGACTCGGACCGTATTACGAATCTGGTAACTATGATTTATGTTATAACATAGGAAAAGCTTGGATGAAATTTGAGATTTCATATGTCCTAGTTTTGGAGCAGAATCTGAGATAGAACCTGTGACCCCCTAGGTCAAAAATGTTTGTACACTACAGGATGTGGTATATAGTCTACTCAAAATGCATGTAGAACAATTTTGGCATTACATCAATTGACAAATTATCATAAATTGTAGCAACAGAACTCTTGCATGATTTTATGCAGGTACTTGACATATCAAGATGTGACAAACTGAGTTCATCTGCCTTCATTTCAGTGATTGAAGGACATCATGGGTTGCTGCAGCTCCTTGCTAGCTATTGTTCTTTTGTGAGTAAATATGCGTTTGAGACTTTCTGATGAAGCTCTTCGCTTTAGATTCTGAGTTTGTGAGTTTTGTTTTATTTTCCAGGAACTTCCTGTCATCCTTAATCACATGAAGGAGTTAAATATTCTGAAGATAATTATAATTGACGGGGCTCGAGTTTCAGACTCTTGCTTAAAAGTTTTCAGCAACAGTTGCCCCTTTTTGGTTGAAATTGGCCTGGGCAAATGTAAAGGAGTGACAGATATTGGCATTATAAACCTAGTATCTGGGTGTGTCAATCTGAAGGTACTTAATTTGACATGCTGCAATGACCTATCAGATATGGCGATAACAGCTATAGCAGATTCTTGTAGGAATCTTCTGTGCCTCAAGCTAGAATGTTGCAACTTGATCACAGAGAGAAGCCTTTATCATCTTGGATTCAATTGCTTATTACTCGAGGAGCTTGATCTTACGGATTGCTCTGGAGTTAATGATACAGGTAAAGCTAAGATGTTTCTGAACTTTCTTTATCATAACTGAGAATTATGTTATCAAAATGTTGCCGACTCATTCAAAAGCCTCTTGCCCGATAAAGTCATTTGTTTAATGATTCTATTGCAATGGGAAAATGTTGCTGGCATGCCATCACTTTGATTTTCATAGTATGCCTTCTTTCTTTGACAGGACTCAAATATTTGTCTAAATGTTCCAAGCTTTTGTGCCTAAAGTTGGGCCTCTGTAATGACATATCCGACAAGGGACTGTCTTACATTGCTTCAAACTGCTCAATGATCTCTGAACTCGATCTGTACAGGTGATTGTCTTCATTATTTGGCTTCATCATTCAAGCGCAACTTTTTTTTCTGTTTTCTTTGTACAATGTAGTCTTTTGATACAGGTGTACAGGAGTTGGAGACGACGGATTGGCTGCTCTAGCAAGTGGGTGCAAAAAGTTAAAGAAGCTAAACTTGTCTTACTGCTGTGAAGTTACTGATAGAGGGATAGCATGTCTAGGGAAACTAGAGGAACTCTCAGATCTGGAGATGCGAGGTTTATTGAAAATCATAGGTCCGGGGTTGACAGCACTTGCAGCTGGATGCAAGAGACTTGCAGAATTGGATTTAAAACATTGTGAAAACATTCACGATACAGGATTTTGGGCCCTTGCTCACTACTCCAGGAATTTGCAACAGGTACAATTTTGTTGATCAGGAATATAGTTTTAGTTAATTTTAACATCGGACTTGCTCTTTCCCACATGTGTAACCATAAGTGAAGCCAAAGGAGATCCAAAACATAGAAAAATGCATCTAATTTCAAAAGGTTTGGATTTTAATATTTGATTTTTATCTTAGTTAGACATTTTTAAAAATGCTTTGTCAACGAGGGTAAATTGATTTAATAAATCAACTAAATGTTCTTAAGTTTGGGATTGATTCCTTCCTTCCCCTAGCCAAAAAGAAAAAGAACCAAAACAAAAAGTAAGAATAAAGGAGAGAGGGCTCTCATCCATGGTGACGCTACTAGACTACTAGTATCATGACTCAGAATTCTTTGACAATGCAACAGTGTGATGAAATGAAGCACGTTAAGAAATCATCACTTATTTATGATGTGGGTCATGGGGCTCTTGGAATAATTTCTTATTAGTTGCATATATATATATATATATATATACATAAATTATTGGAATCATTTGAATATACATATATACATACGCATTGTAGATCCCTCTCTACTTGTATTTTCGGGCATAATTTATTCAGTGTCATTAGATAATAGTAAATGTAGAATTGCTGAAAGTAAATTTCTGGGTGCAGATAAATTTGAGCAATTGTGAAATCTCAGATGTAGGCCTGTTCATGGTGATGGGAAATTTGACACGTTTGCAAGACGTAAAGTTAGTCAACCTTGTGAATGTATCAGTAGAGGGGATTGAGCTTGCTCTTAGAGCCTCGTGTTTACGGCTTAAGAAGCTCAAGTTGCTTGCTTCTCTTAGGTTGCGGCTTTCCCTAGAGATTGTTGAGACCCTTAAGGCAAGGGGTTGCAGGATCAGATGGGATTAGGTTGTCATTTCTTTTGATTGTAGTCGATATTCTTGACATTACATCCCCACGCCTACCAGATTGCTAGAAGTAATAAAAATGCAATAAAGAGGTCTCATCTGACATCTCTGGTAGCTAGCTTGTATGTGACAGTGGGCTACCAGGTCGAACATCTTCCAGATCAGACCAAAGCTCGTTATGTGTGCATCTCTGCCTGACAGCAAGTTTGAGACGAAAGAAAGGCCGTCGTGATAGTAGAGCTGTATCTGACAGTTTGATTTCCATGGTTTGATTCTTTTGAGTTGAGAATGTTGTTATAGCTTTAGCATCTGAACTGAAGTTGAAACCCAGAATCATGTGTTGCTTTTATTCCTACTAATACCCTCCAGAGAAGTTGCAGTAATGAATATCTCATTCCTAAAAGAGTAAATGGTGGTTCGACAACTTCTAAATGCTATGTCTGATTCTTGAAAAAATAATGTTTTATGTCATCTTTTTGTTCCTTTTTTTTCTGGTAAAATTTTATGTATTAATGTCAAATTTCTTTTGTATATGATAAAATTTTATTACATATATAGGCTTTTGCCTCCCATCTATCAAAAAAATATTATATACGGAAGAGTAAAAGGTGATATGTAACAATGCTTTCTTGAAATTGTCTTTGAACAATTGGTATATATATATATAGAGTAAAATGTACTATACTCCCTTGTGTTTTTACAAAGTTGCATCATAAATTCTGTGTTTTAAAAAGTCGCATTATAAATTTTGTGTTATGAAAAACGTTGCATATAATTTCCCGCCGTTTATTTTTTTGTCAATTTTAACGTGAGTGTAATACACACGCTTGAAATGCAAGTATGTCATTTATCAAGCTTTAAAACACATGAAGAAAGACGAAAATATCTTTATTAACATCAATTGTTAATTGTCCCTTGTGTTTTCGATAAGGTTGTAACTGGCCTCTTGTGTTGTTGATAAGGTTGTAAATTGTCCCTTGTGTTTTTTATAAGGTTTTTAATTGTCTCTATGTTTTTTTATAAAGATGTAAATTGTCCCTTCAAATAAAAAAAATAAAAAAAAAATTGACAATCCTAAAGAGAAAAACTAGTTCAAAGTGATTTTCTTTCGATTTGAAGTTGATTTTTCATTGATTTAAAGATTTTAATCTATTTATAGAAGAACGTGATTTCAAGTAAAGGTACGATTATTGTTAGTTGCAATATCACTTTGAACTTCAAGCATAAGATTTATATTTTTTATGGTGGACATCAATGTTCTGTTATATAAGTTATACATTTTTTTATTCTTTTAATTAAATGATATTTATTAGTTTAACGTTGTAAATCTCTTTGGAAGGTAGACTAGCACATGGTTCTGATATTGCAAAATGAAAAATATTGTAAATATTTTCCTCTAATATTAAAAAAGTGATAAATACTCCCTTCTGATATTAAAAAAGTTGCAAATACTCATTTGACGGATTTATCTTTAAACGAGGATAATTTTGTCTTTTTACAAGACTAACTAACAGAGTTAAACATAATTTGAGTTTGGAGCGTGTATGTAACGTTTTTCATAACTCAGGGTTTATAACGTGACTTTTTAAAATACAGAGTTTATGATGCAACTTTATAAAAATACAGGAATGTATTGTTCATTTTACTCTCTATATATATATATATATATATATAGAATTGTTCAGAGGAGGCATTTAGCCGTTAACGAATAATGTTTAGATAATCTTTCTACTTTTTATCTTTCTCAAGCAAGAGTTGAAGTAGGTGAGGAGTTAGTGATCGTGCTTGTGCCTAAAGGTTATTGCAAGCCGAAATTGGTTAGTTATTCTTATCTATTTATTTTTTTAATTTAAGGGAGGTTTAAGTTCTAAAATATAGATTAAAGATGTTGTTTACGAAAATTGATATCGTAATTTCTCACACTTACAAGGAGGAGTATATAATTAGATCAAAGGTCTGTTAGTAAATTGGTTAATTAATCTCACAACGGTTTGCTTAATGATAATCATAAAGAGTTATGGTAATGGGTTTAACGGGAAAAATGGATGATTGCTAGATAACATTCATAAGCACACCTAGCAGACACAGTAGCATCATCATAATCATCATTGTTATCAACAACCGTTGATGAAGCTTCCTCACCGAGATCAAATACATCTCTAGGAATTGTTTTTATCACGATTTGCCATTATGGATATAAAGGATCTTGCACATAGAAAACTTGTTAAATTTGAGATGGTATAACAAATGGCTCATGAGTAATACATTTCTCCGTATGTGACAATTGTGTGAAATTAACCATTGTAAAGCCATATTTATCTTTCTTCACTCCTCTATCATGTGTTACATCATCTCAATTACATCGGAAAAGCACAACCTTAAATTGTCTAGAGTAATCTAACTCAATTATATTTGCAAGTTCACCAAAATACTCAACTTCTCCTTTTACATGATTCGAATTTCGGAAAGAAGCAACACTTGGTGTGTTAATGGTAGAACAACTCTATAATTTTGTCTTCTTTTCCCTTTATCTGAAATATCCTCTTGCAATCATCCATTTTTCCCGTTCAGTAAGTAGATTGGATTTTTATGAGTTCATTGTATAAGATTTTAAACTATTGCAACTAATAATACTATTTGTCATTAATTTGCTTCTGAAAAAACCGCAAAGAATACTAGGCAGGACCATCTAAAATCCCCCACCCTTGCGTGTGAACCTATATTCAAAATGGAGCCCACATCTAAAGAATCCATGTAAGTTTCAAGAAACAGCCTCCTTAATTCGCCAGCATGACAACAACATACAGAGAAGATCGAATTTTAATCACCATGTTACGCAAGGAAGCATAACTTCAACTTTGTCTAGAGAAAAAGTATAGATTTCCATGTCCAGAAAGAAAAAGAAAAAAAAAAACATTTCTTTTCTTTCATAACAAAGAATCTAAAAATTGGCTCACATAAAATATATATATCTTCTCTTGCAAATTGAGCATCATCTCAACTTTCTCTTTGTGCACCATTTTAGTTTAAACAATGGGATTTTTCTATATTTTTCTTGTTCTTATTCTTTTAGCACCTTCCTCTAAAGTTTTCTCCAATGAATTTTTTTCAAAGGATCAAGACCAAACCATGCAATTTCAATCCATGATCCTTCAAGCTTGTGAGAACATTGAAAACCAAAGCTCATGTCTTGCAAACATACATTCCAGGCTTAAATACACTGGCCATCGACATCCCACCTCGATTCTCAGAGCAGCCCTTGAGAACTCACTCAACGAGGTGAGACTCACCTTAGGCAGAATCACAACGTTCAACACGTTATCAATAAGTTCTCGCGAGCAAATCGCGATAGAGGATTGCAAGGAGCTTCTCGATTTCTCAGTTTCTGAACTGGGATGGTCCTTAGGTGAAATGAAAAACATTCGAGCAGGTTTCAGAAACGATCACAATGAAGGAAACCTAAAGGCATGGCTCAGTGCTGCATTGAGCAACCAAGACACATGCCTGGAAGGATTTGAAGGCACAGATAGGCACCTAGAGGGATTCATTAGAGGAAGCTTAACACAAGTCACACAACTAATCAACAATGTATTAACCTTGTATGTTCAATTGCATAGCTTACCTTTCAAACCACCTAGAAACAACACCATGATCAACTATGAAACTTCTGGTTTTCCAAAGTGGCTCACAGATGGTGATAAGCAACTTCTTGTTTCAAGTCCAAATGGTATGCATGCAGGTGCCATTGTTGCATTGGATGGAAGTGGGCATTATAGGTCAATCTCACAAGCAATATATGAGGCTCCAAGCTATAGTAATAGGAGACATGTTATATATGTTAAGAGAGGTGTTTATCATGAGAACATTGATATGAAGAAGAAGAAGACAAATATAATGCTTGTAGGGGATGGAATAGGGCAGACTATCATCACTGGTAGTCGAAATTTCATGCAAGGATGGACTACTTTTCGCACAGCTACAGTTGGTAAGTGCTTGCTCTAATTGAATATACATATGTGCTATTTCCTGTTTTTTCTCTTTAATTTTACGGCAATTTTTGACATAGTATTGTTGTTTGTAATATCCGCCCGTGTAAAATAGATTTGGATCTCTTAATAATGTAATATGAGGAAAACCGATGCATGGTTGTTAAGTAATGACTCAAATCTTTACATCATGATCGAAACTATTTTATTATAATTGTATTATCGTTTCATCACTATATATTGAGATCCAAATCCGTGAAAAACTTGTAGCATGTTTCACTAGGTCATGAGATCAAATTTCACATAGATTTGATTTGCATATAGTTTCTATGTCGGGTGGATTTAAAATTTTCTTTCTGTGGAGGTTATAATTCATAATTTGATTAACACATGAATAATATCTTTTCCGTGGAAATTAATTGACTTTTTCAGCTAGATTAAACCACATATTTAAAATTCTTATGGAGTTTTGTGAGGATTGCAACTTCGGTTGATATCCACCTGTATCGGCCATTGGTTTCCATGGGAACATTAACAATTGGGCGTAGAAGAGCCCAATTGCGATACTGGCCTACTTCAAAGTCTTCAAACTATAGCTTTGGCTAAAGAATTCAATTTCAGGCCTTATAATCTAACGTAACAAATATTTACCATTTGTTGTTCCAGCTGTTTCCGGAAAGGGATTCATAGCAAGAGACATTACATTCCGTAACACAGCCGGACCCCAAAACTTCCAGGCCGTGGCGCTCCGCGTCGACTCGGACCAATCCGCCTTCTTCCGCTGCAGCATGGAAGGTTACCAAGACACCCTCTACGCTCATTCCCTCCGTCAATTTTTCCGTGAATGCAGCATCTACGGCACCATAGACTTCATTTTCGGCAATGGCGCCGCTGTACTTCAAAATTGCAAAATATTCTCCAGGGAACCATTACCCTTACAGAAAGTCACTATCACAGCCCAAGGCCGAAAAAGTCCGCACCAAAGCACTGGATTTTCTATCCAGAATAGCTACGTATACGCCTCCAGGCCAACTTATTTAGGCAGGCCCTGGAAACTTTATTCCAGGACTGTTTACATGAATACTTATATGAGTGGGATGGTCCAGCCTAGAGGATGGCTCGAGTGGTTGGGTGATTTTGCTTTGGGCTCGTTGTGGTATGGTGAGTATAGGAATTATGGCCCTGGTGCATCACTTTCTGGACGGGTTCGTTGGCCTGGTTATCATGTAATCAAGGACCCTTCGGTGGCTAGTTTCTACAGTGTTGCACGTTTCATTGATGGGCTTTCTTGGCTGCCGGCTACTGGTGTTAGGTTCTCAGCTGGTTTAAGCAATTAATCCACTCGTAATACGGTGGTATTTAACATTTCTCTTTGTGATATCATATATGATGACAAAGATATTGTTAAGATGTGTATCATTAGGTTAGTGGGATTTAGGTTAATTTTATTCTTATAATTAGTTTCACATTGGCAGGAATTTAAAAATAATTCATTTGTACCATTATTTAACTTACTATACCTTTCTCTCGTATTGTGAACTTGAACTTCAATTTCTTATTTGAAGACATCCCTAAAATGTATCCAAGTCTTTTATCACTTCCGCCCATCAACCAAAAACAATGAGCCAAATCCATATAATAATGGTAACAAATGGACCAAACATATAATTTCTTTTTTATTTTATTTTTTCCCCCTTTTTAAAGTTGTTTAGTGTTCTAGATAGAATTATATGTAGAAATGGCAATGGGGCGAGTTTGGGGTGAGAGGACCTATCCCCACATCCCACCTCGCCACTTCAAAAGTCATTTCCCAACACTCGTCTCGCCGCCACGTTTTATACACCACATCCCTTGCCTCGGCCCCATCACTGAATCCCCATAAGGAATATAGATTTCTGCAGGTTTTTTATTATTCTTTTAAATCTTATGATATTAAATTTAATATAAACCATATAACTTCAAATTAAATTAAAATTATAGTAATGATAAATATAGATATAGGTTTTAAATAAATGTTAAATATTAACTATATTGAGTATTATGCTTACAATTAAATATAAAAATAATATTATATTAATTGAGTCTTAAGTATATTAAATAATTTATGACTAAAATTATTGTATATGAGAACTATATGTAAAAAAAGAATACTCCTTTGTGTCATTGGGATCGTATTGATTATTATAATTTTTTTGTTATCGCGTGCCACAATAATAGTAATTGTAAATATTTAAAATATCATCCTTAATTATGTTGTTTGAAACTATTTAGAAATACAACTAAGAACAACTAACAAATTTCTTAAATCCACTATCAATAGTGTAATAATTGTATTTATGTCAAATGATAGCAAATCTCAAGTAATGACATGTAGTGGTCTAGATTGAAATAATTATTATAAAATCCTTTTGAATAATCTATTATTTCTTCTCCCTTATTTATAATACTTTGTCCAATGTCATTTTTGTATACTTTTATATATTTAAATTTTAAAATTTCAGTACATATATAAAATTAAAGATATAAAAATAACTATACATGTATCCGAAGTGAGTTATGTGGGGCAAAAAAAGCTTATTCCCGCGTCCCGCCACTACAAGAAAAAATGCTACTCGTTCTTGGTGGGCTGCCCAACATGGGCCTCACCTTTCTTTCGCCAATCCTCTATTTTCCTCAGCGGGTTTCATCTGCTTAACCCAGGTAGGCTAGACACGTCTAGGACTTTTGGACTCTTGAGCAGATATTTGCACAAAAATTGTGAAGCTCATCTATCAATATCTGTTTCATAATAAAGACCTTCTATCTGCATTCATACATATAATCAAAACTTCAAAAAATATTTCCACTGATTATTATTTATGCTTAGTTGACTTCAATGTTAACAATTTCTTTATCCACTGATTAATTCATAGCTGAAACTTGAGAAGTTGCAATAAATGTTCGGTTGGTATGGTGCAAAGTCTAATAAAATCATGTCATAAGATTTCGATCTTCACAAAACTTATGTGTCAGAATAGGCTGAATCTAACATTTTATATTAGTTTATTTTCAGCAAACATAATGCAATTATTATGCATGGGCCATGCATCTCCTAACTCTGAAATTCTTCGATTTATTAATCATTTCATAGATATATTAATTAAGAATATTCATTTAAGTAGAAAATAAACTTGTTTTTGCCTCACAATTTAATTTCATGACTTAGACTTTTTGGGGTTAAAATGCCTTAACAATTGCAGTTCTGTCTGTTGTTGATGGTCTTACATGCTGCTTTAATATCTGCATACTTCAGGCAGCCTCCGCGAACTTTCGCTTTGACTTGGGCTGCCAGGCAGATGTCCACTTTGTTTAATTTTATTTATTTATTGGACTTTGCACGTGAAAATATTGTTTTATTAATTATTGGTGACGAGATTTGAACTTGAAATTTGTTTGTTAACTTGGCTCTTCGTACAAAGGAAACTAATTATCTTATATAAAAATTTAAACTATTAGAAAAAAAAAATTATGTTAATTATTTCTCAATTTCAACAAATATTTGAGTTTCAGGTATATCATTGACTATCTGTAAACATTTTCCTCATCTTCCTTGCAAACATATTCGACGTGAGTTTCTGGCAAAAGTAGTATTTTATATCACACCTTCATCTTTTCTTTACATGATTATAATTTACGTGCTAATTAAATATCAAAATTTTTATGTATTTGATAAATAAAATTATTATATAAAAAAAGAAACGAGTAAAAGATTGATATATAACGACGTTTTCCTGACAAACCAACCTTTAGCATGGGAAGTTATGCAAACTTTAAAAAATTATAGCCAGTTTGCGGTAAACACGTCCATTTGTACATATACGATGTGTCAAGATCTGCTTACAGCTTCCTCACGGCAAATTTTCAAATTAATTCAATCAAACTTATTTAGATTCATTATAAGAGTTGATTGACCACGACATATCTCGGCAGCACAATCTTGGCATTACAAGTTCTTGAGAGAGTCATCAAAAGAATGTATTAGTATTAAATCTCTATCATAAAATTAAATAACATTATGAGAAAAATTTTCTCTTGAAAGAATACTTTTACTTTAGCTGAATTTGTAACGATGTTCGGCTCGTAAGGATCTATGTTCATAACATGGCCGGAACAAAAACCATAGCCTCATTTATGGTATTAGTCAATTATATTATGTAATAATTGATAATTAGTTTCGGATAAATATTAATTTACAATAAGTAGGATAATCATGTGCTAAAAGATATAATTACTCTCTGAAACATAAGTGAGACTATAATCTTAGTCTATCTGAGGATTTCTTGCTAGTGCACGATATCAATTTAAATGTTACATTAAATTCATTTGTAAATATAAATTCTCATAAAATTTATTTATAAATAAAATAAATTTCACACGTCAATTAATCAAACACTATGTAACTAACCATGATACATGTCCAGATGCGTTTAAAGCTACAACTTTAATTTCAAAGATTGGAAATTTGTTTTTTCCAAAGGCTTTTTTCTAGTTGTGGGGTACTAGCAATTGAGACAATTTCAAAAACGCATTGAACTTGACCGCTAAAAGCATACTACAAATAAAATTTATGGTGATCCACTCCACTTCAAATCTAGAAAATTTTATTATCATTTTCGGGTGTGAAAAAATATGTGAAGATTTTTAAATATAATTTCAAGTCTGTTTTATAGGAGCACCAACTATAGTATCCTACATGACTACACGCCTTTCTCCCTTTTAGGAAAGTACATTCATATATATTAGGCTATTAAGGTCGCTTATCACTACAAAAAATGGACATATGGCGGGCTCAGGCAGGTTTCATGTAATGGTGTTAAGTGACCACTTCACATAAAAATTTAAACTAATAGAGAGAGATATGTTTATTATATTATTTATTATCTTCAATAGGTAGTTAGCGAAACTCTCGACTATAACCTCAAAGAAGATGGACTTTTAGTAGCGATCGAATTAAATAATCAATAAAATAAATCTCTTCATGATGTTATTAGATAACGAATATTATGAAAAAATTCAAATACATCTAAAACATACCATCACCGTCCTTGGCATACCATAAAAAAAATGGTGATTCTGGTATTTTGATGTCGCATTATTTCCTCTAGTCCACGTAACATATTCTCTTGTGCTAAGTCAACAACTAATTGTGTCCCACGAAGTCTAAAATCTATAAGTTAATTGTACCTATCAAAAAGTTGAAACCCTCTTATCTACATAGAATTTAGTGCATATTGCCTAAGCTGTACAATTTTTACTTTTTACATTGTTGTGTGTATATCAAAAACTGAAAGCTTTGAATAGTTGTGATCCGACAAGGATATTTATTACTGTAAACATTACATTTCGTAACATAGGGGGAGCGATTAAGGTCCAAGCCTCGGCGGTTTGAAATGGTGCTAATCTGTCAACTTTTTATTGCTGTAGCTTTGAAGGTACCAAGACACACTGAACACATATTCTCTAAGACAACTTCACAGAGAATGTAACATACACGATCTAGACCTTCGAATTTATAATCAAAATCCCAATTTTGGAATTTTGAAATCCTTTTATATTGGTGGTCATTAGCAACTTATCCTTAAGGTTCATAATAAAGCGACTTTGGAATATTTTTAACAGAGTAAATGTATGTGACTCCAACCCTTAAAGTAGGGACTTTAGGGGTAAATTCAAAATTTATGTTTAATTAGTGGGGGTTAAAATCATATAATTTAATACTCATATATAAAGAAAAATTTAGTGGATGTTAAATTAATTTTTCTAACTTAAAAATACTTTTAAAATATATGTATTTTCAACAAAAAAAGTGAGTTGAGTGTGAGCTCCTGCTCATGAAAGAGCGCATCGGCCATTGGGTGGCTAGGTTTGAGTATTCATGTACGCTTACTGAATTGCGACTCTCAGTTTGGATGGTAACCCTGTGGCTTGAAGAAGTTGTTTTCTGAGAATTGGTTTATAGGTTAGTTACATATTGTTAAAGTATATTAAGAGTTTTAATATAATTTCTTACATTATGTCATTAGTTTATGCAATATTCAAGTTCGTTTCCTTGTTAAATTAAGTTTCAGATTTCCTTATTAGACTATATTCCTAAATAGTATAGCTTTCTATTCTTGCTCATCGAGTTATGAGACCTATAAATAGGCGTTCTCTTATTGTATTTCTTAACACCAAGATTTTATTATGTAGTCATTATTTTTCCCTCTATTCGAAAGCCACCGTTGGTGGTGGCTCTTATTATTTTCTTCAATATACATATATTTTCTCCCCATGTCTTCTCTTTTCTTTTTCTTTCAATATGGTATTAGAGCTACCATCCTGGTAACTTGTACCATTGTTATCCCATTATTACTACTACCATTGTTGCGTCGGAACAGTCGTATCTTTTTCTTTACCATTATTACCACTATCATTGTTGTGTTTGAACATTTGTATCTCTTTCTTTACCATTATTATCACTACCGCTGTTGTGTTGAAACAGTCGTATCTCTTTCTTTAGCCACCACCGTTTCTCTCGATTCTGTTCAGACTATCTAGTATTATTTATGGTCTCTATTTTCGTGTTCATCATGGCTCTGCAAATTGTATTAGCCATAGTTGCTTATGTTCATGTTCTATGTAGCTCTGAAAACTATATTAGCCACCATCTTTAATTTTTGTATTCTTTGTGGTTCTATTGATCGCTCGACTCTCGCTTGTTTTCTTATCAATGTTCTCTTAAGGATGTTCTTTTGGCTACTTTGATCAATGCTTTCAAGACGTCTCAGCAATTTAGTTACCAAACTCAAGTTGATCTCCGTTCATTCTACTTGAGTTTGGGGGGGCCTGTTAAAGTATATTAAGAGTTCTAATATAATTCCTTATGTCATTTCACTAGTTTGGCAATATTCAAGTTTAGTTTTCTTATTAGATTAGATTTCAGATTTTCTTATTAGACTATATTCCTAATTAGTCTAGCTTTCTATTCTTACTCACCAAGTTATGAGGCCTATAAATAGGGATTTGAATCCCCTAATAATATTGTTAGTGTAGCAATGTTATTAAAGAAGAATCTTAATTGTTCATTTACTAAAAAAACATCTAGACCATTAATTGAATATCAAACAAAATCAACCCAAAATATTTCTTAATTACTCTCTTCACCCACTTTCTTGTTACGTGCAAATCAAAGTAGCCTACATCCTACCTTAGCACTGCTTTAAGATATCTTGACCTTAATCTCGAAGCTTTGTCTCTCTATTGTTCTTGTCTAACAATAGCCCTCTAAAGAAGCAAAATAACAAAAAAAGGAAAACGATTAACAATAATAAACTAATTTGCATGTTTTTGACAAGACATTAGAAGGACCTTTCTATATAAATAGAAGTGGAAAGAGACAACATAACAAGAAAACAAGCTATCCATTGTTTACACGACATCGTTTGTGTCTAGATACTTTCTTAATGAATGAACAATTAAGATTTTTTTCTAATACCAATATTACACAAACAATGTTAACGTATTAGGAGATCCAAATCCTATAAATAGGCATTCTCTTATTGTATTTCTTAACAACAAGATTTCATTTTGTAGTCATTGTCTTTCCTTCTACTCTAGAGCCACTGTTGATGGTAGCTCTTATTATTTTCTCCCCATGTACTCTCTTTTCTTTTTCTTTCGACATGGATAATTAGTATTAAGTATTGGCATGTATTTGTTCATTTATTGTAGTCCCAAAATCTCATTTTTAACCTTAATTGTTAACGTTTTATAAGTGTATTGTGCTAGCCTTATTGTGAATCAAGACTGACATTAGTGAATTCCTTCATAACATTATAATGTTAGAAGAAAAATTGAATAATGGCATCACGATATAGTTGATATGAAATGATCTTGACAGTTCACCACTATTAGATGTCGTGCTCAAGTTTTACATTGTGAAATTGCTTAAATTATAATCATGTACTTTGCCCTTCTAGCTAATTGGTTCAGGATTTTACTGGGAAACATCTTTAGCATTTTCTTACGAGTAAAAGATAATGTGTCAAACCCATCAATCTGGACAAGAAATTGTACAATTGTCACTTGGCAAAAAAAAAGTGGTTTATCTTTTACTATATTGCGAAGAAATTGATTATGAAGGATCCTCTCTCCTCTACTAATTCTCTCATTTTTTAGATGAAAGTCTATTATGCATTATCACATTTTATACTTTTAAATTTTAGACATAAGATATGAAGTAATAAACTAATTATTTATGAAAAAGATATTTTAAAATATACTTGAAATAAATGGCTGAGATTTAAAAAGATAAAATTTAGTGATTCATAACATGCCTCATCTAAAAAATGAGAGAATTAGTAGAGGAAGAAATCCACCTTAGATCTGAAGTTGATTACTATATGTTAAGAGAGCATTGACCTTAAGCTTTCCTAATTAACGGAAAAGCTGATCAATTGGCTCTATATTATTGCTTATCTAAGGTAGAAATAGAATGATGAGGGGAAAAAAGAGAAAATAATTATAAGAAACAATAAACCAACTTGCAAAACCTAATCACTTAAGGAGTTGTAGTTTTTACTGGCCTCATACAATACTTTAAAATACTTAGATATTTAGTCGATAAAATTACTTGGTCTCCCCTTAACCCTACATCTAACATCTCCACTAATTTCTGTATCTAGAGTTACTTAGTTTCGAATGATTAAATATTCTAACTCTGCCCTGAATAAGGAATAGAGAACTATAACTTATTTATTAAGTTTTTTATTTTGCTGACCTTGATATGAGTGAGGAAAAAGAATTACCATGCCGTACATATATGTGATTCAAACATTCAGTAGCCGCCTGTACCATTGACTTGTCTCGTGACATGAGGCCCACCAATGTTTCTTGATTGACTTTCACACATTGCTTCATTTTTGGAAAATGTAAAACATAATTCAAGATCTTAGATTTTATAAAATTCGTTTTCTCATCTCTTTGCCCACGGCATACGATATCCGCGTCTTGCTTGTTTAATTTTCTAAATGTGGAAAATGACCTAATTTTTATGTACGTTAAATTTTAGTGGCTAAATATTCTTTGCATATGTGTTGGTACATTGACTTACGGGACATCCATTTATTTTCCAAATTGATCAAATTAATCTATTTTGCCATTTGGTACTTCTTTTGTGCCTCTATTTATATCATATTTAGTGTGAATGAAATTCTAGTATTTTTTCCATGAATGCTCTTATGGAAGAATATATTTTTCAAAACATTTGTAATGATTTTAAAGCAAAGATGTACTTTGGCAGGAAATTTTAGAGATATTTGTCTCAATAGGTGGATTTGTAGAGAATGGCGAATTGTTAATGACGTTCTTGCTTAGGTGATTTTTTAGTTCGTTTTTTCAGTCATGTACCGGTTTTTGTAATTCTTGTAAATACCTTCCATATCAATGAAATTCTCTTGTTAATTTAGAAAAGAAAAAGAACATTAATCTATTTTATTTTAATTTCTTGGTAAAGAATCGAATATTATTAATATAAAAATGTTTTGAGAATGTCAAAGGAAGGAACCTTCATTAGAACTTCTTCATGCAACCAACTTGAAGCTATTATAATGGCGGCAGATGATATATTTGACCAATTACATAAGCCTGCCTTGGTTGTATTCATAGCTGAATTACGAAGATTGAACACATTCATGAATTCGAACCCACGTTTGCATTTATAAAAGCAGCTGTGGATAAATTAATCTATAGCTTCAATTAGGATTCTTTTTTTTTCTTTTTTCGGACAATTAGGATTCATTTAGGCCGAATACCAATAGCCGCGTGAAGATAATATTATTTATTATTCATGAGTTTGAATCCTCGTAGCTTTTGTATATTCTTATTTTTTCTTCTTCTCTTTCATTTTATATTTTTTGTCATTTATCATGAGTGTTAAGCATAAAGAAATTGGTATTTTTGTTTCTTTTTCTTTTGTCCTGAAAGGACTAAATAAAGAAGATGTTGTATGCGTACCGACAAGAAATTAAAAAGGATTGTGATTACTTATTAGTCAAGGGCAAAATTATGTTTACACTGGCAGATCATTATTATATTTTATTTTATTTTTGTTTGGTGGAGGCAAAGTCGGTAATGAAAGAAATAGGAGAACCAGGAAGCTTATTAAGATTACCTAATAATTATTTTGAAAATATATTTCACCGTTTTTATCTTTTTTTAGATAACAGAGTGAGTGCCATTGGAATTCGATCACATTTAACAAAAAGTGGAATTTTCTTCATTTGGATTCACATATATATGTCATCCGAGAATTAGTCACATGTACACTTCAGAGTTGAAGTAATACCTCAAATCTTCCAGAAAACATGGAGTTTTTCTTAATTTGGAATTCATTTGTGGTAATCCTTGCCGGTGATTTCATTCGAGTGATACTTCACGTTTTTATGGTAAGAACTTCTATATTAAATATCAAATCTCTCATTTATATGATAAAAATTTATTATTTAAGGAAAAATAAAGTATCACGCGAGTAATATATAACAATGCTGGTAAGAGTAAGTTTTCCTAATTAAGTACAATTTGCTTCATCTCCAGATAAAGTTGACTTTACTCTAGGCCTCTTAACCATCTTCCACGATCTTTTTTCCAGCATGAGCTGGATGTTGAATAGGTCTTTCAAACAACTGCAAATTGGCTTCTCAAACTTGATCTTACACTAAATTTTGCAACTTTGAAAACTAATGTAAGTTGCAATATTTAATTGATTTCTCAAAGGTCAACCTGAATTTCTTAAATGAAGATCTTGAATCCAAACCCTCATAGCTTGCTTCCGATAGATATTTCCCTGCTGTAGAGGGAGGAAGATGGTAATAGCTTACAGCCAATGTTTGACAATATACCAAGTGGAGGTTAAAAACGCACCAAGTACCATAGTTGCCAACTTGCCATGTGATAAGCAACATTACTAGTTTCAAGTACTAGAGCAATTAAGTTTTTTTTTTTCCCTGTTTTTTTATGAGTAGAAAATCCTTTTAAGCAGAACTGCATTAAATTCACTTTATTATTGATGGAAAATCCAACCTGAGAACTATAAGAACTGACTTGGCAATGGGGCACAAATATCAAAGTAGAATCAGAAGTCAAAACTTGATGTCTGAGAGAAGTCTCCTGAACCCTCACATTAAGATATCATGAGTGAGAGTTACAAAATCTAAGGGTCTTGTTTGTTGGGGGATTTGGGTGGGTGGGTGGGTGGGTGGGTAGGGGGGGGGGGGGGAGGGGGAGCATTCCTTTTTATGACCAAAGAAGACCTCGGGTAGGCCACTAGGCTCGCGTAAAACTTGGGAGAATATTTCTTAAAATAGTATAAATACCCATTACACAACAAGTCAAGGATATATAACTAATTCTAAATATTCTCATCCTCTTTGAATTATTACATTTCGGATTTTATACTTAATGATCATTGACTTGGCCATTGAATTTATCCAATGGGATTGAACCATTATATTTAAGATAACTGAGGTTCCAACTTAAAACCAATTGGTGTCAAGTGGCGTAATCCAGGATCTTATAAGGTGGTCTTAGAATTTCTAATTTTTCGATGTGGGACAAGTGCTATATTTTAACACTCCCCCTCACATGTGACTTGATTTGAGAGGAGTCACACATAGAAGATTGAACACGCGTGGACTTAATTTTGAGAAGGGTCACACTTGGAAGATTGAACACATGTGGAAAATTGAAGAACATGTGGACCTAATTTTTGAGATGGGTCACACATGAAAAATTGAACACTCGTGTAGATAACACATGGGAGATTGAAGATGTGTGGAACATGATACATGTAAAAGATTGAACACAAGTGAACCTGATTTAAGATGGGTCGCACGCAGATGAATATGACTGGACCAAGGACCTATCTCTGATACCATGTTAAGATAACTGAGTTTCCATCTTAAAATCAATTGGTGTAAAGTGGAGCAACCCAAGATCTTATAAGTTGGTCTTACAGTTTCTAATTTTTCGATATGGGAGGAATGTATATTATAACACCCTCCCTCACATGTGACCCATGATTAACTAATTGACGTGATCGAAAGAGCAGCGAATAGAGCTCCACAAAGTTAATGGCTGAATGCGCAATTAATGAATGACATGGTACAAGAGCAGTGAATTTGAAAACTGCGTACCAAAGTCGATGAGCAAAGTCAATGGTTGAAGGCTCAATTAATGAATGACATGGTAGCAAAGTGTAATTAATGCATACCAAAGTCGATGTGCAGAGTCAATGGCTGAAGACGCAATTAATGAATGACATGGTACAAGAAAGCAACAAATTTGAAAACTGCGTACCAAAGTCGGCGCGCAAAGCCTGAAATACGAATGAGTCGCACGTGGATGGATAATATAAGACCAAAGCCTAACTTTGATACCATATTAAGAAACTTGAGTTTCCATTTTAAAACCAATTGGTACCAAGTGGAGTAACCCAAGATCTTATAAGAAGGTCTTAGAATTTCTAATTTTTCAATATAGAACAAATATTATATTCTAACTTCTTGCACGTTAGTTTGGATTGTTACTCAGATATCATATTCTAGAGTTTTACCTTAATATACCCTAAAGTTACAAATCTCCTGTTGTAGTAGCATGCCACAAACCATGCTTAAATTAACCAGGAATTAAACAATATTTTAATAAAAATCCATAAGTTCAAACTCATAAATTTTTAATCATAATAAATTATTACCCGACTACCTCATCTATAACTAAAGTTCTTGGTAATAGGAGATAAAGGCAAAAAGTCTCCTCTGTCAACATGACAACCAGGTTGCCAAGGATCAAAACACTTCGGTCGCATACATACGAATTTTTCATTATTTCTAAGGAAACTCTCTGCCTATATAAATCGTAGTCACATACATAGCAATTCATCTCATCACCCGCTTCTCACCTAATACGATGATCATGGCCGCAAACATGCATTCGATCACGTCCATATTCTCTCTCTTTCTTCTCATGCTTCATTTCTTCTCACCCTCTTCTGCTTTGTTTCCCGCTAGACCAACCTCGTCTGATGTTATCTGCAATGCTACACCACACCCTAACTTCTGCAGAAATGAATTACCTCATAATAAATCCACCACCATACATGATTGTGGTCGTCTGTCCATTCGGCGTTCTCTGTCAACAACGAAAACCCTCTTATCTTTCATCAATGGTTACCTCTCCAAAAGTGGATTATCTAAAAGCACCATTTTTGCTCTTCAAGATTGTCAAGTTCTGCTTGGCTTGAATATAGATTTCTTGTCTGATGCAGCTGATGCTATTAAGTCTTCGAATAGTATTCAAAGTTCACAATCTTATGATAAAGAAACCTTGCTTAGTGCCACCATTACTAATGTACAAACTTGTTTGGATGGTCTTCAAGCCACTCCAGATTCAAAAATTGCACGTGAGATTTCACCATCTCTCACTAATGGAAGCATGTCATGTAGTGTCTCTCTTGCTCTCTTCAAGAATGGTTGGGTTTCTGATAAACCTAGAGGGAGGTTGTTAGACGAAAGAGACTTTCCATTTTCTAATCTGATAAATGGTAGAAAATTCTTGCCTGACAATGGATGGTCAAGGCCTGGAGGCAATAACATCCATGGAAGAAAGCTTCTGCAAATCATTCCCGGTGGTGTCAATGTCACCAAAAAGGTGGTTGTCAACCCTGATGGAAGTGGCAACTACACTACCATAAATGATGCCATTGCAGCAGCGCCAAACAATACTAAAGCAGGCCAAGGATATTATGTCATCTATGTTGTTGCTGGTGTTTATGAAGAGTATGTTACCATTGCTAGTAACAAGAAATATTTGATGATCATTGGTGATGGGATAAATCAGACAATAATTACTGGAAACCGAAATGTAGTTGATGGATGGACAACTTTTAATTCTGCCACATTCGGTAAGTCACCTGCTAAATTCCCATATGATGTTTTTATCTATTGTTATTCGAATATTCTATTTAATTGTTGATTTTTTATCTATATTTTCTTTTGACTGAAGTACGTACAAGCAAATTTTTTAACATGAAGATGGGTGTTATTGTTTTTAAAGGCATAACAGCAAGACTTGAATTTAAAATTGTTTAATAATTTAGATTTTGATATCATATTAAATTAACACCTCATTTAAAAAGTTAATCTATTAGAAAAGAATTTATTGTGTTTAGTTATTGTCTTTGATAAATATTTTATTCTTCAAGTAATCATATGGTGACTCATTCACATTAATTAGACATGTAAGTTTGGGTATGCTTCAAGGTTTAATAGTGTTGCACCGAAGTCAAACATTCTTAAAGTAATAAATTCCAGGGAAATTATCCATTATATATCTTATTATGTTTTTCAAGTAGTATCAATCAAGGTAATTAGAAATGCGCGTAACGTTGACTGGACTTCTTTCTTAATCAACTGCTCACCTCAATAAATTTCTTTTTAATATTTTTAAACTCAAGAAATTCTTGAAAGTGAAGTTTTATTATGTTATAAGAATATAATAATATGCATAGAAGAAAAGTCTTTTTCTCAAATATTTTTTCTTTACCCGCAAAGTGAATTATCTACTCCGCGTATGTGCCGTCTTCTTATGTCGTGATGTATGGTGCATCTGTTGACATCCACATCGAAATGGCCACTTGCTCCAAAATAAATTCACCTTCTTCTCATAAAATTCCATATTATTAATTACCACATTATTAAAATTTTTAAGTTGTTAGAGAAGCTAGTTGAAGTAATGAGAATTCTCCTATTTATGAGAAATGCGAAACAAAAAATAATAGAAAAAAAAATAATTCTCCGTTGGGAATGAAATTCTAATCCCTATCCTTCCTTTCACCAAAAATAGAGAGATGAATTAATGTATTTATTGAATCCATTGGGACTGACGGGGCTCAAACCTGTAGCTTCCGCCTTGTCTGCTTTGGCTCCTTATCTTGAGCTTGTTGTTCTTGCCCTCAGATTTGGCTTCTTCTTGGAGTCCTTGCCTTTTCAATACTTTAGGCCTGAGAAGTTTATTATATTATTTATTATTTTTAACACGTTTCTGTATATGAAAGAAGGATTTTTTTTTCTCTTTTTAGCTTTATGTGCACATGGACAATTTTAATATTTTTAAAAGAGTGATAGCAAAACTTAAACCCATTACCTAATTTTGATACCATATTAAATTACCACATTATTTAAAAGTTTAAAGTATTAAAGAAGGGTTTATTATTATTTTTTTCAACGCATACCCGAAAATGCTCATGTCCTAATAAGATTATTTTTGCAGTTGTGACTGGACAAGGATTCGTTGCAGCCAATATAACCATCCGTAACACGGCCGGAGCAGTAAAGCACCAAGCTGTGGCAATGAGAAGTGGCGCTGACCTCTCGGCCTTTTACAGCTGCAGCTTCGAAGGGTATCAAGATACGTTGTACACACATTCCATGAGGCAATTTTACAAGAACTGTGACATTTACGGCACTGTAGATTTCATATTCGGAAATGCAGCAGTTGTTCTCCAGTCGTGCAATCTATACCCGAGGCTGCCAATGCAGGGCCAGTTTAATGCCATTACTGCACAGGGCAGAACTGATATCAATCAGAACACTGGTACTTCAATTCATGATTGTAGTATTAAAGCTGCAGATGACTTAGCCACGAGCAATGGTACGACGAGGACATACCTGGGTAGGCCATGGAAGGAATACTCCAGAACCGTTTATATGCAATCTTTCATGGATAGCTTGATTAATCCTGCGGGTTGGGTAGAATGGTCGGGTGATTTCGCGCTAAGTACGTTGTACTATTCTGAATACAACAATACAGGTCCTGGATCCGATACGGCGAACAGAGTTACATGGCCTGGATATCATGTTATCAACGAGACGGACGCTGTTAATTTCACTGTCTCCAATTTCATCTCTGGAGACTTTTGGCTTCTTGCTACTGGAATTCCTTACACTGCTGGATTGCTTTAGATGCTCACATGTATAAATCTCCTTGTTCACTTGATTGTTATGCATTTGATGTTTAGAATTTTTCATATCTGCAAATGGTTAACTGAAATCCATATTGAGATCTAATTGTTTGTTTTAATTTCCATCGTCACGTTGAAAATAAATTTGGTTTCTTATAGGAAGGATTCTCATTATGTTTTGATCGATGTCGCTCCAAAAAATTGAAAAGAAAATGTCGAACTAATGCATAGCTTAATAAACTAAAACATCAATTTTTAATCCATCAAATATCTAACAAAATGAACTAAATTCCATTGCAGCAAACATGTTTTGCAAAAAATAGTTTTAGCCCAAAACAAATCAAGAAGGGTCGGCCCAAAGGAAATCAAAGCGCTACACCGACCCAAGAAGATCCAAGCCCAAGAAGTACAAGTTCACTTACGATTCCCACTTGACTAATGAGGACACACGATGCAAGCCCAAGAAATATGTGCAGGGTTTAGGGTTTAGGGTTTAGGGTTTAAAGTTTAAAGGAACGATGCATGTATTACCTATGTGCTTTTTTTTCTTCTTATTATTATTATCATTATTTTGTCTGGAAATATCATCAAAAAAAGAAAAATTGAGTCTACCCTGATTCATAACTGCTTAATTTGGAAAGAAGAAATGCATGATTCTACGGTAACCATAGCTTAGATTTAAACAATATTATTAAGAAATCAATAATTATGAAGTAATGACTATATCATGACTATAATCATACACGTTACGTTATTAAAGGATACAAATTCACGGTGGCCTAGTCCAAGTGTGGCCAAATTAATGAAAGCTCCTAGATTCTAGGCTTCTATAATTACCATATACTTACAATATCTAGTTCAACTTTGCATCTAAGCCTCACTTTCATAACAAGAATAAGTTTTCTGTTTCTACAGATGATTTATCTTTCTTCTTTCGGACACCATTTGTCCTAATATATCTCTGTGGCTACCCATTGCCTGTGGCTTTTGCATGAAGCTTCAAGGAGAGGATCAACAACATCTTTAGGCCCTTCACTACAACATTTTCTGATCAGCGAGATAAACACCATCCCTTTTTTGCCTCATCAACAACAACATCAATTGTTTTGAGGCAAAAGATTCAAAAGCATATTGGCATTTGAGAGAGCTGGAAATCCAAACATGGCAGATCATAAACGCAAGATGAACATCGCTGCGATCAGCGTCTTGTCTTTCATCCTCGTCACCATGGTTATCTGTCTCACGTCGATGGGTAGCCCAAAGCGTCGCCTCCTTTTCGATGATGATGATGTTGTTGACATCATGGGTCATGGTGATGACTTCTTTGGATTCAATAACCGTCGTCTCCTTTCGGAAGATGTTGACGATGTTGATGTCTTGGGTCATGGTGGTGAAGAACTCCCTGAATTCGAAAAGCGTCGTCGTCTTCTTTCGGAAGATGATGTTGAGGTCTTGGGTCATGATGCTGAAGAACTTCCTGAATTCGACAAGCGTCGTCGTCGTCTACTTTGGGATGATGTTGAAGTCTTGGGTCATGGTGAAGAATTTTTCCACGGATTTGATTAGTGTTGTTCTCCTTTTGAATCTTTCTCGTAATGTTATTTGATATAAGATGATTCAAATTTTTAAATCTATCTCATACTTTTATTTTATATGAAAGAATTGAAGAAATATTGTATATTAATATGTCCGTCTAAATAAGATGTTAAAGGTCCAATTTTGTCTTCACTTTATGCTTAATCTATAAATAGAATTGTAACATATATAAGAAACACAGCCCTAAAAGATTTGCTCATCTTTTTGCCTTTTGATCCTACATTTTCTCTCAATATTCAGGCATGTAAATTAGGCAGCCAACATTTCGTTGATATAAAACAGATCAATGCCTAATGGAGATCTTTATTTGTTTGATTCAAGGAAAACATGAGCCATTTAACATTATTTAAAATGTTACGCACAAGAATTAATATCGAAATCTTTTACATTTAAATTAAAAATCATACCTCTCGCATCTCGCAGATTTGAGAGCGTTGATTTGTTCTTAGTAATTAACAGTTCCGAACTTGTTTATATGTAATGAAATTTTTCCATGACATAGCAGTGGTGAAGGTTGAAGGTCGTGCAAAAGAAATATGTAGTTGCTCTTTCACGATAATGCCAAATGAGGTCTCTGGGTTTCCCACCTTTCAGACACATCCTACATGATACCTATTGCAATAATTTTTTTCATCTTTCACAATAATTCTTTTTATTTTTTAATTAGATTATTGTAAAAGATATCCTAAATATTATACTAATGGCACGAGTTACTAAACCCTAAACTGCATAGATACATACTAAGATACGCCATATTTTGTCAAAATATTCCTCATTCTTAGTAAATGTTCAACTTAACAATGGTGATCAAGACTCAAAATATATATTTGTATTCTCGCTTTCCTTTCCTTAAAGCTCCTACGTGCAAAACAAGGTATCAAAGATGGTGAAGTAATGATACATGAGTTTATTTAATATTCACATTCATGGCCTAGAGCATTTTATTATAATTGTATTATCACTTCACCACTATTAATATTTTCAATAATGTTATTATGTTATTAGGAAATTAAAATTCCAATAGGGGTGGGGGCCTTAAGGTAGGTAGAACAAATCCTTAAAATTTTTTGCACTACTAGGAAAAGTCTGTCATTGTTGTAGAAAAGTTTTATTCCAAATAAAATTATTGAGCAATGGTTAACTGTCATTGGGCATTTGGTCTAGTGGTTTGATTATCGCTTTAGATGCGAAAGGTTTCGAGATCGATTCTCGAAGTTTGTAATGTTCTTTAAAAGTGATGTAAAATTGACTTAACCATCCTTTTGAATAGTTATGGTAATTATTTGAATAAAAGATTACAATAATTGAAAATAGATTTGCAATTTCTTTTCATACTTTTACTATTGTCATATCCTGGAAGAATTCTATTAATCAAAAATTAATTTCGATTTTAGCAATACAAAGTTCTATAATAAACAACTTTCTTAAAACGAAAATACATGGATTATAACGAAATTAATGGGTTAAAGCCATTTCCCTCTGAGTTAATGGCTAAACCCTAAAATCCCCATGATGAGTGGTAGTGGTGGAGGTGGTGATAGGTAAGAGAGAGAAAGTAAGTAAGAAAGAAAGAAAGAAAGAAAGAGAAGAAGAAAAGAAAAGAGATAACGGGACAAAATATTATGTTATATACATTAGAGAAAATTTCACTTCGTCCTTGTAATATACGAAAGTATCACGTTATCTTTCTATATTTACAAAATTTTCAAAAACTCCTTTGTATTTTCTGAAACCCGTCACACCGTCCCCTCCGTGTATTTTAGAGTGAAAAGTACAAGTCACACGCGGGAATAGCAGCTGAAATTGTGTTTTCTCTTTGTATGAGTCATGATATTGTCTAAAATACCCTTGCACCTATATTCACCCAAAAAAAAAATAAGATAAAGAAAAATTAAAAACAGCATGTAAACCATCTACCCCACCCCACCTGCCCCTCTCACTACCACTCCCACCCCTGTCAGCCCCAACCCTGTCACCCCGTGTATATATATATATTGTGAAACCCATAATTATATTGAAACATTAATAATTCTCACTCTTTGAACAGTATGTATATATGTGTTTATACATGCTTTGAAGGTACTTATGTGATGGTTTATTAAAATTGAGTTTAAAAATCTTTGTACAAATTGTTGTGGAAACAAATAATTTTTCAATTTACCTATTGGAGCCTCCTAATTTATGGTGCGAGAAATTAGAACAAATGAATTTTGATTATTTGCATAGTGGAGTATGCAAAGATACAAAATAATTAGAAGTTATTGAGAAGTTCGAGGACTTTGAAACTTATTAAGGATTTCAAAGTCAAGAACAAATTCACAACGGTATTTGTGAATTAAAGTTTGTGTAAGTTAGATGCTGAAAAAGTATTCTATTACTTTTTATCGGTATTTGCATAAAATTTTGTGACGTTTATTTACTAGAATTCAAACACGAGGCTTTGAAAGTATTTAAACAATATAAATGAGATTGATCAGAATCAACACAAAGGTGTTAAATAGTGAAGGAAATGTCTGTTTTCCTTAATACTATATTGAACATGGTATTGTCCATTAATTGTGACTCCTTGTTCACTTCAACAAAGTGGTATTATTGAGAGTGATACCTAAGAGGTGTCAAGTACTTTGTTGATTAAAGGAAACTTTAGTACTTGAGGGGTGTTTTTTTTTTTTGGAATAATAAATTCATTATTGAATGAAAAAAGTACAAATATTATCCTAAAAGCAAAGTACAAATATTATCCTAAAAGCAAAGTTCAGAAGCTGATACAACTGAGGGGATATTAGATAACCAATCTAAAAGCAAAGTTTCTCTTGACATTTCTTTAGCAACCCAATCACAGGGTCCGTTAGCAGTTCTCCTAATACAGCGAAACTTCAAGTTGGTTACGACTTCCACAATCTTTCAGATATCCTTCACAATGAGACTTGCTCTCCAATTCGGGGCAGAGAATGAATGATTGATTGCGTTGATCACTGCTTCTACATCACTTTCAATGGTGATGTTGTTAATCTGGAGTTGGTTTGCGAATAGACTGGCGTTTCTAATGGCAAGCGCCTCTGCTTCAGCTGGAGACGAACATCTAATAGTGGCTACGTGGCCATAACAAACTTGACCAGAACAAGATCTCCCCAATACTTGAGGGGTTGATTAAATGAAACTTCAGCAATTTCTTGGTGTGTAGTATATTTAGTAAATAGTTGCTACAGTTCTTCTCGTGTAAGAAGCATAGCCGATGGGTTTATGTGCTGTCCGCACAGTTTTCCTTTATTGTTTTATTGGTGTTTGTTTGAAAATACAATAAAACTTTCATTTATATATTTTCAGATTTTCCTCCTCAGCGAAAAGATTGAAACTATAAATGATCCATCCTGGATGTTACGCGCAGAGGAGGTAAGTCATTGATTTTATTATATGGTCAACTTTGATCATGTTCTCTAATTTATTTTAGGGTTAAATTCACTTTGTACCCCTATCCTATACATGTTGTGACACTTACTATGTGAGGCCCGACCCCGAATAACGTGCCTTACCTCAATTTGCGTGCCTTAGACCTAGAACGGTATGACTGACCTTGGATTACATGCCCTGTCTTGGTTTTTGTGCATGCCTCGTTATACGTGCCTTAACCTAGAATTGTGTGCCCTAATCCTCGATATATGTGCGATACCTAGATAAATGTGCCATGACCTTAAATTACGTGCGAGACCTTGATTTGCGTGTATCTCTTCGTTTCGTGTGCATTAACCTTGAACTGCGTGCTTTAACCTAGGTTTAAAAGTCGTGTCTTAAATTACGTGCATTGCATTGAATTACGTGCCTTATTTTGGTCTACGTTCATTCACCTAGGGTTGCGTGTGTTAGCATTAGAATCCGTGCACTTATCTTGAAGTATGTGCCTTAGTCTTGAAATACGTGCTGTACCTCGTAGTTCGTGTCTTACCTCGTAATTCGTGCCCTAGATCTAGGAATCCGTGCCACCATGTTAATCAAGAAAGAATCCTACACAAAGCACTAGACAATAAAATAATCCTACACAATCCACTAACTAATATTATATTCCTAATTCAAATTATCTACAAACTCCACTAACAATAAAATAATACTAAATTATTCCTACATTTTCCACTAACTATTATTCTATTCATAATTCAACTCATCAACAAACATTCCTATATTTTATTCTACCTAGATTCCCTAATTTCCCAACATTCCTATGACAATTCTAATGACACAAATGCATAAAAAATTAGTCCTAGACAATCTATGACAAACTATGACACAAAATGCATAAAAAAATGCTCAAAACCACCTAAATCCTCTACCTTGCTCAACCAAACCACCTTTGCACATGCTAAACATTTTAAAATCACACATTGAAGACATAAAAATCAGATTTTAATGGCCCAAGGCCGACCAAGTGCTTGAATAATGCAAAAGCCTTCATTTTTTTGTCATTTCTTCTTTCCTCTCACATTTTCTCTCTCTCCCTCTCATTTTCTCTCTCCATTTCGATTTTGGCTGAGTTCTTCATCTCCATAGCTTCTCTTATTCACACCATAGCTAAACCAAGAAAGCCACAAGCAAAAGACTTCAACCGAGCTAGCTAAGAAGTGAAAATCACACTTGCATGTGCATTGAAGACTCCATTCGGCCTAGGTAAGGTTCTTGGCATCCATTTCTTTTCTTCAAGTCCTAACTACATGCATGTACTAAGAGATTGATCACTAAGCTAGGAAAAATAGAGAAAAGCTAGTTGGGATTTCGGCTAGGCAAAAGAAAAGAGAAGATTCGAGCTTCAACAAGGTTTTTGAGCATCTTTTGGTTGATTGCTAAGGTGAGGGCTAAAACCTTTTGAAAACTCTTCAAAAATTCACATGCATGCTCATAAATGTATGTATTTGCTTCTGTACTTGAGTTATATGGTCGTTCATAAGCTTAAACAACCATGCATGGCAAGATCTTGGCTTGAAAATGATGCTAGGAGAAGTCGAAATTGTTGACAGCTCTCTGACCAGTCTGTTCGAGGTAAGTTTAGCAAGGCAAATGATGTTGAAAATTCATGAAAATTGGTAGGTGACTAGTTTGGACAGTTTTGAACATTTTTCCCAGAAATAGGATGAAGCTAATTTTGAATCTAAGGGCCTCAACATGGCAAATCTCTAAAATGTGACAAAATCTGGAAATCTGGAAAACTGAAGCAGGTTTTGGCAGATGCACTGACCTTGTGGAACGAACCATATTTTACTTAGTATATGATGTCCAAAATGCGTGAAATTTGGTGTGCTGCTATATTTTTCAGTTCTGGACATTTTTGTCATAAATGGACTAAGGCTGAATCTGACCCTAAGGACCTCAAAAATGTCAATTATCTAAATATGTGCAAATCTGGATAGTTTTGTGCTATTCCACTGTTTCGGTTATATCTAATGATCGCGAACTCCAATTGATGCAAGGTTTGTTTCTGATTTTAGTTAACTTCTTAAGCTTTAATTTGACATCTTATTCATTAGATTTGGAGATTGTTTGATTATCCTATTAATTGTGAGAAAATAGCCTATTGCAGTAAGGGTTTCACTTAACGTTGTACTTAGAAAAATTGTTGTGACTCCTCTTGTTGAATTAAACACTAGGAATTGTAGCTTCAGGATGTTGTGTGGACTGTTTTGAATGTTTGAGGATGTTGAATTAAATGATGCATGGTTTGAGATTGACTTTGAGTTGGGTTGAGGCTCAAATTGCACGAATATACACGAAATGGAAACCCTAATGACTAGGTAGTTTTGCTAAGTATTGATCATTTGGATATTGTGTGGAAATTATATGCTTAGTGGGCTGCCCGTAAATGTCTTATAACTTCAAATGTGATTTTGACCATTGCATGTTGTTAAATAAGCTTTTCTTGCAACCGAACCCACGTAGATGTTGTTGCATGTTAAATAATCGTATCACTTGATTACGTGGACTTCGAAATGAGTTATATGGCTTGACTTGCATGTGTTACATGGCTGCCCGTTTAATGTTCATATGACTCTATGTGTTCTACAAAGTGAAATTTCATGTCAAGCATGCCTCGTTCGTTTACTTGGCAATATGTGATCTTGAAATTGCTCGGAGGCAACCTACTTTGTTGTCCTCCTAATGTGAATTGTTAAAAGATATTCAATGGTTTATTTGAACATGATTACTTGGCTGCCCGTTAAAGTTTAATTGCTTTCAAATGGATATATGAAATGATTATATGTTCTTACAATGCCTTATATGCCAATATCTCAAAATGTGATCATATACTTGCTAGGAGGCAACCTACTTTGTTGACCTCCTAATGTGAAATGTTAAATGACATAAATGGGCATTGTATACAAGGTTGCAACCTTTCATTGTGGCATGGTACCGTTTCACGAACGCCGGGCGGGATAGGGCTTACCGGTGCTCCCGTGACTACCATGGTCCAATTCCCTCTCTCGCTTGGCATTCTACCCTCAGAGAGTTAGGTCGTAGGTTTTGGGGTACATCCGGAGTACACCCAAATTGGGAGCGATAAGTGGATTATTGAAGCCGGCCGCACCAAATGAATCGAAATTGATATTGAGAGCAAATACTCACCGTATCCTTTTTACTATGTGTATAAGTACTCTCGCTTGGTTCCTAGAGAACCTCGGGGAGGAAAGAATGGTATTGCTGTTCTTGTACTTGTATGTAAGTACTCTCGCTTGGTTGCTAGAGAACCTGGGGGAAGAAAGATTGGTATTTCTGTTCCCTTACTTTGTATTCGTTACTCGATTTGTTTCATATATTTGCGTACCTTATTATTTGTAATATGTGACATGTTTCAAAAAAATGAGTTTTCATAAGTTGAACCGGAAAATGAGTTTCAAAACCTATTTCTCGTTTCCCCCTCGCTGAGTTCATAAGGACTCACCCTCTTTTATCATCTCAGGTGAAGAAGATCAAGAACAGGTACTCGAGGACGATGTGCCTAACGATGATTCCTTGGAGTGATTGCCTGTCCCTACGTGCTTTTGTGCTTTGCCTGAAAGTAGTTGCTATATGGTTGTTGTGTTTGATTGCAAACTATTCATTTTATTGATGTAAATGACCCCGTTGTAATTTGGGTCTAATTCTGGAATTGTACTATCTATAACCGGACGAACTTTTATTTGGTTGTTTGCTTTCGTTTTCTTAATTAGTAGTTATCGTAGGCATTCAAACCACTAGATGAACAATCAACTAAGTTAATTCTATCTAATTTCACTTAGGTGCTCATTTGCAAACTAATGGATAATAGGTACTTGCATGATAAAAAATTGACAAATAAACGGGACATAGTTATCATGTTAGGCTTATTAACCAAACGAGACTTTCAAGATAAACTAGTAGGCAAATCGGTTGGTGACAAATAGGAGTCCTTAATGGAATTGGATTAATGATTGGAATAATTGAGGCGTTTAGAGAATTAGGTCAAACCAAAGAGCCCAATTACAGCCGTTATGCTGCCGGTTTATCAAAAAATTTTGGAGTTTAGGCCAAAACGTTAAGTGTTAAATCTTCATTAACGGTTAAGTACGATACGTGACTTGAATGTTTAGATCACACCCTAGTCTAACCTTTATAGGCCGGGTT
This sequence comes from Ehretia macrophylla, assembly GCA_037974665.1. Classification (NCBI taxonomy): domain Eukaryota; kingdom Viridiplantae; phylum Streptophyta; class Magnoliopsida; order Boraginales; family Ehretiaceae; genus Ehretia; species Ehretia macrophylla. Next base: position 49,596,477 of record CM075776.1, read on the forward strand.
AGGGCGTGACATACTAACCCTCACCTTTAAAAACACCACTTATTAACCTTTGACTTTGGTCAATTTTAAATTCTATTAACATAAATGCACAATTACTAAATGACCCTTATCAACTACTTATAAACACAAATATACATTTAAATAAAAAAATAACAAAACTCTACACCTTTCATCCCTAATCACAACCTAACCCCACACACCCCCACCCCCAACCCCAACCCCAACCCCAAAATCTGATGACCCCTACCCCACGCGAACCTTACCTACCACAACCCCAGGACACGCTGACCACCACCTCCATAGCCGTAGCTTATGCAGACCACCACCCCCACACCGCGCGGACCATGTGTGTGTGGTACTGTGTGCGTGTGCTTTTGATTATGTGTGTGCGTGTGCTTGTGAATGTTTGCGTGTGTGTTTTTTGTTTTTTTTTTAATTTTCTATTATAATCTTTTTGATGTTGCAAGACAATATAAGATCCAAAATCAATTAGGATTTTATCATCCTTTCACCAAGATTTGCATCTTTTGTTCTTGTTGTTTGTGTGTGTACGTGTTTGTGATTGTGTATATGTGTGTGTTTGCATGTGACTGTGTATGTGTGTGTTTTGGTGTCTCACTGTGTGTTTTTGAAGGTTGTGTATGGATGTTGATGCTGAAAAAGGGGTATGTATGCGGGGTATTGATGATGAAAGAGGTGTGGAAGAGTGTTTTTCGTTGTTTGTAGGTGTTTAAATGGTAGGTGTGTTTTTGGCAGAAAATATGAACAATAACACAATCAGTTAATTTTTTAACGTGAAGTTAGGAAGAGGGTAAATAAGTGGGTGTTTTTAAAAGTGAGAGATAATAAGTGTCATAATATGTATAGGATAGGGGTACAAAGTGGATTTATCCCTTTATTTTATTTGTGACACTTATTTGAACAAATTATACATCAAGAGATCTTTTAGAATGGAAATGGCCCATAATATTCGTGAATTTGAATTTGTGTGCCTATGTTTTAGAACTCCAATTGAGTATGTTCTGAGATACTTTGTATGTGCCAAGAGGTATCATCACCGGGGTGTGATTAATGGGAAACAAGATTGCAGAGCAATAACGAGAGCTTTCTGATGTATGATAGTTAATGGTGTTTATATGTTTCTTTTGCATTGCTGCATGAGCTTATCTACTATGTATTTGGTTGTGCTGCATGCAGATTACTGAAGAGGAGAAAAACATTGGTCCTAATGACCAGTTAATTTCTGTTCATCATTTTATAAACGACAAGGCTCAAGAGCTAGTGGTAAATATGCACGGGCTTGTGTTGTTGTTTTGCATTGTGAATGAAGTTCAACCAACATTTGATTTTTCTCTTTAACAGGTCCAGTTTGGGGAACCCTTTTTCCTGGTCATTCATGAGGGTGAGACATTGGCTGAAGTCAAAACACGGATCCAGAAGAAGTTGCAGGTTCCAGATGAGGAATTCTCAAAGGTACTTATCTCTATCATATAAATTATAATGCAATTATATTCTGTGAGTGTTAATCTGGATCCTTTCATGCGTGCTTTATATATTTCTTCAATTTAGTGATCTAGATTCTGATTTAATAGTTTGTAATTACAACTTTTTACCACAGTGAAAATTTGCATATCTCTCTTCACGTTGGTCTCAATACCTCCAGGACTCTGACTAAATTACTCTCAATTTGTTTTCAGGTAAACGTCTCTCTCTCTCCCTCTCTCATGCACACACACACGTCCATGGGCTTTTAAATTCCATCAGTACTGTTTTCCCCTTCTCAGCAATATTTTACTATCTTTATATTTCAGAAAAAAAGATATTTACGGCACTTAGGACGAGTACCTTGGATTGGAGCACACAGACAATGCTCCTGAAAGATCAGATGCCACTGAGGTATATAATCATACAGAATCTTTTTAAAAGGTTCTGACGAAATATTTGCTGCAAATGCTTGTGAATGTTTTTAATAGGTTTACTAAATTCTTGTTTGAGCAAAACTATTTCATTAATTAGTGAAGTATTCAAATCTAGTTTTTAATCAGAACATTGATATAGATTTCTTATGATACTGGCATTTCAATTCATTTATTAACCATGTCCTTAAGAAATATGTACGTAAAATATTTTCAGTTACCTCTTGAAGGTTAACTTTCCAATTTTCTTGTTAGATCAAGATGGATAGACTTTATATGAGTCAAGAAGTACTTGCATCAATCAAGTTATTGTTTTGTACTTCTTTGTGGGGTGACAACCCCTCATAACGTTATTACATTATGAATAAGATTCAACATGAATTGTGAATTGTTAAGATCATTTCATCATAACTGCATCATTAGTTCACAACTATTGGATGTCGCTCATAATATAATAACATTGCTACGAGTAGATCCTCTCCCCTTCTTTTTGAACCTCTGTGCCATCTGTTCATCATTCTATGGTGTTGTTTTGCTGACTTCTCTATACAAGCTGACAGTGACTCTCCTTGATACTGCAGGGCTTTAGGATCTATTTGTAGATGTGCAATTCATTTTTTGACTGCATTGGAGTCCATGCAACTTGTTCATAGTGATGGGCCATTCTCCATTTGCAAATAGGAAATGCCTAAAATTTTAAGTATGGATGTGTATATAGGGTATACAGATAAATGTTTTGAGTAGGAACAATAATCAATTTTAGCTTAAATGGTTTCTCTAATCCATTCCACATGTGCAATTTGTTTTCTGTAAATACACCTTGCAATTCATTCCATTTGTATATGCTTGTTCAGTTAATTCAATAGCTTTTTTTTCATTGCTTTTCTAAATGAAAATTTACTCTTTAATTGTCTGGCTATAAATTCTGCAAGCATAGTCATTCCAGGTTGATATGACAAGGGTGATCACCATTAATTGCAAGTACAATAAAATCTTGGGTTTGTCCTCCCTGGGAAGACCTAGAAAAGAACCAAATTAATAAGAAGGTCCTATTGTTTTCTTCTATGAGAGTTCTCAATCAGTAAAGAGCCATGTATGTGGAGAAATTAGAGCTTGCTGCGGCTCTAGATCCATATTGGCCACCTAGGAGGAAAGGAGAAAAAATGGAAGGGTTCCTTCACGAATTGTCACGAGTTGAGCGCAAAGTAGTTTAAGGACAAGACCTACAAGTCATACGGGTTCGACAATCTAAAATAAATCATATAATCGATTTAAAAAGTGTAGATAACAATATTTGTTTGTATTTGGATATCACATATTATTGCAATAGATTTAAGTGTATCTGGTGTAACTTGAAGTCTCCTAGTTAGACACTCAAGTATACAAAAATTGCAATTCATGATAAGATGCTCTTTCTCTGCTGACAAAAGCCACAATAGATTAAAAATGCACCAATTAATAGAAAAGAATATGAAATCAATACTATCATTTCGATTCTATATCAACACAAGTTCATCCTTGAACGATTACTGATAGATATACGCCAAGTTCATCACCACTACTCGTTGCAAATGTATATGTTAAAGATGAGATATTGCTAAGCCTTCTTCAAAAAAGAATTATAACGGGTGTTCAAAAGAATTTTCCGATTGGAATTGTTTAAACAATTCACATAATCGTTAGGGGGGTGCAGACGCATCTGCACGGATTAAAGGTAACAGATACAAGAAGGGCTTCTTGTTATTTTCGATATAATTAGAACACTGTTAGAATATATGTATAGCATATACATAATTTTACAATTATGAGTACATTTGTTGAGCATTTGTTGTGTTTTGTCCGAGTGTTTGACGAATCTTGGTTTGTACTGATTAGATGCACATCTAACATAACAACCAAAATTAATCTTTAATTTTATTATTTTTAATGTGAAACAATTGTGAACTTTAACGTACTCACACGTGATTCAATTTGAATAAATAATTTTAAGAGAAATAGTAGTGTCAGTATTCACATTAGCCAATGTTTGTATAGAATCATCATTTGTAGATTTATATCAATTTAAAAGACCCAACTCACAGAAACTTTTGTTGTTCCGTGGTTTTGTTATATCTTGTGCTTATGTCCTCAATGTAGTAAAGTCTCATGTATTAAGGCATCAAATACATGTTCCTTTTATATAGTTTTTGCATTTTTGTGCTATATGATTACACAAGCTCTTTAAAGCTTTGTAGAGTAGCAGCATTTTAGATATTGACCTCATAATACAGTTGGTTTCGCTTTCCACAATTTTTCGAATATCCTCCAGAATGATTCTTGCTCTCCAGTTGGGAGCATTGTTCGGAGAATTGATTGCGTTATCACTGTTTCTGCATCACTTTCAATAATGATGTTGGTATACTGGAGTTGTTTTGCGAAGAGACTGGCACTCCTAATAGCAAGAGTCTCAGCTTCAGTTGGAGAAAAACATCTAACGGTGGCTGTGTGACCATAACAAACTCGTCTAGAGCAAGATCGCCCCAAAATCACAAAAGTTGCTTGTGAGGGGGACAAGAAAGCTTCATCAACATTGAACTTAAGTTCGTTACTCTGAGGTAGGGACCAAATAGAAATAGAGCTGGAGGATCTTTGGGTCAGTCTAGTAGAGTTTTGATCAATCAAAGCCATAGCCCTAGAGAACTCGTGTTTGTTGCACTGCGCATAGTTCAAGGTTTTTTGAATGTCAATATTTTTCCCTTCCAAGTAAAATTTGTGTCTTTGCTTCCATATTTCCCAACAGTGGAAATCAAGAATCAACGAGGTTTCGTTAATGTTGTACCCTACTGCAAAATATTTGTTAGAGGTCTTGAAAAACCAGTCACTAACTTGGTAGATATTTGATGGATTTGGCCTAAGCTGAAAAGGGGATGTGAACCACAATATTTGTACCCAAGGACAAAGAATGAACAAGTGCTCCAAAGTTTCCACATCTTCCTTGCAATCTGGCATAGGGAAGATAAGGCGCATTTCCTCTTAAACCTATTCTTCTGCGTTAGGAATCCATTGTTGCACATCTTCCACATGAATACCTTGACTTTTGGTGGTGCTTTCATATTCCAAATAGTCTTCCAAAGAGCTTAAGGGCCTGAAATGATGAACTTGCACATGGTATGTCGTTTTCACATTAACTCACTGTTGCTGGTTAAAGGCCAGAGAATCTTGTCCTATGTTGCCGTGGTTGGAATGAATACCACCATGATATCATTAGCCATTGATGGATCAAATAAGCCTTTGATAGTGTCCTTCTTCCACCTATTTGACTCTGGATCCATAAGCTCACTAACCATAGTTGGTCCCAAAGGGTTGTAGCATACTAGTTAGTCGTGATTATCAAGCCATTTGTCTTTCCAGATATTGATCGACGCACCATTAATGATAGCTCAAATTGTTTTCTTATGAAGGATTTCCTTCCCTCTAATTATACTACTTCGACCATGACACATTTCTCTTCATTTTTGCTTTCCAGAAGCTCTCATTAGGGTGGTAGATGCCTTTAAGGATTTAAGCCACCAGTGAATCTGGGTTAGAAAACAATTTCCAAGCTTGTTTGGCAAGCATAGCAAGGTTGAAGAGGTACAGATCTCTGAAACCCATTCCTCCATTTGATTTAGGTTTTGCGAGGGTTTCCCAGTTAATCCAGTGAATCCCTTTTTTGCCATTTCTGTGCCACCAGAAGTTAGCTGCATTAGATGAGATGTGCCTGCATACAAATTTAGGTAAAAGGAAAACATACATAGCATATGAAGGTAAGGCTTGAATAACAACTTTGATAAACACCTCTTTACCTCCATCGAATAGAAGAAAGCTTTTCCACCCATTGAGTTTACAATCACACTTCTCTTGAAGCCAATTGAGCGCACTTGTCTTCGATCTACCCCATTTAGGAGGTAGACCAAGGTACTTTCCAAGGTGGAAGCAACAACGTCGTAGAAACTGGACATGCCAACATGAGTACTTGGTGCATTGGAAGGGTTTACCTAAGAATAAGACAAGTTGGGAACCAGCGGACTCCATGTGGCAATTTGCAAAGGGGATTGAAAGGTACCGCAAAGAGATCACGACGAGGACGTTTGCAAGATTTGGTAGGGGAGAATGTCACGTTTCGATGATGCAGGTGCCATATGGACAAGGATTTGGAAATAATGAGAGGCTCGCAAGGCTGCACACATGGCCAATTTTATTTCTTGGAGATTCTAGAAACTTCTAGAATTGTATAGATAGTTCTAGGAGATATTTGATTGATTGTAATCACCTTAATTAGGGGATATGATTGATATGAATCCTTTGATTGATGGTAAATCTTATAGAGAATGTATCATAGCCGTTAGATTGAAATGATCCTTGCCATCCATTGACCTAGATGGATCTATAAATAGTGTAGCTTGCATTGTACAAAACACACAAGAGAGTTGTGACATTCACTTGCAATAAACTACATTTACTCAAACTCTGTCTTCCGCTTTTCTTGTTTTCACCTTACATGTTCCGTTTTTCTTGTTTTCACCTTGCAAGTTCCGCTTTTCTTGCTTTCACCTTGCAGAATAACTTCCGGGCCAGGTTTGTTGCCCATTTTGCTATAAAAATAAAGTGAGTTACACACCTCATCAAATGAAAAATCTAACAAAAATGGAAGTATAATTGCACCTAAAAATAAGACGTAGTTGGCTTTCACGATTTGCAGCATGAAACAGAGTATCCTAATGACCATTGCAGCAAATATGCAGCCTACCGACCATATGTTGGAAGCAGTACAGAATGTGGTTTGATCAATTAGCACCTCAAGTGCTTGGTATTGAAGGGTCACAACCTTAGAAAAATTAGCATAGTTTATAAATAAATAAATCAAAATACTAAGCAACAAATGGGGAAAAAAATAATAAAAAAAGAACTGTTTGCATACATTTTTAACAGGACTGTATTTTTTTGAATGAATCTTTCTTGCGGACACCCAACTTCACAATGTTCTTGTCAACATTGAAAAGAACATTTGAAGGCTTAAGGTCCCGGTGAATAATGTCATGAGCATGAAGGTAATCCACAGCTGAGAGGATTTGATATACAAACAACTACCAATCCAACTAGTTATTAGATTATATGCTGCCATGATAGTAATTGCTTGAAAACATCATATTGAAAACATAAGGATGAAACTCACTTTTGTAACTTTTAGGTCCTTGGATGTGCTATCAATGAACTTTTGCAAATCCATTTCCATAAATTCCAGAATAAGGTAGACAACTTTGCGATCATGCAGTGCCTCTAGTAAACTAAAAACAAAGAGAAGACAGAATTATGTGTGTGAAGGTCAAAATGGGAGTCGTACTATTTTAGTACTTGTTAAAAGCTAAAAAATACATAAGCTTTTTCAATTCATAAGTTATTTTGTCAAATCAATTTACGATTGAAAAAACAACTTAATTATAAGCAAGCTATTTTGATCCATAAGAAATTATTGCCAAAAAATCCATGTCATACGTCGTTGTGTGTCATTGGATGACAAGATAAATTCATTATTGTTATGAGTTTGAATATAAGTTAGATTAATTACTTTTCTGGAATGAATTTTAGTACTACGAAAGTTATTTATAAGTATGTGGAATTAGTATCGCTTGCAAAGGATATTATTGGCTTGAGTATGGCTAACGTGCCAAGGCCTAAATTTAATATTTGTATTTCTTTTCTAATTTTAGTAAAAGGCGCATTCGTTGGATTTTGTATAAATTGGTTTAGAGATATACTGTACATGTACTTGAAATTTATCATTTTTTTTTAGTTAAGAGTTTTGAATTTCTCAGTGAAATTATTTTCAAAATCATATCTTAAAAACCAACCTTTAGCCCTAAAAATATGTTACATTTTTGGACCCAAAAAAAAAATTATACATATACATTTGAATTGTGAGGGTATGCAGATAAAATAACTTAAAGTTGAAATTATATCTTAAAAACCAATGTCTAGCCCTAAAAATATGTTACATTTTTGGACAAAAAAATAAATAAATAAATTGTACATATTACATTGTTGGCTATGTGAATGGAATAAGTCAACTTTGGTGAACTTGGGTGAGCTCTAGGATTGCAGCTAATTGATGGAAACTTTGCAACTGGAATTATGGAAAACTATGGTTGTCCATTTTGCCTTTCTATGCAAAATTATAACTCCTTTTGGCAAAGTTTATTCTTGGCCGAAACGATAAGCTACTTGGTAGCTGGTTTGTCAACCATCTCATGCCAAAAGAAGAATAGGCCGAAAGTTCATTTGGCTCCTTGTATTTTGGTCAACAACTTTGTGCTCTGATTTTGCTATAAATAGCCATTCACGGTTGAAGCATGAAGAAGAGAGACAGAAGCAATATTTCTCTTGGGTAGAGAACTTTACAATTTTTCTTAGTAAGGTCATTAGTTATTGCATTATAGTTTAAGTGAGAGAGAGTTCTACATTTTTGGATTCGTCGGTTCTTATACTTTGGTGTGCTCCTATTACAAAAAGTTAAGATCGTTGTATCCTTGGAGGTTTACGCTATCAACTATCAGCACCGAAACAGGGCGTTAAAGTCTTAAGAAAACTGTAATAGTTGCAAAGTAACAGAGTGCTGGGCAGAAACAATTAAAGCAAAATTGCAAAAAAATAAACACAGAAATAGGAATAAGTATTTTCAGCTTGTATTCTCATGTAGATTTGATTACATATATAGGCTAATTTTTCCATTCACAACTCACATGTTTTCTTCACCCATAATTCTGTTACAACAACTCATGCTAGATTCTTCTGTTATGCCACATAATGAATAAGATGCTTGGGCCTATTCTTAACTCTGTTGCCTCTTCCGAGCTCATTCTCCTTAACATGGTCATACTTCCTTGGGCCTGGGCTGCAGCTTGTTCTGAATTAATTGGACTCATAACATTGCCCCGGTGATCCACTGGAACCTTATCCTCAAGGTTCAAATGAGGATAAGCAGATATCAACTCCTGAGCTTTAACCCAAGTGGCCTCCTTTACCGGCAAATGCTACCACTGCACCAACAATTGAGACTAAGGTTGTCCTTGCAAAATAATATTGCGTCTGGCTAACACTGCACATGGCTCTAGCTACGGCATCTCTGGATAAGGTAGAATAATGATAGTCTTTGTCGGAGCGTTATAGAGCTCTTTTGAGAAGTGAAACATGAAATACAAGATGGAGTTTGGCAGTTTCAGGCAATTGAAAGCGATATGCCACTGGACCAATGCAAGCTGTGATTTGAAATGATCCAAAAAAATTCTGTTGAGCTTTTGTGTGCCATGACCTCACAATGTGAATTGATGATAGGTCTGCAATTTTACCAACACCCAATCTCCCACTTTAAATTCTCGCTCCACGCGATGTTTATCTGCCTGCTCCTTCATCCATTGTTGTGCTTTGTGAAGATTGTGTTTCAACCGAGCAATAATCGCATCCCTTTGCTGTAATTCTTGCTCAACGATAGCATTAATAGTTGAGTAAGGCAAATAATCTAAAAGAGCAGGCTACTGTCGTCCGTAAACTACAAAGAAATGTGGCATGCCTGCTGACGTGTGACACGCCGTGTTGTACCAATATTCAGCCCATGGTAACAATTTACACCAAAACTTTGGTTCATCCATCACGAAGCTTCGTAGATACATTTCAAGAGTTCTATTCAATCTTTTGAATTGGCTATTTGTTTGCGGGTGGTATGCACTACTCATGTTCAATGACGTACTATGGAGCTTGAAAAGTTCGTTTCAAAAATGGCTTGTAAATAGTTTGTCTCTGTCACTGACTATTGATTTTGGAATGCCATGTAAACACACAATGTCTCTCATGAAGATGTCCGCCAATTTTGCACTTGTAACATGGCTGTCTATAGCCAAAAAATAAGCATATTTCGAAAGCCGATCCACAACAACCAATATTTCAATGAGCCCTTTCGACATTGGTATTCCTTGGATGAAGTCCATTGAAATATCTTCTCAAATCTGTGCAGGAATGGGTAGTGGTTGCAACAACCCAGCAAGACTTGATGAACTAAGTTTATCTTGTTGACAGATAATGTGACACCCCGAACCTAGCATATAGTGAATAGTACCTAATTGCACATGCTTACGTGTTTATTTTGAGAGACTGTATGGTTTATGTGATATTTATTGTATAGTAGAAATAGTTATTATTCATTAGATTTTTTCACTATTTTATTTTTTCCATGATACTTGACATTTAAGAGGTATGAGAAAATTAGAATTACGTGTATAGCATTTCGGAAAAGCGGGTAGAAAAATTATTTTATGTATCGCATGAATAGTAAAAGCTAGACTATATTTTTGGGCTTCTTTACCTACACATATATTCATATATATACATTGTGACGTCCTGATTATGACCATAAGTGCAATTATGTGTATATTTGAAGTTTACATGCGAATTTCGTGTTTCATTAACTTTTATGAGTAAAACCATGTGTTTAAATGAGATATGTACATTTAATTGTTTAAAATATTTCTTTGTCATAATATGTGAAATTTCGTGTTTATTTGTCTTTTACGTGAAATTTTGTGTTTAATTAACTTTTATTAGTAAAATTATGAGTTTATTTATTTTAGTATTTATTATATGTGCATTCGAATTATTTTTATAAAGATTTTTAGTGAAAATTGCATTTAAAATACTTTTAAAGTTTATTTGAGAACTATTCCTTTAAATTTTTAAAACTAGTCTTTTAAATATTTTAAAATTTAGTCTATCATTATTTATTGACTCATGACTTTGTAAAATTATTTTAGAAATAAATCGGAAAGTTTAAGTAGCATTTTCGAGCGAAAAAATAGCGTTTTAAAGCAAAATAGTGAAAAAATCATCAACCAAGTCTTCCATTGACCAAGTTTGACTTTCTTTTAATTATAAATACTCCAAAAAAATCACAAAAATGCTAAAAATCAGCCAAAAAAGGCCCCAAATCAGCCACCAAACCCTCTTGCATGAATAGTAATTTTTAGCTAAAATTTGTTCTTTGAAGGTGAAGGAGGTGGTTCCAAAGGCCAACTCGGACATTTTTGAACTCATCTCAACTTCTACTTCTCATCTAATATTCGTTTTTCATCTTTTGATGTGAAAACTTTGTGAGGACCCTTTTCAAAATTGCTTTAAAATGCATCATTATTGTTAAATTTTATTTAGGTGTTATGGCAAATGTTTACCATTTTAGAATTTATTTATAACGTACTTTATTTTCATGATGAATAGTAGATGAGTTAAATGTTGAAATGCCTAATTTGATGTTCAATCTTAGTTCTTAGTGTATATTTGATGTTCATAATGGTTAATATGTGTTAATGTATCAACCTAACATAGTATGATAGCTTGAAATTGCAAAATTTGGGCAAGATGACTTGGCTGAATTTTTAATGATTATGCGTTGTTATTGTCGTTTTGTGGCTATAAGTAGTATAATCGTTGGGCTATCCATATATGCTATAAATGTATACTTTGGGATGTTAAATGTTAGATGAAATGTGGGTAGGAATCGGGGCTTTGATTGATTTGAGGAAAAAAGTAAATTAACTTGTATTTTAATGTTAGAAGGGTAGTTAAAATGTAGTTTAACATGTTTCTTAAGTGAAAATGTTGTAATGTCTTGAATTGGGGTTAATGTGGCTTGGATTAGGTAAAAGGGAAATGTGCATGCTAGATGTGAATTAATGTGTTTAGTGAATATAAGAGTGTCATAATAACATGTTTAGTAGTTCAAAGTAGTTTAATGCATGGTTAGTTGAATTATGAATGCTATGTTACATGTGTGTTAATACCTAACTCATAAGAGATATTTGCAAGTAATGAAAGTTAATGTTGCCTTCAAGTTTGTTATTTAACTTTTGATTAAAGTTTGCATGTCATTTAGCTTTAGCGTAAAATAAATGTTTAGTGTTATTAATGCATGTTAATGTATATATATATACATGAGAATGGCATCTTTTGTCACTTCTCACTTACGTGCATTTATTATACTCAAATGTCTAAGTGCTTCAACGTGGCTACATGTTATGTGCTATAAATTGTCTTAAGCAAACTAACAAGCTAACAAGCGTAAATATAGCGAATGTTGCAACCTTAAGCGTCCACATGAAAAAGGTTGGCATCCATGTGGAATGAAGCTTGCACGGAAAAGGTTGGCATCCATGTCGGTTCGCGAAAAGGCTTACATGGAAAAGTTTGGCGTCCATGTGGGATGAAGCCTACCTGGAAAATGTTGGCATCCATGTAGGTTTGCGAGTAGGCTCACATGGAAAAGGTTGGCATCCATGTGAGTTCGCGAGCGATATCCTTTTTATAAGTGTTTATTTAGCGTTAATGTTATATTACTTTCAAGTTATCATATTTAGCGTTGTATTCCAAGTTTCTTTTATAAAGCGTTGTTCATGCTTAATGTTGCATTATTTTCAAGCTTATTGTATAATGTATAGTCTCGCGTTCTTAGATGTTATGACTTATGATATAACGCTTTCAAGTATTTCATATTAAATGCTATGCTCAAGTTCTTATAAAGTGTTTGACTTTGAATGTCTTATATGAATTGCACGAAAACGTTTGTGAAATCCTCCTCATTTATTCCTCCCTCATTGAGTATAAGTGTATGCTTACCCTTTTCATCTAACATTTTTCAGGTAAAGCTAGGTTGGTTCTTCAAGTCATAGAGGAAGAGAAGTTTAAAAGTTTTCTTTGGTTGCCATGTGTGAATTATTAGATGAAATGTAAAGTAATGTATATTTACATAAGGTGTATTTAGTGATTTAAATATATGTTCTGTTTTGTTGCCTTGTATATATATTGGTTGTAAGTAAGCAATTGTAATAAGTTAATTTAAGTATTAGAGTAGTATGATAAGCTAGTATTTGTATTAAGTTAGTATAGTTTAAGTCCAATGCATGAATGTTTATCTTGCTGTGGTAAAAGGCTCGAATGGCCTTAAGAACTTGGATAGTTATGTCAAAAGAAAGATGTATATGGTTTATGAATGTTGTGTTGTTGTTTGGGGTCTATTTCTTCTGAGTGCAGGTTTGTGAATTGACCTAAAAACAAGAAAAATTCTGTCTGTTTTTTTTCATTTTTTGTACCCGAGTTTAGGGTTGGGACGCATTTAATGGAATGATTAGAGGTTCCGGTTCCGTGAGGGATCGGGGCATTATAGATAAGTCACTCCACTACATATTTTTTAAATTCACTTCTCATTGCAGGCCAATAACAATTCGCCGCCAGCCACTAGTATGTGCAAAGGAACCCAGCATGACCCCCTACAGGCGTATCATAATATTCATGTAAAACCACACTACGAAGGGAGGTAGGAATGTACAATCGTTTCCTGAACAGTATCCACTTATCTTGCATCATAAACCCACCCGTTTCCTCAGGATTATGTTGAATTTGCAGCTTTAATTTCACCATTTCAGAATCTGTCACACATGCTTGGTGCAAATCATCCAGGAACTTCACGCGAACAACAAAAAGTGCATTATAATGGCTATCAACTGGGCTGCGTGATAAGGCGTCTGCAGCTATATTTTCTTTTCCCTTTTTATACACAATGTCAAAGTCGTAACCTACCATCTTCGCAATCCACTTCTATTGATCTGGTGTGTGTATTTTCTGTTCCATCATCGCTTTTAAACTCATCTGGCCAGTTTTGACAGTGAAGTGACGGCCTAGGAGATATTGTCGCCATTTCGCAATGGCCGTTGTGATAGCCATCATTTCGCGCTGGTATGTAGATGCAGCTTGTTGGCGAGGCGACAATATTTGACTAAAATAAGCAATAGGGTGTGAATTTTGTATCAATGTGGCATCAATTCCTACACCAAAAGCATCAGTCTCAATCACAAATAGAATGGTAAAGTTTGGAAGAGTCAATACCGGTGTTGTAGCCAAAGCTTGTTGTAAATTAGTAAAAGCTTGTGTTGTAGTTTCGCTCCATATAAAAGCATCCTTCTTAAGTAGATCAGTTAACGACGCCGCAATGAGAGCATAATTTCTGATAAACCTCTTGTAATACCCACTGAGACCAAGAAATCCACGCAATGCCTTTAAGGTAGTGGGCACTGGCCATTGTAGAATAGAGGGGTCCATCGCAACTCCTTGAGGTGAGATAATATGACCTAAGTATTCAACTTGTGTCTGACAAAAAGTGCACTTATAAAGTTTAGCAAAAAATTTATTGGAAAGAAGAATCTGAAGTACCTGCTCCAAGTGAGTCATACGTTATTGGAATATTGCACTGTATATGAGTATATTATTGAAGAAAACAAGAACATACTTGCACAATAATGGCCTGAATATGTCATTCATGATTGATTGAAATGTGGATGAAGCATTGGTCAACCCAAAAGGCATTACAAGGAACTCATAATGTCCGTCATGAGTTCGAAACGCCATCTTGTGAACATCTTCTGCCCGTACACAAATCTGGTGGTACCCGGAGTGCAAATCTAATTTTGAAAAGAATTTGGCTCCATGCAATTCATCCAATAATTCGTCCACTGTTGGATAGAAAAATGATCCTTGACTTTGATGGCATTAAGAGCTCTATAGTCGGTGCAAAAACGCCATGTCCCATCTTTCTTTTTGACTAACAACACTGGGGACGAGATGGGGCTATGACTCGGCTGAATGATGCCATCGGCAAGCATTTCGGCTGCTAAATTTTCCATTTCAGTTTTTTGAAAGTGGGCGTATCGGTAAGGCTTGTTGTTTATTGGTGTGGTTCTGGGGTGCAGGTATATGCCATGGTCATGGGCTCGGATAGGTGGTAAGTTATTGGGTATTTCAAAAACTGCTGAGAATTTGGTTAAGAGGTTTTGTATTCCACTGGGAACTGGTTGTTTTAGAGTTTCCTGAGTTGGCTCGATGGTCAAGCTAAAGAGTTTTGCTACTACCCCGGTAGAATGCATTCTGCAAATGTCATTGTAAGGAATTGATTGAATGGTAGCATTGACACTGCCTTGTAAAATAATTTCTCTGTCCCCTTGTTTAAATGTCATGGTGAGATTGCTATAATCGTGAATGACAGGTCCAGTGTTGCCAACCACGACACCCTAAGGACTACATCTAAACCCACCAAAGGCAAGACATACAGGTCAGCTGTAACGGTGTGCCCTTGAATCCATAACTACGCTTGCTTAATACACCCCTTATTGAACAATTTTTGGCCATTCCCCACCGCAACTGTCAAATTCGGAGTGGATTCGATTGACAAATTAAGGTATTTGGCCACTCGTGATTGAACAAAGCTGTGTGTACTCCCACCATCTACCAGAATTTGTACATCTTTGCCAACTAATTTACCTTGAAATTGGATAGTTGTTGGTGACTGATTTCTCGACAATGCATTCAAAGAAATCTCCGGAGCCGAACTGAGTTCTTCAATTTGAAGCTCAGTTGCAAGTTGTTCATCCGCTACCATTGTGTCATCAAAGAACTCCTCACAGTCAAGAAGAAATAGTTGTGGTTTTGTCTTACAATGGTGCCCGACTACATAACGTTCAATACAGTTGTAACACAATCATTTGTCTCATTGTTGCTGCATTTCAGTTGGTGATAATCGGCGTATAGTGTAGGGTGCTGAGGTTGATGAATATACTGAAGATGGTGTTGTTGTACTGTTGTTAGGTGGAAAAGGTTTCGTGTTTGCTAGTGTTTAGGGCCATGGGTTTGGTTGCAGTGTATGTGGTGTGTATGGGTTCTGGGTTGGTTGGTTTGTGGGTGGATTTAATTTAGAAGAGTTTGTAATGGTTGGATAGAATTGAGAATTAGGGGCCCATTTAGATCGCTCAGCTCGTTGGGATTGTTTTTTCTTGTGACGACTCGAATCTAGCATATAGATATTTTATTAATTTATATATATTTATTTTATTAAATTACACAATTCTTGAAAAACGTACCACGATAACTGTTGCATTCACTTAAATTTTATTCAATTGACTTTCCCGAAATAATTATTTTATTATTTTATTTATTAGAATTTATTTTATTAACAATTTAAAATGATTTAATTTCACTATTTGAATGTGAAGCCTCGAACTCGATAATAATTATTTTTTATTATTATCACCATTTGTATTTATTTAAATTATATTTAATTAATTTACATAAAGTTATTAATTTATTATTTTCATTATTTGTATTTATTTAATTTATATTTAAATGATTTACCCGGAATACTTATTCTATTATTTTAATTATTTAACAAGCAAAGTAATAGTCAAAGTTAGAAAAAGGAAAAGAATAGAACCGTGAGTAGCAGCAGCTAAGGAAAAAAAAAACGTGAAGGCCTTTGAGCTTATATGTTGACTTCTTTCTTCATTTTTCTATCATTCTAGCTTGGATTAAAGGTGGTTCTAGCTATTTTTTTCTTCCTTTTCTAGTTTTACCAAGGTGAGAGAATTGTATGTTATAGCTTTCAAAGTTTATGCTCTTATGTTAAAATTATTAATTTGTTGATTATAGTTATAATACTTGTTATGAATGCTTTATATGTGTTTATTAGAGCCTATAGAGTAAACTTTTATACCTTGATAACATAATCCATGGTTGAAAGCTTGAATGTTATGAAAGAGATGATGAATGGTGCTTGTATTTAGGGTTTTGAATAAATGTGCTAATTGGAATGAATTGAGGCTTCGATTAGATGCTCTAGACCCTAGTAAAGCTAGATGGGAGGCCACGTGGAGTTGAATCATCTAAAACCGAGCTAAATTGCAAAATTAGTCTACTTTAAAATGAGGACTTTTCTCGTTGTGTAATCCGGGCACGTTTGGGCTTTAGATTAGGTATCCTTGAGGTATGAAAGCACTTTTGGTGCTTTTGTTACGCGAAATTGGGGCTCGGATAGTATAGTTGTAGTTAAAACCCGCTCGGGGCCTTCCCGAGCTTTAGCTTCTAAAACGGGTTTTTATGATTTTAATAGGTGTCTTTTAGCTTAATTAGGAATGTAGTATGAGTAGGTTGTGGGTTTGTAATCTTGAAATGCACTTAGGAGAAGAAAAACTTGGTTAAAGAAATGGGAAATGTAGTAATTGGCATTCTTTGACGCACCTAGAGCTTGCTATTATGTTGTCGCATACTATTGTGTTTATCTAAAGCTAATTGAGCTATTTGAAATTAGATTTTGGGTGAAGTTGTGTTGGTTGCCTCTTTTTGGGATTATATAGCAATCTCGTGCATATGTTGGTTATAATGTGTTTATGTGAGGGCGGCCTATTTTGTCGACCCTCTTATGTGTTATTTGATATCTTGAATTCTTATGTACTTGTCTTGGGTTGCGCAACCTTTACTGACATGGTAGTGTCGAGAACACGGGCGGCATTGGGCTTGTCGTGCTTCCTCGACTACCATAGTGCCTATTCTCTTTCTTGCTGAGTATACTCCACTACCCTAGAGGCGTGGTTCACCTGCTGGGCATATGGTGCTATCTCAGGAGAAAGGGTCGTAGGATCGGGATACATTCGGAGTATCCCAACTTGTTGAAGTAAGGGTTTGCTGGCACTTGGGTGAAGTTCGTGGCTCGTGGTTCGAGTTTGAATACTTGAAGTGGAACCGTATCCTTTTTAATGTGGTTAACGATTTGCTATTTAATCTTGTTGTTTATGTTATATATATATATGTGATTTCTTGTATCTGCATATCATAATGCACGCCCGGTATGTTGCATCACCTCTCTCACTGAGTTACACTTGGTTACTCATTCCTCTTTTCAATATATTTCAGGAAAAGCTGAAGATTGGATTGCCTCCTGTGTGACTTGTTTGCTCTATAAGTGTGTAAAATATAGAAGAATATGATCATGATATACTTGTATTGTATTTGAGACTTTGTGCCCATGTATGTATTTATGTTATAAGAAGGAATGTAATATTAAAGTTTTAGTTTTGTTTGATGATTAGGTACTAGTGAGCTTGTAATATCTTCTATTTGCTTTACTTTATTACTTAGTAGTGCATGCTTGTGTGGACGATGAAAACTAGTTAGTTGGTTGGACACAAATTATAAGAAAGCTTGATTGATAATATAGAGTTGTATGATAAGTGGATTAAAAAGATAGAACTTCAATAGATTTAATTTTGCATGCTTGTGTGATATGTTGTTGGGTTCCAAGGCTCGAATGGCCTTGAGGAGCTGGTTGGCTTTATGAATCTTGAAAGTTAGGTTGTATGAATGGTTGATTGTGATTCAGGACTTGTATGTGATTGTTGGCAGATTTCTAGATAGACCTATATATAGGAGAAACTCTGTCCGTTTTTTCTTAAATTTCGTGCCCAAAATTTGGAATTGGGTTGAGAATAACGTGATAAATAGAAATCTCGGTTCTATGAGGGATCGGGGCGCTACACTATTGCTTGAGATAAAGTTACAGGTTTAAGGGCCATGACCTCGGAGCGGATGTCAGTCCGAAGCCCAGTGACGAAACAGCTTAGTAAGAACATGGTGTGAGGCCCAACGTTCGATTAGCCAGCGACTGGTACTCCTCCATTGTAGTTGTTTGCATCAACTTCGCCAATGCACCCTGACGGTCTTCGAATTCAGATGGGCCAAAGCGGACCTCCAGAGCTCGAGTAAATTGATCCCTACTAAGAAATTGCTTGTTACGTGACATCTATTGAAACCACTGCAAGGCTTTTCCATCCATGTAGAAAGACGAAATGAGCAAATTCTGATCATCAGGTGTGTTATGATACCAAAAAAATATCTCTGATTTGAATATCCACCTACTTGGGTTTTTTCTGTCGAATCTTGGAAAATCAAGTCGCATCTGACGACCTTGAAGTAAAGCAGTCGGGTACAGCAGTTGACCATTTAGAGAGTTTGACGATGACCACGGAGGTGCTGTGAGATTGACCCTAGCTGAAGAGACCATTGGTGGAAAAATGGGTGGTAAGCTAGGACTTGATGGAACAATAAAATGAGGAAGGCCTTGAAGGCCCATGCCAGCCCCTACCGCAGACCCCATCGTGGTGAAAGGAATACTTGAAGGAACCACAACATTTGAAAACCTAGGTGGGGCTATCGGCGTCAGAGTCAGAGCCGTTATTGCTGATGACGGAACTTCCTCTGACTTCTCCGTGAGCAACTTAATAGCCTGATCCAATTTCCCATCGAGCAACGTAAGCTTCGTAATAAGATCCCCCAACGTTTGTTGATGCTCTTCAAGCCGTTAAGAGTTCTACATAGCAGTTTCTTGAACTTTCTTGACAACTTCATCCATAGTTTTGAGTCATGTTCCCTCTGCCATTGAAGGACCCAACGAGAGCACCAAATGTAATAGTTGCAAAGTAACAGAGTGCTGAGCAGAAACAATTTAAGCAAAATTGCAGAAAAAATAAACACAGAAATATGACAAAGTATTTTCAACTTGTATTCTCATGTAGATTTGATTACATATATAGGTTAATTTCTCCATTCACAGTTCATATGCTTTCCTTACCCACGATTCTATTACAACAGCTCATGCTAGATTCTTCTGTTATGCCACATAATGAATAAGATGTTTGGGCCTATTCTTAACTCTGTTGCCTCTTCCAGGCTCATTCTCCTTAACATGGGTCATATTTCCTTGGGCCTGGGCTGCAGCCTGTTCTGAATTAATTGGACTCATAACAGAAATTGAGTCCAACTCAAATCTCGATCTCATTTTATTTTTGGTTTGTCCTCTCCATTATAATCATAAATTACAGTTATATATTCTGTTTATTTAACTTACTTTAGTGCAAGAAATTCTTATTTTCAAGTTGTATATGCACTCCAGTTTTTTAAATATATTTTAGATTTCTTATTGCATTAATTTTCAGCTTCTAATATGCAATTTCCTATTGTCCAGTGATAAAACATCTTTATTATTTCTAACAATCTTAAGACTTTAATTGGCGCAATTTTTCTTATGTCTTGATTTGTGTTACTGAAATTTCTGTTATGAGAAATTCAATTTCAATATTCTGAAATCTCAAGTGCATGCACTATGTTTATACAATTACTTTAAATAGTGCATATATTTTGGTCTTGCTTTCTGTTACGATATAATACATTATAGGATTTGGGCATTCTGGTTTGTACTATTACATGCCTTCTGCTTATGTAAAATATTTCGCATGCAATCTGGTTGTAAAGCAAAATATGTGGGTTTCTTTGAGCTTACATGTTGCATAGCCACTAGTGAACTTTCATTTTAAAAAAACAATTGCTTATATGTTAATCCTAAATGGTTGTGTCTAATACTGCATATTCGTTCATATGGATACATAATTTTCGAATTTATATGGTTGATGGGTCACTATGAAGTTTCTTAAATGGAAGATTAATTTGTTTATTTATATTCTACTCAATTTTAAGAACCTTATGGTTCAAGTTTCGCATGATTTGGACTAAACATGTGAGAGTTATGAAATTTTAAAGATTTATTCATAATCTAAATTTTTTGCGAATCGGAAAGAAAAGAGACGATTTTTTTTTTTTTTTTAGTGAAAAAAAAGACGATTGAAACGTCATCGTTTTGTTTTTTACCATGACTTTTGGTAGATGTCAGACATGGTTATTGAGAATCATGTGCAACATGGGCCCACGAGGGTTTTGAGAAACAAAAAATAGTCCATAATGGGGGGCTGCCATGTTTCGAACATGAGATCTCCAGGTTCTTGAAACGTTGCAAGACAATTAGCCTTGTATTGGTCTTTTGAATGCATGGACAACTAATTATTTGTGAGGTAGCAGTTTAAATACTTATAGCTCACATCCGATATTTTATTCTCTTATGTCTACTATATTTCCTAGATTGTGTTCCTAGTAGAAATATAATTTTTAAAATTTGGAGAATGTCTATATTCTAGTGCAAATCAAAATCCTTGGTTATATGACATGCAAATATGTGTTTAATTTGATAAAAACATATGAAAGTATATTTGCAGCTTATAAGCATGTGTTGGAATATTGTCTTTTGAGAGGCAAAATGATATCTTTTGTCATGCTTTATTTCATAATTAAATACATACAATAATTTTGATTTGTACCTATGAATAAGTTAAATTATATTTTTCTCATTCTAATATTATATTTGTCTCTTATCTTTGACCTCATTGACACTTTGGTCCCTTATTTTCAAAAGTGATACATTTCAATCCCTTATCTTTTCAAAATAGGACACCGTTAGTCCGTCGGTTAAAAAAATAACGAAAAAGGCACATGGTAGTAAAATATCCGTACTTTTAGGGATAAAAGTGTCTTTTGCTTATTTATTATTTTTAGCTTTTTTTTCTTTATCTTCTTCATTTATCCTCCACCACAACACCCAACACCCACCACCAGTTGGTGGGTGTTGGTGTTAGTGGCTATTGGTGGTGGTGTCGGTACGAAAAAGAATTTAGAACTATCTTACAACAAAGAATATAATTATGATGCCAACCGAAAGAACACAATAGTAAAACCAAATAGCAAAAACATTTGGTCACATACGATAGCTTTTGCAGGATCCTATGAAAAATATGTTGTGAAGAAGCAAGGCTCGTTTCCTTCTGTGACTTAGGCTATCCTCAATATAGTCTCTATAATGGGTTTCTATCCATCATTTTAGATACACATATAGAGACTAAGATCAATTTTAGAAACCCACTTAGAGACCAAGACAAAAAAATTATTTTAGAGACCCATTTAGAGACCAAGATAAAAAAAAACATCTTCAGTGACGGTCTCTATAAAATTGAATCTCTATATCGTGTTAATTTTAATTTTACATAATAATTTGATTATGTGTTGTTTTTTCTCGTGTATTACTTTTTTTTAATTAATTTTTATTTAGATTATTTTAACATTTTTAACGAATATTTCAAGCAAAAAATAAATAATTTGTGATGAATATAACGTTTAAAAAATTAGGATTACGTTTAATTACATAATTTCATATTGAAAAAAAACTAATTAAAAATCACTAATTAAAAAAACCCTACGAAAAAAAAATATTAATTAAAAACCCTAATTAATTTACCTATTAATTAAATTTTTACTTAGTTAATTAAAAACCTTCATATTTACTTGAGCAAGACACTCCGCAAATTTTGTGCATTTTTGGTTTATTTGCATCCATCGGGATTTAAAGCTCTTTGTTGTTCTTTTTTCACTTGGATTGTTTGGGGGGGTGTAACTCTTCATATTTTTGTAAAACTCGATTCCACATTGTTCCTGATATTTGATTTATCCCGATCAAAGGATCTTCGCTAATCACGATATAAGCCCAGCATAAAGCTTATCATCTTCATGCGTGAAATTGCGACCCCTAGAAATTCCGTTCGTACATTCCATAACTGCTAATCCATAAAAGGAAAAAAGGAGAGTTAGAAAATAAAATACAAAACCCTAATTAAAAAATATAATTAAAAAATAACCTAAAGTAAAATAACATTAAAAAAATAAAATACAAAACCCTAATTAAATATATAATTAAAAAAATAACCTAAACTAAAAAAAATAAAAAAAATAACCTAAACTAAAATAACATTAAAAAATAAAAAACAAAACCATAATTAAATATATAATTCAAAAACTTAATTAAAAAATAACGTAAACTAAAAAAACATTAAAAAATAAAATACAAAACTCTAATTAAATATATTTAAAAACTTAATTCAAAAAAAGAACCTAAACTAAAAAAAAATAAAAAATAACCAAATTATAATAAAAAACTTAATTCAAAAATATAACCCTAACTATAAAAGCAACCCCCCCTCCCCCACACCACACCACATATCTTTTCCTCAATCACCTGCAGCGCCGCCTCCCTCTCCCCATCCTTTCATTCTCCCTTCATACAAACACACACAATATATATATATATGTGTGTGTGTGTGTGTGTGTGTGTTTGTATGTACTGCGCGAATATGTATGTGTGTGTGTTTGTATATGATGCGCGCCCCTCCCCCCCCACCATTGTCTGTTTTTACCTTTTTTCTGTTTATTTGTAAAATTTGAGTTTTTTTTTATTTCAAATCTTTGGTATGTTAAAAGATTTCTGATATGTGTTAATGATATTTTTGTTTCCAGATTTGCTTGCATATATACATGAATTTCAACGGATCTCAATTTTTTTTTTCAGCTTTGCAACAGTTCTATTGTCAGCATATGTTGGCTTTTTTGTTTTGTGCTATTTTTCTTGTTGCTGTTTGTGTGTTTTTTTTTGTACTTTTTTTAAATAAATAAATAAAAATCTGACTATGTCAGACAAATCTAACATCGTCAGATCTGATATTATTTTTTTTGGAGACTCGTTTTTGTCTTCTTGTATAGTCTCCATTTTCTTCAACAAATTTGTTAAAGAAAATGGAGACTAGGTGCTATTTTGGAGACTCAAAGCTTGAGTGATGTCATGATTTTGTCAAAAACTATCAAACAATGTTTTAGAGACCCCCATTGGTACTGAATTTTGATCGATGGAGTCTCTAAAACAGCAATCATTACTGTTTAGAGACTCTTTAAAGACTTCATTGAGGATGTCCTTAGGACAATAGAACATTTGGAGACAATCTCTCAAAAGCTGCAGCCATCTCTATATATTTCTGTGATGACATCCAGTGGTTAATATATCACATAAATTTGAAGAGTGCTATCACAAGGGATGAATGTCTATTGAAATATGAGCTTACCTACCTGATTTCAAAAGCAGTTTGCTTTTCTTTAAGGTCTACAGACTAACCAACCCAAACAAATACTTCAGCATGCGTGTCAAGTATCAAGACATCCTCAGTCAATGGGTGGTGGTAACAGTGGTAGTGGTGGCGGGTGTTAGGTGTTGGGTGTTGGTGGTGGTAGCGGTGGTGGTGGTGGTGGTGAGTGTTGGATGTTGGGTGTTGTGGTGGAGGATAGATGAAGAAGATGAAGAAAAAAAAAGCTAAAAAAAAAATAAATAAGCAAAAGACGCTTTTATCCCTAAAAGTAGAGATATTTTACTATCATGTGTTTTTTTCTGTCATTTTTTTAACAGAATGACTAACAGTGTCCTATTTTGAAAAGATAAGGAATTGAAATGTATTACTTTTGAAGATAATGGACCAAAGTGTCAATGAGTTTAAAGATAAGGGACCAAAAGTGGTATTAACCCTTTAGTAAATCTCATTGTATGCAACTTCTCCACCCATTGACAAATTGCAATAGATTTTTCATTTATTAACCAAAGCTCATGCCATTAACTTAACGAGTTCATATGTGACATTACTAAGGGAGAAAAATTAGGCATACATTCAACCTCCTGTAGAAATGCAAATAATCAATATGATGCAACCACTGGCTCCTGTGGGAAATTGATCCCCTACCAATGTGAAATAGGTCCAATCATGCAAGATATATTATATTTTTTGTCAGCCCATAATTCCAAAGAACTTCAAGAATGAACCTACTGGAGTAAACTTCCAGTTGAGCTTACCTTCGACAATGATGTGTCAAACGATTCACATATAAAGATCTAAATTCTTTAAGAAATGCCACGAATTGATAATTTTCTGCAACTTGTAACAAAATGACAATGTCTTTTTAGAAGATTCTTACAACTGTATCTAGAGTTTAGAAGATACATATTGTCCAAAAGAAAAATCACAAATAAATTTCTAAAGAAAATTAAATGAATACCTAAAAGTGGAGCCAATAGAAGATGTTGATTTTTTTTTCTCTTCTTACCATCAAAGAGAGAAGACTGAAGAAGTTTACTTTTTTCTTTTTTTTGGATTTTTTACTATTAAAGTCAATAATTTAAATTTGAGAGTAGTTTTATCCTCAAAATATTAGCTACAAAATTAGAAAACGTGAATTTGTAAATTCTACGTCTTGGGCTCGGATTTGAGTAAGACTTCTGCAAATCTAAGAATTGCAAATCTTAGATTTGTAATTTTTTAAAAATGTGTAACCAAACAAAAAAAACTTGAATTTACAAATGAATTCCACAAAATTTTGTGGAATTCATTTATTCCAAACAATCTATTTATGTAGTTCAGCCCAATCAACTTCTTTAAGTATTAGTGATTGTGAAATTTTCCAAAAACTAAAAACTTCAAGCAACAGATTAAAGAGGCAGCTTCAAACGACCTCTGTAAAAAAAATAATTGGTTCATTGATCTATAGCCAAAAAGGTAGCCAACTCCCCTCATCCAGCCAACCGTGTCATGTGTGTATATTATATATAGTGTGTGTATATATAATATATATATATATACATATATACATAATATATATATGTCTTATATAGATTTCTAAAAACATATGCATATGTCTAATGTATATAAAGGAGGAACAAAGCATATGCATATGTCAACTAGGAATTGAAAAGCAGAAGAAAATGGTTGGAAAATATAACTTAAGACGAAGTGTTAAGATAGTTCTACCATGATAGTTCAGAAGAATTTAGTACAAATATTGATGTATTATTGCACCAGAATCTCAATCATATTTGCGGGTGATAAGGGAGTACCCGAGCTGAAGACATCGTAACCGGGTTATCTCGTGACCTGAAACGTCTAACCTGACCCGAGTAAACCCCAGCGGTTATGCCAGCCGTCCAGATGGGACACAAAACAAGGTACACATCTTGGACCAGCGGATAATGACTTTATCTGCTGGGTAATAACTTTGTCCACTGGATATACGTTGCGGGCAGCCGATGAAGTGTCTGGCAGCATTATGTATTAATTGCTACCCGAATTCGAGATTAGTATAAATAGAGTTCTTCCCCGCATTTATGAAGGTAACTCGTACATTGATTACTCCCAACTACCACCGCCTAGCTCGGACAAACTAATCACTCTCACACGTGAGGGAAAAACTCGGGTCGATTGACGGGGATGGGGGCTGAGGAGGGGTAGGGGGCTGACGGGGATGGAGGAGGGGTGAAAAAGATGACAACTCTTTTTTTTATTTTCTTTATTTTTATTTTTTATTTTTTGGTGAAAAGATTGGGTAAAGAGGGAAAAGAAAATGAAAAAAATGTATAATACAAGGGTAGAGAGGTTATTTATTTATTTTTTTTAACGACATTATTTTAAAATAGACGGAGGGGGCGGTGTGACGGGTTTCAGAAAATATAAAAGAGGTTTTGATAGTTTTGTAAATACAGAGGATAGTATGATACTTTCGCATATCATAGGGTCAGAATAAAGGATAAATAGTTATTGATGTTTTTAGGTTAATATCAATTTACTATTTCATTGTATATAGAATGAAATATTTTGTGTTAGTGCTTATTTTATATCTTTTAACTCCTCTATATTTTAGTTAACTTAAATGTGCTTTATAGCCATTATAAAATATACAAATTTAAAAACTTGAAGTTTTATTTGTTTAATGAAGTTTTAACATTTTTACAAGATATAAAAAAATAAAAAAAATAATCATTAGATATAAATAAGGGGTATTTTCGTGTATTCATTTATTTTATAAGGGTTATGAGTGACATTATAATTAATTAAATCACATAAGAGCTTAAATTATACAAAATAAATATTAGAGAATAGAATATTGTGTTGTTTATATATTATTAAAATAAAGTCATATTAACTTACATTTTATAACTAATAACTTAATATTTTTAATTAATAAATAGGTAAAATTCCTCTTTTAAAAAATTTGAAATCCAGATAGTAAATTCTAGATGGGTATATTGCGCATTTAATCTCCAATATTAACATATTTTTTCAAAGTAGTCCTCGTTATTGCAAATCATTTACATAAGTCTCTAATATTTTACAAACATGATCAAATTAATTAGTACTTACCGTTAGAATTTTAATAAAAAATTCTTTAAATAATTAATCTACCCCTGCAAGAATTAATTAAATTACCATTTTGCCCTCACCCCACCCTTTTTAAAAAATATATATATTTTGGTCTACCCACCCACCCTACCCTTATACCACCTAAAAGAAGGTGCTACCCCATCCTCTACACACCCTTAATCCACATCCCCACTCTACCTTGTAACCTCATCCCCCATGAAGCCCTATTATTACATAACCCTACCCCACCCTCATCCTACCCAACCCATCTCACCCTACCTTTAACAGATCTTCCTTTCCCCTTCCCCTTCCCCATGTACCCACTCATCACACCACCCCTAACAACCCCAAACTCATACATTGCATGTGCATGTGTATGTAAGTTGTGTGTGCGTGTATGTCGTGTATGTGCGTGCTATGTATGCTTTGTGTATGCATGGTATATGTATATATATACATAAGGTATTTACATGTAACAAAAAGGAATTCTAGTTGTCATCTACTTAAGTTATATGAAGGCAATCATAGAAGCCAGTTCGATACTATTGATAATTTCATCCGTCCCTTGTCATCCATTCGAAGAACTTAATTAAGGTACTACTGAGTATGTTCGTTTATCGTTTTGCAAACATAAGTTCCCGATTCTTTCAAAATTCAACTCATTAGATGAACCTGCATGTGTAAATATGTGTGTGTGTGTGTGAACTGTGTGTGTGGGTTGTGTAAGGTGGTAGTAATGTTAGATGAAGAAAAGGGGAAGAAAATGATTTGAGAAGTAAGTTGAAAGTTTTTGTAAAGTTTGGGGATGAAATTTATTTTTTTATTTTTGATTTTAAGAGATGCCTAAGTCGTATAGGACATATCAAAAAATGTCACCAATATTAATTGTTATCGCAATCTCTCGCACTCGCTAACCGAAAAGCTTGTTGATATAAAATTTAATTTTAATAAGTATTCATTTTAATAGTTTTAATTTTTCTTGTTTTACTCCTAAAATATTGTTGATGCACGTTGAATTTAATAATGTTTTTTAAAAAATACTAAATTGAATAACTTTGATAAACATTGTAAATTAATACAAATTATTTAGAATAATAAGAAATAAAATGAGAAAATGTATCAACACTAGGACTAAATAAATGCACAATTATTAAAGCCTTTCTGGACTTCTCCCAAAAAAAGAGAGAAAAATCTAGCTCTGCGGTATAAAAAAAGTCTTCTCTAAACAAATAGGTACATACCAATTGAATCTCCAAAATGGCAGCCTCATCGTCGTCGGCGACCTCGTCATCATCCGATGTTTCCAGATCCTCCTCCGACCGCGAGCATCGTCGTCACCGGCGTCGCCACCGCCGAGACAAAGATAGAGACAGAGACGCCCTCAAAGTGCGCAAGAAAAGCCGCAAGTCTGACTCTAAACGACGCCGTAGGCGCCACTCCTCTGACAGCTATTCTTCCTCATCTTCCGAGGATTACAGGTAGCTTTGACCAACCCCAGAATTTGTTTTTAATTTTTTATTTTTATAAAATAAATTTGTGCCTGTCGTGTAAAATCTCTCTTATATTATTAGATCGCTCTCAAGTTTTTCCTTTTTTAGAAAAATCATTGAACAGGTTTGTTTTTGGGGTGCTTTGTGCACTCACACACACGGACACACTTATATATTCGTGATAATTTATGGAATTAGTGTTGGTTTTTTGGCGTGTTTTCTAATTCGAAATTTGGTGAATTGGTGAAATTTATGTTTTTCTGTTTGTGTGTCGGATTATTTATGCTTCTTTGTTGATATAATTCGAAGCTCTCTATTGTTGGATTGTTAATTGTCCTTGTTTGTGTGCAATGTGGAGATTGGAATTAACTCCATGTTTTTTATGACCCGGGATCGATTAGTTTGCCAATCCATTTAGTCTAGTCAACTATCTCAAAATGCTTAAGCTCGTGACCATCATGTTCGAGAATCTAATTCATTATCAGCTGAACACATATTTTTTGAGAACTAATGTGGGACTGGATGTTACTATTTTGATTGGGGATTAATTATAAAATCAAACCGGAAGCTGAAATTGTGTCTGTGAAACAATTAAGGTGTTGAAGAATATGGGAAATGAGGAATCTTTAAACAATTCATATGAGTAAGTTTAAATATTTGAGGATTTGGGAATGTGAAAATATCTAGGTTTTGCATGAAGTGTGTCTGGGTGAGAGCACGTGTGTATTTGTTGCATTAGAAAAGCTAGAAGGTTTTCGAGTTACATGTATTATGTATGCAGTTTGGATTTCTTTTTTTTTCTTCTGGGGTTGCTACAGGTGGATCCCTATACCTGACAGAGCTATTCTGCCTTTTGAGCAATCTTAAGCCAAATCATCCAAGTTCTAATCTCAACTTTCAGTTTCTGATCTTTGTCCTACTCAGAACCTTTTTTAAGTTATCTGTTACCCTGATGTTATTTCATATTCAAGGCTTAAGCTAATAAAGAACACAATAAAACTTTAGGATCTTTTTGTAAATAGTTAATATTTTTCGATCATCTAAGTGGCAGGATGGTGTTCAATTGAATGCTTTGTCACCAATCTCATCTTGTTTGCATTATGTCATGGGTGGTGCATTTAGCATGTAAATATCTTTCTTGGTCTGCTATATTTTATTCAGCTACAATATGCTGTAGTTATATGCTTCCTTTGTCTTTGGGGTAGTGATGTAAATAATTATTGTGACACATGCAATGAGACATTCCTTATATACCAGCTCCAAAATTGACTAATGTTTCGCCAACTGTTGTATAATTGAAGTACATTTGTCCGTTGGGACGCAGACACATTGGGTCTGTTTGGTAGAGTATACTGATTGTTGTTTTTGTTAGGAGCCTTGAAATAGTTGCCAAGCAAATTTGGAGCAGTTGAGTGTTGAATTGAAATATTTTAGGTTAAAGCAAGAATAACCTGGATATTTGACAAAAGAGTATAGATTATTGACAGCGTATACATCAGCTGTGATCTGTCTAAGAAAGAAAGTTATGACTGTGAATTTGTTGAAGCATAGTCAGTTAGGACAGCTAACTTTATCTGGAGCCATCCTACATGATACCTTGTTTAAATTGCTTTAGCAGTGTATCCCTCCTGCTTATGAGGAAGACCTTTGATGTTGCCAACAAGTCTTGGTGTCTCATCATATCTCTTCATTGCTATGCATCAAAATTATCTGCTTATGTCCTCCGTAACTGGTTTCCTCAATCTAGCCTTTTCTTTTTCCATCTGTAATTTAACAATATAATCTACTTCAGTGATTGTGATCTATTCTTGCTTAGAGCAGAGGAATGTTTTTGGCTTAAGCCATCTTCTGTTGTCCACAGTTCTTCCGAGAGTGAACATGAATCATCTCGCCGAAAGAGGCACAAAGAAAAAGACAAATCAAAGAAGGTTGTTGCTTAGAACTACTCTCTTAATTTTTGTTGTTCTGTTATACTTGTTCCATTATCTTTTGGTTTACTTTTGGACCTACTTCATTTGGTGTGCCACTGGTCTTGACTTGCTGGTTGCCTTTCAGAGCAAGGATAAAGAGAGAGGAAAAAGTCATCGGCATAAACGTCATAAGCATAAAGTTAAAGAGGTAGGCTTCCATTGTGTCTACATCAATTTTTGTCCAAATGTTAATGTCTGTTCTCATGTGGCGATTATTATTCACATATCTCAATTAGCAAATCTTTGTGTAATCAATTACCTAAAAAGGAATGCAAAAAAAAGAAAATAACTTTTCTGTAATTGAACTGGTGGTGATTCATTCGTGTTTAACGAAGTTGCGAGGCCTTCATAACTCAGTTTACTAATGCATGCATGTTCTCATTTGTCTTTTGGGGGGTCCACATCTTTACTTAATAAAATATATAAGTTTTGGTATGTTGTTCTTATAATACTTTCTGCCTGTATATGGAATGGCTCTTTAAAATTGGAGCTGGGGCCTGTGACATGGTGGCTGGGTGCTTGATTGGCTTGCCTGGATTGTTGTTTCTGGCTCGGGGTTTGTCCTGGCAATGGGAGCCATATATAGAAAGCACAAGAGGAGAGAAGGAGTAGCGGCCCTGTACAGCTTTCCAAGGTTTCTTCTTGCACTTGAATTTTTGAATTTGCTCCTCCAATCTTATTCTCTCTTTTATGCTAAATTTTTTCACTCTTTAATATAGTTTCTGGGGCGAGATAAAGATGATGGTGCCCGTCGCAGTGCTGTCTCTGGCAAGAAGGTAACACTCTTTTGTCTTCTGTCTTGCTTGATGATTATATCTTATAATTATAAGGGGTTGCACATGTGGAGCTTGTGAATTTAGCTTTTAAAAAATGCTGTATTCATGTCTTCGTTTTGTTATAGATCTTATTGAAGCTTGAGAAATCGAAGGAGGACAAAGCAGAGGAAAACAAACGAAATGAACTGTTACAGTTCTTGAATGCCAGTTATGATTGAGCATTTGAAGCTTGGGTTTGGAATTTCCTCGGGACCCTTTGAGAAAGGCGATTCAAATGGTGCATTTCTGAAGTCTCGGGATTCTCCCCTTGGTATTTAACTATATTGTTTTCCCTTTTCATGGGTGGTAAAAAACTCTTGGTCTTCTGTAGCCTACATGTCTCCATTGAAATGTTTTGACTTGGGTGGTTGTATTTCATGGTAATCTTATACCGGAAATTTGAGTAAGTGTTGTATCTGAAGTACCAATAGCATTATATGATCTGAAAATTTTGGTAATATCAGTGTGACTAAAAAGTGTCATACTTGACTGAAGTTTTTCTCAGGTATATAAGCATTTCCTCTTCTTGGATTATTGCAATCATGAAGTCCTTTGTGAACTTCTGATGTTTTATATCTGTGGAAGATTTTATAATATTTTCTTGGTACAGTCTTGGTTTGTTCTCAACTTTAGAGTGCTTGTATCTTCAGAAAAATGTTGCACTTGGTCCCTTGACGTTTGAGGCTCTCTCAAAATTTGGTCTAGATTGTCATGTTTTAGATCAGAAGGAGAAGCAAATCTGCCATTTAACGGCTATGTGCTAAACTAATTTTTCTTGCGAGTTCTTTTAGAAACTCGTGTACAACTATGATTTTTTTTTCTTCCGATTAAATGGTTGTTCGACCGTGAGATAAAAAGTAAGTCTTGTATGTTGTGGGACTCCACTTGTGTATGAGACAGCTGGAAACGGTTGGCTTGAATGATTTAGCAATCGGAGCAAAGCCTTTTATACGGTTGATGATCATAATGCATTGTAGCTTAGGTTATTCAGAACAAAAAAGACTAAAAAAAGGAGAGAAAAGAGTTGAGGAACCGTCTGATTAAATGTTACCCATAAAATGGCCACGAGTGCTCTAGCGAAGACGTACAAGGGAAATTTAGTTGCGATGAATTATTTAAATTATTTTATCATCATTAATTAATTATTATATTTTTTTTATACCGTTATATTCAAATGATAATTTGGACCAAAAAAGAGCAAGTGCAAAAGCATATGCGGCACTCTCGTAACGAATTTGAACCATCTCATATCATAAATAGTATCATCAATTAATTATTAAAATTTTCTTATATCATTATATTCAAACAATAATTTGGGCAAAAAATAGCAAGTGCGAAAGCATATACGACACTCTTGTAATCAGTGGCGGACCTATATTAAGTACACACCCGCAACTTTAAAAAAAAAAAAAATCATTATATTTGACATTTTTGTTGTATGAGTGACACACCTTGACCTCTCTCACTGAATAATTGCACATTTGGAACTTGGATACCTAGGTTTATCCTTGCTCGTAATAGATTTGTATCATCTCATATCATATAACGTTATGAGAGAGATTTAATAGTGATAATATATACAAATTATTTTATCATACTTTTATGTATATAGCATCACTTTTAGAACCCCACATCACTATTAAATAATTCTCATACCGTTATAATGACATGAGAAAATTCAAATCTCCGACCATCAAGTCAACGTCGGCATTTTGACCAGATCTGTAAAGTACACACTACGGATCAATGGGAGGAGAAAGAAATGAAATGATGGGTAAAGTTGTCAATCTCAATTCTTGTCCGAAAACCTTGAAAAGCCACTCTCTCAACTGTATATATAAGAGAGTTTTTAGGGTAACAACTACGCTGTTGGGCTTCTTCTCTTCTGTTTCAGCCGCCTTGTTGTTAGCTTACATTTTGTTGTCTGAATTAACTTATCTTCTTGTTTCTTTAATTAGAAAGCTCTTTTGTCTAGCCGCCATTAATGGCGGAAATCGCACATAGTTCTTCTTGGGAATCTTATGGTGGTTCCGAAGATTTTATCTGTGCGTATATCAAATCCAGATTTATCCTTTCTGCTTGAGTCTTCTCCTCTATATATCTATGGGGTTGTGCTTCAATGATAATGGATTACTTTTTTATACTTTCCTCTCTTTTTCTTACATCTCTGTTAGCTATTTAAAGAAATTTTTTGCAATACCTTTAAGTTTATTATTTTTTTTTTTGAATTTGGCTTTTGCTCCTTTTTTATTTTTTATATATTTAAGTTAAAGTTAAAGTCGTATAACCTAATTAAAGTTAAAGTCGTATAACATAATTAGCACTCACGACCTCTTGTATAGCATCAAGTGACTTTATTATTAGACTAAAGTACTAGGGGCTTTTGCTTCTCTTCACTTATTCGGCTTTTATTTTCCCTTATTCTTTGTTTTTAAATTTTGTGTTTATATATTTTTTATATTTTTTGCCCCGAGGATGAGGTCTATTCATAGACATCTTAAGACTATTCTTATCAGAGACTCTAAATTATGAATTTTTATTTTACAATTTAAAGACTTTTAACAAAATAGAAACTAAATAAAAAATTATGGTTATTTTTTGGATCTTTAAAAATTTTTCAACTACATTGATTTTTGGGTCTCTATTTTAGAGACTTTATTAATTTTTCAACAGAATATAATTTTGTATTATCTTTTCATGTATTTTAGTACTTTTTTTTTTAATATTTATAAATTTATAATTTTTTTTTTACTAATATTTCAACTTAAAAATTAATTAATTCTAACAATGATTATATTTTAGCAAATATTATATCGTTAACTACATTCGATTACAACAATGCTATTCTTCTCTAACCCGAATATTTGTCATTAAATATGATTTTTCCTCGATGATCTCATTCATTAATTTGTTATTATGAAACAAAATATCTTATCCAAATAAAGGTCTTTGAATTGTATTTTTTTTAAACGATCTCGATCGTCTATTCATTACCATTAATTTGTGGGGATGAGAGATTTCTTTAGATAAGATAGAAATGAACATATGAGATTTAAGTTGAAAATTTAATCTAAAAGCCTTTATTTTGGATGAAAGATTTTATTGATGATAATGAATGGATGATTGAGATCGTTTAGAGAAAATCCAATCTAAAGGCCTTCATTTGGATAAGATATTTTGTTTCATGATAACAAATTAATGAATGAGAACATCGAGGAAAAATCATATCCAATGGCTGCTATTCGGGTTAGAGAAGAATAGTGTTGTTATAATCTAGTGTAGTTAACGACATAATATTTGTCAAAATATAATCGTTGTCGAAATTAATTAATTTTTGAGTTGAAATATTTGTAAAAAAAGTTATGAGTTTATAAGTATTAAATAAAGTACTAAAATAGTACAAAATTAGATTATGTTGAAAAATTAATAATTTTTAAAATAGAGACCCAAAAATCAATGTGGTTGAAAAATTTTTAAAGACCCAAAAAGTAACCATAAATTTTGATTTAATTCTATTTTGTTAAAAGTCTTTAAATTATAAAATAAAAATTCTTAATTTAGAGTCTTTGATAAGAATAGCCTTAGAGGGGCAAAACAAAAAGCATATGTCCTACTTACTTTGATAGCCTTTAAATCACAACTAACAACCAATACTTTTTAAATCCTTAAAATAGACACAAAGTAAAAACTTAAAGTAAATTTCAAGATTGGTTCTTATACAGTTTGTTTATATAGAGGTTCAACATAAAGATTCATAAATGCAAGCTTAATATAGATCAATCTTTTGTTTCCTTGAAAAACTCAAAGTAAATTTCAAGATTTGAAAACTAAAACTCTTATTTCTTGATAGGCTCTTATTTCTTCAAGGTTTCAAAATCCTATTATCACTAAAATTCGAATCACATCTCTTATTTCTTTATTGGACTCTTAAAAATTATAAGTAAATAAAAATTTTGAGTCATTACATCCTCCCATCAAAACAAAAAGTTTCTCCAAAAAAAATTCCTTACCTTGAATCGATGTCAAAGTTCGAAATACTCACATAGAAATCCTTTAGCAACAACAAACATTAGTCACAATAAAGAAGAATATCAAAATATGCGACTAAAACCCAATTCTATTTAGGCTCATGGATATCAAACCTAAATTGTAATACCACCCTATTGTGCCTGCCCTCAATAAAACTAGAATATTCATGCATAAAGATGACAAATCAGAGCATCTAGAATCTCAATAGAATCAGAACTTCAAGTCTTTAAATTAAAAGTTCAAAATAATCGTTAACGTTCAATAACTAGGTAACTAGGTCATGCACATAAGAAAATAAGTTTTAATCTTATCTCTTGAAACAAAAACAAGAAGCCAAACTTGGGTCGTCTCAAGCTCACTTTGTCTACCCCACATATTACATGTAAAGATCTCACATTGAAATCTCACCCTCATAAGGATGGTTATTAAGTACAAGGAATTTTTTCTCGTAATAAACTAGTCTTTTGAGTTGGGCTTTCCTCTTGGGCTTGAGTTATTATATTGGTACTTTCATTGAGAGTAGACTCTCTGTAGGAAAAATTATAAAATTAAGGTGTGGTAAGTGTCATACTGAATACTGTCCGCCAAGTAAAAAGAGCGATCACCGGGTTAGTATTAATAGGCTTGGCACTTAAAGGGGGTGAAATGTAATGATCCCACATTGAAAAAGGAGTTAGCAGAATCAATGCTTCATAAGTGGATTGCCTCAAAAGAACAAGATAAAAGAATCAATAACATGCCAGATGAGTGAGGCAAAGCTTGTTGAATAAATAGCCAAGTACACATAACGCAGAAAAGCATCTCTGCCAGCACTTGAAGCCATAATAAATAATAGGGTTAATACTATTTTTGATCATTTATCTTTAATCTTATTAATATTTTGGTCATTTATTTTCAAAATGAGACATTTCAGTCTCTTATCTTTTAAAGTTGAAACACCGTTAGTCTTATGGCTGATTCCATTATAAAAAAAAAAAAGACTCGTGGTTGACCAAAATACCCCTGCAATTTGGTGGTGGTAGCGGTGGTGGTGGTAGGGGTATTTTGGTCAATTACGTATTTTTTCCTTCTTTTTTTAATGGAATCTGTAATAAAGACTAACGGTGTCCAATTTTAAAAGATAAGAGACTGAAATATCTCATTTTAAAGATAAAAGATCAAAGTATCAATGAGATTAAAGATAAAAGACCAAAAGTAATATTAACCCTAAATAATAATCACTAGTATCGACGCGACTTAACGTAGCTAGGATGGTCACTTGTGAGTAATTGCTCCTCAACGGGCCTAGGATGAATAACTATCAAAAGATATAAATGTACAATCTTATTTACCTTGATATCCTTGAAATCAAAATAAAGAATGAAAACCTTTAAATCTTTAGACTCCAAGCCAAAACACTTCTTAATCAACCAAATTAATCCTCCTCCAACTCACTTTTACGTCCACTATTGACTATACTAACTTGAATGTCGGACACTTCTCTCATAAAAGGGCTGAAGTAATCTTACTTCTGTTTTGTAGGCACTGCAACCAAAATACTAGACCAAGTTAACATACATGTGAATACCCCAAAACCGACATCATCAATAATAATATAATTTCTCATGTCTTAAACTACGGATTAAAGATTTCTTGCTTTAACTATAACCACCTAAAGGAATAAATAATAATATAAACATGATAAGACACTTCAACTTCTAACCAACAAAAGGAAGACACTTCATTACATGTACCTTGACTATTGTGGTTTCTTCTACTTTTTCTCTTATTTATTAAATGCGTTACAACTATAACCATCTATTTTAAATTACAATTTTAAAAAAGGTAGTTAAAATAAATTTTAAATGAATGATTGAGATTCAAAAATAACAAATCTCATGACTCATATTACACTTCATTTAGTAGGTGAGAGAAAAAATAGAGAAAATGATCCAAATCTGTCTAATATGTTTACATTTTCTTCATCCAAAAAAAAAAAAAAAGGTTTAGGGTTACATTTTTTTTTTTTGGTCGGAATGGTTACATTTTTCTTGTCACTATACAACAAGCACCGATTTTTTTCCCACTTGAAGGGTCGAGGGTCTAATTAATTGTCTTCACACTCATATTGTTTACGTTTTGAGTAGGTGAGTCACACATCACTCGTCGGATCGTGATATAGAGTGAACATTTTTTTTTTTTTTTTTGTCAATGATATAGATTGAATATGACTATTTAATTAATGCACATTTATGGGTTGGAAGTCAAAACTCAAGAAACTTTTTTTGGTAAAACACTGCTTAAAATAATTGTATGGGCCAAGTGTGGGTCTTTTCACCAAATAAAAAAAAAAACAAAAAGTATGGGCCTTGAATTATAGGAAAAAAGAAAAAATATTTTATGTTATCTCTTCAATTCTTTTTTGTGTAATAAAATTCATGTACAAGATGTTGAACATTTCATATATATATCACAAAAATTTTATTATATAAGTCCTAATAAATAGAAAAAAAATTTATTGTATAAATAATAATGAATTGGTGAAAAGTTGATACATAAAAATGCTATAAAAAAAAAAATACCGTACCGGACATAGGCCTCATTCCCAAGTGAGTCTCTAAATTTAGATTTCTTAGTTTCCATGGCCGAAATCTCAAGAGCGGTCCCTTCTATAAGTTTACTTTTATAATTAACCAGAGAGATTTCCTTTCCTTCAAATTGAACTACATTATTTTGTTTTTTCCACCATAGATTTATGGATATTATTTTGTTCAAGTAGTTAAGACAAGAAAAAATTAACCAATTTGAAATTTCGAACACTTTCAACTGTTGGAATTTGCTTACTTGGCATTTTTGGTAGGTAATTTATATATTGATTTGTTTGGTGGAAAATCAAAAGAAAAATATTTGTTTCCAAAATGCTAAAGTGTTAATAGTGTAAAATGGTTATAACCCACACTTGAGTTCTATTATTTACAATTTTTTGGACGTAGGCTCCTATATATTGCACCTGTGATGTACACCAGTAGGTTAACTGAGTGTAAAACTCTTCACAAAGAGTTATAAGTTATAGAGTCTAATTTTTCATATATACAATGGATGATTAAGTCATAATTAATCGAATCCAAAATATTATAGAGATTGCTACTTAACTATATTACTCAACTTTTTGAGTACAAGTTAAAAAGTCTTAGACGACTTAGATAGTAACATTTAAGTTAGACATGTACTTGATAGAATGATAAACATCTAAGCAAATTTTATCTGCTTAGCAACAATAGTATTTTTTTTAAATTTTTATACAAAAGAGGTTTACAAGTCAATATTATATCACTCAAAATATAGACAGAATTTATCTCGGAACATCTCACACTTAAATTGAGAATCATACCACTAGACCAAATGGCTAGAGGCTCAGCCACAATAGTTAGCCACTAGGTAATCGATCTGGTCTAGCTTATCGTTAGCTGAACTTCTGTTTTTTTGTAATTTCAAATTAAGTGTTCCTAATATTGTGCATGTGAGTGAGTACTTGGGGCTTATATATCCCATAGCTATGAGTCTGATGTATCTTTTAATACGATGTAAATGATTGACAAAGTGTGCTGAATAATATACACTTCCTCTAATAGTACTTCGGATTCAAGATTAATTAATTGAACATATACGCACATGAAGTTGAATTTATTAGAGAATTCAATTATATCACAGGAATAAATTAAGAATTTTCATATTAATATATATATAAAAAAATTTATATTACTCTATCTAACACTAATTGATTTAGGATGGAACTCCACTAGGGGACAAAATTAAGACCCAATAGTTAGCACAGACACTCATCCATAAAGAGTTTAATATAATAAGTTTTTTTCTTTTAACAAAAAAAAAAGAGTTTTTTTTCAAATTCAAAGTGTAACTATACACACTCTCACCATAATATAACTCTGTCACTGAACTACATATTTCTTAACATAGTATATATATATATATATATATATATCAAAGTTTGACCTTAGTTAACTCTTATTCATTCATATTCAACTCATTTTTGTTTCACGTGTTGACTCTTATTCATTCATACTAGGGCCATCGACACTAGTATGTGATCGTTTACACGTGAAAGAAGGTGTAGAAAATTCAATTCTTCTTATATAAATCAAGAGTAAAAAATCTTTAGGTCTCTCAGATTTTATAAAAGTAATTTTTTTATTTTTTTATTTTTAAAAAGTGATTATTTAGTTCATTTTTGACAAAAAATTGATAAAAAATATTAACTTTTTTGTGATTTTTCTATTTTACTCTTGAACCCATTGTCCCTCTCATGCATGGCATTATGTACCATTTTGGCAGCCATAGAATATCACTGAAAATCAGGAAAAAAAAATTATCAAAAAATTCACAAAATATACATGTCCAAACCAAAACAAAAAAATACAATTTCTACAAAATGACTTCAACATCATCATCCACCATAGTTAGAAAAGAAATAAACAGAACAGTTATCAAGTTAAAAAATATGAGATATTATTGTGGATCAAAAGCAACTGATGCATATCTGAATGGGAAATGTGAGAATCCGTCGCTAATTAGCGAAGGAAATAAGTATTTATCTCAAAAAATAAATGTTACAAATCATAATTTCTTATAAAATGCATTTTACACTCCGTTAACAATATGAACAAGTATTTTTCAACTTAATTTGATGTCTGAGCCATTTTCAGAATGAAAATCGACAAAATCGGGTTTATTTTATTGCTTATCTTTAAATTTTTTCTAAATTCCGTCGCTAATTTTGTCGCTATTTAGTGATGGATTTAGTGAAAGAATTACGACTTTCCATCACTATTCCTTCGCAAATCTATCGGTCATCATTAATCTATCGCGATGTTGCGAGATATTAGTGATAAAATTTAGTTATAATATTTTCCGTTGCAAAGTCGCCACTAATCCGTTACTAATTAGTGACTGAATGTTTTCCTCGCTAAATCTATTGCCACTTAGTGATGAAAAAAATTCGCCGCTAAAATTCGTTGCCCGTTTCAATTTTTCTTGTAGTGGACCACTTCATTTTTTTGTTTTGATTTTAAAAGAGAAAAATCAAAATATCTCATATTTTTTAACTTGATAATTGTTCCATTTATTTATTCTCTAACTGTGGTGGATGATGATGTTGAAGTTATTTTGTAAAAATGTATTTTTTTGTTTTGGTTTGGACAGGTTTATTTTGTGAATTTTTTGTGATTTTTGGTGATATCTCATGACTGTCAAAATAGTGCATAATGTCATGTATGAGAGAGAAAATTGGTCCAAGGGTAAAATAGGAAAATCACAAAAAATTTAACATTTTTCTTCAATTTTCAGTAAAAAATGGACTGAATAATCACTTTTCAAAAGTTGAAGGACCAAAATGTTACTTTTACAAAACTTGAAATACCTAAAGGTTTTTTACTCTATAAATAAATAATTATAAATTTCTAAGACCAATATATAAATTTATGCTTTACCCATCAATTAATTTTAAAATAAAATCTCATGTATTTGAGTCTTTCAATACCATTTTTGTCTTTTTCCACAATCTTTATAGTATATATTAACATTCCATTTCTAAGTTATGTTCTATAGAATATGAATTTGTACTCTTTTATTCTACAATATGATCCACAACTACCTAAATACAAAATTGACAGTTGCAAAACCAAGCTTATCGTGTAGTTGCCTGCTTTGCATTCAATTTCGCATCCTTTTCATTAACTTCTCTTCACTCAGTTTCAGACAGTATCTTGAGAATCTGTAACACCATTTCTGAAATTAAAGCAATTCAATGAACTGCATTAACTCCTTACCATTTCCTCAACCCCCCTCATCACATGGAAAACCCTATCGCCACTAGCTCGGCCTAACCAAAATAATGGCTGCAGCCTACCCTAACAAACTTCTGTAGTAGCCTAATATACTGAACAATTTTTTTTTTTTACCCGTGATTCGAATTTAAAAAATCGAGTTCCACCCAACTCTCGAGTATAAATACTCAACTATTTAACACAACACTTCCTAGTTTCTAGCCCATTGCGTACTTAACAAGTAGAGTCATGGAGGGCGTTGTGCACAGAACGGTTAATGTCAATGGCATAAACATGCATGTAGCTGAGAAGGGTCAAGGTCCAGTAGTCCTCTTCCTCCATGGCTTTCCTGAATTTTGGTATACATGGCGTCATCAGATCACGGCCATGGCCGACTTAGGCTACCGAGCAGTAGCACCGGACCTACGGGGCTACGGCGACACAGATGCGCCACCTTCATTCAGTAGCTACAGCTGCCTCCATGTTGTGGGTGATCTTGTTGCTCTGATACAGTCCCTAGGAGTTGAACAAGTGTTTTTGGTGGCTCATGATTGGGGTGCCATGATTGCATGGTACTTGTGCTTGTTTCGACCTGATTTGCTGAAAGCTTTTGTGACCCTAACTGTTCCTTACCGGCCAAGGCATCCTAAGATGAAGCCGGTTGAGACCATGCGAGCTTTCTTTGGAGAGGAATATTACATGTGCAGATTTCAGGTTCTTTCTGCATACTCGGATAATATCTTAGGCTTCACTATGCTTTATTTGCGTGAATTATCTTTGATATTTGGACTCTTTATAAAAACGTAATAATTTAATTTAAAAGTTTAAATTATTAAAGGGTGAAGTACACCAAATTTCTTATATTTTAGTGAAAATGCACAACACTCCCTATAGTTCAAAAACTCTCTGAACTAGTCCTTGTGATTTTTCAAAAGTGTACAACACCCCTTTACCATTAATAAATCCGATATATTTAACAGAAAGTGTACTTCACAGGGATTAAGGGAGGTTTTGAGTAATTTGTAACGAATTGATTCATTAATAATTATAAAAATTGACCAAAATATTTTTTTTTAAATTAAAAATAAAAATAGTCATCTTTCACAACACCACACCCCCCCCCCCCCCCCCCCCCGCCTCCCACCCACACACACACACACACAACACCATTGTTACACAGACGATTGTCAAAACTCTTCCACATTATTAGACGATTCCTGTATACACGGTTTTCAAGTGCAAACATAAAATATTCATTTTACAGAAATCTATCACTAAACAAGCTCATATATATATATATATATATATATATATATATATTATTTTTTTTATTTTTTTTTATTTTTTTGGTCTAAACAAAAGAGAAAATGACAAAAAAGAGAAATGAAAAAAGATTGAGATTAGTTACGTTTTTTTCACAAAATCCGTTAAATATGACTGTTTTTTTAACGGTAAGGGGTGTTGTGCACTTTTAAAAAACACAGAGACTAGTTCAGAAGATTTTTGAACTATAAAAGAGTGTTGTGTATTTTCGCTAAAGTATAAGAGGTTTGGTGCACTTTACTCAATTATTAAATAATATATATTTTATTAGTTTAATATTTCCAATACGTCTTATCACGTAAAAATAAGACTTGTATTTCCCACAACACTGTAAACTTCACTAGGACTCATGGATGTTACATGAGAAGGATCCCTTGGCTATATATATTGGGTAGCAGTTAATTATAATCAAATTCTTAGACTACATGCATGTTCCATAATATCATATTAAAAAATATTAAGTATTTTCTCATAATATCATATTATTATGAAACAGATTAATTCATTTTTTGTAAATTATTCACATTGTTTATTATAATTTTATTAAAATTATATCATTATTTTATAACTATTTAATTATACTTATAACATATTGTATTATTATGAACGAATTCATTTCCTAGCTAAGAGTAAGTATCCTCTTATTTAAGTTCATATCATTAAAGCAGGATCGGATACTTATTACTATAGGCCGTCCCTGTCTGATTTACACCCTCACACCCAGCTACCCTCTCATTATTTGCAGGTCAGCCAAAAATTTGAAACCCACTTGAACCATGGTGATATTACCTGTAATTAAGTGCATACCCAACCTATTATTGATTCGTCGTGTCAATGCTCAAAGACGATGTGAGATTGAAAAGACTGTATAAATATGGTAGAACAAGACTTTATTCATGGAATAGAAAATTGCCATATAAGGCTATTCTCAATAAAGCCTTTAAAATGTAATTTTTTTTTAATTTGAATATTTTTAAAAACTCAAGTCTCTAAAAATAATACTATTTATAACAAAAGTACATGGGGTTCACTACTTTTGACTTAAAAGATGTCAATATAGAAACCAAGTCTCTATTTTCTTCAACAAATTTGTGAAAAAAATGAAGAGTGAGTCTCTATTTTGATATCTTTTAAGTCAAAAATGGTTTTAACGTATTTTTGTCATAAATAGGATTATTTTTAAAAATTGGAGTTTCTAAAAACACTCAAATTAAAAAAGTTTTGAATTTAAAGCCTCCATTGAGGATGCCCTAATAGCATTGTGTCTTTAAGGATAAAATTTATTACAATGCTGAAATCTCTCATTTACTTATTCAAGTTGCAGTTTTTTGCTTAAGATATCAAATTAATTATAAGTATACACTTTTTAATTATTTAGATTTTCAATTAAGTGATCACTCACATCAAATTAGAGCTCTTTTATCAAAATAGTATTTGGTTCAAATTTCACCACTATCAATCGTTTACTACATGCATTGT
This sequence comes from Ehretia macrophylla, assembly GCA_037974665.1. Taxonomy (NCBI): domain Eukaryota; kingdom Viridiplantae; phylum Streptophyta; class Magnoliopsida; order Boraginales; family Ehretiaceae; genus Ehretia; species Ehretia macrophylla. The sequence goes on from CM075776.1 coordinate 49,640,136, forward strand.
GATATTCAAGTAGGAGATAATATATATGTGTAGTCTATAAGTAGGTGTTGTAAGTATAAGGGATAACATGGGTTAACCACTTTGGGTCAATAGAAAAGAGGTCCAAATAATTATTTCTTATGCCTATAACACAAGTCTCATTTGTGGGCCTCGAGTTCTGGGTCCGGGAGTGTCATAATGGTTTTCAGAGCTAGTCACTAGCGCTAGTACAGAAACTCAGTGTTATGTGAAATAAAGTATTATACAAGAAGGTGGTGAGAACAACCTCTTGAACTCAAATGAGCCACCTTTAGTATTATTTATCATCTGGTTGGTCCTAGGTGCGTGTGCTGGTTAGTCCTGAGTTTGTGTGTGTCCCTGATGAGGACGTCAGACCCTTAACCGCGTTTGTGATATCCCACATCAGTGAGAGATAGTATATGTATAGTTTATAAGTAGATGTTGTGGGTTTAATTAAGGGATAACTTGGATTAACTATTTTGAGCAAGTAATAAAGAAGTTCAAGTAGTTATTTTTTATACCTATAACATAAATCTTGTTTAGGGACCTAAAGTTTTGAGCTCCAAGCATGAGATGCATAGATCATAACTTGCTTACACGAAAACTGTTAATTAAAAGGATGTTTTGGGAGGTTGTGGGGATAATAACAACTCCATCCACCTGCACTATTAGTCTTTACAACTTCATCCACCTGTATCATTCGTGCTAATAAACCCTAGCGAAATTGCGAAAAATTTATTGAGGCAGTTACTTTGTATTCATTCGGTACGTAGTTGTACCTTGACCTAAAGTTCATGTGTCACAGGCCAAATTCAAATTTTCATATTTTTAAAGACAAATTTAAGATTTTTATTTAGTAAGATTCAAAATATACAATTCAATACTTATAATATATAAATAATTTTTTTCAGATGACAAAATTAAATATTGTCTAAAAATACTTTCAAGGTAGATAATTTTTACAAAAATTTGAGACGAGCCTTACTCACTAACACATGGCTCCACTCGTTTGGTCAAAATATATTTTATTATTATTCTTGGTCAAACATTGGCACAATCAAGGACTTGAGGTTCACCCTTTACTCGCATAATCTGGTCATCAATTGTAGTGAACTTCAAACTGTTGGAGATCTCACAAACGAACAAATTCCTCCATTAACAGAGCTCCCTATTATGAGTACAAGACCATGTGCACAAAGTGCACTTCACTGTTTTTTTTTTTTTTTGGAACTTTACGATTTTTTTGGTCAATAAGTAAATTGCATTTTGACCAAAAAAAAGAAAAATAGTCATTTATTGCATTATGAGAGGAGCACATGTGATGCCCACATAGCCCACATAGCCCACCAGTCATCTCACAGTACAATGCACTTTGAAGAGGTTCTGGATCCATTCATCTGTTCACACAACATTTCTGACTCAGCACTTGACCCACGAGAGCAACGCTACATTGCTCTACTTGAGAATTTCCATTAAACAATTACATATGAACTCTTAATTAGATGCTCTTGGCATGGGAAGCAGTGGCCGGTATAGGTGGGTGTTAGTAATAGTTGTAATCTTCACCGACTTTATAAAACATCATAAAATTATTTAAATATGTGGGTAACTTTAGTTTGATAAGTCAATCAATCTTCCTTAAAAACATATTTTTGTATTTAATTTGTTAGTTTGAGGTATTATAATTCTCACTTAACAAAAATTTTAAATTCGTCCTAACAGAAAGTTATGAAACACTACCTCACCGATTACTTGGATTAGAAGTTGACCGCTCAACAATAATGTTTTTTTTAATTATACAACATTGAATTGTCTCACTAGAAATAAATTTGATTATAACATTACGATATTATGAAAGAAATACAACAGTTATGAATTGTTGATACAATTATAATCTAATGATATGAACAGTTTGCAATCGTTATATTTCATCCATAACATTATGATATTATCATCATTGGCCTTCCTAACCACACTTGACATGAACAAACTCGAACAAAATTTCTTATTACATTAATAGTGGACTCTAATTATTGCAGGAACCTGGAGAGATTGAAGCTGAGATTGCAAAATGTGGAACCGCAGCAGTGCTGAAGAAAATCTTTACAGATCGTAAACCTGGACCACCCTGCTTGCCCAAAGAAAATCCCTTTGGAATTCACCCTGACTCTGAAATCAAACTGCCCTCTTGGTTTACAGAAAACGACCTCAAGTGCTATGCTGATAAATTTGAAGAAAAGGGCTTCACTGGAGGATTAAACTATTATCGCGCTCTAGATTTGTACGTATTTTGCGAATTTGGTTGCCCTAATAACATATATAATAATGTTATTAAGGAGATCAATGGTGATAAAGTGATCTTCATACTCAGTGATCTCTGGATCATTTTATCATAATTACGTTCTCACTTTGTTAACATTATAAGAGAGATTAATGCTTATAAATGGATATAGTTATGATAAAATTATCTGCATCATTAGTGTAGATCAAATAACTGTATCTTTACTTTTTTTTGTCATATTGCATCTTAAACTCACTTCACTATCACGGATCTCCCTCATAACAGTATTAGGGATCCAAATCCCCTTTACCTAGGATATAACGTTATGAGAAAGATCAATGGTGTTGAGTGATGATACAGTTATGATGTGGAGATCAAACAATTGTTGTATCTTCACTTTACCACCATTAATCTGCCTCGTAACGTTCAAATCCTTTAACTATAGTCCAATAAACTTCATTGGATGTTTCTAAACTTGTTAATTTTATCTATGCTTGTTGTAGGAATTGGGAGCTAACTGCAGCATGGACAGGAGCACAAGTAAATGTTCCAGTGAAATTCATAGTTGGAGATTTGGACATGGTGTATACCACCCCAGGGATGAAGGAATATGTGCATGGAGGTGGCTTCAAAAAGGATGTTCCTTTATTGGATGAAGTTGTTGTGGTGGAAGGTGTTGGTCACTTCATCAATCAAGAAAGAGCTCAGGAGGTTACCACACACATCCATGATTTCATTAAGAAATTTTGAAAGACTTTACTTGATTAAGCCCACACATGGTTTAGTTTCGTTCTGCATTTGAAACATGTATGAAATGTACACTATGTTTTCCTCTAGGTTATGTTTCGGAGCAGTTTACTTGATTACAAGTCTAGAGTTACCAATCACTGCCAGACAAGGCAACATCTTAAGGGGAAATCCTCCGGTCAGTCGGACTATGTGCCTGTGAGGGCGGAGGTAGGCTCTATACAAGTGTGAAGGTCTAGTATTGCACGGGTTGTGCAGAGTTTACCCCATATTAATATTGCACAGGTCTTACCTCTGGACTAGAATCAACCCGATGTTAAGTGAGACTAAAAAAGCGTGTCAACATTGGGAATCAATGGTAATATTTGTCCTAATATTAAGGATAAACTTCAAATTATGTAAAAGTATAAGGAGAATTAAAATGTATTTTTTTTTTGGTCGAAGGAGAATTAAAATGTTTTACTCATTAACTTTTTCTTCCCCTCCATGAAATTTCAAATTGGAAGGATTACAAAATTATTAGGGACAATTAAAATATTTTTTCCGTTAACTTTTTTTTCCCTTCATAAAATCCCAAATCAGAAGAATTGCAAAATCCTCTCATAAAAGATTTTCAATCCCGTCATAACCTTTTTTTTTTTTTTTAAAAGAAGGATTTGCTAACTCTCCTTTTCTTTTCCTTTCCTTTAGAAAACGCAATCCAAATGCTATGTAAGTGGTTAGAACCAAATTATTCATAGGATTTTCTTAAAGAGATCTCTACAGATTTCTGATCTTATAGGCTTAACATGAGTATTGCATATATGATAAAATATTGAAATTATAAATATAGAAGTATAGAAATGACACTAGACAAAGTATTGCTAAAAAAAGAAAAAAATAATTATTATTCAAAAGAATTTTATAATTGTTCTTTTAACCAAAATACTACATTTCATTACTTGGCCTTTGTAATCATTTTAGATGAATGCCTTTATTTCATTGTTAATTATAGTGGATTTAAAAGATTTGTTAGTTGCTTCTACTCGTGATTCAAGATAATTTCAAGCAATATAATTGAGAGTGACATTTTAAAATTTGCGATTACTCATTCTTTGTGGATATGCAATACCCAAAAAAAAAAAGTTTTCTAGTAATCAATGCTATTTCAGTAACACAAAGGAATATATTTTTTTCACATGTGGTTCTCATACACAATAATTTTTATTATAATTTATTTTGAATACTTTGTAACTCAGTTGTTATAATGTTATTTTTACTATTTATTTTTTACCAATATTTAACACCTATAAAAGCAGAAAAAGGAGAAGGGGCCCTTGGCCGGAGCAAAAAAAAATATAGACGCTAGGAGGAATTCTCATGTTAAGGGCAAGTCTAATAAACTCTTTATTTTTTCTCCATAATAAATAACAAAATTAATAACTCTCTATTTATATAAATTCTCTATTTCAATTTTATTCCAACAACACTATAGTTTTGACTTTATCTTTTTCTTTTCACCTTTCTTTTCCCACTTCCCCTTTTCTTTTCAGCCACCACCGTTGACTTTACTTTCCTTTCCCACTTTTCCTTACCTTTTCAACATATGCTTTGTTGATAGTTTGACATAAACAAAAAAAAAAGAAAAGAAAAAAAAAGGAATAATAGCAAACATGAAATTCTCACTGATTGCAACGAGCAATGGCACCAACTGGCTAGTAATATGACAAGATCATTTGACTAGTTTGTTGGAGTATATTTTTTTAAGTTGACTCTCTACTTTGGCTAGGCTAAAAAGTCAAAAGTAGAGAACTTGTTGAACTTATTCTTCATTATGTTGAGGGGTCTAGTTCAATTTGCAGCCAACCATGCACATGTTTTTTGGATGACGTGCTTCGTCAATTGAGTTCCCACGTCATTCAAAAACCATGCACATGCTATAGACATTAACATCAATAGTTCGAAAGATATAGATGGTGTCACGCCTAGAGCCAAGAATTCGAAAGAATATAAGCTACCACTGCAAACATGAAATAAGAATCCGTGAGAAGAAAACCAAAGGAAAAGTAAAAGAGCAACAAAAGATGAGAAAGAAACAAGCACAAATGCACAATTGAAAAGGGGAAAGATGTGTTTCAGTACATTGCAAATCCAGTTCAACCAAGATTTACAAAACAAACTCAATACTTCAGCAAGAGATACAACATTTCTCCTTCACCGGTATCTGACAGTTGCGTGGTAAACCCCCTTGTAGAAAGGCAGAAAATCAAGAGGAACCACGCCAAAAACGTAGCTTGATTAGATATTAATTTATATAAAAACAGCATGAGACAAGGGCTCAACTTGTTTAAGTCAATCAACACTGAAAGTATCAAGAATCATCCGCAAGCACCTAGTGCTAGCAGCAACAGATGTCCTTGATGGATCTGCGCAGCTCTTGATCTTATAAAAGCTCAATCCAAACGTTCCATCTGCAATCAGATACCAAGTTACAGAAGTAATATGATTAGTACTTTTCACGATTAAAATAAACTACCAGGGGTTAATCTATTACACAGCCTCCCTCCCCTAGGCCAAAAGGAAAAAGAAAGGATGAGGAAGAATACACAGGAACTATAACTGCTGAAGGATCTGTATAGTGACAGACCACTGTTATTAACTGAAACATCGTTACATATGTCTCTATAGCAATTAGCAAATCATATAAGTAATAGTCAATGTTAGTCATCTATCTACAGAAGTCTCAATATTTATATAGTGCCTCCCGTATTAGGATATAGAAGATTCAGAGAAGCAAAATCAAGAAATCGATAATTGCAATACCTTCCATAGGCCATCATTAAGATAATGCATGTTATCCACACCAATTCCTTTGTTGATTTTCCTTCTGCAATGACAAGAATGTCAATATTGCCCAAGTTAGAGGAAGACAAAAATCACACAACCACATACACGCACACCCAAAGGAAAACATCGCTCGCATTGATAGAAAAGATTAACTGGTTAGTTACAAGATCCTGACCAGAAAATGAAAAGCATTGCCATGAAATAGTTACTTAGCATATAAATCGCTAATCAAATTCAAATAGTAGTAGCATCCTTCATGTACTTTAGATAGTATATCACCTCTAGTAAATACATCTGAGCACACAAGAAACAACTAGGTAGAAGTTAAATGAAACATAACAGCGGGAGATTCACTGCTATCTAATGCAGACTCCAGGATTTGACATCCCATATGAAACTATTATTGTCTAATCACAATGGTTTTCTTCTTTGAGAATCCAAGATAACAGGAAATAATTGTGAAGACTGGATGAGTGGCTTACATGTCTTTTGCTGACATTTTTGTGAAGCCAATAGCAAGAGCATGTTGTTTCCCTTCAGCCATAATTGCCTGATAATGTAAGCAAATTTTCTTTAATATAAAAGAGAGAGAGAAAGAGATGTGTTTAATCTTCAAAGTTTACTTGTTATCCTAGGAGAAATAAAGAGATGAATAATGGCCACCTAATCTAAATTGGGTATTATAGGAAGGATACAAAAAATATATTGTAGTAAAAAGGAACTTAAATTTATATCTCATAAGACGAACGATATGCTTTTTGGATGAGAAGGAGGTAGCATTAAAATAGCTATAGAGGACCTGTATTACCACATACAATGTATCCAATTAGTTATTTAACTTTTGCATAATTCATTACCACAGGTGTTTCAGCTTCCACTTCATCATCCAAGGCACCACCAGGAGAAGTAAGCCCAGGACACATGATGTTGGCACCAGCAAGGACAAATTTTATCGCTCCCCTGTCAACTTGTAGCTTTTTCATTATATTCGGATCTGCAGAAAATGTAATGTAAGCAATAAATCAACAATCCAGACTAGATAAATTGCGACATCTGAGATTGTCCATTTTATAGTTTCTACTTTGTTGGCTAATTGCATATAAGAGGAAAACGGAATGAACCTATGAGATTTTATCTAATCATCATCAAATTATGTTTCTGTAGTGCCATTTTCTTTCATATGCAGTTAAATTAGTACGTGCATTTTCAGTAATTTCCCCAGTGTTGGTTACTTAAACCGTTCTTTGTTCCCACCGCCAGCTAACTGATCATCCTAAGATCTAATTAAGAACTTCATTATGGGTGTAATGACTTACTGGTTCCAATGGAAAAGTGTTAATTAAATGTTTGAAAGCTATAGTTCCAGAACTTAAATGACATGCGTAGAAGTCACAGTGCTAGTTGTCAAGGACCTAAGAGTGAATCTCATGGAATATATGCATTACAAGCAGTAATCTCTCAGGAGATGATGTAACTAAGTTAGGGATATTTACTTACATTGATGAAGAAGCCGTAAAGTAGGCATATATGGTCCATCACGCACATTGAAAAATAGGGGAACATTATTCACCACAACTAGATTCAGATGATTTGGACTAAAGAAAAAGAAACAAAGAAACAGAAAAGAAAACAGCAAATCAGAACCATCACTAGGTATAGGCGAGAAAATTAAAACAATAGCATAATACAAAAGAGTCAAGCTGTGTAATCAAGTATGACCATTTTACAACAATTAGAGGAGATTTCTTTGGAAGCAAATCATCTAGCACTGGTTCAAGTCCTGGGTACTGCAACCACAAATCAATTGAAATTAGATATATGTCTCATCTAACCTTAAAAAATGATCATACCATCATATAAGAGGCACCAGAAGTGAAGAAAAGCAAATGAACGGCAGTAAGTACAACCTGTTCTGCAATACTTTGCCGAATTCTGCGTTGGACAGACGCCTTAACTTGATTTTGTCCAGTAACTTCTTCAGATGAAAACCTGCATATGATATGTAGAAAGAACTGCAAAGCTTTACAATTCTTTCAGGTGGAATTGGCAGCAAAGAAACAGAACTTGAATCCTTAACGTACTACATTTCCAAAATATATTGTCTCAACCACATTCAGGCAAATACAGGAATCATTGTAATCTATTTTATTACCCTGATAAGTCAAATAAAATACAATATGATGCTGGTAGTACAGAGGTATTTCTGTCACTCTGGTGAAGTTTTCTACTCTTAAGACATTCGTCTACATGAACAATAATCGATATAATTTGATCCTCAAATGCAGTACGAAACTGTACAAAAGGTATTCCTCAGAATATTATTCATTATTTTCCGTTAGAAGTTGAAAACCTTCAAAGAATTTGGCACCTGGGCTGAGAGGGTACACTTTAAAGAAAAAGATCTTAGAACAAAGACCTTCTCCTGGTACAACATATTAAGGAAGATCTTGAAAAGTGGAGGTACGTGCATGTCATGCAACACCTGGTCCCAGGAGGAGTAGAACATATCAGCTCTAGGAAGTTAGATGACAACTACAATGGACATCATCGTATCAAAATAAAGTTAAAGAAAGGTGCCATATATTGTTGGAGTGATGACAGTCAAACAACCACATAATGATGGACTTTCACCATCTCATTGCATAGCGTGACTGCATCATGGACTTTAAGACATGGCTCGGTGGTTCCACGTCATACAACATATACGCTCTTGAGAAAAAATCAGTAGAACATGTGCACAAATGCATGAAAGCTGATTTTAATGAACACTCTTAGCGAGGTTCACTCCAACAGAGGTAGATCCCTTAACACTTCACGTACGTAATCAAATTCTTAATACCTGTTTTATGGGAATTTCCCACTCCCCAAATCAACAATCCATCAACAATTTTACAGTTATCCCAATGACTTCAAAAGGAAACCTCAAAATCCACAGGTTAGCAGTATCTTCGACTAAACTTTGCAATACAATTCGAGACATTCGGCCCCCCAAGGACTCCAAAAGACTCCACCTCACAAGCATGAAGCAGATCCTCGCCCGACCTCACAAATTTGATTAAAACGTATCTAGGCTCCCTTCTTGGTCCCAGTCAGCCAGAAAAAAGTGGCAGAAACAAGTAGCTGACCAATCAATTTCGCCACTTGATTTTTAGTTGTGTGATGTAAACAGTCCTTGGGACCAAACATACAAGAACATTCATTTATTATCAAGAAACACTCTACATGCTAAGTTACTTTAGGTTAGCTTATACAAAAGCCAAGCACAAAACAGAAACCATAGCTGCAAACTATACATCTATCACCATTTTCCTCTATTTAGGTTTGAATGTATATAGACCCACATAACTACAACAACATATTCATGAATATCAATATATGCCCACAATTCTATAAACCAAGAACCATGATAGAAAAGGATGTTTATTAAAATTATTCAATGCACGAAACTGCTGGTATACGGTATATGGGTTAAGGTTCCGGGATTCCTCCGATGAAAATAGTTAAAAAAAGACTACTTGCAAACATGATGATAATTATAAATAAATAAATAAACCCAAAGAACAACATCACTGTGAATTAAAAAATAAATAAATAAATAAATACCCAAAATGAGAAAACTCACTTCTTGAACATGTTTCTAATGAGGGGTCGAAGAGAGAGAGAGTAGGGTTTAAGCAGATGGGTTGAGTAGTAGTGGATCAATTTGAATTGAAAAGCTTAATAAGATTTGTGGGATTTTTGTGGAGTATGAGATTGTGTTTATAAAATTAAATCTATTTTTGGGTAACTGATGTCTTCGACGAAAATATAGAGATTTACTGCGTAATAAGGAAGCCAAGCAGGAGCCCTGCGAGACCCGAGGGTCGCCTAGCGTGGTAATATTTGACAAATTTGGTTCGAAACTCTTTAGCTGTTATTAGATTTACACCGATGTATTTGGAATGAAGGGGTAAAGTTTAATAAATGAGATAAGATTATTAAATTATGTTTGAATTGAATAATTTAAAGAAATAAGAATATCATAAAAGATGATGGGTGAATTGGATAATTTGAAAAAATTAGAGTATTATAAATAATTATGGGTGTCTTTTGTTTAGATTAAGAATAAAATAAAAGGGATGAATAAATTTTAAGTGTAAAATAATTTTTATAGAGGAGTTAGAATTTCTCTCTTTCTTTTTATCCCAAATTGAAAAGAAAAAAAAAATGAGTTTTAAAGGGATTGCTTTGATCTCTCTACTTCCTTTCTCTTTAAAAAACTTCTAAAATAAACAAAGGAGAGAATTTTTCAATTTTCCCCTTACGTCTCTTTCTCCATTCCCTTCAATCAAAACAGACTATTAATTAATTTAAAATATGTGTTGGAACGTATGCTGTAATTGTGAATTTATTAGTTGATGGTCGAACACTGTCGAATCCAATCAATAAGGTTTCGCTAATTGAGTTTCTTACATTAAAAAAAAAAAAGGAAGCCAAGCAGGTGTTCTACACTTTACGATAAATCATTTTTTTCTTTGTGTGTGTGGGTTTTTTTCTGATTTTATTTTTATCATGTGAGTAGTAGGATTGTCTAGATTATGCACATATTTTCTTTTTTCTTTTTGTTTTTGGGTCAAAGGATTAGGCAAAATTGAAAGAGAGGACATTTTGTTGTTCTTTAATTTGTACTGTAACACACTTAATATGAAAGGCGCGTAGTATAGTTCTATATCGATTTATTGGCAATTATGAGTATGGTAGGAGAGAATAATGATCTAAACTTTGTTCGTTTAACTTTATTAGAAGTAACGAAACAATTAGTTCAAACTGGAGTTTGGGGAATATATTTGTATAGCTTCACTTTGGTTTTGGTAGGATAGTGTAAATGATTTTTGTTGAATTTCAATTAATACTTTGTTTATTTAGGGTTGGATTATGATAGGAATGATAATGAGACAATTTTGAAGCGAAAGAACCTATCCTCATATTCAGTCCTGCCACTTAAAAAGTCCCCCCAACATTCGTCTTTCTGCATTATATGGCTCCTCTCTCGCTCTTTCCTAGTCCCCAAATCTCCGCAGTGAATGGGGATTACCCACAGATTTTTTTATTTTTCTTTAAATCTTATGGTATTAAATTTAATTTGAACCTTGTAACTTCAAAATATAAATTAAAATTAGGGTGAAGTGCATCAGACCCCCTTATACTTTAGCGAAAATGCATAACACCCCCCTATAGTTTAAAACCCCCCTGAGTTAGTTCTTATAGTTTTTCAAAAGTGCACAACACCCCCCTACCATTAAATTTAACGGAGAGTGTACTTCACACTCGTTAAGTGATATTTTTTTTTTATTTTTAACAAATTTATTCATTAAATAATTATATGAATTGTCCAAATTACCTTTTTTTTTTTTTTTGCCTAAACAAAAGAGGAAATGGCAAAAGAGAGAAATGAAAAAAAAATGAGGGTATTTACGTCTTTTTTATAAAATCCATTAAATATGACGAATTTTATAACTGTAGGGGGGTGTTGTGCACTTTTAAAAAATATAGGGACTAGTTTAGGGAGTTTTTGAACTATAGGGGGGTGCTGTGCATTTTCGCTAAAGTATAAGGGGGTATGGTGCACTTCACCCTTAAAATTATAGTAACTATAAATATGCATACATGTTTTAAACAAATGTTAAATATTAATTATATATCGAGTCTTATACTTGCAGTTAAATAGTAAAAATAAATTTACAGTAATTGAATCTTAAACATTTAAAATAATTTCTAACTAAAACCATTGTGTATGAGAACTATATGTGAAAAAATAATATTTCTTTGTGCTATGGGATCGTATTGATTATTATAATTATTTTTAGTTATCGCATGCTACATATAATAGTAATTATCGTATCGTCCTTAATTATGTTAATTGAATCTATTTTAATGTATAACTAGGAACAATTAACAAATTTCTTAAATCCACTTGATTAATAGTAAAATGAAGTTATTTATGTAAAATGATAAAGTGGTCTTGATTAAAAAATATATATAAAATTCTTTTGAATAATCTATTATTTCTACTATATTTTTTTATAATATTTTATCTAATGTAATTTTTTATACTTTTATATTTAGAATTTTAAAATTTTAATATATATGTAAAGCTAAATATACAAAAATAATCACATATATATGCAGGGAGGGAAATGCATATCTCCGCGTCCCGCCTCACCCCGCCCCGCCCCCGTGCATGGATTAAAAGTTAATCCCTACCCCCCACCCCATTCCCCATTTCCTACTCCAATTCCTGCAGCAGTGCGGGGCGAGTACCCACAAAATCTGTCCCCATTGTCATTCCTAATTATGAGTAAATGAATTTTGCTTTGAAATACTAATTTAAGAAATTTGATATGGTTGGCTTATGTTTCACCTTACTTAAGGCTAGTAACTGAAATTAATTAATTAAAAAAAAAAATTATCCATGAACTTTGAGTGTAGTAAGATAATATTTATCTGCTTTCTAACACATTTTTCAATTTTTATATTAGATGTTGATATATATATATTTTGTAGAATAATGGTAGAATTATAGTATATTCATTTTGATTGAAGAGCAAAAGTTTAAACCATAAACTTCTGTGATTTCTCAATCTCTTTCTCTTGACACTTTGGGTTGTTTGAAATATAAATTTTAATGGAAAAAGAATTTTGATCTAAAATGTTACAAATATTTAAATTACACGTGACCACAAAGAAAAAAAAAAATTTACATCGGATAAATATATCTTACCATCATCGAGAACCAAATATCTCAAGAATGGAAAAAGTATAATTACAAATTTGGTAAAAGCAATTGCAATAGATAACAAATAATAAAATTCCGCCTAGGTTGACCAAATATGGTTCGTGTTTAGGTTGTTTGTTACCCTATTCATTTAGACCGATGAACACACTCGCACCCAAAAGTTCGTCATTTATTTTCAAGAAAAACATGAACTCTTTTTATTCGATTACACATTTATTTCATAATGTAAAAAATTAACATAAAAACAACATTAAAAATACAAGTACAGTATAACATATTTAAATTAATAATGTTAAAACTACCTAAATTTTATTATTTTAGTGAGATATTAATTTATAGATAAATTAATAATTATTAATTTATAAAGGTAAATACGTCATTAATGAATTGAAAGTTATAATCAATGAGTTGGGTACTGTCAAAAAATAAATATCAACTATCACTTAAATTTTATCAGTGAAAATGACCCCAATATAGAAGTTTTGAAAATAGATGAGATCAATGACAATATGACAGAACGTTCTCAATATAAAATAACCTCTTAAATTTTCTCAGTAAAAATGATCCCAATGTAGAGATTTTGAGCGTAGATGAGATAAATGACAATATGACAAAGCGTTCTCAAGATTAAGTGATAAAAGAAAACAACCCCATAATTTTTCAGGCACAATACGTAAAAATAAAATTCAGCTAGATTTGAAGTTTTTTTTTTTCATTTCCTAGTTTTGTGTACCTTTTTAATTTCTCGGCCTAGGCTCATTCTGTTATCCTCTTTAAAGTTTGGGCCCTTGGCCTACGTGGTACTGTGGTCGACCCAATTATATGGATTTTTTTGTTACAAACTTTTGTCTTTGACCTACTTTTTGTTTTTTATTTATATTAATGGAAATTGTTCTTTCGAAACAACAAAGAAAGAAAATTAAGAAGCTTGTCAAACTCTTTAAAAAAAATAAGAAGATTAAGGCTCTTTTTTTGTTGTAAAATAATTTGCTGATGAAAAATATTTACAAAAAATTCTATTTTTTAAGGCTCTTTTTTTGTTGTAAAATAATTTGCTGATGAAAAATATTTACAAAAAATTCTATTTTTTTGAAAAATATAATTTTTTTTTATTGTTTAGTTGTCGTGTAAAAAATATTTTTTAGTATTTAGATATTATAGTAAAAAAAATTTTTCACACAGATTTTTTTTATAAAAAGACACACACCCCTCTCCCCACACGGACATGTATATGTATGTAATATAAAATATAAAATAAAAGATAAATGAAATATGAAATGAATATAATAATAAAAATAAAGAATCAAAAGTAAATAAATAACCAAAGTAAATAAAAAATAAAAAAAATAAAGTACATAAAATATTAAATGAATATAGTGATAAAATAAAGAATAAAAATAAATAAAATAACCAAAGTAAATAAAATTAAATTAATCCAAAAATATTTTTTAATTAACTAATTTTTTAATATAATTAAACACTGAAAAATTAAAAATATTTTACGGCAAACAATCGAAGCCTAATAAACAATTGCCATGCATCTGTGAAGTCCATCAGATTCATAGCAATGTGTGCTTTTTATAGAGGCTTAGTGCCCAGATGTACTTGGAGTCAAAGCGGACTTTGGCCTCTTCCATACTTTTCTTAGTATAATTATATCCCGCGTGCATTGAATTGAATAAGAAACCTTGTCCGATCCACTAGCCTCTTCACTGTTCAAAAACATCTTAAAAATAAAATTTAACAATTATAAATTATTTATATTATTTTAATAAAATTATATTTATAATATTTTATAACTGTTATATTTTACTCATAATGTCGTAAATTTATTATCATTCTGGAGGGCACTGCAAATTTTATGTAACATTGGCAACAAACAACATAGCTAATGTTTCTAGTAGGTGTAAAGGTGGGGTAAAGAAGTTATTGCGATCTAACCTACTTTCCTATAGGAGAATGCTAGCTGATCAAAGAAGAGTTCCCCCTCACGTCTTTCTTTCAACAGACAGATAGCACGCAAGTCATGTGAATATCGACCTTTCTAGTTTCCACCAACTAGTAAAATTTTGAGCAACAGCTAGTACAATAACGACAAATTTCAATTATTAAATTTAGATTTAATGACCGCAATTATTGTATGATCTATCAAATTTCAACCTTTAAATTTAAATCTAATGATCAAAATATCTATGTTATGAGAGGCGTGTTGTAAGATAATTCTTATCCAAAAGCGAGAGAGGTGTCGGGATGGAGGAGAAATGATTTTCTTAATAAATTATATCATTATGAATAGATTAAATAATTATAAATTATTCATATTATGTTATTATAATTATAAAATTTACACATAATATTATAATGTTATAAACAAATTCAATTTCCGTAAATGGGGATAAGCAACATAACAACATCAGTTTTCACGTCAAATCTTTGCCGCGGCCCACAGCCACAAATTCATTTTGTTTGTATGGGAGACAGATAACCTTCAAGCTTTTCACCAAACTGCTCATGGAACAAAGATTAGGCTGTCTTCATCGCTGGTGACAAGGACTATTCATTGATTGCACGTGACTTACATATTAAAAAAAGGAGAACTTCTTTTATTAGTACGACATGATATTAATCTATTTACATACAAATAAATTTTATAATAAATAAAATTCACTCGTTATTTCAAAATAATTTTTAATAAAAAAGATGATGATTAATATTCCAAACCATGGATAAGATTTCAACGACTTTAATTACGAAAGGACAGAATTATCTTTGATTAGCACCGAAGCGTTTTATGTTTATACTAGTCTTGTAAAGAGACTCATTTGTCAAATTTAAAGTTGCATTTACATGTTTGGTACTGTTTTTACAATATTTGATATTATTTTTCCATATAATAATAACACTAATGACAATTAATTTAAGAGACTGTCATTTTGAAAAATATTCCTTATTAGCGTACTCTTTTCGTAACCGACACTGTAAGAAAGCCATGTCAATCCAAGCAATGCTAAGACACAAGCGTAGGCATACACACAGAAATCTCGTAAACCTTCGTGATATAAAACAACCATAATAACAAATAGGAGTTGAACCAAAATTTAATTTTGAGAATTAAAATTTAATTAAGAAGATTAATGATAAATAAATATAAAATTTTAAAAGGTTTTAGTATTTTTTTAAAAGAAATTATATATATATATATTAAAACTCGGACCCCCTTTTAATGGGCTAACTCTGCCCCTGATAACAAAAATATTAGGAACTACTTTACTTTTGATTTAATTATATATTTTTTGTTATAAGTATAAGAGGTTGCGAAATTAATTTATTAATAACATTTTTTTAAAATTTATTCAATAGTTTAGACCTCATTTGAATATAAAAAACAAAAGAAAATCCTGTATGAAAACAAAGGCGTTTGCAATACGGTATCACATTACCGGAAATGCTAACGTGGCAGAAAACGGATGATGATATTGATATGGACATGATTTAAAGCTGTACGTACCATCTACTTTGTGCATTCACTAGAACCATCCATAATTTTCTCTCTTAATTTCTTCCACAGTTTCTTCTTCCATGGCTAGCGTGAGCTTCATCCTCGGCATCATAGGTTGGTTTCTCGTCACAAAACTTGAAATGGTTAAGGAAACATTATTGCATAATCCATGATCAATGTTGTATGATAATTTGTTCGATTTGCTGCAGGAAATGTGATCTCTGTACTTATGTTTGCTTCTCCCATGTAAGTCTACCTAGCTAGTCTTTGACAGTAGATAAGGACTTGCAAGCTTTGCATTCTTTTTCTTCACTACTTTTGACGTTTTTATTTATTTATTTGTTTATTTTTTATTACGAGAAATCCCAAAGAAATTTCATCAGACTCACAGTTAAACACAAAGCCTATCGAAATTGACTTTAAAAAACAATTTTGATGTTTTAATCTAGTAATGAAATTATGAACGAAACTAGATATTTGTGCAAACAGTTTGCCTGTACACATTTTCACATCAATGTATTTTTGTACTCAAATTTTCAATATGGATTCTGACAGAGGTGGACTTGCTATAGTACTTGTACTTATTCATAACCATCTCGTAACTTTGAAATCAATTGCATTTCAGAAAGACTTTCAAGAGGGTGATTAAGAACAAATCTACAGAGAATTTTAAAGGGTTGCCATACATAACAACGTTGTTAAGTACAAGTTTGTGGACCTTTTATGGGCTGCTGAAGCCAGGAGGTCTACTTGTGGTCACAGTAAATAGCACTGGAGCTGCTGTACACATAGTCTATGTCGTTCTGTTTCTTATCTATGCTCCAAAGGATGTAAAGGTAATTTTCATCTCTTTCTTTCCATGACTCATTTCTTGTTAAGTACCCGCTTTATACACAGTTTAGTATTTATATATGAGAAATTTATTTTCGTATTTTTCAGCCTAAAATTACTTAAAAACACAAATATCATTAACAAACTCCCAACTCACTCTTTTATTTTGCACTTGAGCTTAGTGGAGGCTACTGTCCTAATTGACTCGTGAATACATTTGTCTATATTATATCATTTATACTATGTAAAATGACTACCCTCATTTAAAGATTTAGAGAGAATTTTGTTTCTATTGATTTACTTGTTTATTGTCCAACACATCAAGTGGTGATCAAACATCATATGCCGTCATGTTTATTCAGGTTAAGTCTTTAAAGATGGTGGCCATACTGGATATTGGCTTTCTTGGGGTGGTAATACTTGTAACTCTTTTAGCTTTGCAAGGTGATACACAGCTGAAACTTGTTGGAATTTTATGCGCGGGATTGACTATTGGCATGTATGCAGCTCCGCTTGCTGTCATGGTAAGCTTAGTGGGTACTTGGGTTGGCTCAAGTAAAAACCAAAAAAATAAATAGAAAATAAAAAGAGAAGGAAAAAAAAAAAGGAGAAAAAAACTTTTTAGTCCCTCAGATTTTAAACAAAGGCCCATCTAATTCCTCATGTTTTTAAAAAGGGCAAACAAGTCCTTCTCGTTAGTTTTACAAACGGTCAAAGGTTGACTTTGGTAATTTTCTGAAATTGCCCTTGGACTTTCTTTTTCTCTCCTCCAGGCAAATTTTGAATGTTGTTGCTGCTGTCTACCAACGGTAAAATAGCCATGTTGGCCAAAGGCTAAAAAAATGGGTGCTTATTTAAGCACCATTTTGGCAGCCAACAAAATTCACAAAAATTTCACCATTTCTCACCAAAAATCACATGTCCAACCAAAAAACAAAAAAAATATACAATAGGTACATTTACATTCTACTCTTATTTCAATAATTTTGAGCCGCGATTTGAACACATTATTCACAATTTCAGCACATTCCAATAACAGCCAAAACAAAATATCTTCAACATCATAATTCACCTCAGTTAGAGAAGAAATAAACAAAACAACAATAAAGTTTAAAAATAACATCATAATTCACCTCAGTTAGAGAATAAATAAACGGAACAATCATAAAATTTAAAAATAGGAGATGTTATTCTGGGTTAAAAGTAAGTGTTTGCATATGTGAATCAAAACACAATCTATTCAAACTTTATTTCTATGACGCAAGATAACGATGCTCATTCAACATATATTATTTGGCCCAACCATTTGCCTCCGACACTAATACATATATCTTGCAAAATTTCTTCATAACCATAACTCGTGGATTCCAAATTAGGAACAAGTGTTTCTTCTCCATTATACAATATATTGAAATGAAACAACATCTACAATACACAACATGTAAAGCATAAGTGCCGAAAATAGTCTAGTCAAAAGTGCAATTTTTTTTTTTTGCAATAATAGAAAAACATCAAACAATATGTTATAATAACACAAATAAAATGCATTTTCACTCATATTATGCCAAAACCCTAAGCTTAAGCCCGAAATCAATATTTGATCACAAACCCTAACCCATAAATTCTACATGCAATTCAATAACTTACAATTTTTCAACCAATAAAGATGTATAGTACATAATAACAAAGCAAAAATACATGCATTATAACTTTTTTAGCTTTTAATCATAAAATCTTAAACCTTAGCTTCAAAACCGTAAATGGAGATAAGGAAAAAAATCGAACCAAGTTAACTTTTATGAACTATATTAATGCCAAACCAAAGCACCCTGCGAAGAAAAATTGTTGCATCGAGCTTGGATACGCGACTTACATGGCTTCTTCTTCCTCTTATTCTCGCGGGTGTGTGTGTTTTTATTCACTGTATGTGTTTTGTGTGTGTATATCGTGTATGTGTATGTGTATGTGTATGTGGTGAGTCTTTTCCCGTGGCTTGGTGTAGACTTAGTGGAGTCCACGTGGCTCCACTAGGTCCACATCTCAGTTTTTTTTTTTTTTTTAAAGGCAGCGAAATGACTAAATTACCCCTCTTCTGTTAAGATGAGGTTGACGAAAGTTAACAGGAGGGACTTGTTTGGCCATTTAAAAACTTGAGGGACTAATTAGGCCTTTTTTCAAAACCTGAGAGATTAAAAAGTTTTTTTCTTGAAAAAAAAGGGATCATACGGTGCATATGATCAACTACAACATTTTAGTTTTTTTGTAACACTTCAATTAAGAAATAAAAAAATTATTACAATATATGTCTTATTGCAAAGATTTTTAATAATTCTAAAAACTAAATTTTTTTGTAACGGTTTTATTTAATTGCAATCCTTAAAAATTCTTTAAGCACTTTTTGTTAATAATTATTCATGAGATACTTTTCGCAACAGCTTGAAAATTATAATTTAATTTCAATCGTTGCTTATTATTTACAAAAAATCGTTGTAATAAAGAATTTACAATTGGATGATAAACCGTTGCGTAATGTCATTTATAATGAATTTTAGTGTTTTTGCAATAGTTTTAACAGATGAAAAATGTGGTAGTTATAACCCAGTTCATTAAACACCCTTCACTCTTCTTTTTTCTTGCACCCTTTCCGGCTGCTAGTAGCTTCAGTAGCGTATTTATTCGCTGGTTATACTTCAGTAGCCTACATATAATTTCATAAACAGAGTAATTTTAAATTGCTCACTTTCTATATCTAATTTTGCAGTTGATAAACGTAATGAATTATTGAAGTGTTCAATCTTGTGTACAGCGAACTGTGGTGAAGATGAGAAGCGTAGAGTACATGCCATTTTTACTTTCTTTTTTTCAATTCCTTAATGGTGGTGTCTGGTTTGCTTATGCTATGCTTGTCAAAGACATCTACATCGCAGTAAGTATTCTTATATCATCTCCTTTTTTCTTGTATCGATTTTGCAGAAATTCATAAAATGCTTCGGTTGTATTTGGTCACGTGACCCCCCATTTGTATATGTTCATTTCGTTTAATGAAATTCCTTCTCTGGCTTAGCCAAAAAAAGAAATTCATAAAATGAGTTGAATAATGATTTCCTTGATTTATTGTCAAACTGTCTTCTAGTAACTAGATTTGATCAACGGGAGGAATCTAGCTCTAACATGCGTGTGGAGCTTCACCCACTCACAAACGAATGGACCATCAGATGTATGAAACAGTTTTCATCAACTGGGTTATAGAAACTAACAGATAAAAAATATTTAATGCAACTAATTTCAACATACTCCAATTACAATAATAGTTCCTAATAATAGTAACCAAAAAATTCAGTTGATTACCGAAACTGATTCCATAAGGCGGCCTCTAAATCCATCTAGTTTTGATTGGTGATATTACTAGCCTCTACACAAAGGCAACAAAATAATAAAATGAGCGAAAGAAGCTCATTAAGGACACCTTGAATAGGGCTCGTGGGTAGTCCAAATATATTGATATAAAACTGTTGTTTGTGTAATCCACATCTTTTTTATGTTGTTTTTATATGATCCTCTAATTGTGGGTTATAAAAATGCTAATTTTGACATGGCTGTATATACATACAGGTGCCTAATGGAATTGGATTCATCTTAGGCTCTGCCCAGTTGATCGTCTACCTCATCTACAAGAACAAGACGACGCCAACAAAATCAATCGAAGAAGGAAAAGAACAACAAAGCTCGACCCACCTTGCCAAGGGGGTTATTGAAATGCAACAGTTTGATGAAAATGATGACTCGAGAACGGATATTCAAAACCTAAAGAAAGGAAAAAGCCTTCCGAATAAGCCATCTCTTGCTCGTGAATACAGCGGCAAAATTATGAAAACTCTTTCAATGAGTCAATATGCTATGAGCTTCTATAATGAGTACAATTTTGACATTGATATTGCAAGAGAAAACATGTAAATATATATATATATATATATATGGCTGTCAAAGTGTATTGATGATCCGCAATGGTGGAATGAATTCGTTAACATTACATTGTGGAGTAAATGATTTAACCTGTGTTTTGTCAAAAGTACATATTACTATTGTGTTTTAAAACCTAGATAACCCTATTGTGTTTTATAAAAGTACCTGAATATCTTATGTGTTTTATAAATAAATTGATTACTCTCTGTGTTTTAAAAACGTAATTAAATGCCTTTTATGTTTTTAAAAACATAACTGAATGTTCTATGTTAAAATGAATAATTTTTCTAATAAAAGCAGGTATTCAATTATGTTTTTAAAAACATAAGGGGTATTCAGTTAAAATTTTAAAACATAGGGGGTAATTAGTTGTGTTTTAAAATATATGGGGTATTCAGCTATTTTTATAAAATATATGGATAATTAGTTACGTTTTAAAATATAGAAATATTTTACACTTTTAACAAATTACAAGAAGGTATTGAGTCGTTTACTTTTACATTGTGTACTCAAAAGGACTTTTTCAGCCTCTTGACATGTTTTTCATGAATTTTTCACCTACACCGCTGCTGGATAGCACCGGACCAAAGAGGGAGAGACAAAGGAGGGAGGCATGGTTGTAGAATATTTCAATTTGTTCACCTTCCTTCATATATAAAATATCGAAAACTTTCCATAAAGATTGAAATTTAATAAAAATTACCTCGACTGACCCTCTGAATGCATTTCTCAAGATCTCTCACGCTTCTTCAACCATTGTGCCGCCATGATTCTTCGAATATTGCTAAAACCTTGTTGTATGTGCAACACCGGCTTCACAATTTTCATTTGATGTTCATTATATTGATTTTTCTTATTTCGCCCTAACGTATCAACACAATTGGATTTGAGGTTGCTCGATAGCCCTTTTCTACCAAATTTCAAAAGCCTTATTCATTTGAATACTCGAAAAATAATGTCTTTCCTCAAATATTTGGCGTATAGTTGGTTAAATTTGTGGTAGAGAGATTTGTGAAGGCCATTTGTTATATGGGTGATAGAGTCAAATTAATGGTTCGATGCTGAGTGGTTTGTGTAGAAATGGGGATATAATATTGGATTAATAGATGGTAACGGAGGTTTTAGGAAGCTTGGGAATACAATGGTTCTTTTTTTTTTTTTTTAATCTCCTAAGGAGGCACAAAGCCGGAAAGAAAATTTACGCTATTACAAGCTTCAGGGAGGATTCCTATTGTCTTTCTCGACGAGTGAACTGAGGGCTTCGTCTGGTAGTCGATCGAGATTGTGGCTGTCAATAGAAAAAGTAAGGCCGAAGTTGGCAATCTAATCTACACACTTGTTTGCTTTTCTATACATATGAGTGATGACATAATTTTGTTGGTGCAAAAATAGTTTCTTACACTCTTCGATGACTGGCATAAGAGGGCTGCATGGAGGAGTTGGTCCATGAATAAGTGAACAAACGACTATGGAATCTGTCTCTATACTGAGCACAACAATACCCAATATGTGAACATGTCTTAATCCTGCTAACAATGCTGTGAATTCTGCCACTATGGTTGTGTGGAGCCAAGATTAATTGCAAACCCAAATTGCCAAGATCCCACACCGTCTCTAAAGAGCCCTCCAGCTAAGCCATGATTTCCCTTCGAGTATCTATCCACATTTAATTTCCATCCCGCATTTAGTTTTCTCCAACTTATAAAGGATAAACGACGAGAAACCCTTGAATGAACTACTTTATTTATCCTCCACGTTTCTTAACTTCCATAGTGTACTTACAGATAACATCAATTTTGTAAAAATCACCCGCTATCACGTGATCCCCCAACAATGTTGCATTTCTCAACGCCAGAGCCACCATAGGGTGATACCAAAAACAATATTCCAACTCATGGTAAAGCATAAGCTACGGTTGCGAAGATTAATTTGCAGCCACTCTTGCCACGACAAAATGAAGAAGGCATGGTGAGAGTTAGCAAAATGATACTTATTCCAAACTAACCTTGCAGTAGGACGAAGTCGTAAAGCATGATCCCAAGCAATCCAATGAATTTTACCAACAGTGCTTGATTTGCTAGTTTTGTAGACCGTAGTCCTAAACCACCATTTTCTTTGGGTTGACAGATTTGATCCCAAGCAATCCAATGAATTTTACGCCGCTCGTCATTAGCACACCAAATGAAGTTCCATATGTCGGTATTCTTCCATAAACGTGTATTTATAATTTATTTTTAATGTTTTCAATGAGATAATTTAACTGTGCCGTAATAATGAACTTTTAAAATTGATATTTTATGTTACCGTGTTATATATATATTTTTAAAATCGCATTTTCAACAATATCACAATATCACAATATCAACTATAGCTAAACTAATAAAACCAATTACTCGCCATGGTGTATTGAATGGGAAAGATTAAAGAATGAAAAGTAAGAAATAAAAAGAAGATGAGAGTGAGAAGAAGAGAGACGATAAAAAAAATGAGTGTGAATAAAGCAAAATAGATAATTTTTCCCTCATGCATAAGATAATATATTGAAAGGTTGATGTTGCAATATTTCAACTAGTAGAGAATAACTAATAGATGGTGTTTAGTGATGGTGTCGAGTCTCTCATTCTGAGCTGAACTAACTTAGAGCATAAGTTATAGAAGTCTATATATTTTTTTTTTCTTTAGAGGGATTATAACCATTAAAGTCGTAAATATATATATTTTTAAATAAATACGTATTAATAACTATAAAGTGCTCAATCTTGTAAGAGATTTTTTTTAAAATTTATTTATTTCTTAAGTGAAGAAATATTATAATGCAACACACATATTGCATAAGAGAATTCATCTAATACATAGTATATAACCACTAGTAATTATGAACCGACCCACATGTGGTGTAAATAAATAATGCTTCATCTAAAATATAGTATACAACTGCTACTAATTACAAAATCAACCATCATGTAGTGGAAATAAGTAATATGTAATTAGTGTTTTGTGGAATTATTTCCTTTTCTTTTTCTTTTTTAGATCTCATTGCCTAGCTTATAAAATTTAAGATACCACAATTTGCTCCATTTGAGGTGATTCTGAACCAAAAGAAAAAGAAAAGAAAAGAAAGAAAAATAAGACAAGTTGTTTGACGAGAAAAATAACAGTGGTGCCTATCTTTAAAAGCGTAATATTGTAATTTTTTATCGTTTGAATATGTGATACTATTAGTCATTTTTTCACTTTTCCATTTAAAATTTGATAGAATAAGTAACAAGTTACATATAATTACGTGATAACTATGTATTTTTTTTGTTAAATTTTAAATAAAAAACTGAAATAGAACCAATAGTATTACATATTCAAAAGATAAATTATTGTAAAGTTGCATATTTAAAAATAGAAATTACTATATCAAACATGCTAAAAATAAATTATCAAATTAGATATTAATATAAAAGTAAAAGAAGAAATCAATTTCCTTCCCTTCCAATTCCGTCAGTTTAAATGCACGGTGAAGTCGAGATTGACTCATCACCCATCGACCCACCCGTGACGGCGTCATATTAATCAAACGGTGCACGCGCTTCTTTGTCCTAAATATATCTCTCATCGGTCAACAAAAACATATATTTAAAAAGCAGTAAAAAGAAAAAAAATTCAAAAACTTCATTCGAATTCGATAGCCTGCAAAAAAAGCTATACAATCTCTCTCTCTCTCTACAGTGTTGGTTCGATCAGATCTGTTCGATTCGAACTCGAGAAGAGGGCATCGTCGGGTTGTTATTGCTCTATCCGCGTTTGACTTGCCGAGTCAACTCGCTCTCCTGTCGTTGACTCGAACACACACACACACATAGAAAATGGAGAATCTGATCTCGTTGGTGAACAGATTGCAACAAGCTTGCACGACGTTAGGCGATTTCGGCGAAGACACCAATTTGCCCACTCTTTGGGACGCTTTGCCTTCCATCGCCGTCGTCGGTGGTCAGGTATATATATATGTTATATATACATATATGTTGTATGTTTTTTCTTGAAGTTCTTGATTTTTTTGGTTTTGTTTTTCCCTAAAAAGTTTAGCTGAAAAAAGCTACTAATGAACTTGATTGATTATTAGTCTGTTAGGGTTTCAAGTGACTTTTAAGTTCATATGTGCTCGTGAATTTAATTTAGTTATTTGCTGTTGTTTGATTCCTGATGCACTGGACTTCTTGATTTGACCGCGCCATGCACGCACACACGTATTTCAGCGGGGGGACTCGTGCTGGGGAGCTGTAATTTTCGATGATGTGTAACTTATCGGTTGGTTCTAGTCCCGTATTTGGCTTGAATTGCATAGTAATATGTACACATAGTGTTGTGTGTATCGATATTACTGTAGAAAGAAGGATGGGGCTTTATGTTGGGTTTACTGTTGTTGCACCTGGAGCTTAGAATGTGAGCGCTTAGGTTGGGCATGTTTGCAAGTATTCGTAGCTAGGATTTGAGATAAACTAATTTGAATGCCAATATAGTTTCCCAATCTTCAAAGAACAACTCAACTTTAGAATAGTTCTAATGTTACCCCACTTTTTAGTTTTGTTCTGTGTTTTGGAAAAAGGAGGAGCTATTCAATTATAGCTTGTGTAGATGTATGAAAAATTTGAAATGTATGAATCTTTGGAAGCAATTGCAATGCATCATACATGCTTGCTATATTATGGGAAGCATCACTTGCCATCGTAGCAGAGGTGAAAACTGGTTGATTGATCTTAACACTAGCTAGTTTCGCCACGAAGGAGGTCAAAAGTCTACAATTGATCTTAACACTAGCTAGTTTCGCCACGAAGGAGGTCAAAAGTCTACACTACAAGTTTTCTAATTGGAAATGGACAATTGTGAAGTCTTTATGTTTCTGATTTGACATTTATTAAGTGAGCTCCAGTTACTTGGGAATTACTCATTTGTTATGAAGTCTTTATGTTTCTGAGTCTGACATTTATTAAGTGAGCTCCAGTTACTAGATGTTAGTGATATAGTCTTAGTTTGGGTCACTTTATCTACTCTCTGCTCACAGTATGCTGAAACCTCATCTCTCCCTCTCTATCTCTCTTTCTCTCGTCTGTTCTCGTTTTGGGCATCATGCTGCTGCATTTCTATAAATGCATCAAAGTTGAGGACTAGCTATAATTCAAGCACTTCTTGTTGGTATTCCTGAATTACTTGAGCTTATTCATACTGATTTGTGGCATGAGTGGTATATGTTCTGTTCCCCTATATGAGATTTACTGATCTGCACTCAGTGTACTAAAAGGGAGGCAAGGCGCACCCTCAGCGCCTTAACAGGCTAAGGCGAGGCGATTTCAGCAAGGCGCACCTAGGTGCTGCGCCTTTGTATATTTATTTATTTTGCCAATAAATTTTCTTTTTTATTCGTCAGTATGTGTGCAAAGTACTTGATTATACCTTGACTTCTAGATATTTCTAAGTCAAACCCAAAAAAAGAAAAAGAAGACAGAAGAAGAAACGATAGAAGAAGAAAAAGAAGACAAAAGCATCTAGTCATGATGCTTAGATGATGTTGATGATATATAATGTAATGCTTTTTGATGAATATATATATCTTCTTTGATTTCATAGCTTATTGTTCATAATATAAGAAATGCGCCTCACTTTGCTAAGGCGTGCGCTTTCGCCTTGCGCCTTGTGCCTTGTGCCTGAGGCGCTAGGTGCCTTACGCCTTTTTATACACTGTCTGCACTGGACTCATGTTTACTCAAACCCGGACATTCATATTTGAATCTATAGTTTCGGTTACTCAGAGCATGTATCTCTGCTGTTATTTATGTTTGTTGTGTGCCTTCAACTGTATTTTTTCTTTTTCTTGGTTAACTTGAAGCAAAATTTTCGGGTAGACTTATCCTCGTAAATTGCCATTCTACATTATACAATTTGTATGACAACTTTTAATGGCCTGTAGAGCTCTGGGAAGTCTTCGGTGCTTGAGAGCATTGTTGGAAAGGACTTTTTACCTCGTGGATCTGGTAAGTAGGAACCCTTATACTTGTTTCAAACTCATTATTTCACTTGTGTTTCTGTTTTTCTTAACAAATTTAACAATGATGATTTACATTTGAGCATTGAAATATTGAACTGATGTTTATATATCAAATGCAGGTATTGTTACTCGGCGTCCTCTTGTGCTTCAGCTTAATCGAATTAATGAAGGTAGAGAATATGCTGAGTTTGGACACCTCCCAAGGAAGAAGTTCACTGATTTTGGTAAGTTTTTCTGAAGAAGGGGTTTAATTTTACATATTTTGTCCACTTTCCCTCACATGTTACTTGTCATTGGAAAAGTTTACCATTTCAAGTGCTGGCAATAATTGCACATGTTTTGCCTACTTCAAATTGGGAATGACTGTATTCATTTGTCTCTTTCTGAATTCTTGCTAGTATTGTTAATGGTTCACGAGTTGGTTTCATCTTTATGAAAGTCTCTTTCACTTTCTTCAGGCTAATTTTATTCTGTGTTCCATGCAGCTGCTGTAAGGCAGGAGATCTCTGATGAGACTGATCGAGAGACAGGGCGCACGAAACAGATCTCCAGTGTTCCAATTTATCTTAGTATCTATTCCCCTAATGGTAAGTTGTAGTTGTTAGGCATTAGTGATGCTATGTGTGAATCAGGTCTTGCATTGATTTGTATTTAAGGATGGTGGAGGAAGAGAAATCTAATGAAATCTCTTGGCCTGCAATGATATTCTTGTTGGATTATTTAAGTTTACGAAATTTCTAGTACAAGGGCCTCTCCCTGAGAAAAGAAAATTTGAATGGGGCGATGCATGCATATATATTTAAAAAGAGTTAATATTGACGAACGTGAAATATCAGAAGAAATGGAAAGTGAGAATTAGTAATTTGTGGGACAAAATTCCTATATGAACCGTTTGCATGCAAATTTCTGCACTTTTTGAATAATACTTTAGACATTCCTCTTTTATGATAGCGGTATTGCTTTACCAGGTGATTTGTAGCTTTATGTTTTGCCTCACTTGGAAAGAATCTGAAGTTGACATTGGTGCTTTATCCACTTGTTTTTTATATGGATTATTATTTTTTATTTTTATTTTTATTTGTGTTTTTATTTTTTCCCAACCAGTGATTTTGAAGTATTTGTTTAATACTTCCGTTCCTCCTTTTGGACCCTGCATAGGGTAACTGCAAATAAAGTTCTTGACTGCATCATGTGCATTGTGTCCGAAGGTGATTGATTTATACTTTTCTGATATTCTTTCCTTTTTGTGATTTCTGATAATGGCAGTCGTGAATTTGACTCTGATTGATCTTCCTGGACTTACAAAAGTTGCTGTTGGTGAGTTTATAATCTCTTGATGTTTGTCCATTTTGTTCCCCCGTCTTTTTCTCTCTCAAATGCAGTATTCACAATCAATTGACACCATATCCACTGGACTATTGTAGAGGGTCAACCTGACAGCGTTGTACAGGAGATCGAGAACATGGTTCGTTCATTTATTGAGAAGGTAAATTCTCTTCTTTGGAGGTCTTTGGAAAAAAATCATAGTTAGTGACATTCTGGCAATTCTCAATTTTTCTGGAAAGGAAATTGAAATGCTTCTGCTGTTATCATAAATATGCAACCGTTTTTATGCTTTGACCTCTAGAAATCTGATATAATGCAGAATAATTACTTTATTTAGTAATTTGGTTTGGTGCTTGTGATATGGCATATTTTCAATTTGTGCTCAACTTTTTGACGTTTGCAGCCAAACTGTATAATTCTGGCTATTTCTCCTGCCAACCAAGATCTTGCTACTTCTGATGCAATCAAGATTTCACGTGAAGTAGATCCAAGAGGTTATATTTTCCCATCTCTCTCTCTCTTTCTCCCTCTCCATATATATATATATATATTCCTCTCTCAGAAACAAACACCCTCCTCAGTTGTAAAATATTATTTGCCAAGTAAGACCATGCTATAGTATACAATGGATGTGGACGATTGTCTCATTCAAAGTAATAATTTTTCAGCAATCTCTTCTCTTGATGTTGCTTTTTTACTTTTTATTGTTTATGGTTGCAAGGAGGTTAGATCTCAACTTGTGAATGTCGTCTGCTGTTATATTAATAAGTTGTCGTCCAGTAGAGTGATTAGGATGCAGTGAGTTTTAATTCAACAGTACTTACATGTGTAATTTGTTAAATTGTACTATTTCAGGAGAGAGGACTTTTGGAGTTCTCACAAAAATTGATCTCATGGACAAGGGTACCGATGCTGTTGATGTAAGTTGGTATCTGTGTTTTATTTATCTTGTGGCACTTCATAGTTGTTTGTAATTCTTTTTGGACTTGGATTTACATATATGTCAAAGCCTGAATTAGGAGGAAACAGAATAAATGATATTTGTTCTTCTGTAGTCGCTTTGGGTATGCCGACTGATGTTTGCAATAAATTCCAGATAAGTTTATTAAGTCTAAATTCTTCTTGGTTTACTTCCAATACACTTTTTCTTTCTTTTTGCTGATAGAAGACTTTTCTCTATCTACTTTGAAGTGTAGAACTTTTTGAAGGTCGCTGCCACTTTCGTCCATGTTACCCTACTATGTAGTAACTAGTCATGCTTGTTTAGAGAATAAAACTGATCCTGTCTGCTTTTTCTTTTTTTATTTTATGACCGATATAAATGGACACTTTTTTGTAGGTTAAGTAGAATTTAGAGAAATATTCCTCACTGGGGAAAACTTTGGATCTGGTTGGGTATGGTTGTTTTTCTAAACTTATATTCTATCTACTGAAAGCATATATTTCTGGAATGAATGAGTGAATCATTATAAAATTTTAGATTAAATTTTCAGTCACACTTTATTGGAAAAGCTACTAAAATCCTGCATTAATTACTTAAGTCGGCCTTAATCTTTGCCGTAGTTTCACAAAGTTTCTTTATTTTTGTATGCCGAAACTTCCAACTTCCTTCTGTTTAGTTTCTTCATTTTGCACTGTGCCGTTTATCTTAATTTAAGGATTTTGTCACTTTGGTGGATTTCTAGATCTTGGAAGGAAAGGCCTACAAGCTTCAGTTCCCATGGATTGGTGTTGTTAATCGATCCCAAGCTGATATTAACAAGAACGTTGACATGATTGCTGCTAGGCGCAGAGAACGGGAATATTTTGCCAGCACTCCAGAGTACAAGCACCTAGCTCATAGAATGGGTTCTGAGCATCTTGGAAAAGTGCTTTCTAAAGTAAGCAATTGTTATGCCAGATATATCTCTTCTTATCGAGGTTTTACCATAATGTTGCTTAGACAATTAAATATTCTTTGATGCCAAGAATAGATGTACATGCAGAACATTATTTTTTTAAATGATAGTTCGGCCGGATCAAGGTGTATATGGTTTACAGAAATTTTTAACTTTAAGCTACCTATGTTGTCTTCGATATCTTGTTCTTCAGTCAAGAATGTCTTTTAGTCTCAATGAGTCACAACTGTTTTGAGACCATGTATTTTATTTCACTTCTTTTGATAGTTTATCAGCCAACCTGTCCTTGTTGGTACTGTACACGTGCAGAGTTCTGAAATGTTTTGACCTACTAATTTCTCTATTAATCACTGGAAACTTTACACAAGTTCGATATGATATCTTCTTGGATAATTGTTCACAAAAGAAAGTATACTAACTGATTTTTGTATTATTGGCTCTGGATTGTCAAATGCTAGCATTTGGAGGCTGTCATCAAGTCCCGAATCCCAGGTCTTCAGTCACTTATCAACAAAACTATTATCGAGCTAGAATCTGAGTTGAGCCGACTTGGGAAGCCCATTGCCACTGATGCTGGAGTAAGTATCGTCTTTGCTTTTCTTTTTTTAAAATTTTATTTGGGTTTGCCTAATGTATGACATTTAGTATATAGGAGGGTCACAATGCTTTGATTGGTTTTGATCTGTCTTTCAACTGTCGGGTGGCTGTATTTACACTTTATCATTGTTTATTTGATGATTTAAAAATGTTCTAGCTACTTTGAAAATATGCTCGTAATGTGTTATTATTTGTAACCTTATTCCCAAGTTTTGTAAATGCAGGGAAAGTTGTACATGATTATGGAAATTGTTCGTTATTTTGATGGAATATTCAAAGAGCATCTTGATGGAGTGTACGTATTGTAGAGACTTCCGAGTATTATGATATTGTTTTTTCTCTTAGACATTTTAAATTCCAAGTTTAACCTTTCCTTGTGATTATAAACTCTGCAGGCGGCCAGGTGGTGATAAGATATATAATGTCTTTGATAATCAGCTCCCTGCTGCATTAAAAAGGTTGCAATTCGACAAGCATCTTTCGATGGACAATGTACGAAAGTTGATAACCGAAGCTGATGGATATCAACCTCATCTGATAGCGCCTGAACAAGGATATCGTCGTTTGATTGAATCTACATTGGTTACTATAAAAGGTCCTGCAGAAGCAGCTGTTGATGCGGTATGCATATGGTTATCTCTACTTAAATCAATGTTATTAGCTATTCTTTGCACTTCATTTAAATCATGTGAATGTTCTTCCGTTTCTCACGAGGGTGCATTCCTGCCCGAGCATACATGCTTGAATATAAATTCATGAGGGTGCATACGTGCCTGAGCATACATGCTTGAATATAATTCTTCGTTCCTGTTAAAGAAGAATATGTTGGACTGAAGGATAGTACGTAAATTGTGTAACTTCTACAGCCTTAATAGTTGTTTCTTGTTTACAAGCGCCTGTGATCATGTTTACTGGCAGCTAGACTGGGTTATTTTGGTTGATGATTGTAGGCGCATGAGAGAACTCCTATATTTTCATCACTAGCTTTTGGCTTTCTTCATGGCCTTGAAAGAATATATTAGACTTACATTCTTTCTCTGAATTAAGTAACAATACCGTGTGTTTTTGAAATTATTCTTATCTCCTCTACATTTAGAAGTAGGGAATATTACTCTGAGCTTAGGTTTCATGTTTGTGGGTGTTCAAGAACCAGTTGAAACATCATTTTTTCAACCTTTGTATGTCAGTTTGCTGGTCTTTGCTCCGTCTCAAACATGAGGCCACGCCTGTTTAGGAGGCTTCGGAAACTGTTACTTTTTGTCTCTTTTTTTCTTTTTGGAAGTGTTTGTGGGTGTATGTGTGTAGTACATACAATGTTTTTATATGAATAAAATGCTTTCCCATGATGTCGATCTCTCCTTGAATCTTTCTAACCTTATGGGTGGATCAACTTATGAGGATTTTATTGTGTCTAGGCTGAGTATCTTGTAATGTGTTGTGCTAGCATAGTTTTGTATTTCTTTTCTTCCGTTGGTTTTAGCCTGTAGATACTTGAGTTCACCATCTTCCTTGTTGTTCTCCTTCCGCTGTGAGAGCTCGCTTCAAGCGAATGTTTTCCTAATTATGCTTTTAAATATTCAGAATGTTGGCTTTGATGAGAGCACTTCGTCAAGATCAGTTAAGTCTGTATTTGTGGTGTTGTGAACCTGTATGCTACTTGACTTCTTTACTTTGCAATGATTTCAGGTTCATGCATTACTGAAGGATCTGGTTCACAAGGCGATTAGTGAGACTTCTGTGAGTTACCCTTTTCGGTTTCAATTTTCTGATAAGAGATGGGAGAAAAATAACTAATTTGAACTGCTTATGTGCTAGGATCTCTATGAGGAGAATACCTTAATGTTAAAAAGATATGCTTTAAAATTATTCAATTATATGTCTTTGGGTCTTGGATTTGACAAAATATGCCTCCTATTGCATCCAGGAGCTGAAGCAGTACCCCTCTCTTAAAGTGGAGGTTGCACATGCAGCCATTGAATCATTAGAAAGGCTGAGAGATGAAAGCAAGAAAGCGACCCTACAGCTAGTTGAAATGGAGTGCAGTTATCTCACTGTAGATTTCTTCCGGAAGCTTCCTCAAGATGTTGACAAGGGCGGAAATCCCACACATTCAATTTTTGACAGATATAATGATTCATATCTCCGACGGATTGGTAAGTTATGAATGTTATTGGTGCCTTATACTTGCGTTTAATAACTTCCAAATACAAGTAAAAGTGTCTTCAATATGTCTGCTGCATTGATTGTTTCTGCACTTAGGATCCCGGTGTTCAGGGACCTTATGGGCCAGTTAAACTATTTCTTGTACGAATTTTACACACTGCAACCACACACTCAAGTTTGGTATCTAGCGATGAAATGGCTGTGACGACTTGGGCAAACTGTCTTATGACTTTTAAAAGTGTGGACAGTTGGTTTCAGGAATTTTGCTTTCTGTCAATCGTGATCTTCTGTCTCTCTCTCTATATATATACATGCATACATATGTACATGCATACATATGTACATGCATATATGTATATGTAATACATACTTACATATATACATGTTTATCTGTATATGTGTTATATGGGGTATTATAAGGTCGTATTCTTTACTATCTTTCGAAATATAAGTGTCTTATTACTTCTATTTTTGTATTTAGGAATTCAGATTTTCTTTATTTCTTTATATCACTGCCATGGATTTCTGTGTGATATCAACCAAGTATGAATGACTAAGTTTAAAGAAGATTTTTTGTTTATAAGTTTTATTTTGACTGTAGTTAGTTGTTGGTGGCCTTGCTAAGCGAACAATCCATTCACCTAGTTCTTCGTCTGGTTTGATGTGTATGATATTTTTTTTTTTATGTTAACCATTTTCTTATTTTACTCAAATTCAACATTGTGTTTTTCCTCTCTCAACAGGTTCAAATGTCTTGTCCTATGTTAATATGGTTTGTGCGAGTCTGAGGAACTCCATTCCAAAGTCAATCGTCTACTGTCAAGTCCGTGAGGCCAAACGCAGCTTACTCGATCATTTCTTCACTGAGATGGGAAAAAAGGAGGTAAAATCTTTATCTTTTGATCGGCTTTCACCCTATCAAGTAACTGGAATGTTCAGAGCAAAGAAAAGAGCTATTCTGTTGATGCTTACCTTTTTTCTACGCTCTGCAGGGAAAGCAGTTGGGAACACTGTTGGATGAGGATCCTGCAATAGCACAGCGCCGCGTCTCTTTGGCAAAGAGACTGGAATTATACAG
The DNA here is from genome assembly GCA_037974665.1 of Ehretia macrophylla. Lineage (NCBI taxonomy): Eukaryota > Viridiplantae > Streptophyta > Magnoliopsida > Boraginales > Ehretiaceae > Ehretia > Ehretia macrophylla. The sequence continues at coordinate 49,674,151 of CM075776.1, forward strand.
AGCCGCGCAAGCTGAGATCGACACAGTTGCTTGGTCAAAATAGATGTAGAGATCCTCACTTGCATCATCTTTTGAATGGTAAAGATTGGAATTTTTGTGATAGGAAATGTTGTAATTTTTCAATCTGACACGGTATTCTTTACATTGTATTCTAGTTAAGGGTTGGGGCTTTGTCACCTTTATGGTCATCCTTGTTGGTCGACATGGCAAAATCTTTTGTATACACGTTAAGTTTCTATTCCATGTTTGGACCTAAGCTTTTTGGCAAAGTTGTATACAACATTTTTGTTTTGTTTTTTCTTTTGGGGTCAGAATGGCTTGTCTATTTACTAAAATGGAAAATTCATTGTGCTATATCTTAAATTTATAGAAGAAACAAAGAGGGACTTTTTTACATTATTTGTGATTTCGGGTAGATCAATTTAGCTATTTATGGTTTCTTACGACTTTTTCTATGCTTGAATTTATCATAAACCACGAAATAAAATCTGGCTGTTTTCATGGGAAAAAAGAAAAAGAAAAAAGCAGATGCTTTCATTAAAATGGATATAATTGCACTTCTATTGAAAATCTGCCATCAATATATATATGCCAAATAAACACATTTCTGTCACCTCTAATCATCCTTAGCTTTTCTTTTTCCAACATAGCATTCTTCATAAGCTCTATTTGACTCCGCAATATCATCACCTAGCTGGTGTGGATTGGGAATACTTTTTTTTTGGACGGTAAAAACTTTAGTTTTATTGATAGCACTGTATTCTCAAATACAAAGTAAAAAGCATTGAAAAGCCCTATTGGAGGAACAACCATCCAATTAGAGAAAAGAGGGCCTAGTCTAACACTCTTTGCTACCTAATTTGCAACCTCATTTGTTTGACGACAAATGTGAACAATTGATACACTCTGGGTACCTAGGGAGTAGGACCTTAGCGTCATTCACAAGGTGCTCAATAGAATACCAAAATTAAAAACAAATCCTTTGACCAATTCAAGGCAATGGGATTCAATGGATACTAGAGTTAACTTTTATCTATTCACCATCAGATAGGCTTCTTTAAGTGCAAGGCTTTTAGCTTGGAGAGGATCTAGAGAATTATCAAAAGGATTAAAGAAATACAAGAATAAACTTGGACTTAAAAAAAATAACATTGAAAAAAAACATTCACGTATATAGAAACAGAAAATTGAAGTTACAGTTTGGCCATGGGCTGTTGCAGCAAGAAAAGTCATTATAGTAGCTAATCTCTTTCAGAAATTTAGAAGGCCTCGTTTGATAGATATAGTAAGTAGAACCACAATTATACTTTCACGTAATGAATGTGTAATATCTCACATCGTAGGAGATATGATAAGTGAGTAATTTGTAAGTGAGTATTGTGGGTTTAAATAATAATTTAGGTTAACCATTTGAGCCTCACGTAATTATTTTTAAGCGTATAATATTAGTCTTGCTTGCTAGCCAATATTCTTCATTCAGATCTCAATTGCAGATTTGGGATATGGATTTGGGGTATGACAATAAGTGTAATTGAATATGTACTCAACCACTGGCCATTTTTTCTAGTGATATGGTTATCACTTTAGATGTGAAGGGTCATGAGATCCATTCTTGTATATAACATCCTAAGTGATATAAAATGTCTTAGGGCTCCCTTGAATCGAAAAAAAAATGCACTCATTTATCACATAGATCTCTTCGTGTATTTACAAGAATCATCATATTTAACCAACACAATTTTTCATATATTGTCGAGACTTTTTGCACTTAAAACGAGAATCATACTACTACACCAAATGATCAATGGCTTCATGAATGCTTTTTTTTTTTCATTCACATAGTTATATAATTAAAAGCCATGATAAATTTTAACTCAAATGGTAGTGCCTATTCACAATTAACGTGACCAATTATATTTTGTTTCTTTATGCGACTGTATGGGTTAAATGCTGTATTCTCTATGATAAGAACCGAGTATGAAAATGAGATTGATCTTATTTGGAACAAAATTGCAATTCCCAAACAGTTTTTGCTCGTGGTTGGCTTGCCTTAACCGATTACCTACAAAAAATCGGTTACTTGCTTGGGGTGTTGTGAACGAAGCAAAATGCTTGTTCTGTCAATCTTGAATGAGATTCTCTTGTTAACAAGCTGGCCGCCTTGAGTAGAAACAAATCTTTAAAGTCGGACCTCACCAAAGTTTCTTTTTGTTCTGGCATGTATCATGTTTGGATGGAGCGCAACAATAGGATTCATAAAATGATCGTTAGCATAGAAGAACAACTTATTGAGAAAATCTTTTTGGATGTTAGAGGAAAAATTTGTACTCAACATAATTGTAGAGATATCCTAGAAAATAGTATCTTATGTACAAATTGGAGTATCGTCTTTCACTAAGTTGATACCCAAGTGTTTGTAATATTTTCAGAAGTAGGATGAAACGATTTATTTGTGAGCAAAAGAAAAAAAAAAAGAATAAGTGACTAGCAATTTAGGGGACGTTTGGTTTACGGAATATTATAGAATTTTCGAGAAAGTGAAATTAGGAATGTGTTGATGTTCCCAAAATAAAAAAGATATTCCTGGACATATAACATTTTTTAAAATATAATATTCATGTGATTTACTCAATTTTTATTCAATATGAGGGGGGTGGGAATGCAACATTTCCAAGTTGTGTGAATATTTTTAGAAAAAAAATAAAAAACAAAAATACCCATACTAAAAAGAATTAAAAAATAAAAAATTTAATAAAAAAAATAAAAATAAGAATAAAATAATAAAATAATGAAAAATATAAAAGTAAATAATATATAATTTTAAAACAATAAATAAAAATTTATTAAATTTTGTAAGTTAAGTTAAAATTTTAATTTTAATTTGTATTTAAAATAAGTTTCTTAAACGCTAAATTTAAAATTTTCAAATTAAACTTACATTTAAAAAAGGAAAATGAAAAGTAATTAAAATAAAAGATTTTAAAAATTAAAAAGTTAAATTTATTTTATATGTATAAAGACATGAGACTTTTGTTACTCGTGTATTGACAAAAGTATAAAAAGTATATCATAACTTGTATATATTTTTATTATATTATATTTTATTTTAGTTAAGGGAATTGTTGAAGAATTGCTCAATACTTTTAAAAATGTTGAGTCGAAATCAAATATAATAATATAATATTTTTAAAAATTTGACAAAATATTACCAAACAATTTTATCATGTTCTTAAAATAAAAAATCATTTCGTGAACCAAACAGATGTATAACTCAATCTCTTTCTACCCACACACGAGCACAAGTGAGCGCACACACATATGTATATATACATTCATACATATACAGACATATGTATATATATATTCATACATATACATACACACATATCTATATATATATATATATATATACATATACATACACACACACATATATATATATATATATATGTATATGTATATGTATATATATAATATGTAAGGATTAGGACGGCGCTGAAGTGACAGAGAGGCCTTTCCGGGGCGGCGGGGTTATACACAGGACTAGATACTCATTACATCAATATGCGTGGAGAGAAATAGAAAAGAGAAAGGGAACAAAAGGTACTAAGAGTTATGCTCTACACGTTAATGACTTAGTTGGGTATATATTGTATTTGGATGGTAGACACATCTATATTACTAACTAATTTGGATAAAAATATAATATATTAATTAGATTGATTTGTTGACCTTGCACGTTCTTTTAACATTTTTAAATTATAGTCAGGTTTGTCAGCAGACACTTTCTCTTGCCGTGCTTTTAGCTTTTGTTTTCGTTTAGCACAAAATATATGTCTGGCCTGCGAAGGATAGCAATAAAAATATGCCTACCATTGGAAATGTTTTTTGGAAATGTTTTTGGGGGTGTTACATAGACCAAATTAATAATATAAAAATATTGTCTTATACAGACATTTTAAGAATATTGGTTTTACATAGATGTTCAGTAAATAAGTATAATAGATAAAATTTGAGAAAAGAAAAGAAAATAAAGTTAAATTTATGTCTTTAATTATTGGGATTATCCAATACCGAAATTAAATGTGTGTATGCACTATTTGAACAAAGTATATAAGACTAGGGTTTGAGATTATAAAGCTTCTACTTCTTTCAACAAATTTTCATCCATTTCTCTAAATGAAAAAAGGATGATATTTTTTGATACATGATCATACATCATTCTTTTTTTGACAAAAAAAAATAAAAATACATCATTCTATTCCCTCATCGAGATGCATTGAAGTGTAATTTGAGATACAGTTTTAAACTTTATTAATGCTTGGCCTTGAGTTCATTTTTATGAGCACAAAAAAAATGAGCAAATTCACGAACATTAATGGTTTTTTGTCATACAAATTTATAACAATTAAAAGTTTAATTATTACCGTTTAGCAAGTCAATTTTTCCTCTACCCTCTTGATTTTCTTTATTTTTGGGACTAGCTGGCAAATTCTTTTTTTTTTTTGCAATTCAATATTAATTCATACATATTATTCAATCTTACAGGTGAATGCAAAAATTCTCAAATATATTATATCAAGCATTTTGATATATATATATATATATATGACGAGAAACTCACTCTAAACAAAATTATACGGGATCACTTAAAGTTGTTACCTGAGCTACATTTATGCAACTCGAGAAACAACTTTAAGTTCTAGCATTAGACCCTTAAACGAACTTACAGGTTTGGCACACACACACACACACACACACACATATATATATATATATATATATATATATATTGATGTTTAATTCTTAAAGCCTCAAAGCCAAGATTTTCTACCTCGCTTTCTCTCTCCCTCTCCAGGTAGGATAGGATAGGCTTGTGCAATATTGAACCCTCAATCAAAAGAAAAATGCAGTCTCCCATATGGAAACCCGGAATTCTCATTGTTTTGATCCTCCTGTCTCATCTGTTTGCCGTCGAATCGGCCGTGCGAAACCAAACGTTGCAGAAGAGTGCATCCACCCGTCAGGCATCCGTTAGACACAGCACGAGCAATGGAAGAGTTGGTGCTTCACAGAAGAATAAACCAATTGCTCAGGCATCAACCAAGAAGACGAGCAATGCAAAAATTGCTGCAACAAGTCCACGTGGCTCGAAAAGTTGGAACCAACCTTTGCCAAAGAGTAAATCAACCGTTAAAAAATCAGGTAACAGCGTAAAAAAAGTCAAACTCGGAACCTTTAATTCACGAGCAAACACAGTGGAGATGGAAAAAAAAGAGTTCCTAGATGCACATAACAGGATCAGGTCCCTCCATGGCGAACCACCCTACACTTGGGACCCGAAATTAGAACTCTTCGCCAAGCAATACTTTGCACAGCATTACAATGACTGCAAGCTGGTCCATTCTGGAGGTCCATACGGTGAGAACCTTTTCTGGGGTAGTGGAAACAAATGGAAGGCCTCAGACGCTGTCACAAACTGGGCTGGTGAAAACAAGTATTACAAAGGTGCATCAAACGCATGTCAGGAAGGAAAAATGTGCGGGCATTATACACAGATTGTGTGGAGAGACAGTATTCGATTAGGGTGTGATCGTAGCATATGCAAAACTGGTGACACTTACATCATTTGCGAGTATGATCCACCTGGAAACTACGATGGTGAAAGTCCTTTTGATGCCCACACTTGAAGGTCAAGAATGTCCACCTTTGTGTTACGGAAGATATTTTTCTTTTTCTTTTTCTTTTTCTTTTTTGGTTTCTTGCTTGCTTAAAGAGGCCATAATTAATTTATTTCATTCCTTTTGATCTCCTGGAATTTTCATGTGCTTTCCTGAGATCTATTTTACTGTTAAAAAGTATTGTTAATAAGAAAGAATGTCATTCTTGTTGCTGTGCTTCTCAATTCCCTGATTTTTCATCGATCTCTTTCAAAATCCATCTCTATGTATTATGTGAAAGATGGTTTATGTCAAGCTTTAATTGCTTAAATGTCCTTATAGCTGTCTGTTTAATATCTAAATCAGGTTTGATTAGTGATAAGCATATAAAGACACAATAATTCTTTTCATTCTAAAGACTTTTGCTAAATTTATACTTGGAACAAATTTTTTATAATTTAATTCAGGATCCAAATTTTCATTTCATAATGTAGACACTTTGAATGTGGCAATTAGGGAAGAAAATAAAGCGAGAAAAATGTTAGGACCATGATGATATATTTCGACTAGGCATCTGAATTTCTGAGAGTGCAAGAATTTAGTGGTCAATCAACTTTTTTAACAACATTAGACGACAAGAACTCAGGTCAGAGATGCATCTTCAATCAAAAGAACCATATTGATGATACAAAATAAATTTGGAATTGTTTACATGGTCAGGTCATATTTCGGTCAATTTGTAACGTGCAGATTGGGAGACCTTGTTTGTGGTCGACCAACATGTATAGCGAGACGAGCTGCTTGCAAGACTACAAGTCCTGAGATTATCCTAATGGGATTGATCCGATACTCAAGTCAGATATCTAAGAAATGTTGATTTCGTAGGTATTGGAAACAACATTTCCATTAAAACAAAAGAAAAAAAGAGAGAAAATTTAAGAGCTAAAAAAACGTTATTCTTCTGATGATCATATCTCATAGGGAAATCATTTTCTTATTTTTTCTTCTATTTATTGGATCCTCGTATCGTGTTTTTCACTTGATCATCCACGAAAATGAGAAAGTATTCCATGTAATAGCTACAATAAGGTTTTTTGCATTAAGCTTATAAGAATAAGTAGTGTTCTTAAATTAGGCAAGAGACATAGATAACTTTCTATATATTGTTTAGAGAAATGCTATATACCACCTTGTTTTCATCACCCAAATATCACTTCTTATGTGTATGTTTAGTTGGCATACTAAAAGAAGAAATATAAATTAAAAAGTTTATTATTTTAGCATGCCAACTAAGCATCCATGTAGGAAGTGATATTTGAGTGATAAAAATAGAGTAATATATATCAATGCTCCAAAATGTTTGATATCATTGATGTTGATAGTTGGGTTTGGCCGATCTAGCCACCACAACTTGCTTACTTTAACCCGAACAACCTCAACATCCTTCCTAGAGTTGATCAAGAGGATAGTTTTTTATTGAAAACACTCTAATGGAGGTAAATTCTCTTTTGACTTAATTTGGGATCACATCAGAGATAGAAGTACTTGTATTGACTGGCATCATTTGATTTGGTTCTCCCACAACATCCCCAAGCATATCTTCATTGTTTGGCTCGCCAGTCTTGACCGTCTATCTACTAGATATCATCTTATGTGTTGGGGTACTATTGATAGAGCTACCTGCACTTTCTACCATCTTGGTTGTAAAACACGTGATCACTTCTTCTTCAACTACAGTTTCACAAAACGCATTTAGAAGGTAAGTTTAAGTTTTATATTTTTTTTTTGATGATTCAATTACTTCTTTCCATACAATTCTTATGTTTGCTAATTCTCTTGTAGATAATCATAATCTTAAAAGCTATATGTTTCAACTGATTTTCAGTGTAGTTATGTACCACATCTGGGTCGTGAGAATAGCCGATTTTTATAGGAGAAAGTTATCACGGAAGAGCAAATCTTGATTTTGTTTTCTTCCGTGATGACTTTCTCCTTTTTTTTTTTTTTTTTTTCTTTTGTCAATTGTTAAGAGTACAATACCCACAAAAGACTAACAAATTCATTGGAAAAACAATCAGCCTATACATACGAGATTTGAATCCAAATTCTTTATTCATAAACCTCAAACTTGTTCTTCTTCACAATTGAACATAGTTATTTACAATGAAAAAGTATATCTAGCTACATGCAATATTTGATAACATTTTACAAGTTTTTTAAATATCTTGATAAGTCGAAATTGGCTAATCTGGAGATTCAATAAAAAGGAGCAAAATCAAGTTCTAATCTTTCTTAGTTACTAAGTTCAACTATAGGACGTAATATTTTGATTATTTAAGTGAATGCTCACTGAGGAAAATCAGAAAAATAAGACCAACATTTTTCTTGTTTTTCATGTCGATTGTATTTCTGGAAACATTTTTAGTGAGAGAAAATAGGAACCTAATTGGTATTTTAAATTTCATTATGATTCTTGTTTCTCAATGATCTAATAAAACAACAAAAACAACATAAAAAAAATGTAAATTAACCAAGGACACCGAAGAAATTCTTCTAGACTTTTGAAGAAACATAAAAGTTCTATAGAAAATAATGCTACAATAATAGGTCTATTCACCTCTTTTGGCTAATGAACTCTTGAAAACTGAAGTCAAGAAGCAAGTACACAATTACCACGTCATATATAGAAGTAAATTGGTGTAGCATATTTCCCACTCAGATTTACTCAGATTTAATAGTAGTGAATAGTTCAAATTATTTTCTAATAATTACATCATTAGTTAATTATTATTTGATCTCCTTCCTCGTTACATTATATAACGTTGCGAGGAAATCATCAATCTAGTTTTGCTGGAGACGAAAAAGTGTGGGTCTATTTGGTGGGAAATTCTACAAAACGGGGTGCGGGAAATGGGGTTGTAGCAGGGCGCGACATGTGGCAGTGGGTCCCGCTAGAAGTTAGGCTTTTATAAAGATGATAAAGCAAAATATATTGGTAAATGACAATAGAACCTTTGATTAAATGAATGCGTGAATTTAATGAGTTTTGACTGATTATGATAAACAAACCAATATCAAATTGCCACGTGTCACTGTGTCATGAGTTCAGCTAATTCAAATGAGATAGTCCATTATACCCTTATTTTGTATATTAAAATAATCGGAATACCTTCAATAAACATGATAAATATAATATTGAAATGACCAAAATGGTAAATAATAAAAAAAGAGTTGTATGTAAAAAGACGAAAAAACCCGTCAATAGAAAATTTACATTTCCGTGAAAAGACGAAAATAGCCTAAGGAATGAAAAATTACTAAAATAGGTTTTGAATTTTGCGTGTGTGTGGTATCTTCATAACGTAGAAATTCCAAAATCTAAGAAATATATGTTTGGCATTAGGGTTGTTTTGGGGGAAAAAATAAATAGTGTAAAATCTGAATTTTGACATAATATAAAACAAAACATATAATAATATAGTTACATTGTTACATTTTAATTAGACGATTAGTACATAATATTAGGAAACAATTTCATGATGTGTACGTCACATAAACAACCATTGCATTGTTTGTGTACTGGTTCACAGTCTTGAATCCTAAGCCAACCCATCTTTATCATCTTGGGTAGATCATGCACTTGATAACATAGAATTTTTTGGATGATAGGGTGATATTCCCATATTTTAGTAAATAGTTTGTACAAACTTTGATGACACTCATCTACCTTTGTCTTCGTATCCTTAATAAACACGGCTAGGTTTGCTATCGCTTCTTCTCTTAATGGATTAGCCAAAAAAAGCTTCAAGACCAACAATGTATATTGTGCACCAAAATGACCATAACTTGCCGCTTTGGCCAAACATTGATATCCAAACGTCCCATCCCCGTATGTCCAATAACATTCATGCTACTAAGAAAGCATTTATGGAGTGGGTTCATTATTGTAACAGGCAAAAAAAATCGTAATATTGATATTGTAAAACTTACAACTCCCATTTGGTACAAATACTCTACATTTCCACTTTCCAGTAACCTTTGTTCGAGAACATCCATTCCATTATAGTTATTCCATCATTACGACTCGGGTGTAATGGCGTTAACGTTGGTATGTTCGTATAGGTAATTTGATTCAGCGATATTTTGAAATACCTTGCAACTGTAAAAATAGGTGCCAACATTAGGAAACATGTAACCCATATTAACAAAGTTGCACGTGCGTGTGGATAAAAGATAACCAAAGAGAAATATAATAAAGTATTTTACTTTAATTTTGCATTTACAAGATTAGTTGGCGAAGATGATGCGACACGAGCAAGAATTAGTTCTATTAATTCTTTAGGTAAGCCCTTAAAGTATGAAGCCATAACGTAGTAAGCTAAGAAAAACAATTGCATGAGAGTCTATCGATGCACGTATATACTGTTAGTAAACAGTTATGAGCATTTGGTGTTGGATTGTTGGAGAAATGAAGATGCAAGACTGAGCAAAGTAATTGGTAATCAAAAAGCGTTCCCTAATTTACGTGGTGACCGTAGTAGTTAGATTGTGACTTTTGGTATTCCTGATGACATAATTAATAATATGTCTGGTTGTATTGGTAGAAGTATTTAGTATGATTCTGTTTGTATTGTAAGCAAAAGATTGGCTAATAAATTTAAAGTAATGAATGCAGATGACAATGTTTAAATAATCTTAAATTCAAAACATGGTTAAATAAACAATACAGACACGAAGCATTTTGTGACATCATATTTTTAAAAACGTAGCAATGTTAAAGTATGTTAAGAATTGCAGACAGAACAAAGAAGTCGTAATTAGAGTTATTTTTCTTGTAATCGAGTCCCTGTATATCGTAATTCTTAAAAAAAAAAAAACAATGAAAATAAGGGTGTAAATGTAATTTCATGTGTTGTGAGATTTTTTGTTGCAAGGGTAAATTTGTCATTTCGCTATTTTCTAGATCCATGTCATATTAATCAAGCAAAGGTAGTAAAGTAAATACATGTTCATAAACTTAACGCGTGTTTGCACTTGCTCCTTAAGTTAACAAAGATGTCTGATGTGGGTCCCACGACTTTATTACTTAGAGGGTGATATTGGTAATTTCACGTAAAATTGAAGCAAAAAAAAAATTAAACCAATCGTGAATCACAATCGTCGATTTCATCGACGACCTTGATACTCCTCCCCGTTTTCCCACACTCCGGATTGTAGAAGGTCTCCTATTTGGTCACCAATTGTAGACTTAATTACAGGTTTTTTCGAGTACCTTTTCACTCGGTTTTGCCAAGACCTCGATACTAGTTAATCTCTTCCCACTACTTGAGGTGTGATATACATGAACTAGAAGGATTTTATGCTTTTAAAATTTTTATATTTATGAAATAAACTACTAGTTTATCTTAACAAGATATATAGTAATATAAAATATCAAATTTTTTTAAGAATATCGAAGTGATATTTTATTGTTCATCACCATATATAAAGAAGTAAGATATCTTGAAGTCATTTTCACTTATTAAAACATGCAAGTAAGTAAAAATAATAGTAATTCATATGGTTTATATAAGATGTTTCTACTACATGAAAAATTTTAGAAAGTGTTACAAAATCAACTATAATTCTTGGATCGTAAAGAGGATGGTAATAAAGATTTTTGTGTCACTATAAGTAACTCCTAAGTAATAAAATCATTAAAAATAACTTTACTCCGCTATAGACCCTTTTAGAATTCAAACCAACGAGATCTTGAATTGTTATCATAAAGTTTTTTCACCTAAGATCTCTTGAAAATAAAACATAACTTCCCATCCTTTATACTACTTTATATATGTGAAAATGATTAGAGTTCGAAAATTCGCATAATTCTTGTAGAACAATTAGTTTATTCTTCTCTCATGACAAACTTAGAATCTAGAAGTTAGAAAGAGTTCTTTTATTATTATTATTATTATTATTTTTTTGTTTTTGTTTTTGTTGTTGTTGAAGCCTAACCATTTACAGGCCAAATGATAGTCCAACACTAGACTATCTTGGAATCTTTTAGAATTTAGAAAGAGTTGTCTTTTCTGTTGTTTTTGGAATTAGAAGCAATAACGTTGGTCCATGAATTAGCTAAATTTGATGACCCAAAAGCAAAAAGAGAAAAAAAGTGCTAATTCGTGGCCACTAAATTTAAAAGCAATATGTTCCAGCAAGCGACTGGATAAGAGCTAGTTAATGGGGGCAGCAAGGAAAATGAGCTCTCATTTCTCTGGTCCAATTCGTTTGATAGGCTTTACAGAAAATCAAGTTGCTTGAAAGTGTTAAGTATGCAAAGCATGTACAAAGTACAAAAAGGATTTAGCTAGCAATTAACGGGGATGCATATTTATATTTGGCTGAGTACTATTTTTTTTTTTTTTTTGCAAAGTAAGTGAAATTGGATTTCCTAAAAGGAAGAAATACAAGAGTTTGTACAAATGAAGAGAGTTGACATCAAGCCAACAAAAGCATAACACGACAATCAATGCCAGAGAAGAAAAAATGATCGACCAGAAATGGCACTTAAATGCCCATAAAACGTATCAACCGAAAATAATGAGCAAAAAAAAAAAAAAAACTAAGTAATAGTCAAGTGAACTCTATTAGAGTATCTCCGATAGGAGACACTATTTACAAAAACATACTATTTTTGATAATTTTTAGAGATTAGGTCTCTAAATTTAGAGTCAAAATATATGGGCCTGCCACTTTTATCAACTTTTTGGCTAAAATAGATGCCCAAAAATTGATTGGGTCTTTATTTTAGCCAAAAAGTTGATAAAAGTGGTGGGCTCCATATATTTTGACTCTAAATTTAGAGACCCGATCTCTAAAAATTGCCAAAATTAGTATGTTTTTGTAAATAGTGTCTCCCATTGAAGATGCTCTATGCAAAATATCTATTGATGCTATTGGTAGTAAACACTACAAGAAATTTCACGTTCAGAGACGACACATTTCTGTCTCCGTTCCGTCTCCAATCTGAAAAAGTAGACAGAACGGAGACGAAAATTGGGCGTCACCTTTCGACCTGCCTCTTTTTTTGAATTTCATCTCCGTTTCGTCTCAAATGAAGACGAAAAGATATTTTGTCACATTTCTGTCTCGCTCATATTTCGTCACATTTCTGTCTCCCTCACATTTCGTCACCTTTCCGTTTCCCTCACATTTCGTCTCCGTTTCGTCTCCCTTATATTTCGTCTCATTTTCGTATCCCTATTATTTCGTATCATTTCCGTTTCTGTTTACATTTCATCTCCGTTCCGTCTCCCTCACTTTTTGTCTCATTTCCATCACATTTTTTAATTTTTTTAAATTTTTTTTTTTATAAATTCGGATAATGTCAAAATTACTATAAAAATTTGAAATTTTTTACCAAAAATTATACTAATTATATATATATATATATATATACTTAAATTTATCACTTATATACTTATATATACAAATATGAATGAAAAACAAAAATAAATTTGATTTTTTTTAAAAAAAACCCTAAACTCATGATAAAACTATAAAAAAATCATATATTTACCTAAATCTATCATTTATACACACACACACACACACACACAAAGGAAAAAAAAACTAAATAAAGCTGAAATTTTAAAATCATGAAAAAACCTACCAAAACTATATATATTTACGTAAATCTATTAGTTATACATACATATATATGACATATATACATAATACATATATAATCCAAACAAACGTGGTAGTATAAAATAAAATTTAAAATCATAATAAAAGAACACTACATACATATATTTGGCATTATATACAAACATATATATAATGAACTAAACCAAAATAAATTCAAAAAGTTAAATAAAAGCAAATAAATTAATTACCTTAAAATGAGGTAAATTAATAGTGAATTCACACTTGAAAGTATGAGTTAAGAGAAAGGGCAAATGGGGTTATGCTCAAAATTTTTTTTTTTTTGAATTTTCCCCCAAAATTCATTTGAGGGAAAATGAAAAAAAGGTTCAAGTGGCTGGATTTTCCAGCCACTTGAACGGTGCCAAGTCGGCACAATTTTTATTTTTTTTTGTATTTTCCCCCAAAATATTTTGGGGGGAAATGAAATAATGGTTCAAGTAGCTGGATTTTCCAGCCACTTGAACCGGTACAAGTCCTTTTCAAAGGACTTGTATGTACTTTTTTTTAAAAAAAAAAAATTTCCCCCCAAAAATATTTTGAAAGGATTTTTGAATTAGTTCAAGTGGCTGTCAGCCACTTGAACCCCATTTTATGGAGACGGACCATCCGTCTCCTAAAAAGAGACGGACCCATTGGGTCCATCTCAATTTTTTGGAGACGGACCCATTGGTCCATCTCATTTTTTTGGAGACGGACCATTGGATCCGTCTCCTTTTTTGGAGATGGAACATTGGTCCGTCTCCTTTTTTGGAGACGGACCAATGGGTTCGTCTCCTTTTGGGAGACGAACCATTGGGTCTGTCTCCTTTTTCGGAGACGGGCCAATGGGTCCGTCTCTTTTTGGTTTTGAGATTTTTTATTTATTTAATTAATATTAATATATTTATTATTTAATTAATAATTTAATTACAAGTTTAGAGTAAAATGTTAATAATACATTAATTATTAATTTAATTTAAATTTTAGATTAAAATAAAGTATTTAATTTATGAGAATTTTTTTGAAAAATGAAGTATTGACTTACTTTAAAAAAATTTATGAAAGAATTAAATTAATAAAGATAACTAGTAATTTATTATTATTAATTTAATTACAAGTTTATAGTAAATTATTAAACAAAATTTAAATTGTCTTTCTACTTGAGACTTTAAAAAAACAATCTTCTCAAGAATTTGTTCCTCAGTATGGGCTTATTTGAAAATCCTTCCATTCTTTTCGGACCAAATGTGGTAAACAGCAGTACAAAACAAGAGCTGAAACATATAACTTTTGATATTCTTGCTATCTGCAATAGAAAGTCCAAAAGTGAGAATAAAGTCAAAGGTAGTTTTTGTTGGTGAGTTACGCACCTATTCAAACTGAAATTACGGGATCATCTCTTATCGTGGATGACATTGCAAATTTTTGTTATTTTTGACGTGTTTTATGTAAGAATATGCTATATATCCACTATGTTTTGCTTTTTTGACAATATATTTTGGGTGTTGCATTTTAGGTTAGTTTTTTTATGTGGTTCCAAAAATTGACATAAATTCTTGTCTTTTTCATTCTGAAAGCATCATTCTCGTTAAAGATTCATGGGTTTGTTGTCATTTTCTTGTTTGTTTCAACTGGCTTTACTAAGGAGATTACCAGAGTTGCTCAAGGTCTGATAAGAACCCCTTGTGTTTGTGGATGTCAAACTGTCACATTGATCTCTCTTCTAACAAGTTGTCTTCAAATTATTTTTTGCCGGGAAAATATTACTACATGCCAAATGGTTCAGATGTTGTTATCTCGACGACAACAAGCATTAATTACTCATCATTAAAGAACTCTTAATTTAAATCGTGCGAGTTTGTTTAATGGTCTAAAGAGTGAGAGAGAGAGCACTATCAGTAGCTAAAGTCTTTTTCGACAATTTTTGACTTTTTTTTTCTGTTTACTATAAAATTAGATGTCTAAATTTTGCCTCGTTATTTCCAGTAAAAATGAATCCAAGGTGTGCTCCCTTTTCTGCATTGCAATGTGGAGAATATTCATCTTAGTGAAGAAAATGTGTTTGGAAGAACCCACTTTCTTAACTTTTCCAAATTTTGCTTGGGTGCAAAGATATGAGGAAGAATGTTTAGATTAGCTTGAAACGAACTCATAAGGAGTTTTGCTCCATTCAGATCAGTTTGTAGACATCAAATTACTTCCAATTGCGAGCTATGCGCGTGTATCTCAATCTCTATTAATTATGACAAAAATTTGAACAATGTGTGTATCTCAATCTCTATTAATTATGACAAAAATTTGAACAATATGACTTACTTTGTAGCATTCGGGTAAAATACAGGAATAATTGTTATTTTTCATAACACATGATTTTATGTGTATTTTTAATATAACATAGGAGAGTGCATGCAATTAATTACCCTTTTCCTTTTAATAATATTGTCCTTTAAGAATGGTAGCTTTCAATACAAATATTTGTGCCTATTTATAAAACTAATATGGTGTCATTCATATTTTGGGGCCGCCTTGTCACTGTAATGAATCAAATAATTCATTTTCCAAAATCTCTAGCTCGGATCGAGCCATCAAATTTGATTTACTTCTCTAAGTGCTATCAAGCAACACTTTTGTTATGCAGGTTAGATAGCATGCAATGACAAGTACTATTTTCATTCCACTACCATATTTTTTATTTATTATAATCAAGGCCGTTTCAAATAATTTGAGGATTTTGGACGATCATCTAAATGGGGGTTTTAATAATTATATTTTTTCTCAATAAAAAAAATTCTAAATTTTCTACTAAAATAATCACTACAGATAATAAAAAAAACACCAAAATTAGAATTATAAAATAATATAATATTACAAGTTAATAAAAAGATAGACCTATATAAAATTTATTTTTCTTACCTTTTGGGATGCAAAATTATTTATTAAATTGTCATAATTAAGTTTATCTAACAATTTTTTTTCAATAGAGAGCTAATCCATTTAATCTTTCTTGGGACATAGATGATCTTAAATAAGTTTTTATTAATTTTAATTTTGAAAAATTTCTTTTTGCAGATGCAACTAAAACTGGCTTTGTTAACAATATTCTATAAGAAACATAAGCATTTAGAAAAGAGTCAACCTTTTTTATATAATTAACTACTTCTAACGGACTACAATTTTCTTTTTGATACATTTCTTTTAACACTTTTAATTCTGAAAATAAATCTAATCCATCTATGTCAAAATGTCCATCATAGCTTAGAAAATCTTCAAGATTCAAGCAACATTGTTTAATAGTATCTTCATCCATTGACTTTAATCTAGTGAAATTGAATAAGAATCCAATTTTTTTTTTCAAATACTTCAAATTGCTCAAATCTAGTTTTAAGTGAAGAAATAATTTGATCAATCATGTAAAGAAAATACTCAATTCTAAATAATTCTTCAAGAGATATTGTTTTATCATCACCAACATCTTCGTCAAATTGTTTCTTTCTATGAATCACACGTTTTTCATGAAATTTAGGTTCTATTTCCATTTCATTTGCAATTTCTTTGGCTGAAATCATAGCAGATACAAACCATTTTCCCTATAATTTTCAAAAAAAGAAACAAGACCCTTAAGAAGATCTATAGCAACATCAATGTGCATATTTTCACTTTAAAAGTTCTTACTAACAGAGTTTACCGCACACAAGATATCATACCAAATAGTCATACCTAATAAAAATTCAAAATCCTCTAGTTCATAGGTTGCTAGACTGTTAGCTTCACTCTTTATTTTAAGATCTTCACTTGTTTCTGCTAGTTCAAACAAAGCATCTCTAATTTTTAGAGCTTGATATCTAATAGCCTTTACACTTTTAATACGACTTTCTCAACGAGTTTGTGATAATGACTTAACCGTTAAATTAGATATGTTATTTTTTAAAATTTTCCGCCGTTTAGGTGAAGAAGAGAATAATGAATATATCCGTTGTAGAACTCTTAAAAATGATATGGCTCTAACACATGAAGTAGCAACATCACAAAGTACTAAATTAAGACTATGACATGCACATGGTGTATACAATGCTCTAGGATTTATATCTAATAACCTTTTCTGCACACCTTGGTGTTTCCCTTTCATGTTAGATCCATTATCATAACCTTGTCCTCTTACATCATTAATATCAAGTTCTAAGTTCTTAATTTCTCCTATAAGTTCATTAAAAAGGCATTTTCCAGAAGTATCTTTCACATTCAAAAATTCTAAAAAGTATTCTTCTATTCTTATTGGACTAAATGAAATATCTACGCACCTTAAAATCATAGACATTTGTTCTTGGTGGCTCAAATCGGGAGTACAATCAAGTATAATTGAATAGTAATTTGCTTCTTTAACATTTTTTAAAATTAAACTTTTACTTTATGTGCCAACACTTGTATTAACTCATTTTGAATATTATGTCCTAAATAATGTTTATGAATTTCACTATTTTGAATACGTCGAACATGTTCTTTCATTATTGGATCAAATTCAATAATCATCTCAATAAAGCTTTAAAAAATTCCATTATTTTCTTGATAAATTTTCTCATTATTCCCACGAAATGCCAAATTATTTTTAACTAAACTTTTTATAAGAGTAATTATTCTTTTTAGGACATTTCTCCAATGTTCTTTCTCTTTATTAAGTATTTCTTCAACATCTTTATCAATTGTTTTGTTCTTTAACAATCTCGATTCTAAATCAAACCAAGCATTAATGTTTACTATATGTTCATTACTTGTTTCATTACTCTTCAGCCTAGCACTTAGATGTTTCCAATCTTTAGTTCCTTCATTACCCAATTGGCTCATCATACTAGATTTTGTACCAAACAATTTACAACAAAAACAATATACTTTATCAAAATATTTTGAACACACTAATCATCTTCTATCATGTTTTTCTCCATTTGACAATTTTCTTATATAATGAGAAGTAGAAGAGTGTCTATAAGTTTCATCTTCTGGAAAATTTATATCACTCACTCTTATTGGACCCTTTTCTACTAATAAGTCTATTAATTTATTATTAAGATTTTCCCATCTTCCCGGATCATAAATACAATCTAAATCATCTTTAAGATTTCTAGTTTTCATGTTCTCTTCATTATTTTCTTGACATTCTTCATCAACCATCACATTATTACACATTTTATTATTACAATTTTCTATGTCTTTTTCTACCATGACTTCATGATCTCCTAAATTATTTAAATTTGATAATTCATTAGTTTCTTTACTTAAGTTACTTTCATCTCTTTTGTTAGTGGTAATAAACTTTTCTAAAGCTCTTCTTTGAGATTTAATTAAACTTTCTATTCTCCTTTTTTTCTTAAGTTTTTCATAACTTGATGTATATTTTCTACTAGACATACTTGCTTCAAATTTAGGTACAACAAAAATAAAAAACTTTACAATAAATTCAATATTAAAAAGAACACAATAATTGCAATGAAAAAAAGAAAAAAAGAAAAACTAAACTATTGCATATAAGAACAATTAATAAATAAAAAAATGAATATAAGTAAAAAAATTAATTATTTCAGTTAAGATATATATAAGTATGTAAACAATATCAAAATTTATCACATAAAAAACAAAAAGAAGAGTTGAATGTATATCACTATACTTTCTTTCTTGGGCCGCCCTGCTTTTTTATATTATATGCAAAATTAATATCACAATAAACAATAGGAGACTTTAGAGTATAAAAAAATACAAAAAGCATAAGAGTGAAGTGTGTAAAAAATGAGGAAAGAAATGATATGTATTCTAGAGCTTTACTTTATTATATATATAATTTTTTTAAAAAGAAGAGGATACTGAAGAGTTTCAAACAATGACCTGTTCTTTTAATTGCTGACCGTTTGGCCTTCAATAGTTAAAAATTCTTTTAATTGCTGGTCCGTTGGGCTTTTATTACCTTATCATGCTTAGTATTATTATTTTTATTTAAATTGTGGCCCCTGGGTTAAGGGGGCCTTGGGCACAGGCTCAAGCTGCCCAGTGGTTGGGTCGGCCCTGATTATAACATCTAAAGATATTTAAACCTTGTATATGAGGTCGTTGCATACGGTGTCGTTGCTTATTCTCTATTGTAACCTTTTTTTATAAATAATAAACAACATTTTAAAATCATTGTCAAAAAGTAATTTCATGAGTAATTATTATAAAAAAGTGATTGAAAAGTTTTAACCATTACAAAAATTTTAGTTTATACAACGATTAAAAAACTTCACAATAAGATACTTATTACAACTATTTTTTTCCCATTTTTCAATTTATCAATTGTACTGTTATAAAAGAACTGAAATATTATGATATTGTGGGCCTCAAAAGAACCATATTAGGTCATCATAAAATTAATATGACAACATCCCTCTTGAAATGCTTCCGAGCCTAGACAATATAGTCACACATTAGATTAAGCATCTCTAACCCTAACGAGTATAAATTGGGAGCATGTTCAACCACTTTTTCACAATAATGTGTTGAAATGCAGAAAGCTTAGACACCTTCCATATGAATCAATGTGAGGTTGGACAATCATTGCATGTGAATTGAATTCTCATTAATAGTGAGGTTGGGCAATTATTGCACGTGAATTGCGTTCTCACTTATTTCCACGAGGATGGTCTTCGATGCCCTACTTAACGTAAGTTCATATACCGATTCTTTTCATGAATATTCAATGGAGGTTAAGTCATTTTATATAATTTAAAATGTTATAAATAAGAATTAATTTTGAGACTTTTCACACTTAGAGCGATAATTATACCTTAGACCAATGACAGTGGCTTCATGAATGCTTTTTCATTCTCATAGGTTTATAATTAAAAGATTATAACTTTCAACTCAAAATGGTAGTGCCTATTCACAATTAACATGACCAATTATATTTTGGAGCGTTATGCGACTATACTAGGTTAAATGTTGTATTCTCTACGATAAGAGTAAGTGATTAGTGATTTAGGGGACGTTTGGTTCACAGAATCAGGAATGTGTTGATGTTCCCACGTTGGTTCGCAAAGTAAAAAGATATTTCTAGGCATATCACATTTTTTGTAATACAATATTTTCATGATTTGCTCAATATTTACTCCATGCGAGAGGGTGGGAATGCTGCATTCCCAAGTTGTGTGAATGTTTTAGAAAAGTAAAAGACAAAAATACCCATACTAAAAAGAATACAATAAAAATAAAAATAAAAAGTGAAAATATAAAATAATAATAAGAGTAAAATAATAAAATAATGAAAAGTAGAAAACTAAATAATATAAAATTATAAAAAATTTACTAAGTTTGTAAGTTAAATTAAAATTTGTATTTAAAATAGATTTTGAAATGCTAAATTTTAAATTAAACTTAAATTTAAGAAAATTATTCGTAGTCAGGATATATTATATCGGTTGTATTATTTTATTTATTAGTTTTTAAATTTAAATTTTAAAAATAATGAAGGTAAATTAATTTTATTTGTATAAAGACATTAGAATTGTGTTACTCGTATATGGGAAAAGTATACAAAGTGCATCGGAACTTGTATAATTTTTATTATAATTTTTTTTTTTTATAGTTTTGGGGATTGTTGGAATATTTGCAAGGCTCCTAGAAATTTTGAGTCTCAATCAAACATAATAATATTACATTTAGAAATTTGACAAAATATTTTTAAAAATATTTTTAAGCTACTAAATAGTTTTATCACATTCCTAGAATGAAAAAAAAAAAAAAAAACCTATTCATGAACCAAATACACGGCTTCCTATTTTGGTGAGTTCATATCATGTTGTTAGGGTCGTTAAATTCGATCAGTTAGACCTAATAACAACTCGAATATATATATATATATATATATATATATATATATATCTATATATATATATATGGTTCTCTTGGGTATATACACAGAACTAAACACTCATGGCATCAATATTTGTTGAGAGAATTAGTATATGGAGTAAAGAGAAAAGGGACAAAAGGTACTATGAGTTATGATTTACACCGTATAACATATATTAAATGATGTCATTTGTGAAAATTGATCTTGCAATCTTCATAGTTACAGTAAATAATATATCGTTATTTAGACCAAAGAATATAAAAATATTGTTTTGCAAAGACATTTTAAGAATATTGGTTTTACATAGATGTTGAGTAAATAAGTATATAGATAAAATTTGAATAAAATAAAATAAATAAAGTTAAATGTATGTCTTTCAGTATTGGACTTATCCAATACCGAAATTAATGCATTTCTCTAAATGTAAAAGGTGATATTTTCATACATCATTCTTTTTTCGACACAATCCGCTTGTGAAATTTTGCGTGAGCACAGGGATGTAGTGGATTGGCATTATTATGTCTAGTTCACTCTTTTTGCTTTTGGCTCACCATGTTGGACAGACTTCCTACCAAGCTTCGACTGGCTTCATGGGGAATTGGCAGTAATATTTCATGCAATTTTTGTTGCATTCATATCGAGTCTCGCAATCACTTATTTTTTGAGTATAACTTTACTTGACCAATTTGAAAAAAGTGTCTCAGTAATGCTAAGCTACCTCCAAAGATGTGGGAATGGATCAAATATGCTCTTGGGCCTCTAACCACCAGGATACTAATTCATTCCAGTTCCATGTGTTTAAACTAATGTTGGGTGCTACTACTTATTACGTTTGGTCTGAGAGGAATCACAGAGTGTACAACAATATGGCTACTATCGAAGACCAAATTTTTGCTCGAATTAAAATTTGTCTTTACATAAGTGTTAAAAGTAGTAAAACCTTTTGTAATAGTATAATCAATAGAGCTATCTGTATTGCCTCGGGGATTGACTAATCTGTTTTGCCCCCAGAACAATTTATACTATTTTTTGTACATATTTGAAATGATTAGAGTCACTTATTTGTTTAGCAAAAAAAAAACAAAAAACAAATACGTCATTCTTTTCCATCATCAAGATGCATTGAAGTTTAATTTGAGATATGATTTTAAAGTTTATTAATATTGCTTGTCCTTTTTTTTTCTATTTTCCTTTTTCTAAAAGAGGATCAATAGTAGTTCCCCACCTACTCCTTATGTGACTCGAACTCGAGACCATTTAAGTCTCAAGTAAAGACTTCTCCCATTGAACTTAACCCTCTTAATGAGCATTTACAAAAAGTGAGCACAAAAAAATGAGCAAATTCATAAACATTAATGGTTTTTTGTCATACAAATTTACAAAAACAAGTTTAATTATTACCGTTTAGCAAGTCCATTTTTCCTCTACTGGTCGCATAGTTTTGCGCTAAAAAATAATAAGGTTAAATGATTGAAAATATTGTTTACCTTGAATTACCTCTAGCTATGGCGAGTAGAGGGTCGATTTACTGAGATTGGGATTAACAGTTTCAAGTTAAGAATTTAGTTTATATTTGTTTGACTATCTCCCATCACGGATAAGTTTGATAAAGTCCAGAGGTCCATAAAGTGTCCAAAGGTACGGTATTAAACTAAAATAATTTAGTCCAGGAGTGGTTAATTCAATTTAGCAGGTCCATGATTTGGAATGATAAATTCGATCGGAGTAATTAAGTGTAATATTATAGATTTAAATTAAAAGAAAAAATCATTCAAGAAATAGGGCTACAAGCTCCCACTTCGAAAGTTAGCCTTAGATACGTAAGTAATAGGACTAATTAATTAACAAGACTGAATATGTTGGTACAACCTAACAATATCCAACCTTTCAATTAATCTTCTTACTTATGTATCCCGGAGGTGCTGGTACAACCTAGCTAATTCCGTCCGAGATAGTCTCGTATTGCCACTAGTTTACAAAACTGAGCGTATATGTATTCTTGATTAATTATATTATAACTACAAGTATACATATAATTAATAGATAATATTAAGTAATTAAAGAATACGAGACTTTAATTAATATAAATCTAAATATATACAAAAATATCTTCACTTATTTATCAATCCAAAAATAAAGGTCTAAAGTGCCATAATTAGATTTACAAAACGGAAATCGAAATCAAGAATAAAAGTTACCAAATTTAAGCACGTATTGATTTAGCCGGCTCGATTTTTCCGAAGCTATGGCGTTAATCCATAAGCCCGACCCTTATTTTAGGACCCTAACTAAACTAAACTAACCTACTCCTAAGCTAAAATATGAAGAAAAGTGATTATATACAAAGAAAAATGGTGAAATTCAATTTTTTTCGTCGAAATCAGCATTTCAGGCACTATTTATAGGGGGCTGATGAATAGTGCGCTTGAGCGCCAGTTTTGGGCGCTCAAGCGCCACTCTGTACTATTAATTTTTTATTATTTTTTTCGTCTTTTTCCTTTCACGGGTTGTCAACCACTTGTCTGCCATTTTCAAAAAGGGGTGCTCGAGCGCTAAAAATGGGCGCTCGAGCGCATGTCTGGCTGTGGTAGGTGAACTTTGACTCCGAACATTGACTTTGAACGACTCAGTTGACTTTGACCATTGACCGTTGACCAAAAAGTTGGCCATGTCTATTTCAAAGTTTTTCAGCGTCTTGAATCCGTTTCCGCACTCAGTTTGGCCAAATTCAATCTCGATTTGCTCATTTTAAAGTTATTCTACCATTCTTCTCCAGTGTTGTGTTGAATATTTATTCCAAATGTTGGTTTTTGTGGCCATTTCTGCTGTTTCTTCTTCAAAACCTATATTGCACTAAAATTGTGTAAAATATACAATAAAACTTGAAATATTAATGCAATATATATGATTTGATGGGTTAAAATTACTAAAAATATGGATTTATCATCTACCATGTTGATTTTCTTTATTTTTGGGACTAGCTGGCAAATTCTATATTTTTGCAATACAATATTAATTCATACGTATTATTCAATCTTCAAATCAGTCTATGCATTACGCAAATTTAGAAATTCCCTAATATATTATATCAAGCATTTTGATACACCAAAGACTTATATATATGTATGCTAAATCTACTTAAAATTATAAATCTCGTAATATAACAATGCACCCCTTTGCACATTCCAGGTTAATTAAGGGTGTCATGCAATATGTAGACTTGAGCTAGATTATATATATTGATGTTTGATTCTTAAAGCCTCAAAGCCAAGATTGTGTAACTCTCTTTCTAATCTCTCTCTCCAGGTACGGCAGACTTGTGCATTGAACCCTCAAGCAAAACAAAAATGCAATGTCCCATTTGGAAACCCGGAGCTGTCAATATTGTTTTGGTCCTCCTGTCTTGTCTGTTTGCGGTGGAATCGGCCGTGCAAAACCAAATGTTGCAGAAGGCGGCATCAACAACCCGTCAGCAATCCATTAGGCATCAACAAATCGTCAAACTCGGAACTTTTGATTCACAAGCAAACACTGCGGAGATGGAAAGACAAGAATTCCTAGATGCACATAACAAGGTTAGGGCCCAACATGGCGAACCACCCTACACTTGGGACCTGAAACTAGAACTCTTTGCCAAGCAATACTTTGAAAAAGAACATTATAATGACTGCAATATGGTCCATTCCACAGGTCCATATGGCGAGAACCTTATGACCGGTCACGGACCTAGCCATATGTATAACGCGGCAGACGCTGTCAAATTGTGGGCTGATGAAATCAATTATTACAACAGGACATCAAACACATGCGAGCCAGGGAAAGTCTGCGGGCATTATACGCAGATTGTGTGGAAAGACAGTGTTCGAGTAGGGTGTTTTCGTGGCATATGCAAAAATGGTAATACTTACGTCGTTTGCGAGTATGAGCCACCTGGAAACGTGGGTGATGAAAGTCCCTTCGATGACCACGGACGTCGAGACTGGTTGTCGCCCCCAGAGAACCAAACTTCACAACCAAACGTCTCGCCCCCAGCCGAGAACCAAACTTCACAAGACTGGTTTTCGCCCCCAGAGAACCAAACTTCACAACCAAACGTCTCGCCCCCGGCCGACAACCAAACTTCACAAGACTGGTTTTCGCCCCCAGAGAACCAAACTTCACAACCAAACGTCTCGCCCCCGGCAGAGAACCAACCTTCACAAGACTGGTTTTCGCCCCCGGAGAACCAAACTTCACAACCAAACGTCACAGTACTACCTGAGATGGACAAACAAGAATTCCTAGATGGACATAACAAGATCAGATCCTTCCATAGCTTGCCACCCTACACTTGGGACCCGAAATTACAACTCTTCGCCAAGCAACACTGTGACCAACATTACAATGACTGCAACTTGGTCTATTCTGGAGGTCCATACGGCGAGAGCATTATGAAGGCTTCCGCCGGATACTTTGGGATGGCGTCAGACGCCGTCAAAGAGTTGGCTAATATTGATGAAAACTATTATGAACAGATTGTGTCCAGAGAAAGTATTCGATTAGGGTGTCATCATGGAAAATGCAAAAGTGGTGAAAGTTGCATTATTTGCGAGTATGAACCACCTGGAAATTAAATAGATTGGTGAGAATCCTTAATTTCGATGCCCACCCTCACCGTCATAAATGAAGGTCAAGAATGTCGACCTTTATTATATATGGTACTGGTTCAATTCCATTATAATATTGTAGAGTTAATGGCAAATTTAATTTAAAAAATGGAATTTAATTTGTTCCTTGCTTGCTTAGAGAGGCCATAATTGATTTCTTTCACATTATAAATAATATGATATAAAACTTTGAGGAAATTGGACAAATAGTCCCCATTGTTTAGAAATTTTGGACAAATAGTCCCTATTGTTTTACAAGTCATTCAGTTAGTCCCTATTGTTTGCAAAAGTCCCACAATTAGTTCCCATTTGGGGACTGATTGAGTGACTTTTGCAAACAATGGAGACTGATTGAGTGACTTTTGCAAACAATGGGAACTAATTGTGGGACTTTTGCAAACAATGTGGACTAATTGTGGGACTTTTGCAAACAATGGGGACTAATCAAATGACTTGTGAAATAATAGGGACTATTGGTAAAACTTTTACAAACAATGGGGACTATTTGTCAAAAATTTATAAACAATAGGGACTATTTGTAAGATTTGCCCTAAAACTTTTCACTAACTGTCATGAGTTCAAAATTCACCGTTATTCATTTAAAAACATTAAAACTGTCCAAATGAAAGGTTCAAAACTAACTCCACTTAAACTTGCAGGGCGTGTTGAAGATAATATACCCTACACTAACAAATTAAACTTTTAGATGAATTAGTTATTTACCACATTCCTTTAATCTCCTGGATCAATTTTCATGTGCTTTCCTGATATCTATTTTACATGTTAATACCACATAATGTCATTCTTCTTGCTATGCTTCTCAATTCCCTGATTTTCCATCCATCTCTTTGTATTACGTGAAAGATGGTTAATGTCAAGCTTTAATAGCCTAAATGTCCTTATAGCTGACTGTTAATATCTAAATCAGGTTAATTAGTGATAAGCATATAAAAGACACAATAATTCTTTTCGTTCTAAAGACTTTTCCTTAATTTATACTTGAAACAAAAATTTTGTAATTTAATTCATGATCCAAATTAAAGTTTCATTTCACAATGTAGACACTTTGAATGTGCCAATTAGGGAAGAAAGTAAAGCGAGAAAAATGTTGGGACCAAATAAAAAGTAAAAAAGTTAAAAAATAAAAATAAGACTAAAATAATAAAATAATGAAAATAAAAAAATAAATAATAAAAAATTTATTAAATGTGTAAATTAACTTAAAATTTTTAATTTAAATGTGTATTTTAAATTCTAAGTTTAAAAATTTTAAATTAAACTTAAATTGAAAAAAAAAATTTAAAGACATTAGACTTATGTTATTTTAACTTTTTCATTATTTAATTTTTTTTATTTTTTTAAATTATATTTAACTTTTTCATAAATCACATATATATAGGCAAAATCTATTTTTTGCAATACAATGTTAATTCATACATATTCAATTTTACAAGTCGATCGATACGTTGTACAGATTTATATTAGATGCACTTAAAGTTATAAATTTCATGGTATAGCGGCGCACTCCAATACATATTTCAGGGTTAATTAAGGGTTAGGCAATAGACTTGAGTTAGATTTATGCAACTCGAGAAACAATTTTAAGTTCTAGCATTAGACCCTTAAACGAACTTACAAGTTTGGCACACATATATATGTACATTGATGTTTGATTTTTAAAGCCTCAAAACCAAGATTTTCTACCTCTCTTTCTCTCCCCCTCTCCAGGTAGGATAGGATAGGCTTGTGCAATATTGAACCCTCAATCAAAAGAAAAATGCACTCTCCCATTTGGAAACCCGGAATTCTCATTGTTTTGATCCTCCTATCTTAACTGTTTGTGGTCGAATCGGCATCAACCAGTCAGGTATCCGTTAGACACAAAGTAGAAAATGTCAAACTCGAAACTTCTAATTCACAAGCAAACATGACGGAGATGGAAAGACGAGAATTCCTAAATGCACATAACAAGATCAGGTCCCTCCATGGCGAACGACCCTACACTTGGGACACGAAATTAGAATTCTTCTCAAAGCAATACTTTGAGTAGCATTACAATGACTGCCCGAATGTCTCAATGCAGTAATGTCTAATCTTGATCAATGTTCCGTGAATTGGTTGATGTGGGGATATTTTCAGAGTTATAAAAAAAAAAAAAAAAAAAAGCATTACAATGACTGCAATATGGTCCATTCCAAAGGTCCGTATGGCGACCGGAATCAGAACTTACTTCAAATATAGTGCGTCAACCGCTGTCAAAGTGGGCTGATATTGAAATCGAGTATTACAACAGGACATCAAACACGTGCTAGGCAGGGCAAATGTGCGGGCATTATATGCGGATTGTGTGGAGGCACAGTGTACAATTAGGGTGTTTTCGTGGCATTTGCAAAAATGGTAATACTTACGTCGTCGATTGCGAGTATGAGCCACCTGCAAACTACATTGGTGAGAATCCTTTCGATGACCACTATCGATCATAAATGAGAGGCTTGAAGGTCAATCTTTTTCAAAATCCATCTCTATGTATCACTAATTACTTAAATTTCCTTATAGCAGACTGCAAATATCTAAATCATGTCTGATTAGTGATATGCCTATAAAAGAAACATTACTTCTCCTCATTTTGAAGTCTTTTGCTTCATTTTTTCTCAAACAATATTTTTGTAATTTAATTCAGGATCCTAGTTTTTATTTTTGGAAACAACATTTCCTTTTAAAAAAATATAAATAAAAAAATAAAGAAAATTAAGGGAGCTAAAAAACATTATTCTTCTTATGATATCTCATAGGGAAATCATTTGCTTGATTTTTTCTTCTACTTATTGGATCAGTTACCTCTTATAAAAACCAAACTCTAACGCGGATACCTCCATCGGTTTTTGTTATCAAGTTTTATCAAGCGGATACCTGTCGGTTTTGGATTTAAACCTTAACCATTATCATCCCTATTTTAATGTCAATTGTATTTTCTGAACACACTTGAAGTGAGAGAAATAGGAACCTAATTGGTATGTTAAATTTCATTATGATTCTTGTTTCTAAATGATCTAATAAAACAACAAAAAGAACACTAGAAAATGTATATTAATCAAGGACACCGAAGATATTCTTCTATACTTTCGAAGAATCGTAAAAGTTCTGTAGAAAATGAAGCTACAATGATAGGTAAATTCACCTCTTTTGGCTAATGAACTCTTGAAAATTTAAGTCAAGAAGCAAGCACGCATTTAACACGTCATATATATAAGTAAATTGGTGTAGCATAAACCCCACTCAGATTTAATAGTGGTGAATCGTTCAAATTATTTTATAAAAATTACATCATTAGTTTATTATTATTTGATCTCCTTAACGTCGTGAGAGATAGAATTATCAATCTAATTTTGCTAAAGATGAAAAGTGTGGTTCTATTTGGTCAACAATGGTAGATTCAATTACCGGTTTTTTCGAGTACCTTTTCACT
The DNA here is from genome assembly GCA_037974665.1 of Ehretia macrophylla. Classification (NCBI taxonomy): domain Eukaryota; kingdom Viridiplantae; phylum Streptophyta; class Magnoliopsida; order Boraginales; family Ehretiaceae; genus Ehretia; species Ehretia macrophylla. The sequence continues at coordinate 49,703,464 of CM075776.1, forward strand.
TGGTTTTGCCAAGATCTCCATATTTATAGGAAACTACATTGTGAGCCTCCTTAATTACCTCTAGAGAAAAACTGCCTTCCTAGAAAGGTTATAGTATACAAAAATAAGATCAGAACTTGACACAAAATCAAAAAAAAAAAAAAAAAATTAATAAAAATAATAAGAGGAAAAACCCTAGACAGATCATAGCAGGCAAGGAAGCATTTCTTATCAACGCATCATCCTTGTTTTGCAAGCCCCATACTATTTCCATTCTAGGCACAAACGTTTAGACAACGTTCCGATCCCAAGATGGAATGGTCCCGAAAATCTGCTACAAATGCATATCTTGATACCATCAAGCTAGTATGTGTTTCCTCATCCAAAAACTTTTGTTCTTTACCTACATGTCAATGTGCATGCAATGTCCTTGTTTCGGCTCCTTGATTATTATTTTTTTTTAAAGGAGGCTAATCCGGGGTTACGTACAAATTAATTACCCTAAGGGACGATTCCTTCCCTGGTTGTTTTCATGGATAAAGCAAAATACCCTTTTGATTTAATTCAAGCACAATTTTTCTTAGGAAGCAACAAGTATTTAGATATTTAATTTGCGTTATTGGTCCTTAGCCTTTATCCAAAATAAACCTAGGACATTAAATTACTATGCATTATGTGTAAATATTGTATTTAGATACACGAAATCATGGGATCTTGAAGCTGTTTTGATTTAGTGGTGATTTTCTTATGAATTTTGAAAAGATTTCCATGACATGAGATAAAAATCTAATGTTGGGTGGTAGCCGATGCTATTAAGATGCAGAAATAAAAAAATAAATAAATAAATTGAATAACCTGTCAATTAATTAATTTCTTGAAGACACATACATGTGAGTCTATCCAACACGAAAGGATGCATGAATTTGTACGGAATTAAATTAAAAATAGAGGCGATGTTAAGGGCAAATTTCTTTATTCGGCCTCAATGTTGATCTGGTTTTTTTCAAATTAGTCTTTGTTGTTACAATAACACAATTAGTCCCCAATGTTTGTGTCACTTTTTTGTAACATTGAGGATTATTTTTGCCTCTTTTTGTCTAGTTGTGTTACTTTGTATCAATGGAGATTAATTTGAAAAAGTGTCAACATGAGGACCTAAATGCATGGTGAAATTTACCCCAATGTGAGTCATTAGTTTATTTGCTATCATAGTGTTTAACACTATATATATTTGGTATCCATATAATTGTTTTTCCTATTTGTGCATGTTACATAGTATTTGGAAGCAATTCATGTGTGGAATTCATTTCATTTATAAATGAATTCTATGAGGAATTCATTTACAAATGAATTCTCTTGTTTGGAAATCTAAAATAATATTAAGTCAATTCTGTTATTTGTAAATCCAAATTGTGTTTGGAACACATGTGAAATTGGAATTAACATTTGTATTTTACTTAAATAGCCTTCTTTTATTCAATTAAAATTAGACTATCATTTAAGCGTTATCTTCTACTAGAAGATACCAATTCTAAGATTGGCAAGATAACACATATTTCAGATCTGGTAGAAGTCTACAAATAAGTGTTATGAGAAGAAAGATGATTTTGACTTAGCATAAAAATGATTGTGAAGCATATAAAACACTTGCATGACAAAGATTCAAAAGTTTTAATATTTAAAAGACGTATGTTTTTTTCTTTTTTTAGTTTTTGACTATTCCTAGCAAAGTCAAAAATCTGATAGTAGTTTTGTCCTCAAAATATTAGCAGTAGAATTAGAAAACGTGGATTTGCAAATTCCACCTCCTGAGTTCGGATTTGAGTAAGGCTTGTACAAATTCAAGAATTGTAAATCTTAGATTTGTAATTCTTTAAAAAAGTGCAACCAAACAAAAAAAACTTGAATTTGCAAATGAATTCCATAAAATTTTGTGAAATTCATTTGTTCCAAACAGTCTGTTAGTTCCAAAATTTTGTGATTTATCTCTGCATATGTAATAGAGAAAAAATGAAAATCTGATACAATTATATCTGGGGAAAAATAGTATCATCTTGTTTACATATAATTTTCATAAACTATTTATTCTTTTATAGCTATACATTACGAGTATGTTAAACAATTTTAAATAAATTGTTTGCTTGATGTTCTAAAAAATAAATGGAAAGTTTCCAATTAAAACATGAAAACGTGAACAAATTGCTTCTTGATATTCAGCAAGGGTAGGTCACATGAATCTTCAAATTCCGAGTCAACAAAACATAATTGTATAGATAATTTTCTCATTGTATATCTTGATTAAATTGGATCGTTTCTTTGTGGATTCTTATACAAAGTATTTTTGGAGATGTGTCTCTGGTGTTCCTTGATCATTTCGTTCAAAAACCAGTGTTCCTCTAACTCAATGAATTTTTCTAGTGATTTGACCTATGGACAAATATGCAAGCATTAATTGTTTGCCCTAAATCTGATTCAAATCCAATATAGTACCCGCCTTACGGTCTGATCTTAGGCCCTGAACCTGTAAATCCAGCGTGAGGCATGGAAGGCATTGATATATTCTTGATTTTCTGAGTTTTTATATATACATATATATATATATGCCATGCATATTTGCTAATTCAACTTCTTTGCAATCTTACAGTGTAGTAAAGCCAAGGAAAACAGCAACACATGTGAAACCCAAGAACCAAAAAGCAATGAATTCCTATCAGCTTTAGCAGCCGGCATGAGTGCAAAAGTAATAGTAGAAGTAACATCCGAAGTCTCCACATCAACAGTAGCTTTAGCAGCTGCCGCAAGGCAAACAGGAGGCAAAGTTGTCTGCATACTTCCAGAGCCAAAATTGGATGAATCCCACAAAGCCATTGAAGACACAGGCCTTGATGACATGGTAGAATTCCAGACAGGTAACCCTGTTGATGTGCTCCCAACGATCGAAAACGTGGATTTCTCTGTCGTTGATTGCAAGACAGATGGTTATAATCGTTTGCTCGAAAACCTGGACGTTAATCCGAAAAGATCAGTTGTTGTGGCAAACAATTTGATGGAAGGTAGAAAAGGATTAGGAGGGCATTTGAAAAGAGTGGAGAATAAGGCGAAAGTGAGATCTATGAAGCATCCAATAGGGAAAGGCATGGAGATCACCATGATTGGAAAGAGTAATGAGATTGGGAAAAGAGATAGAAATAGTAGCAGAGGAGGAGGAGGAGGGTACTCTAGGGCTGAGAGGAGGAATGGTATTGTCAAGAGGACTGATAAAAGCAAATGGGTTTTTGAGATTGATGAGAAAAGTGGGGAGGAACATATTTTTAGGGTTCCTAGGTCTGCATAAGCTTGTTGGGCATGTATGTATGTATATGATGCTAAACTTCCGGGAAAATGGATTGTTGTACGAGGAAAGGTGCGTCTTTCGAGTCAGGTAATGTCACCTCTTCATCCCTTCACTCGTTGTCATGTGCAGCTGGAGTAATTGTCAAATGTGCCATACTAAGGCTTGCTTTTAATAATGGACAACCCTGCAAGCTCAAGGAAGGGGCAAGACAGTGGCACCACTCAGATCAGTCTCTCTGGACTCTTCAAGCTGACTATCAAGAGACATTGGATATAGTTTTTCGATTTCTTTTTTTTTTTTTCCTTTCATTTTTATATGCTTTCTTTTTTCTTTTCTTTTTCTTTTTTTTTTGGTTTGAGGAGGAAGAAGGTGTGTGTGTGTGTGTGGAGGGGATCGTGGGTGGGGTTTGAGGAAGGGGGTGATGGTTTGCAGTTGGTGTTGGAAGGTGAAATCTAGTTTGTAAATTGTTTATGTTGCTTTTCATATCTTTGTACATTTTTGTTTGTTTTGGTACAAAATGTAATTCTGTTTTCTGGTTCTAATTTAAAATAAGAAAATGCAATCTAGTGCTAATTCTTCGGGGACTGCTTTACGAGGTGTCTAATCCCCGACATTCAAACAGTGAATATCTAGAATATTATTTTTCATTTATTATAAACCAAATCAAACCAAACTAAACTAAGCCTTGTCCCACTAGGTAGGGTTGGCTAATTTTCCATTTATTATAAAAAAGGAAAATTGAAAGCCTTTGAGTCTTACTATAAATCACCCAAGAGTAAGTAAAATCTTCTAACTAAATTATGAAGGAAATGCTCAGGTAAAAAGTCACCTCTAAAATCCCGAAAATTGAACGTCTGATATAGACCTGCACATTGAAAGAAAAGAGGATTGTTAATGACCGGCTGAAGATGTATATATTTTCCAATATAGAGAGTTCTACACGAAAAATCAAAAGAAAGTAATGTGAAACAATGTAATTAATTGATGATACAATTTGTGTTTCTACATTGTGGTTTATATAGGCCTAAAGGTGTAGACAATATTCCCTAATTTATGGAGCAATTTATGGAGCAAATTGCTCCCTAATTCATGGAGCAAATTGCTCCCTAATTCATGGAGCAAATTGCTCCTTACAACAAGCCTAAATTCATGGAGCAAATTGCTCCTTACAACAAGCCTAAAATTATGGAATTAAAGTAATATAATATTTCAACACTCCCCCTCAAGCTGGGGCGAAGATATCAATGAGCCTGAGCTTGACAAGAGCTGATTGGAGAAGTGACGGTCCAATTGACTTAGTGAACATATCAGCAGCCTGCTCGGATGATGTAACAAAACAAGGTGTGATCACCCCTGAGCGAACTTTCTCTCGAATGAAATGAATATCAACCTCGATGTGTTTTGTCCTTTCATGAAGGACTGAGTCAGAGGACAACATAATCGCAGATTTATTATCACAGAACAAGGTAGACGAGTCTGTTACCGAAAACCCCAACTCAGTCAGAAGATAACGTAACCAAAGAAGTTCACATGTTCCTTGGGCCATAGCACGGTACTCAGCTTCAGCAGAAGATCGCGAAACAACTGCTTGCTTTTTACTTTTCCATGAGATAAGGTGATTACCACGAAAAGTACACATCCCCGAGGTAGAACGCCTATCAGTCTTTGACCCTGCATAATCAGCATCTGTGTAACAAGACAATCCTTCTTGTACACCCGTTGCATAGAAGAGACCAAGACCAGGAGAAGATTTAAGATACCGGAGGATATGATAAACAGCATCCAGATGAGAGGTACGAGGTGCATGCATGAATTGACTTACCATACTCACTGCATAGGTAAGGTCAGGCCTTGTGTTAGTCAAGTAGATAAGCCGACCCACAAGTCTTTGATATATTGATGGCTCAACTAACAATTCCCCTGATTCTGCTGTCAATTTAAGATTAGGGTCCATAGGAGTAGAGGCAGGTCGACAACCTAGCATACCTGTATCTTGAAGAAGATCCAATGCATACTTTCTTTGTGATAAAGATATACCCTGGCAATTTCGAGCTACCTCAATACCAAGAAAGTATCGGAGCATACCCAAATCTTTAATGTCAAAGATTGTCCCAAGATCTTGCTTCACTTGGACAATTCCTTGAGTGTCATCTCCAGTAATGATAATATCGTCCACATAAACTGAGATAATAATGCATCTACCCTGAGGGTGACGTCGAACAAAGCACGTATGATCTGAATGACACCGAATAAACCCCATAGTAAGGACCACCTCACTAAAACGATTGAACCAAGCTCGAGGGGATTGTTTAAGCCCATAGAGAGATTTACGAAGGCGACAAACTTTCCCAGAATACTCCCCCTGAGCCCGAAAACCTGGTGGAGGATCCATGTAAATAGTCTCAGAAAGATCACCATTAAGAAATGCATTTTTCACATCCAATTGGTGAAGAGGCCAAGAATGAGAAGCGGCCAAGGAGACCAGGAGTCGAACAGTAGTTAATTTGGCAACAGGAGCAAATGTGGCACCAAAGTCCTTGCCTGGTACTTGAGTAAACCCTTTAGCGACAAGACGTGCCTTATACCGATCAATGGTGCCGTCAGCAAGATATTTCACACTAAACACCCACTTGCACCCAACTGTCCGTTCACCAACTGGAAGATCAACCAACTCCCACGTCTGATTCTGTTGCAGGGCATCCATCTCTGTTTTCATAGCAGTCACCCATAAAGGATGCTGGAGAGCCTCATGGACGGAGCGAGGAATAGAGACTAAATCAACCTGACTAAGGAAAGATTTATACTGATCGGAGAGACCCTGAAATGACACAAACTTGGCAATAGGATGATTAGTACTACATGAAGGTAAATAACGGGAAGGGGGATGCCGTTCACGAGTGGGGTAACGAGAAGGTGCAGGTTCAGAGACCAAGGGAGAATGAGGGTTACCTGAATCCGGAGAAGAATCTGGCAGTGGAGTTGGAGCACGAGGACGCCGAGAGTAAACTTGTAAAGGAACTGGAGAGGAACCGGATGAGAGAGTATTATTGGAGCTAGATGGTAGTTCAGTAGTAGGCTGAGATGTGTCAAGAATAGGAACTGGACGAGGTAAAGGAGGGTCCTCTGCAGAAAGTACCTCAGGAAGTTGCTCTAAGGAAGAAGCAGAGAAGAAAGGGATAGTCTCAAGGAATGTGACATCCATCGAGTGGTAAAAGTGGCGAGTCACAGGATCATAGCACCTATATCCTTTAGACATGGAAGAATATCCAAGAAAGACACAACGTATAGCTTTATCATCTAGCTTAATGCAGGTCGGGCTGCGATTTTGAACAAAGCATGTACAATCAAAGACTCGTGGGAGAAGAGGAAAAAGAACAGTATTTGGTCGGAGAATGTGAAAGGGTGTTTGACTTTGGAGGACATGACTAATTGTACGATTGATTATGTATGTAGTGGTGAGTACGGCTAGGTGCCAGAAATATTTTGGGACATTCATTCGAGATTGAAGACATCAGACTATAGACATAATGTGATGGTTCTTTTGTTCTGCCATACCATTCTATTCAAGTGTGTAAGGGCAGGTAAATTGCTGAAGAATGCCATTTTTATTGAGTTCGGCCCGAAAGTCATTGGTTAGGTATTCTCTGCCATTATCAGACCTAATATTCCGGATAACAGTATGGAATTAAGTTTTCACCATTTGAAGGAAGTGAGTGAAATGAGTGAAAACTTCAGATTTTTTCTTCATTAGGTAGACCCAAGTACACCGACTATAATCATCTATGAATGTCACATAGTAACGATGGTCAGAGAGGGCCGTGACAGGAGAGGGACCCCAAATATCAGAGTGAACCAGATCAAAAGCACATGAAGCTCGATGCATGCGAGGAATATATGTAGTACGAGTGTGTTTTGACAATTCGCAAGTCACACAATTAAACTTAAAATCCTTGCATGCTTTTTTAAAAAGTGGAAATAACAAACATAAATATTGAAAGTTTGCATGTCCTAGACGAGCATGCCACAAATCTAAATTTTGGACAGAACCAATAGGAGTGTCAAAAACTGGAGACACAGAAGCATGCAGACTTGACGAGGGTACTGTAGAGGTTGGAAGTTCTCCAAAATAGTAAAGTCCATCGTGCTCATATCCCCTGCCAAAAATCTTCTTCGAAGTCAGGTCCTGCAAGAAGCAACGGTCAGGCAAGAAGACAACTGCACAGTGAAAACTCTTGGCAAGACGACTGACAGACAATAGATTATAAGCAAAGTTGGGGACATAGTAAACAGAGCGAAGAGTAATATCTGAGGATAAACAGGCATCTCCTTGACAACGGATAGGAATAGATGTTCCATCGGCAATTTGAACCGATTGATTTATGGAAGTGACAGGAGAAGAAAAGACAGAAAGCTCACCAGTCATATGATTATTGGCCCCGGAATCCAGAATCCAAGATGGTTGGCCTAACTTACCATGAAGTGCGGTAGGAGTACCTGTAGCAAGGGTAGCCGTGGAGCCAGATGGTGAAGTGAGGCCCAGGTGGAGTTGAAGTTGAGCAATCTGAGCTTGAAGCTGACTATAATCCGGTTGGGCCAAGACTAATTCTGTTGAGGCTGAAGGGGGTGCTGATTCGGCTACAACCCCAATACGAGGAGCTCCTTTCTTTTGTCCACCACCACGGTTGTTAGAGTATTGTTGTTTCAATTCAGGATGTAGAATAAAACATCGGTCAATGAGGTGACCAATCTTCCGACAATGTTGGCAATAAGGACGGGTACTGGTTTGCCGAAAACTGGAAGGAGCAGCAAATGCCATCTGGTCCGGAATAGAAGGAGTGGGCTTGGGTGCAAGAAGTAGACGTCTTCGTTCATCACCATCCACAGTTGCAAATGCCTCATATAGAGATGGAAAAGGAGATGTATTTAAAATCTGTGTTCGAAGATTCTCGAATTCAGGTTTTAAACCCATCAAGAACTGATAAGTCCGACGATGATCAAGACGTTTAGACTCAACCTCAGCATCATTCGGGAAGTCACTCAAAGGTTCATATTGGGCTAGCTCTTCCCATCTAGTTTGGAGGTACCCAAAATAATCCGCAACAGATAGTCCTAAAGTAGCCTGAGAAGCGTGAGAAATTTCCCGGTAAAGCTCGAAGATTCGAGAATCATGACGTGCATGGGCATACATCTTTGTCAGGGCAGTCCATAGATCATGAACTGTCTCGTGATACATAAACATATTATAAATCTGAGTCTCCATGGAATTGAACATCCAACCCAAAATAATACAATTGTCTGCATCCCAGTGAGCATAATCAGGATCAGTTTCTTTCGGCTTTTTCTCCTTGCCTAAAATCCATCCAATTTTTCGTTTTCCACCAAGATAAAGACGGAACGAACGGGACCAAGGATGAAAATTTTTCCCATTCAGTAATACACTAGTGACCCGTTGTGTAGGGGTATTAGGTTCCCGAGAGAGATCTACACGAGTCACAGTGGTAGACTGATTTTCTATCTTATCAGTAGGTGCCATTAATAAACGACGATGATGGAAGCAGCCGGACACTTGGCAACCTTTACAATAGGCAACTAAGGAGTAAAGTGGCTATTTCTCACCACATCAGAGAAGAAAAGGGCTTAAACCGACAAAAAATCATGAAATAATCAGACAAAAAAGAGAATATAAAGTGGATTTTGGTCATTGTGGTAAGAAATCTGAATTTGGATGGCTGTGGAGGAAAAAAAAAAAAAAAAAGGATGAAAAAAATTTTTTTTTTTGTTTTTTTTTTTTTGTTTTTTTTTTTTTTTGTTTTTTTTTTTTTTTTTTTGGTGTGTGTATATTGTTGGCTCTAGATACCAAGAAAAAAGTAATGTGAAACAATGTAATTCATTGATGATACTATTTGTGTTTCTACATTGTGGTTTATATAGGCCTAAAGGTGTAGACAATATTCCCTAATTTATGGAGCAATTTATGGAGCAAATTGCTCCCTAATTCATGGAGCAAATTGCTCCCTAATTCATGGAGCAAATTGCTCCTTACAACAAGCCTAAATTCATGGAGCAAATTGCTCCTTACAACAAGCCTAAAATTATGGAATTAAAGTAATATAATATTTCAACAAAATCAAAAGAAAATCAAAAGAAAGAGAACTTCAGAAAAAGACGTTTTATAGGTTAAGTTTGATCATCACAGATATTGAACTTGGGAGTCTCGAATCCGTTTTCACTTGGTCTACTAAAATGATTTTTAAGCACTCAACTGGTGCCATTTGGGACAACCAATTTCTACCATTTATTATGTCAATTGAAAACATCGAATATTAGATTCCCAAGTAAATCCTTTTCTTATCCTAATAAAGGATTTCTGCATCCCATATCACAGGCGATGAGGAAGGTGAGGCCATATAACATAATGTCCAAGAACAATATCATCTACAATCTAATGAACTTTCATGTGGTCTTTTTAAAACAATGAATAGATCCGTAATTCACGTACACACTTACATAAAGATAATAAATGGAACTATCAGGAATATACAAAGCCTTGGGAAAATAGAAGAAAGAAATAGAAATACTGATTCTATTCAAAGCTTTTACCCTGTGGAAAAGGAAAAAAAAACACACACACAACCATTTTAAGCATAATATGGAAAGTTGCATGCAAGGAATCGAGGATCTAGATGGTCTTCCCTATCATAACTGCTTCAAACATGAGAGTGGGTATCTTGAAATATCTACCGACAAAATTAGCAATCATTACGAGTCAAAAATGAAATTCAACCTACATAGTTTTTAATTTTGTAGATATTGCTGAATTCATAGGACTTCAAAAACGTAAATCTACCCCCAAATTTGCAAGGAAACGAAATGAACAGAACCTTGGAATTCACCAAAGTAAGGCAGTTGTGACCAAATTTGAACAAGACCAAAGAACTTACTTGATTTCCAATGACCTGAAGAAGTTATAGTAGACAGAATAAGTTTCATGAAAGGAAGATGGATTCTCAATGTGATTCCCTTATGTAGAGCACTAATGTAACTCCGAGTCAGTAAGAAGAGTGCGGATCCTAAATTATCTGATATATCTATCAACGTTTATTAGTATTTTAAATTTACTTTTGCTCCAATATACAATCCCTGAACTTTTCCACAGGCATCATTTCATAATATAATTGAGATCACCTGTAGCAATAGCATTGTTGATTTCAGAATTGGTGATTGTTCCTCAATTCCTATCTTGTGTTAACTAACATCCAACAATTCATTTGTTTCAATTGTGACACAAATAAAGTTGCTAGACCAAGGGCATGGCATGGTAAAACAGCATCTTTGCAAGCCCATGCGGCACCTAGCCTTTCTGCACTTCAACAAAGTGAATCAGATATGACTGATGTTAAGAAACATCTACAATGTTCTCCACCAAAGGTTCTAATTGATGATGATCTTTTAACCTAAAACTCACTGCTGAGTGGTCTTTTAAGTTGAACACAATACATAACACATATAAAGTTGTTTTCTTGCAACTAGCATAGTTTTACTACCTCCATAGTAGTTGACTGTTCATAATGATTGCTGAATTCCAAAATCATAAAACCGTGGATAGCTGGTTGATTTTCCAACTTTTTCTCACAAAACAAAACATAAAGGAAGAATGAAATAGAAGACATAGCTTTTACACTGGGAACTAACCTGCAAGTTTTACGAAAATGGTGTAGTTGGAGATCTAATGCACTTCAAGCCACTAAAGCTGGAAAATTCAGGACATTTCGTTCTCCTTTGCGCAGTTAACGAATTATGCCCATAGATTCTTTCTTGCACATCCAGCTTTATTCTCCGGTTAAGGCTATTAAAAAATCCCTCTATGTAGCATTACCTGCAGTAATTTCTTCTGGAGCAAAACTGGTAGACCTGGGAACTTCGGTCTCTCTGACAACTCTACTATATACAACTTTGAAGGACTGTGAACTGCAAGGCTTCCTGAGCAAACTTATTGGCATCCTTAAGGTCTGCTTTCGGTTTCTTCTGCCCCTTATCAAAATGTTAAAGGTTTTCTCATTATCAGTCTTCCACGGTTCATTTGGCACTTGATAATTGACACATCTTCCAGCATCTTCATTTGGACCATTATTGTTGTTTAGTTGGTTCCTGGAGAAGGCAATATTTGAATCTTTATTTTCTCTTCTATTTTCTGATTGAACACCGGCCATCTCATTGAAGGTCTGCACCTCATCTGATGTAGGAAGATTTACTTCTTTCTTAGCCTCATCCCCAGTATTGAGATTCACTGGCAAACTAGAAGCCAAGTTCAAGCTCTCATTATCAGATTGTTCCTTGAGCTCCAAGTTGGAGTCAGCAAATGGCTCAATCACAGGTGGCGAGACAGAGAACTCAATTGGGTGGCAGCCAGGCCAAACTGCACCTCGCATGTAGTCTGGATTCATATTGCATTGCCAAGCAAAATGACTGGGATGGAATGGGCTGCTAGTCAAAGGAAAAGTACTTGGTGGTAATGATTGGGGTTGAGTATATGGAGGGTACACGAATGGCAAAGGGTGCATCATGTTTGGTGTTGGTGGAGGGGATGGAAACCGCTGATGAGGGGAGGAGCACACTGGGCTGGGTAAGACAGTACCAGACCCTGGATGAAGAGCCATGTTCATTGGCCAAGGGCCAACAGGTGGAACAGTTCCTGGACCAGAAGGGATGGTCATGTTCATAGGCAATGGTGCTACACGTGCAGAAGCAGAGGATGGACTAAAGGGAGCAGCTGATGCAGACAATTTCTTGTTGGACAGTTCTCGAGTATCACTTGAATAAGAAACTGAAGGTCTCACCTTGAGGTCTTCTACTTCTTGCAAAGTGGTGTTAGACTGATTAGTTGATGTATCTTTCTCAAGGAAATCCTCTTTGGACAAATCAACAGCATTTAGCATACTTTTACTCTGGATCCCATCTTCTTTCATCATATTAGCATTCTTAGAGTTAGATTGCTGCGTTGCCACACTCACAACCTGATTTTTTTCGTCATCAAAAACCTTGTGTGGATGAGTTTCCTCTGTCTTTTCAACCGTATCTTCTTCATCCTTTAAATGGCCTTCAGAATGAACAACTACCTGCTGAATTTTCTCTACCTTCACAGTTCCTGCCTCTGCTATAAGAGAAGCAACATTTCGCTTTGCTTCACTATCTACCTCTTCGTGTTTCCCCTGCTCCTCCTTATCAGGAAATTCATCCTGGGAATCCCTCACCTGCAGCATAGAAATAGTACCTGGTGGAGCCAGTGCTACTTCCTTGTAAGAAGGAGATTTTCCCAGGCTTACTATTGAACTTTTCTTTGATATTTGCCCAAACCGTTTTGCTGTAGAAACTGACCCATGTTCTAGTGGGGAACTCAATGACTCACCTCCATTTCTAGATGTCTCCATTGTAGAATCTTTTGCAGATGAAGACATGGATTTGACTCTGTATGTGACAGATTTGACTATTCTCCGCCCAGATTTGGTACCTAGAGACGAAGTTTTTGCTACATAATAGTCTGCAATACTTCCTGGAGATGTTATTCGTTTCTTTAGCAGATAGTATCGGTTATTTTGATTATTCTTCAGTCTAGCATGTTCCACTTCAGAAGAATCATCTTTTTTCTGATAGCCCAAGACCTTTCCCATGGTCGACCGTTGCTGCCGCACTTGTCTACCGCCAGCTGATCTTGGTCTTTGAACCGACTGCCATCCATCTTCTCCTTCAGCAAGTGTTTCAGGTAAGACATCATTGGCAACAAATGGCTTTTCTACCCTAGCTTCTGCCACGACAGGTTCTCTAGACTGAAGTAGTAGTTCCTGGGTTGTATCCTTCTCCACATTTTGCAGGAAATCAACTGGAGGAGAGGTGGACACTCGATTCCCATTGGAGTCACTTTCACGTTTAGGGATTTTTTTGTCTTCACCCGACACCTCTTCCAGAATACTTTTACGAGACATTTCAGAATTTGCAGAGGCAGTATTATTCTGACAAGTTTTTCCCTTAACCTGGATTAAAGAAATAGGAAAAAGAAACATGAAGTTACTATATGTAAACGATGTCACAGAAAGACACAATTACACTTGAAGGAAAATCACATTTGTGAAAAACGAGCAGCTGCTAAGCCATCTGAAAGATAAATGGAAAAGAGACCATAATAGTTAGGTATCTAGGAACTGTTAGACTCAAACAGTCCACCTCCAAGTAGCTCAGACTGCATGAAAAATAGATTGCTTTCATTTTCAAAAATATAATTCCAACAAATTCATTGGATGGAGCTTGCGTTTTGATATAAAGATACATCAAATTGCTTAAAAAATTATCATAAAAGCTTCAACTAAGGAAGCATGACATTACAACATCCTGTAGAAGAATTGAGTGGCTTAAGATATGGACTTGTGAGTTCCATGTTAATATAGTTGAGGTAATAAAGGGTATGATAATTAAAGCACAATCGCCAACATCTGTATGTTCAAGGCACTATTTAAGCCAGAAAAAGGAGGATGGGAAAGGCAGTAGGACCTGCAGTGCGTTGAACATAAAGAGAGCGCTTAACAAAAGAAGAATAGTTTTTTTAGCGGTTGATAGCATGGGCTACCTAGGGTAGCTACCCTCATTCCTCCAATGCATTCCATTCCATTATCCTTCCACTGTAAAACATCCACGAAGAAGGCCACATGATTCCAACTGAGGTTTATGAGAGTTTGGTAATTTACATCTTAACTGACATGAATGCAATTGCGTAGATAAGAGAATACATGAGATGAAAAGCAAAAAGCAAGCAAATATAGTCCTCATCCTTCGTCTTGAAACCATTTTTTAACTGACATGAATGCAGTAGTTTTATGATACCGGCTCCGGGAACCTGAACTCTCTGTTCTAGGCATGCTCTTATCAGGTGAAGAGGGGAACAGTTGTCTAGACGCCTTTTTTTATCAAGGGAAACATTCCTCTTTATCTTTGTCATGATAGAGCAACATCCATTGTTGAAGCAAACTACTTCAGTGGAGAAACAGAAACACTTCAACTTCATACTCATGGATGCAAGCAGTGTCAAGTTTCTATTCCATTTTTCTCCAATTGCCTGTAGTAAAGCATCTTCATATTGCATTTTCACGATAAACAGATCCACATGAAAATTAATTCCAGGAAAGAAAGAGATCAATGAATCAATTAGTCTTAATCAAATTCTTCATCACACTCAGTTGAGCTTGTAAGGGTTCTTTTATTTTTAATTATCTGACGTTTTCCTGGAAGACTTGGTAGGCATAGAAACATGTCCAAAAAGTTTCTTGTTCTCCCAATTGTCATTCCCGTGATCTCCAATTGGGTTATACCACTCCAGCAACAGTATAAACAGCATCTGTTCATATAACTTGAAGGTTTATGGTAGATATTACGGGAAACCCGTATGTAATATATCTCAATGCCTTCTGTTTGCAAGATAATTCTGGTGTCTTCACAGGATAATGGTAGAAGTAATGGAGTAAGAAAATGAGAATAAAGAAAGGAAATAGTTGAGAACATACTTTTGCAACATAACTTTTCCCCTTTTGTCCCATAGCATCTATCCCTTTGGCATCCTGACTGGGATCGATGTAATCAAGCAAATCTGACACACTGTCATTTAAAAAATTGAGCCACTTGAAATCAATCGACAGATTCATGATATATTAGACACGTAGATAAGGTAAACATGTTATCTGAAAAGTTACTCTATACAATTATTGGAAGTAAAAATAAGGGAACTTAAAATGATGGCAACGATTGCCACTACAAGTATCATTCAGCCTTCTGCTTTCAATTCTCAGAGTGTGATATAAAAAGGCAACTTTGCTATTCGAAACAGGTAATTTTTTGACAAATCAAAATTCCTTACAGGCTTGCACTCACATCAAGATTTACAACTGATTAATTATGTTGCAAAACTATTTTACCAAAACCAAAAGTTTAGGGTGGAACCATAGTTACCAGATTCGTGATACGGTCTGAATCGTTGTACGAATTCGGGTATAGAGTACGACACTTAGAGTTTAAAGGGTACGATAGGAGTATACTTCTTGGTATGCTAATTTTTGTTCATAATACGGAATGAAGAATTATTAGGTTCCATTATCAAATATTTTGTAGAGCAATGGTATTTTATATTTACTAATTACTAAAATCAATTTGCTGTAACGTTAGTCTAAAGTTCAAAATCCAAACCCAACAATTAAGATAGTTTTTTAATATTGTATATCAAACACAAGACACAAGCAAATTAGAAAAATTTTATACGTTAAAGGTTTACAGTCTGTATATGTTATACTTTTAGGCTCTTTATTCTTTTTCATTATTTTTTTGATAAAAATTTGTATGTTTTTCGAGTCGCTAACTTTAGTGAACTGGAACGTGAATCGTAGAGTTCCGGTACGTAAATGTACCGTGAATTGGGACGTGGAATCCGATACGCGGTTCGAAAGGGGATTGGGCAAATCTGGTAACTATGGGTGGAACACACCTCCACATTATGGTACAAGTTTAATAAAATTAAACAAGTTTGAGAGACAAAGCTTGAGCAAAAGGATTTAGGAGATGACCTTGAAGGTTTAAAGAAAAAGAACTAAGATTATATGCATGAACCGAACGAGGAAAAAGACAAAAAGAAAAAAGACCCAGAGAAAAGGAGGGAAAAAAACAAAAGAAACTTTGTCCCCCAGAGTCTGCCTCCATCCTCTATGGTGGTAATAGTTGATTGAAATGCCCTTAATCTTAGGATTATTATAAATGCTGCGCATAACTCACTCTACCAAGGAATACAGGTATACCTGAGGTGGCCCTTGCTGGCAATAGATGGGTCAGGCTTCCTCGTCCCATTTCGAGCAGCTTCATGCTGTTCAAAAGCCTTGGACTCAAAGTACTCAAGCCAAGCAGCAGCATCCTGCAGTATTAGATCACAAGGTTCACAGCACATCATGTTAAGAAACACCTTGGATTAAATGAGATCATATGTACTGACTCTTTCCCATCAATTTTTGCAAAGAGACCTCCAAAATCATGTGCCTCAGTACTGGAGGGCATTACATAATGTAAAGAATTATTTGATTTTCAATGTAATAATGTGCTAGAAATCAAATACTACTGGAACTGCTTCCAATAACTAGTGAAAGAAAAGATAAAGGACAAATACCTGAGTACGAAGGTCATCGGGCCCAAGCTTTGCTCTAAGTATCTGCAAGGTTGTTTGCTCATGCTGAACACTCAATGGATAAGCCTCCATCAATGATAGTGCAATGGCTATAGCATGATAACTTGCAGCTGTCTGTGAAAAATATTGAAAGGGAAAGAGGATTAGGTCCGAGAGATTTAAATTAAAATGTGAAGATAACCATACTCCACCTGATTGGTCGTAATTTTTGAAATGTAGAAACAAAGATGTATATCCAATTATCATGGAAAAAGTTGTGATAGAGCAATAACTTAGCAATAGTATAACTCCACCATTCCAGCAATAATATCAACTGGAGATCGTATATGAACAAAGCTTGTAGAGAGAGTAATTTTAATTTCTTTGAAATTGCATATTGAAAAAAATTATACTAGGCATGGAAAACAAATCAGCAACACTATCTAGCACTTATGTAGCATCATCCCCAAGAACGAAGCATGAGTATTGCATATGTAGCCAGGAATATCATTCTCAGAAATCTATTTCTTTCCCCCCAAATAACCTAAATTGGAACAGCTACTTCTAGTTAAATTTATTTGAGAGCGTATACCTCTCTCTGATGCACAACTCATTTTAACACTAGGCAAGGCAATCATATTAGAAACCCAGTGTAACAACTCAGGTCCAACTACTGGCCGGTAAACACATTGAGCCCAAGCAACTAGCCCAAAATGCTTAAACCTGTGTTAATAATATTTGAGAACCCAAATCATTATACCCCAAAAACAAATCCTTTATGGAACCAATGTGAGACAGGATGTTACTGTTTCTATCGATCATAATATGTGATGTACTCATCATGCCAGACAGAAGAGAAACACAGTTCTGTTCCACCAGAAGTGCGGAGCCCATACTTCAACCTACTCTGATACCACCAATAACATCCTAGGTCCAACTACTGGTATGTTAACAGATTGAGCTACCAACAAAAATGTTTAAGTCAGTGTTAACAATAGTAGAAAACTCAAATCATTATAAACTAAATACAAATCCTTGGGATGTTACACCAAGTATCGCAGGAAAACTTTAGACAAGGCTTAAAAGTGGTGTCCCATTAATTCCAAGGAGGCCTGGTCCAAAATAAATTAAGAGATGAGACAGTTGCATAAGGGGATCAATCTTCTTCAGTAAGTGTTGACATATTTAAGTTCTTTCCTTTACATGGAAATATGGAGCAGAAGTTCTCAATATACTAAATAAAAATGATATTTGAAATTGTTAAAAACTGATAAGTCTAGAACCTATAGAATCAAGAAACCTTTGTTTAAGTGGTGAGATTTTCGTAAAAATCCTCCAGGGCCCCGACAGTTATCCCATCTCCCGAACAAGGAAAAATGCCATTTCCTCTACCAAGGAAAATTGATACAAGAAAGGGGAGGAACTGGAGGAGGGAAAAACAGAAGGTAAACGATACATCTAAAGCAACTTTCTTAATGCTTGTGCAATTAATAGTTGTCATCCAAAATATCCAACTTTATAGTTGCATCTTCTCTAAATTGATAATGAATTCTTAAATGACCCACTAAAATGAGCCCTTGTCTGCATTACTATTTGAGTGTGGTCCAGCTTAACATGTAGCACTCATGACAAAGTAAAATAAGGTAGAGTATGCCTTGTGAAAAAGAACCACATCCTGGAAGTAACCATATACCTGAATATGGTCTGGTCCAAGTAGCCTTTGATTGCACTTAAGAGCTTTCTGGAGATATCTGAGGGCAATATGCACATTGCCCAGGCCCTCCTCCATCATGGCCACATTTATGTATGTTGCAGCAGTATTAGGATGCGATGGGCCACATGTGAGATGTAATAGATAGAGAGCTCTCTTTACATATCTGAAAGATATATATGAAAAATTGTCACAAAGGAAATTAGAGAATATATAACTTGAGTAAGGTGGGTTTCACAGTGAGAGAGCCAAGGGCCAATAAAGATGTTGTGAACACAATGATGTGAAAGATGTATACGAAACTAATCCATATTCACCATTTATACAATGCTAGAATGATTTAGAACATAAAGCCAAGGAAGAGAGAACTTACTTGAGAGCCAGCTCTGTGTGTTGAAGTCTGTAGTAGAAGACAGCAAGATCACCATAACTCTTCATAGTATCTGGATGATCAAGCCCTAACTCACGCTCATTGATGTCTAAGGCCTTTTGCTGATAGATTGTGGCCTGTAATTTGAGGATTTGAGTTAAAATATACATTTGAACAATACAGTATAAGAATAGGCCAAGGCATCTGAAATTTGATAAGCAGGATGATGAAGACTGAGATTGATCATTTAGAAATTCATTTGGCTTCAGTTAGGTCACATTTATCTTTTAGTCAGAGGTCTATTGGCAAATAGTATGCAGAATAGAAATGGGACCTGATTAAAGTCTCCGGTGTGATACAGAACTACTGCAAGAAGGCTGTAAGCTCCTGCTGTCATTCTATGGTAGGGACCACATACTGCTACCAGCTTTGCAAGAGCCTGAGAACACCAGAACATTGCCACCATGTAACATACGTTATCACATGTCACAATATCAGGACTACATAAGATTAAGTATCCATTACCATATATTGGGCATCTACAATATCTGGACTATATGAACCTTAAAACCAATGTTGGATGTCAATTACCTTTGTCCCATGAGTGACGGCATCTTCAAGTTTTCCCTTATCTAAAGCTGTTTTAGATGATTCCAAGAGTTGTCGGCCATCTGCAGAAGAACATGCTGCTTGCTGCACAGATATAGACAACAACAAAAATTGAATGAATTTGGACCACATCTCAAAACAAGATGAAAAGGAAGCATCTCATGATTCCACAATAATACGGTGCTTTGTATCACCTTATGAACTGGTACTAGGCTGACAATGTCATCTTTCTGAAAAGGGTTTGGGGAATTCATATCAAAGTCTCTGGGGACCAGCTCAATGCCCACCTGCAACAGAGAAAGATAGACTTGTCAATATTCTTCCCTTTTACCTTCCACAGCTGTGATATAATGTATATTAATCATGTAAATAACTTCCATGCAGGATAAACTTGACTTCTCCTGTAGTATTCTTCAACCTATGAAAAATGGTACCAGTTTTATTTGCAATTTAATGTATGTTAATCATGTCACAATAAACAGTAGATGCATGCATTAAGAAGCCCTGACGTTAGTTGCTTGTCACTACATGAGTGACAAGTTTTCTTCTTGACCAAGAATAGATCTAAGCGATATGAATGATGAATCAGCCTAACGACAGTTAGTAGTTTTGCGTATGATCTTCACCAAATACTAACAGAAAAGGTGGTGAGATTACATGTTTCCTACCATTCAATGTGACTTTATAGTTCCATAAAGATGGGGCAACAATCTGGCTACAAAATTAGTCAGCAGCACCATAATCCAATGCAACAAACAGATATATGAACTGTTGCTTGTTGGTTGCAAAGTCAATACTATATGCTCATTGGAGAGTTTCAAGATATCCAGCAATAGACTTCCTACCTTATCATCTTAGTGATATGGTTCTTGGAATTGAGTTAAAGAGAACAGATAAATGTGAAATATAGATTAGAAAAACAGAACAATTTTAAATGTTTGGAAACTCAATTTAAAGTACCTTGTGGCATAAACCTCGAAGAATTGCAAATTTTCTCACGTCTTTGTAGTTTGAGCTGGTAAGATCCCATCCATATCTCTGCTTCAAAAATACCTTAAGCCATCTCCAAACAAGGGAATGGATACCACAATTTTCACTTGCTTGCTTATTTTCGGGAACCCCAAGCATCATGTTCAACGTGGCAGAAATTACTGCAGCCATTTCCTCAGTTTTGACAACAGCAGCTATCACTGCCTGCAGAATATGCTTGAAAGCCCGTACTATCATCTCATGGATGCATAGTGATTGAACATGCGATAACTTCTCTGAGAGGTTGACCTGTGCAACCGAACAATAAGACTTCCTTTACACATATCCACACATATAACAACATATTGCAGCTACGTTTTCAACCTTAATGCCTGCAGAATTAACTGCAGTTTCCAACTAGATCAGAGTGAAACACTAATACAGTCTATGTAAGACAGAGAATGTCACATTGATTAAAGAAGCTGAAAGCAACATGATCAGAATGACAACTAAGAAAATTGATTCTTCTCGAAATCTGAGGCTCAGCACTTCAATAACTCTTATAGCTGCCAAATCTTCTTCCCAAATTCTTTAGTTAAATTTACTGGAAGAACAAACAAAATACTTATGTAAAAGATTTCAGGAAGAAATTTTTTTCTTAGAAGAGAGTGAAATTCCTGACCCAACAATAAAATATGCTGACTAGTAAGAAGATTACGGGGCTTAATTCTATGACGATTGAAGGGTTGTTTTTCCATGGTCATGTACTATATTACTTTGTATAATTTAAGAAAGATAATAGGGGTGGGATGGGATCATTCATAAAACAGTAAATTAGTTACATTAGATACCAATGTCAATTACTTTTTTCACTTGTGGTCGCTCATGCTTTAAATCAGACCAATACCAATAGCCTGTTTAAGAGAGAGCTTCAATTAGGTAAAAGGAACCTTCCATCAGCGAATGAAATTTCCAGAAACAATGTCACGCCTAACTTCATCCATGAATTTAGAGTGCGTGTGTTATCATGTGCACTTTTAGTTAGATTCACAGATGAACTACTGTTTTAGAATCTTGAACTTTAAGTAGCTAGACCGAATTGTTATGCTGTAATATTTGTTAAACAATCACCCTACAATATTCTCTTTTTGTCCCTGATTTCAAATATAAGAAAGAAACCTTGAGTTAAAATCTAAAGTCAATAGTGTCGGGCCAAGTATGTCTGACATTACTATTTCAAAAGACAGATGCGCACCTATATATGGACTTCATAGTACAGAAATGTCTGGTATCCATATAAGAACTAGGACAAAGAAACAAATTACTTCTCACATCATTTCAGATTGTATTACTCTCTGTTCTAGACAGTTTCTAAATGATGACCACTGTCCCATAATGGAATGTCGATCTTTTCCCAAGAATATTCATCTAAAGAGTATTACTACTATAAGAACATTATATAGCCTAATTGAGACCCACTTATATACTTTCATAAACTCAATGATATGCAAAAAGCAAAATGCAGCCCTGCTCGTGGTCCCACTTGGTTGTTTCTCATATATATATATATGCTGACGCTTCAAGAGCATTGTTGGCATTATTACATCATGCAGAAAATCTAGAGAGAATTTTGTGCGAGCAGTATCAATGAATCACAGTAAGGTGCTTACTACTTTTCCAAGTGAACGCATCTGAAGACCTCTTGTGTGCATGAAATCAGTCAAAGTCCGTCCATCAACGGGTGAAAGTTCCAATGAACCAAAATCTGCAACCTGCGTTGGAGTTAACATGAGCAAGGGAAAAAGAGATGGCTAGTTTCAAATGAATTTAGTAGGAATTCCAACATGGATTTAAGCTTTTCTGTATATTAATGTATTTATATATTTATACACACACGCACACATATATATATGAATATATTATGGAATTTCTACATGAATATAAGCTTATATAAATGTGTGCGTGTGTGTGTGTTTTTGCTGTATGCAAATTTATTACCAGTTTTGGAAGAGCAACTTCATCATAGTACTTTTCAGACAAGTCAATCAGCTCTTGCAATGACTAACAACAGCAAGGAGTAGGTTAGTAAATATGATCAATCAACGAATTCTTATAACTCCAAAATATCTGAAAAGCACAACCTTGCGATGAAGTCCAGTCTCTGACTCTCTTAGTCGAGCAAAAGCAGCATCAGACAACAATCTCTTCAGTTCAAGTTCATCTTTACTTGTACCACTCTTAAGCTGAGACTCTGCAGAAAACAACATAGAGTCTTCTGCTTCCCCACTGACACCATCTGCAACAGATTTGAAGCTTTCAGACTGGTTTTCTATATTACTTCCATCTGAATTCTTCTTTCTGTTCTTAAGAGATTTAAGAGGCTTTCCAAGTCCCTCAACCTGCATCTCAGTTTTGGTCTTCTCACTTGATGCTTTTTTTTCTTTTTCCGTTTTCCTCTGATCTTGTAAATGTTGTATCCAGCAGGCTCCAAGTTCCCATCTCACAAAAGCATCGTCTTCTATTTTTTCTTCCTGAAGCTTGTTGAAACTCTCTTCTAATAGCGTTTCAACAAAACATTGAGCAGCAGTGAGCCCCTCACACTCCAAGGTCTGTGAATGCAGTACAGCTTTATCATGCTCTGAAGCTGCTTTTTGGTGAAGAAGCAACCTCAAACTGCAGGAAACAAGACCAGGATAAGACTAATGTGTATTTCTTTTTCTCTTTTTCTTTTACAGAAATGAATAGGAGCAGGCTAAACAGGATATATAGTAGGGCATGTACTTGTCCCCAAAATTTGCAACATGATACTAGACAAAAACAATCAGATTCTGCGCACAATCTTAGGAGACCATATATTAGGCAGACCTGTTTATATTGAGGGCATTAGCACCACCGTCAGGTTGATCAGTCAGCTCAAGGCTTTCTACCAGAGACTCGACATTATCCTTCTCTCTCTCTTGAATTTTAACCATAGCAAGATAACCACAATGTCTGATGCTGACAACTCCTAGAGTTGCAATATCCTGCACTCAAATATACAATTTCCTTAATAAAGTTTGCAAATTCAAATTGAAAACGTTTTCTATTAGCATTAGTATTTAACAATTCTTCAAAATTTCTTACATGAGCAGCAGTATTTTCATCAGCAGTGATCCCCTTCAAAAGATTTCTTTCTGCTAACTTTTTGGTATCAACTCCAGTTGCTTGAGTTCCATCAATCTTAGTATCTGTTTTGCAACTAGCATTGGGAGCATCTTTCATGACTTTGATGCTCAAGTCCCCTACTTTGTCCACATAGATAACTTCACCGTTTTTAGCAGCATGTGCTATTTCTTGTTTTGTCATTACATATTGTACAGCTGAAACGGCTCTAAAAATAGCAACATCTACAAACAAGTTGTGAAGAAGAAAAGCCCTTTTATCCCGAATCTGCCTCTCTTCCACTGTCTTGCATGGCATAGATGCAAGTAACAAAAATTCTTTAGCATAAGGTAGTAAATCATTTTTTCCATCTCTGCCCAAACCGCCTCCATTTCCTCCCCATCTTTCATCCTCTACAGGGAGAGGAGGGAAATTAGATGGACTCTGAGCCACTACAGGGGGGATAAGCCATGTGTTGGCTCTGAAGCCATAAGGAAGATTGCCAAACTGCAATAATTAGAAGAAAGACGGAGAAAGAGAAAAGAAAAAAGAGAAAGAGAGTTAAAATATTAAAAGGTGCAAATGAAGGAATTATAGACATTGTAAAACTTTTCGGTTGTCACAAATATTGAGCACAGAAAGGAAGTTATGATTTTGCACCTTGTTATGCTCAGAGAATGCCTTCATGAGATCATTGTAAGCCTGATTCAGTGAGTGAGAAATGTCAATTTAAGTTGATAGTTTGAACCAACAAAGGCAGATATAAGGAGCTGTTTGGACCAAAACTCTTTTGTAAAGACCAAATAAATGAACCACTTTCTCTCCTTTTACAAATAAGATTAGCTTGCAATGTGACTGAACTTGAAAATTCTTTCAATATACATCCTTATTATGTATGTACTACAGAGGATATAACAAATCAAAAGACCAACATGGAGACCCAAATCAATCGATTACTAGATTCTAAGCCTCTTTCTGCACGTACTTTATTGAACAGTAGTTATAATTGTTTCACTTGTTGAGTGATGGTAGAGATAACCAACATGATAAATCCTTCTGTAACAGCTTAGGTTGTTATATGATATGGTTATTGAAATCCTATTTATACAAAGCAAACATGCTTAATAAGACACAATTAACTTCAATCAAACTTACATGGTCAAAGGCTTGACTAAGTTGTCGCAACAAATCCACAAGATTATGGCAAAGTATCCGCTGCTTTCCAATGCTTTGGAATCCTTTCCTACACACTTCCACATGCACAAGCCTCCCATTGCAAAGCTTAACCTGTATCAAACATTCAAACCACCTCATCATAATAGCTCATCTCCATTATACATGACGAAAAATGTAATAACCCGGATTTTTCTCATAAATGAGAATAATAAAAAGACAAAAGAAGAAGAGGTATAGCTGAAGTATTGATATCTTTATCAAAGTTAATCATCGCAACTTAACGGCCTTGAGAGTTACATTCTTATGTACTAAGGACAAAGTAATCTGTCCCATCCCTAATACGTGAATCTTAATTTAAACTCATGGCGCGACATAGAAGCACGTAGAGTCTAATTTAATTAAGCAGAAGAAGAATAAAAGTAAACACTTCTATGAATAACAAATGACTTACTTCAAGAGAGAAAAGATAATCATTTTCTGAAATCTCACTGTCCCGCCGCTTCTCTGCTATCCTTATAACTGCCATTGTTATGATGCATTGTAGTTACTACAACTGCTTTAATCGAAAATTCATATATTCGGCAAAAAATATAATAATAATAACAATAATAATAATAATAAAACAAAAAACAAATCGAAAATAAATGAACAAGAAGAAGAAAGGCCTGACGCAGACCAGCACATTTTAGCTAACAGCGGGAACGCAATTCAAAAAATGAATACATCTACATACATACATACATATGGATATATATTTATGTATATGTATATTTATATATATAAATTTATAAATGTATGTAGAGAGAGAGAGAGAGAGAGAGAGGGGGGGCAATACATTGAAGAGGAGGCGTGAGATGAGAGAGAGAGAAGAACTCGTAGAAGCTGACGAGGCTAGGGCACGTATTGCTCATCTCTCCGTCAACATCGACGGCGGAAGCATATTTCGACG
The DNA here is from genome assembly GCA_037974665.1 of Ehretia macrophylla. Classification (NCBI taxonomy): domain Eukaryota; kingdom Viridiplantae; phylum Streptophyta; class Magnoliopsida; order Boraginales; family Ehretiaceae; genus Ehretia; species Ehretia macrophylla. The sequence goes on from CM075776.1 coordinate 49,728,888, forward strand.
CCTCCGCCGCAGACGGCGGCGTTGGTGGTGGTGAAGAGTGTTTTTCATTGCCGGAGGACTTGTTTGATTTTTTCGCGCTCTTGGTGTCCTGCGCACCCCGCGCTTTTTTGGATGCTTCGCCCTTTCCCGAAGGCCCAAACGACGTCGTACAAGCTACTATGTCTAGTAGCCTTCTAACGTGCGCCGTGGCGCTCTCGTCATCGTAGTCCTCTGCAGAAAAAGTAAATTAGAAAAACAAATAATAAGGGCAAAATGGGAAAGTGAAAATTTTGTAAGTGGTACGGCGTCGTGTTTACCTTCGACGAGCGTGAGAACGCAAGGCTTAAGTGCGGAAACGTCCACCGTGTCTTTTAATCGTGGCCCTCTCACCTGTTGCATAGTCAAGCAAGGGTAAAATAGGGATTTCATTAAACTATCTATAGTTTTTTTTTTTACTTTATTATTACTAAAAATGCATCACCTCGAGATGGGTAATTAACACAAATAGTATTTTATCTTTGTCGCATGTGTCAATTAATTCCCTTATCTTTTAAATGTAACATTTTGATCCTGATCTAATATTAAAATGACGCCGTTAGTTCTAACGTGTAAAATCCGTCAAAAAATGACCGAAAGGGCATTGCTTCTTTCACATACTGACTTATGCAAGGTCAAAATAGTCTAACAACTTATGTCCGTGCCTTTTTAATTTTTATAGAGACTAGGCGTACTAATAAAAAGGCAGACATAAGTTGCTAGACTATTTTGCCCTTGCGTAAGTCAACATGTGAGCGAAGCATGTCATTTTCGTCATTTTTTTATGAAGTTCACATGTTATGACTAACTGCGACATTTTAGTATTAGATCAGGAATCAAAATATCACACTTAAAAAATAAAGGAATTAGTTGCACAGTCGACAAAGATAAACAACCATTTGTGTTAATTATCTCTTTGGAGATATTTTTATTCACTTTTGGTTTGTGTGCCAAAGATATTTTTGTTTGCTTAATCAAGTGAAAAGAAAAAGAAAAACAAAGATATGTATTTCATAAAGGTTATAATTGGTAAGGTGGTCGATTTTCATAAGAAACATTCTCATTCTTAGAATCTAATATATGTTACCTCTCGATTATCATATTTACTTTGAAATATATGTGAAATATTTTCTAATATATGTAATCTTCTCGATTATCCTACAAGGTTTGAAATATATGTAAAATTGAGCATCAAAATTTAGGTGTTGTTTATATAAATATTTAGCACTTTGATATTAAAAGAAAAGAAAAAATTACTAGCAACAAACCTAAGCGAATAATTAGAGGAAATTTGACGATAATAAATGAATTATTGTAGGACTTGACAACCTAAATGGGAAAAAGTGTGAGAAAGAGAATGTAAATACATGCTTACCTCGTGGGTTAATGAAAAATTAGTAATGTTGCAAGTTATTGTATTGATTGATAATAATTTCTGAACATCTATTATTCTATCCGTTGATATTCCCTGCATGAAACATAAAATTGCTATTATTGTAAAATGGGAGCAGTCAATAGCTAAAGATTAAAAAAATATCACAATTCACACAACCAAGCAAATATATATCAAATTTCTAAAATAACGGTGACTAAGTGATTGGCATAGCAAACTTTTACAATATTAATAAGAGTTCGTCTAGATCAATGCAAAATTTAAAACCCTTCAAAAGGGAAAATATCACATTTAGTCCTTATTATTTTTTAAAAATTTTAATTTTGTCCTTATTATTTAAAATTTCTTAATTCCGTTCTTATTGTTTATAAAAAAACTTTAATTTCATTCTTATTATTTTTTCAAAAATTTCAATATGTTCCTATTATTTTCTAATATGTTTCGATTTCGATTTCATCCTTATCATCAATAGGTACCATTTGTGTAATTTTTTCTATTGTTTCTCCAAAATTTTAAATTCATTCATAGTATACAAAATTAATAAAATTAATAACTAATATTTTTCAAAAATTTTAAATTTGTTCTTATTGCTCAAAATTAACCAATTTAATCCTTATTATTTTTAAAATAAATTAATTTAATCACATTTTTCTAAACATTGAGGATAATTTGAATGTTATATGAAAATAATAGAGACTAAATTAAATTTTTTAGAAAATATAAGGACTAAATTGACTAATTTTGAATAATATGAATGAATTTAAAATTTTAAGAAAATAATACAGATGAAATTAAAAAAATTAAATAATAAAGACAAAATTAAAACTTTAGAAAAATAATATAGTCTAAACGTGTCACTTTCCCGCCTCCTAAACATGTATTTGATTTTGATGTCCACCGTCTGATTATTTTCTCCTTATTTTATGACTAGATTATTTGAACTCAAAACTTTAGAGTTGAAATATATATGTTCTCCTGGTAGTTATCTCCATTAAGAAACATGATCATCAAATATGCAGATAATGTAGCAATTCACTACATTCTTTTTTCTTGTTCTTTTTTTTTTTGTTATCGTATTCTCGTGAAAGGAATGTTGAAGTGAAAAAAAAACCACCTAATTTTTCTAATCCTTATGGCGCAATCGCTATATTATGTCCTCTAGTAAAATCACAACAACTTGCTTCTCTATCTCCTGAGAGCATCAATATAAAATTAAGGGTAAATTTCACAATCAGTCTTACGTGTTTGTATTTTTTTCAACTTCGTTCCTCTTATTTTAAAAGTGACGCGCTTGATTCCAATGTTTACATTTCTTTAATTTCATCTCTAGTATTTCAAAAGGTAACGCTCTCAATCTCTAAAATTTTGAAAAAGTTTCAAGTTGATTATCAATATTTTTACCTTTTTCACTTGGTCCTCAAAGTTTCATGTGCTGGTTAAAAATAGAAATTTTAGGATAAGGAATAAACTGAAACTTTTTACAAATTTTAGAGATTAAGTACGTCACTTTTGAAACAAAAGAAATGAAATTGAAAAAACTATAAACGTTAGGTACTAAATTAAATTTTTTTATAATCTTTGGGGACTAAACGTCACTTTTAAAACAATAAAGATGAAATGAAAAAAAGTATATAAACATTAAGGACGACCATTTATGAAATTTATCCTAAAATTAAATTACATTTTTCTTGAAACCAAACCTAAAATCACATTGAATCCAGTTATTTACCAACTGCAAATTTATGATGGAATCCTTTTCCGCTATAAAGTCTTATATCTCCACTAGAGGGACCACAAGAGATTATTTCCCTAAGCGCGGGCTATTGGCCTGCCTGCCTAAAACCTACGAGGCCTGTGCGCCATAGTCATGATAAGTCAACATTGTAAACCATTTGCAGAATTTACCCAATTCATACTTGAGCAACATGTTGACTACTTAAACCTTAGGCCTTAGGCATAGTTGTAGCATTAGTTTAGTGGTGCAATGATTGTTCACTTTTCAAGTTTAAATAAATTAAGAGACAATTATTTTTAGACTAAGTCGATAAGCTTTTTACCTAAATAAATCGAACCATGGTTCTTTTGAACGGAATTATATGTTATGAAATTTGAACCGTAATATGACTTTAAAAAGCTTGCCAAGATACTTAAGTGCCACATTAACTTGTTGGCCTAAGATTAGAACTTTCTTGCACCATGCTAATTATATTCAACTAGTCAATGTATTAGCACTCTGATAGCATTTACCTTTTTTTTTTTTTTTGAGATATAAAGGGAAGTCTAACCGATTAATACATGCAACTAGTTTTTAAGGGTAGTTAATGCACGCTACTCGTTACAATCCCGAGAGGCAGTAACCCCTCCTAGTTAGTAATAAGGTGGATGAGAGTATTAACAAACCTTCAGAATTACTTGAGTCTCGTCCGGGAGGTTCATTGTTACATCCATCACAACAGGAAGAACTGCAAAACACAACACATATAATATAATTTAAAAATATATATAGTAAATAAGAAAAGAGCTTAATTATATTACTTAATGTTCAAAATAGCTTCTTATCCATATCGAAGTTTATTTTTTACCCTTCTCTTCTTTCTTCTTCTTGTCTCCTTTCGTCTTGCCACGGGCATTCTTTGGTGCCATTTCCAACTTAAGCTCGACGAATTATTAAGCTGAAACAAATCTTATAGGTTAAACAATTAAGAAATAAATTTAGCATATAAGGTTATGAACTTTAGCTGATTGCTTGCTATATACTCTAACTTCAGCGGGGCATTTATACATAAGGGTTCAATATAATGGGTTTTTTCTTTTGTAAAAAAAAAAGAATATATATGTATATATATATTTTTTTTCAAATCTAAGATTTACGCACAACTTCACGACAACGTGACTCAGCCACTGAGCAAAGCATTGATATTGGAATTGGACAATTCATCAAATATTGGAGCAAGAGAGAAATTACCGGATATGAAGTCAAGCACGAGCACAAGTATAGAATACTTAATGGGATAATGCTCGGTTTGATTTTATGAACCCAAGCACAGGATATAAACTGATGACTGATAGTAAACAGGATTGACAGAGAGAAAGGCCTTTTAATGCAACATCAAATATATGTCCAATAACACAATTGTAGCACCACCGTACCACCAAGTAATGTAATTATGTAAACTTGCACTCTACTATATATATATGTGTGTGTGTGTGTGTATCTTTACTCTATGTAATATGTATGCAAAAGATGGAGCAAAGGTTTATGGAAGGGTTTAAAAAGTGGATAACACCATTAAAGAAGTTGATAGAAGTATGCAAAACAGCAGTAAGAGAAAGAGAGGGAGGAAGAAGTAGGGAAAGAGATATATGAAGAAGTGGAGAGTGATAAGGAAGGAAGGGCGGAGATTTAACAGTCAGAAAATAATATATGGCCTTTTATGGCAGCTTCTGCCTTAGGATATTTAAATAATTAACAATTAGGGAAATTTTCACATTTAATTCTTATTATTTATAAAATGTCTTAATTTAGTCTTTATTATTTAAAATGTATGAATTTAGTCCCTATTATTTTATCAAAAATTTTAATTTCGTCTTTATTATTTAAAATATCTCAATTTAATCCTTATTGTTTTCCAAAAAATTTCAATTTTATCCATATTATTTTTAAAAAATTTTAATTTCGTCCCTATTACTTTCTTAAAATTTTAAATTCGTCACTATTATTCAAGGATTAAATTAAAATTTTTTGAGAAATAATAGGGATAAATTTAAAACTTTTTGAAAATAATAAAGACGAAATTAAAATTTTTGAAAAATAATAAAGACGAAATTGAGAAACCCTAAATAATAAGGACGAAATTGAAATTTTTTAAAAAAATAATAGAGACTAAATTAAAATAATTTAAATAATACGGATTAAATTAAATTTTTTTACAAATAATAGAGACTAAATGTGAAATTTTTCCTAACAATTATATATATATATATATATATATCAAAACGTAAAAAACCCGACACATATATATGTATAGATGGATAGATGCATATAATATATATATATATATATATGTATGTATGTATGTATGTATATGTGATAGAGCCAGCAACTGTCTCGCTTGCAGCTTGCAGGTCTAGGTCGAGGCTGCTGGAGGGACCACTTTGTTGACGAACTTTTCTACATGGACTAGCAAATCTTATTTCGTCAAGAAGCTAGTCAAAAAATAGTACTATGTTAATTGCAATTGATTGTGGAATTAATTTTTATAGGTGTCATCGTTTAATTAATATTATACAATTTAAGTCTTCTTTAAAATAAAAAATAAAAAATAATAATAGTAATCTCTGCCGCTCATCTTCTCATTTCATGATTTTTTTTTCTATAATTCTCACTTTTTTTTTAAATATGATATAAAACTTCATTCGAAAGCCCTTCGGATTTAGATTAAGGTGTTAAATTACAGGACACAAGATCTCGCCTTAGAGGAAGTAGGGATGAATTTAAAATTTTGGTGAAATAGTAGGGACCATTTGTGTAATTTTTTTATTTTTTTAACACTGAGAACTATTTTGAATTTAATATAAAAATAATAGGGACTAAATTAATTTTTTTTTAAAAATAATAGAGACTAAAGTGACAATTTTAAATAATAAAAAGAAATTTAATTTTTTTTAAAAAATAATAAGGATTACATTAACTAATTTTGAACAATATAGACAAATTTAAAACTTTGAAGAAACAATAAAAACTATTTCTGCTATTTTCATGCTTATCTTTCTTATATGTATCTTTCATAGTTTTTAGGGAGAAAATTGTACATACCCTATTTTCTAAAATTTTAAATTTGTCCCTATTGTTCAAAATTAGTTAATTTAGTTTCTATTGTTATTCAAAATTTAGTCCCTATTGTTCTAAAAAAATATTTCAATTTAGCCAATTAGGCATGGAGTAAATTAATTTTTTTTTTAAAATAATAAGTATTAAATTGACTAATTTTAAATAATAAGAACGAATTTTAAATTTTAGAAAAACAATAGAGACTATTTGCACAAATTTTCCATTTTTATGATGTGAAGTTATTGAGCACTCTATTAATTATTTTCTGTTTCTTATGGGGTTATCAACCCATCGCTATTTTTCTGAATATGATGTCTTGATGGGTAGAATATGACACTTTTTTAAAATAAAATAAAAATTTGTCGGAGGATGGAATATGATACACCACCAATTTTTTTAGCACTTCACATTTCAAAACTTGTCCTTTACCAACAATTATTTGAGTGTTAAACTCAACTTGTAACTATCGTGTGCGTATCACATTTAAAATCTTAAAAAGACAAAAGAAAAGGTTGTGGATTTCCATTTTGTTAGAATCAACTAGAGACAATTTCCATGTATGACTTGTTGAATTAGTGAATATTTCATTGTTATAAATTGATGTAGACAATTGAGAGGCTTTTAGTGGAATGAAAAATCTCTTATTAACCCAGGAAAAAAAAAAAAATTGAGCGGCTTTTTTTATGTTATTAAAAGTTCTCCTCGTAAAAAAAAAAAAAATGCATTTATGTATTATAAGGTTCATTTTCTTTATGCTAGACAACTATTCGATAATTCTCAATCTTGGGATTTTAGCCTTGACGTTGGATATCATAGCATTGATGGCCTCATTTTCTTCTCTGAGTTGCCTGATCCTCAAGCTTCTTGGTGGGGTGAGAAATTCAAAGAAGACTCTCGGCCTTGAATTATTCCTTCCCTTTTTTCTGATGTTAAAAGGCTTGATTTCGCTTAAAGGAAGAATGATCCAGATCAATCAATTGCAAAATTTATTAGAATTGGCTCTAAAAAAATTAATTTTTTGACTCATTTAAACCTGAAATGTAAACGAGTCTCATATAAACGGTCCAAGTACTTCTTGGAGTTGTACATATCTTTTTATATATGATGTATACATCAAGTAAAAAAAAATATCATGAAATCGGTTGGTGTATGACAAGGGGTCCCCGAGCTGAGGTGAGTTACCCACGCCGAGCTGAGACGGGCTAATCAGAGCCGAGCCCGGCGCATTCAGCTAAATGCCCAACCTGGATGCTGACCCAACCCCAGAAAACCCCGACCTCAGTGCCAGCTGTTCCGATGGGATATAAAGTATTGATGGGACATAAAGCTGCACCGCATTAAATGTTGTCAGACCTGAATTTAGTATAAATAGAGCTTCATCCCCTTCATTTCAGAGGTAACTCGTCATTAAATGGTCTCAGCTACCTTGTCAGCTCGAACATACTAATCATTCGCACGCCCGAGGGGAAAATCCGGGTCGTCACCCCGCCTTTTCCTTCATTTTCCTTGTGCAGGTCAGGTAGCCGACCTGAAAAGTTCAACTTGGAGGCCAACCTGAAAGTTCAGCTTGGCAAGTGTAGCCGACCAACTCAACTGCGAGAATTTGACCTTGACAGTTTGGCGCCGTCTGTGGGAAAGAGTTCTTTCTATCACTCTCCTTTACCACTCACTGAAGAACCATTATGGTACAAACGAGAAGCCACAGCGCACCGGTAGAGGATTCGCCTAACCCGGATAGGGACCTCGAAACCACGCAGGTGCCTAGCCAAAACCCAATCCCAGCCGACGTTGGGACTAGCCAACGTATACACTTAGCCACTCAAACCAACCCCGCGGTGGATGGAGACCTCAACTCCAGCCTGTCACCGGAGATAAGGATGATGCTGAAGATGTTTGAAGAACTTAAGGAGCAGGTAGCCCGGCTAGTTGAGGGCTCCCTGGCTCCGTAAGAAGCTACGTCGCGGCCCTCGCGTCCACAGTTCCGCATCCCAGACCCAAGGCCAAAGCGGACGCAGGACGAAGAGGGATTCTTGGAGCCGGTAGCGAGACCCGGTGAGGCGAGAGGTCAAAGGGCGGCTCAAGCCGACCCTGAGCAGGCCAAGACCGCGGCCACCATAGCCAAGGTCATCAACCAGCTCGGCGTAAGCCCACTCTCACCCGAGGTACTAGCCACGCCACTACCCACCGGCAATCGGATGCCCAACCTGGCCGTCTATAATGGAGATGGAAACTCAGCCAGCCACCTGCTCAACTTTGATCACCACATGACTCTGCATGACATGTCCGACCTCATGAAGACGAAGACATTCCTGACCACCCTGATTGGCAATGCCTTGGATTGGTTCCAAAAACTTCGTCCCGGTTCAATTGTAAGTTTTTATCAGCTGGCTGAGGCTTTCCTCTCCCGCTTCGCCTGGAGCCGGTGCGCCACCCGCCACACTTCTACATTACTGCTGGTGAAGCAACATAGAGGGGAAAGTTTGAGGGCTTACACAGCCAGATTCAATGAAGAGTCCCTCCGAATCCCCAACCTGGAGGACTCCATGGCGTTGATGGCTTACCAGAGTGGGCTCAGGTCGGGCCCCCTTACATCCTTATTGGCAATCGACCTCGTGGATACTGTATCCGAGCTGATGGTACGAGCAGAAGGGTACATACACTCGGAAGAAATCCATCAGGCGAAAAGGGATGATGACAAGAAAAATGAAGCTAGCAGGAAAGGAGAGACCTCCCAAGCCCAACCTGGGGGTAAAGTCCAAAACGACCGAGGCAAGCAGCCCCAACAGCCAAAGCAGAACCCCCGGTTCACTATGTTTATTCTCCTCAATACCACAAGGGAGCAGATCCTAATGGAGATCCAACACCAGAACCACATGCCTCCAACTCCAAGGATGAAAGGCCGACCCGAGAAGCGCAATAGAACAAAGTATTGCCGCTACTATATGGACTACGGCCATACCACCGAAGAGTGCAAAGACTTGAAACAGGAGATCGAGACACTGATTGCCCGAGGTCACCTCCGAAGGTACGTAGACCCACAATCGACCCAGAATCATGATCAAAGAGATAGAGAGAGGAGTCCACCCAGGCGCCAGGCTGGAGGCGGACGTTTGGCTGTGATTGAGACCATTGCAGGAGGACTGGCTTCGAGAGGGGAGACCTCGACAGGCAGGAAGGGTTATGTTCAGGCTGGGAGGGAGTATGGACCGGTGCGGGGTCCGGTCCCGGGGGTAGAGGAGCTCACATTTTCCTCAGAAGACTTGGAGGGGGTAATATTGCCCCACGATAACCCACTGGTGATCAGTGCCGAAATAGCCAACTTCACCGTAAAGAGGCTGATGGTGGACACCGGGAGTTCGGCAGAAGTCTTATTCCTCAGCGCTTTCGAGCAAATGGAGTTGGACAGGAGCCGACTCAGGCCATTGAGGGGCACTTTAGCTGGTTTCACCGGGCAAGCCCACCGAGCTGCAGGGGTCATAACCTTCCGCTGAAGTTGGAAGACGGAGATAAGCGGGTTTCGATGCAAGCCAACTTCATTGTGATGGATTGCAACTCTACTTACAACGGGATCTTAGGTCGGGTGGCACTCAACCATTTCAGGGTCGTCCCTTCGACTTACCACCAGGCCCTAAAATTCCCGACCCCGGCTGGCACAACCACCATCTGCGGAGCCCAGCTCTCAGCCCAAGAGTGTTATGAAAACTCCCTCCGACCCAAATATCAGGTTGGCTGGGGAGTAGATTTGCCCAAGGAGAAGAGGGATGCTAAGAGAGGCAGCCCGGCTGAAGACCTTCAGGAGGTGGAACTTTCCGATGAAACAAAGAAAGCAAAAATCGGAAGTGAACTCTCTACCGACCTCAAGAAATGTATAAGCCAATTTCTCCTAAAAAATAAACACATATTTGCATGGTCTGCCTCTGACATGATAGGTATTGACCCGGGAGTGATTGAGCATCACCTGAATGCCGACCCGAATCACTATCCGGTGAAGCAGAAGCGCAGGCACTTCCATTATGATAAGCAACAAATCATAGCAAAAGAGGTAGACAAATTGGTAGACGCCGGCCACATAAAGGAAATCCAGTACCCAACCTGGTTATCCAACGTGGTGCTGGTAACCAAGTCCTCAGGAGGATGGAGATTGTGTATTGATTTTACTGACCTCAATAAAGCCTGCCCTAAGGACTGTTTTTCCCTACCTCGGATTGATCAGATGGTGGATGCCACCTCCGGGTTTGAGCTACTCTCTTTCATGGATGCCTTCAAAGCCTACAACCAAATCAAGATGGCTCCCGAAGACAAAGAGAAGACTGCCTTCACCACCGATAAAGGTCTCTACTACTATGAGGTCATGCCATTTGGCCTCAAGAATGCTGGAGCTACCTACACTCGGATGGTGAACAAGGTTTTCAAAAATCAGATTGGCCGAAATATGGAAATCTATGTAGATGACATGCTGGTCAAGAGAAGAAGGGCGGAAGATCATGTAGCCGACCTGGCTGAAGGCTTCACCGTAATGGGGCACTTTGGGATAAAACTGAACCCGAAAAAGTGCGCATTCGGCATCAAGGCAGGAAAGTTTCTAGGTTTCATGGTCACAGCCCGTGGAATAGAGCCCAACCAGGAGAAGATTCAGGCGATACTTGACCTGGGGCCGCCGACCTGCATGAAAGATGTCCAAGTGTTGGCAGGCAAGGTCGCAGCACTTAGCAGATTCATGTCCAGGTCGGCTGACAAGTGTGCTCCCCTGTTTAAAATATTGAGGAATCCTAAGAACTTTGAATAGACTACGGAATGCCAGAATGCCTTCCAAGAGCTGAAAAGGTATCTAGCTTCGCCACCCCTGCTATCCCGACCTGAGGTGGGGGAGGAACTGGTACTATACCTAGCGTGCTCGGGGATAGCAGTGGCAGCGGCGCTAGTCCAAGAAGAAGGGAAAGAACAGAAGCCGGTCTATTATGTTAGCAAAACCTTGCAAGGGGCCAAGGTGAGGTACTCCTCCTTGGAAAAACTCGCCCTCGCGCTCATCACGGTGGCAAGGAAGCTGAAGCCATACTTTGATGCTCACCTAATTAAAGTCATGACGGATGCCCTACTCAAGTCTATCATGCACAAGCCGAACGCATCGGGCAGGCTACTGAAATGGGCAGTTGAGCTGAGTCAATTTGACATCACCTACCAGCCCAGAACAGCCATCAAAGCCCAAGCCATCGCGGACTTTGTGGTGGAATGCACTGGTCGAGCAGATCATGAACCGGAAGACGTGTGGAAGGTCCATGTGGATGGGGCCTCAGGGAAGTTTGGGAGCGGAGCTGGGGTGGTCATTCTTGACCCAACCCGGCATGAGCACCAATACTCCATTAAGTTCACCTTTTCGGCGTCTAACAATGAAGCAGAGTATGAAGCGGTGATTGCGGGATTAAAAATTACAGCTCAGCTCGGGGCACAGACAGTCGACTTGAGCACCGACACTCAATTGGTTTCTAGTCAGATATCGGGAGAGTTCGAAGCCAAGGACAGTACCATGCTAGCCTACCTCAACAAAGTCAAGAATTTGACCTCAGGGCTCAAAAGGTTCACGATACAGCAAATTCCGAGGGAGGAGAATATGAAGGCTGACGCCCTGTCCAGGTTGGCCCTGGGTGAGAGCTGACCTGCCCTGGTCCATGTGGAAGAAGTGTCCGAACCAAACATTCAGTTAGGGGTGCAAGCCGTAGCCGAACTCAATTTAAGCCCAGATTGGACCAAACCAATCGTGGACTACTTGGAGGGAGGTATGACCCCAGAGGATGAAAAAGCAGCTCGAAAACTTATGAAACAGGCCTCAAGGTTTGTCATAATTGCCGGGCAACTCTATAAGAGAGCCTACACTTGGCCTCTCTTAAAATGTGTTGGACCCGATGAAGGAAACTATGTACTCTGGGAGATCCATGAAGGGGTATGTGGAAACCACTTGGGAGGCAAAGCTCTGGCTCGAAAGGCATTGAGGTAAGACTATTTTTGGCCAACTTTAGAACAAGATGCCAAAGAGTATGTAAAAAAGTGCGACACCTGCCAAAGGTTCGCTAACGTACAGAGGAAGCCTGCGGTAGATCTCACGGTGATAATAAGCCCATGGCCATTTTATCAGTGGGGTCTAGATATCATCGGCCCATTGCCAACCAATGTTGGCCAAAAGAAGTACGCCTTCGTAGCAGTAGAATACTTCACCAAATGGTTTGAGGCTGAAGGTGTTGCTAGAATAACAGAAAAGGCAACTTGGAATTTTGTGTGGAAAAACATCATTTGCCGGTTCGGGGTGCCAAAAGTCATCATTACTGACCACGGCAAGCAATTCGACAGTGCATACTTTCGAGGCAAATGTGCTGAGATTGGGATCGACCTTAGATTCTCATATATTGCTCATCCTCAAAGTAACGGCCAAGTTGAAAGGACTAACCAAATCATTTTGCAGGGCCTGAAAACCAAGCTGGAGTAAGCAGAGGGCCAGTGGACATCGATTCTTTCCTAGGTATTGTGGGCTCAGCGGACCACCACCAGCTCTGTAACGGGAGAATCGCCCTTCTAGTTGACCTTCGATACTCAAGCGGTGCTGCCAATGGAGATCGGGTCTTCGACCAGTAGAACCCTCCACCATGATCCAGAAATAAACGGAGCACGGATCCGTGAAGAGCTCCGAGCTAAAGCATAAATTAGAATGTTGGCCAGCAAAGCTGCCATGCAAAGAGCCTTTGCTAAACAGGTCAAGCCTAAACATATTAAGGTTGGCAACCTCGTACTCAAAAAGGCCATCTTTTCGCCGCGCTCGGATAACAAGCTCTCCCCGACCTGGGAGGGACCATATGAAAACGTGAAAGAAGTCTGACCCAGGACCTTCTACCTTCGCGACAAGAACGAAAAACTGTTGAAAAATGCATGGCACTCCGAACACCTGAAGCGGTATTTTGTTTAAAGGCCCCGAGCCGAAATCTTTTGTAACGGCCCCGAGCTGAAATCTTTTGTAACGGCCCCGAGCCGAAATCGTTTGTAATAGCTCCAGAGCTAAAATATTTTGTTAAGGCCCCGAGCCAAAACATTGCTTGTAATCGGCTCCCGAGCCCAAGTACTTCATGTACAAATTCAATACAATGCATTTTGTAAACTAGTGCAACGCCCGACTCAGGCCCAAGCAGCTAAACTAATGGAATGCCCGACCCGGGCCCAAGCACTTCAGCTACTTAGCTGTTGCCAGCTCGGATTAACGCGGTGGTCACGCTTAATTACGAGCTAATAATTCAAAGTAAACCAGCTCGGACATGGTTCCAGCTCGGGTATAATCAATAACAGTTTGATTAGCTTTGCCAGTTCGAATTAAGGTCCAACTCGGTATGATCCGGCTTCAGGTCGGTATATTAGTTTGGGTTTAAACTCGAACTCAACATTCGTCAACATTAGTTTGACCAATTTTAAATCGGACTGACGAGTCCAATTTGGCGACGATTATAAAGTTGCCCGGTTAACCAGCTCGGATTATCCTGATAATTCATTAATCACGTCCAGCTCGGTTATTTTTACTTAAGTTTGAATGGTCCATTACATTGGCCCGACCCCACTTACTTAAGAAAAATTTACAAAAGGAAAGGTACATAATGCGAACTCGAATAAAATGAAAAATATTAATTCCATTAGAATTGAAAAAACAATTACAAAGCCTGACCTGGGCAAGATTACAATGAGCCCAACCTGGGCGAAACTACAAAAGCCCGACCCGGGCCGATTTATAAAATCTATTTTGGAGGAGCGGCGTTGGTTGCATCAGCCTCGTCCCTGACCTGGTCCATACCTTCTTGGACAAATTTCATCACCTCTTTAGCCTGGGACGTCAGGTCGGCCGGAAGCTCAGGAATCTCCCAGAACTCCGGCGGCGGAGCCTCCAAGATTTCAATATAGTCATTCTTGGTGGTAGGGAAAAAGGTCTTCACTCTCTCCCGAACTGCGACTTGACCCCTGAAGTAGAACTCAAGCTCAGCATACTTGGCCATGGCACTACCTTCCGTGGCCAACCAATCCACGGCAGCATCACTCGACTTGAAGGCTTCCACTGTCTTCTCTCATTCGGGGCCGACCCAGTCCACAAGATCCCGGAGTTTCGTCTTGGCTTCAGGTTTCTCCAGTTTATAGTGCTCGACGTCCTTGGCCGCGGCTTCGCGTCGGGACTTCTCCGCATCAAGCTCCTTCTTCAGACGGTTGATCTCTGTCGTGTCCGCCTTGCGCCTCTGGGCGGCCTCCTCCCTCAGAGTCTCAAGCTCGGCTCGGGCATCTATGTATCGCTGCTCGAGCTCGACGCAATGAGTCTGGGCCTTGATAAGAAAGTTAGGAGCTGAAAGGATATGGGACTCGGCCTGTGTACAAGAGAGCAAAACGATCAGCCGAGCTAAAAAATATAACCATATCAAAAGTCGTATAAGACTCACCGTAACTATGGCCGTCCTTAGGTTGATCGAGAGCTGCTCTGCCGGGACCATCGCCAGCTTGGGGTTGCGGGCCACCTTGGTAGCCTCCACGAAGTCCTTGCTGGGAGGGCTCACCTCCACAGCTTTGCCTTTCCCGGAGTACTCAGCCCGAGGCCGCTTTTTACTCTCATGACGGGACGCTGAGCACTCTGGGATTGCCACTCCCGAGCTCGATCTCTTAGGCAAGGGAGACCCCGACGTCCCCTTGGAAGAGACCTCGGAGCCGACCTCCAGCACTTGGTCGTTGGGCCTTTGCCTCTGACCCTGAACAGCACCTCTCAAGCCAGACCGAGCTGAAGCCTCGCCGCTGGCCTCGTTCTTCTTTCTCACCTGGGCATACGCAAGTTTTCTCATATCTGCCATACTTGCAAAAGGTAGATGAAAGAAATGAAAAAAAGCTGAAGGCCAACCTAAAAAGACAGGCAGACAGGATAATTGGGAGGTCGGACGCTGATCCTGCAAACTGACCCTCTTCTGAGCTAGACCCCGCGTCTCCTTCAGGCTCGAGAAACAGGTTGGGATGATCCCTCGAGAGGTCGGGTTCCCTACCAAATAGCTTAAAATCACAGATCCGCTCCCATTTGAGCACACTGTCAATATTTATCAGAGTCCCGGGCGCGGGCCTAAGCACCGCGACTTCCTCAAGTTCCTCCTCTGAGAGCTTGGGGTCATCATTGACGGTCTTCCTCAAGCTTGGAATCCAGACCAACCTGTACCCAGAGTTCACAACCGGCTCCACCCAATAATAGTCGTTATGCCAGCCCTTGTTAGAAGAGTGCCACTTGGTGAATATGGAGTTGCCGACCCGAGCTGCGAAGTGGAACCACCCTGGCTGCTTCAGGTTGGGTTTGCACACAAAGAAATGCCTGAACCTGCGCAAGGTCGGCTCCACTTTCTTCTTAAGGCAGAACACATAGAAGGCCACTATCACGGCCCAACCATTCGGCGACATCTGACCTGGGTTGACTCAAAGTAGTTCAAGATATTGACAACAAAACCGGGGAGGGGGAGCTGGATAACGTTGAATGCAAGGTCGTATATGGTAAAGTGGTCGGCCGGAGGATAGCAAGCCGATTCGTTCTGACTTGGAACCTTCAGCTTGTGATGACGATCCACTAACCAGTTTCTCAGCCTGGCATTGGCCATTTGCATTGTGGAATGGCACTCACGCTTGCAACAGGCGAACAACTGCTCAATCCTCTTCCCCCGAGTTGAAGAAGCGCTGGTTGTGGCCGAGCTTCGAGGTCGAACAGCACTAACCGGGACTGCTTCGATCGGCTCGGTGGCAGAAACTCCAGCTAGGAACTCTTGTGGCATCTCGACCCCCTCCAGTTGATTCAACGACTCCTCATCTTCCCTATTTTCCAAGTCTACCAGGTCGGCCAAAGGATCCGCCTCAATCTCCTCTTGCGCCAGTCTGACCCCGATAACTTGACAATCATCATCGCTCTCCCCGAGCCCAGATTTCCGAGCTAATCCTTGAGACGCACTGGTGCTCTCTCCACCTTGGTCTCTATTCAAGGTGGACTCCGAGCTCGACGGACTCTCATCCCCATCATAGGACCTCACCTCCATTGTCTGGGAATCTTCCGACTCCGACCTCCCCATCTTGTCTACAGACTAAATATAAATGTACAGGAATGACTAAAGGGAGTCGGGACGTACCTACTGCTCTTGGCTGTGGAATGTGACCCAACCTAGCTGGCTCCGAGCTTAAAATCCCGAGAAGATTCTTTCTGAGCTAAATGCATCCGACCACTTTGGTATCCGACCTGAAACTCTTGAAAGTTGAAAGCGAAGTGTGAAATGAATCTCGGATGTCAAGGCCCTATTTATAGGCACTTCTGAAAATCACCTCGGGGAGCCCAAACGTCGCGTCTTGTCAGAACAGCCAGGTGACGTGTCAGCCATCTAAAGGGCATGCACCGCTGACGTGGCCATCCCTACTCTGCCAGGGTTGGGCACCTCCAGCTCGGGATCAACTCCCAATTCTAGATCTCACCCCCTCGATCTCGACTTAAGGGGGGGGATTGACGAGGGGTCCCCGAGCTGAGGTGAATTACCCACGCCGAGCTAAGACGGGCTAGTCAGAGCCGAGCCCGGCGCATTCAGCTAAATGCCCAACCTGGATGCTGACCGGACCCCAGAAAACTCCGACCTCAATGCCAACTATTCCGATGGGACATAAAGTATTGGTGGGACATAAAGCTGCACTGCATTAAATGCTGTCAGACCCGAATTTAGTATAAATAGAGCTCCATCCCCTTCATTTCAGAGGTAACTCGTCATTAAATGGTCTCAGCTACCTTGCCAGCTCGGACATACTAATCATTCGCACGCCCGAGGAGAAAATTCGGGTCGTCATCCCGCTTTTTCCTTTCTTTTCCTTGTGCAGGTCAGGTAGCCGACCTGAAAAGTTCAACTCGGAGGCCAACTTGAAAGTTCAGCTTGACAAACGTAGCCGACCAACTCAACTGCGAGAATCCGACCTCGACAGTGTAAATGCTAATTTAACATTCTTTTGCCAATGTTTCAATGTTGTGTATATCCCATCTGACTTGCCATTAACTCTAGAAGTGTTACCCTGAAGAAGACATGTAATAAAATTAAACTTTATGGCCGTTTTCTCCTGGCCAAAATAAACAAGAGAGAAAAAGAAACATGGTCGGCACATAAGAATACAATAACAAACCATAATATTATTTTAAGAAACACAACAATAAAAAGTGAAGATGATTATTCACAGATTAGCTTTCGTTAATAATGACCCCAATGATTAAGTAGAGTAGTCGGGTAATAACTTGTTATGGTTTAAAGTACTCAATTCAAAACATATGTTTTCCCATCACAAATATTACTTAGCTGATCTTGACTGACCTGAAAATGTGTTAAGACGTGCTATTGTACTAGAAGACTTATAATTTTAAGATGAATTTAATATAATTATATCTAGAGTGAGTTATTCGTTATAAATAAATAAAGGATAGGGTCCATGAGCATTTCCGGGTACAGCATAAAGTGTAAGTAAAAAATATTAATCTAAGTTGTCAAATGAGAGAGAACAGTTCTGCGAAATAATTGACATTGCCTTTTGACAAATAAAATATTGCCGGGTTCTACATAAGACACATAATTCAACATTATTTTATCCCAAAAACAACACTTTAAAGATGCAAAATGATCACCCACGTTTGATATATAACATACGTTCCTACTAGAGCTTAATCACGTCCAAGGACGGATTAAAGTATGGAATTGTGAGTATTACAACACCGAGACCTCATAAAATATAAGTTTGATGTATGACATATATATATTTTTGCTAGAGCGTAATCACATCCAAGAACAAATAAAAGTATGAAATTGTAGGTATATTGTTGCACTGAGATCTCACAAAATATTTTAAAATAATGTTTAAAATATGTGAATATTGTGCTGTTGTTTAAAACAATCATCTAGCCCCATAATTAATACTTCTAATTTGATATCTAAATCTACTTAACATTCACTCATAAAATATTATAGATTCGACAGTCTCTTATTTTCGTGAAGAATTACAAAAAGCTTATAATTGGACGTTACATTTAAGGGCTATTTGCCTAACTTATTAATTCATCAATCGTTAAAGGCTTTTCCATCTTATTCTTCTTCTTTTTTGTTTCTCTTTTCCTCTCTTTTGGCTTTTCACATTATTCAAAATAAACTTTAAACTACTTCATCAATTTTATATGCATGATCTAAATTTAATTAATTCTATACTCGTAAGATCTCGTAACGCATTGCAAGCAGATAATGATAATCTCCACAAGCACATCTAATAGTGACACTTTCTCTTCTATCCTAATGCATGTTACATTTTTTTTTTGGGGGAACATATAATGCATGCTACATGAGCGCTTGCATAATTACGCACCAACATATCATTGGCTAAGGCATCAAAATCAACAGGCTGCCACTAATCGGATGAATTTCTAGGTCCATCTTAACCACTACAATCAATGCGTGGGGCGGTAGTAGACTATATTATTGTCTATAGCGCAAAGCTATCAACCTATCTTGAGCTAAAGAAATTGTTGTATTATTATAATAACACTTCGTCTAATAGTTTAACTAATTAGTGACGAATTTATTAAATTTATTTACTCTTTTTAATACAATCACTCGTATATAGCCGAAATATATTTTTTAATATTACATGTGAACTGTTCTTTTGTTTTTAAATGAGTCTTGGACTCTTATAATATTAAATCACCTCACATGAATAAATCAGGAATTTTAAAATTAATATATAAAATTTTGAGTTATTTTATTTGACACAAATTAATTTTAAAATAAAACTTAGGCTCCGTTTGTTTACCGTAAAATATTTTTCGAATTTTTCAATGTTTGGTAATACCGAAAAATTAGTCAACTGAAAAATATTTTTCAGTCAATAATTGCAGCTGCTTTTGCTTAATTTTCCTGTGTTTGGTAACACAGAAAATTGGTCAACTGTAAAATATTTTTCGGTCAACAATTACTGTTAGTACAAAATTTTGAAAAATGTTTTCATGTCCTTTGGAAGAAAAAAATATTTTACGGAATTTACTGTATATCCAAATACCATAAAATATTTTCCAGTATTCTATTTTCTAATAAAATATTTTCCTCCAACAAATTATTTTACGGCAAACAAACAGAGTCA
Source organism: Ehretia macrophylla (assembly GCA_037974665.1). Taxonomy (NCBI): domain Eukaryota; kingdom Viridiplantae; phylum Streptophyta; class Magnoliopsida; order Boraginales; family Ehretiaceae; genus Ehretia; species Ehretia macrophylla. The sequence continues at coordinate 49,748,303 of CM075776.1, forward strand.
AAGAAAATATTTTATTTTCTAAAAAAATATTTTCCACTGAAAATATTTTACATAAACAAGTTATTTTATGGTAAACAAACAATGCCCTAATGTGATTTTGTTTTCCCTTTTGATTTTTATGAGTTTAAACCGAATTACAAAATAGTCATTTTCAGAAATGTTTCATCTCTTTTATTTTTATTCAAGATAAACAAGGAGGACGAAGGATTTAGTTCATCACATGACACCCTCATATGGTTATTTAATATATATAGGTCTTCAGATTATTAGTGTGTTTATTATAATGTTATCCCATACCGATCATTTTCTTCTAAGGCTATATGATTCGACATATGCATATAAGACGCTCAATTGGTTGAAACTAAGTAATGAAAATTGGGGGGCCATGAATGTCCTTAAATTTATATACATCTTGTCAAAAGTTATTACATAATATAAGGCCTAAACACCATGGCAATGTAAAAATACATTTTAAGTACACATTGTGGGAGTAGAAATAAGCCAATTCGAAAGTCCTATGCAAAATCACAGCCAACATGGAAACCATATGCCTTCAAGTTTGGAAATCCACTTTAACCTCTTCACGTTTCCCTCATCAACATGTAATGCTCTCAAATTTAGATCCTCATAACATAATAATGTCATTAGAGACATCAATAGCGATAAAATGATTATATAATCACGATGAAATGATATATACCATTAAATGTAACAAAATTAAAAAATTCCATTATTGACTGCTCTATTCTCCTCCCCTGCACAAAAAAAAAAAAAAAGGCTTGTTCTAGCTCTTGCACGAGTACTGTAACACGAGCACACTACCAAGTATTACGAGTACACTAATAAGAGAGGAACGTTTACCCCTTGCGAACGTAATAGCTGAGTTGAGTCTTCTAGTCTAGTCATCTCTTCTCCCTCTTGATTGCCCTTCTTCACTCATGTGATATTGCTAGATTAGGCTTTCGCCTATGCGCATTCTCTATATTCTATGTCCGCCTATTCCACTGGAATCATATTAGTCAGGGGAGTATTAGATCTGAACGAATCATCCTTTCTGCAGAAGTAAATCTTTGACCGCTAGGCTATAAATGGGGGCATTATGCATACATCAACGGTACAGAATTCAGTGACGCTTCACACACGACCAATCAATTGAAGTATTTGCTCAAGTAAAATGTAGCATATTACTTGTAAACAGATTGGTAAAGCACATAGCTTCTGAGATATAATCTCCAATCTAACGTTCTCAAGCAATGATACTAGCAACAACCTCAGGACAAAGTTCCCAAATACTGTACGTTTCTAACTAGCCTAACAAAATCAAACCAAACGAATTTTTACTCCATTAGGTAAAGTCGATTGTATAGCCATAATGATGAAACTGATTCATGTAAAACACCTTATCCTCTGTTAACTCCATGCACAAAAAATCTCGTATGAGTATTTATATGCAACTCGTTTTTAAGCCCTCCACTTCCTCTCTTAAACATACAACTTTCATACATTTGCATATTCTAACAAGTGCCTCTACCGGTCACTCGTAACACGTCAAAACCATCTCAAAAGATTCTCTCATTTATTCTCAATCAGATCGAACCCCACTTTTTCTCGTGTTACCTCGTTTCTAATTATGTTGCCCTTCTTAATATTGACACACATACATTTCAACATGACTAATTGACCATGATTTTTATAAGCGAAAGTATAGCAAGCTATCTCTCTAACTGAACTCTTATCAATTTTGTATAGGCCTCACAGCCATATGGCGGGCAGATCCCCTGCATATAAGTTGGCAGTTCAAATCTCTATTCTAATGTGTTCCACAAAGGAAAAAGTGAAATTCACAATTATGCGTTTGATCTCCACCACTAACATGTAAAAGAAATTGTACAAGCAAAATACCATGATGATACACCAACGACAATTTCACTTTGACAATATCCTATTATAAGAAGGTTCCCGACTGGCATAGATTTTCTCTGCTTTTGCTTAGGGATTCATGACTTATACAAAGTAACTGCCCATCTCATTCAAACTGCTTCCTTCGCTTCATGGCTGCAAGACAAAGGTTAAACCAACCAATTGAGATACAAGGTCTGACCTCAGGCTGGTCACGCCATTTTTGCTACCCAAGAACTGGTGTGAGCGTGGGTCTATGATCCCTGGCAACCAGCAAGCTGGACAATGATTTGGCTGGCCGCCCAAGTTGCACTTTCAATTAGATGAGGAAATGCTGACTGACTGCATTCCCTAAGATGAAGGAATCGAGTCTGTACTTTCAAAAAAATGGCCATAAACCTTATAATACTGAAGATAAAGCCAAGACAAATCCGGGGCTTAAATGTATACATGTCAATCGCCAATTTTAATGACCATTGCCTAAGATCAACGGATTGGAATCTGTACTTGAAAAAAATGGCCATAAACTTATAACAATGAAGATAAAGGCAAGACAAATCAGGGCTTCCATGGATACAACATGTCAAGGAGCATATCTTAATGACCATTATCAAATTCTCAATTTCAGTTTCACCTTCTCTCTGTGACCTAATTTAGTCCATCTCTAATTCTATCATGCTTAACAGTCAATAAATCTCCAAATTAAACTTTTGAAAAGCATATATAACGTTGAATCTTGAATTGTTGGCACTTGTCAAATATAAATACCGGCTATCCAGCCCTCCCTTAACCAACTAAGGTTTCAAGCTTTGACACAGTTTTTGGATTAAAAGTCACACTTTTTTCTCACTTTCAACTTGAAACCAATATCACCTTCACTTGCATAAACTAATAATCCAAATGCATTATGTATCTACAAGAAACCATAGCCAGCAAAATCAGGATGTGCCCTGTTCTGAGAAACCGGAGTCCTAAAACAAAGTATGTTGCCAGTAACCTTTCATTCTCTTTTTAACTTTTTCAAATTGATGAAAACTTAGAACGTCCTCATTTTAATAAAGTCACAGACTTACAGCAGTGTACTAAGTCCCCAATATATTATTAATAACAAGCAAAAGAATAATTAGAAGCCCTCCAAATTCTTCGTTGTCAGATATTGGATGCAGCTATACATTTTGAATAACATATGAATATATTAATCCATCACACAAAGTTAAGATTATACGAACATCAAAAGAAAGAATTCTTAAGACTATATGAAAAACTGATGGTGTTTCACACGAATTAAAATTATATGAAGGATTTTGAAAGCATTTCCTATTTTAATCAACAAAGCACCATCATCCAATATCAAATTTAAAAATTATAAAGGAGGAAAGACAATGGTGGAAAGATCGCCTTTCAATCACACATCTGCACACACTCATGCACGCACACGTGCACATCATACGCCAATAAAAGAGCGAGCTTATTGATACAATAGAGAGAGAAAAAAAACATAAAAGGATCAGCATAAAGGTTTGATCATCGCAAGAAGCATGACGGCAGCTGAGATAAGTTCAAAGCATGAACATGAAACCATAAATGTGGGGCGAAGTCTAGATCAGCATTCAATAATAGAAAGCAATCCACGCCTTTTATTACAACCCATCACCAAGCTTAAGCTTGGTATATTGCTGTAGAAGAGGTTGCGACAGTCACATGGTATAACTTTAACAAGGACTAGGGCCCTCTTCAATTTTTCTGACTTATCTCATGACTACCGACTCTGCTTCCAGCTCAGACCTTTTACTTTCAGCCATCATTTCCTTTTCGACACAAAGGGTGGTTTTTGCCTAGCTTTTAGGAGTCTAAAAGAACGTGTAGACTCCAATTGTGATTTCAAGAAATGTTTGCTTCTCAACCTTTACATTTGGGTCGTAAATGCAACAAAATCCATCCACGTTTTCCATAACCTAGTAATCCCAACTTCTAGTAACATTGTTTTCCTAAACCTTCATTTGTTTGGGCCGCAAACACAAGAAAATCCACGTTTTCCAAAAGCTAGGTACACCAAACTTCTAATAACGCGGTTTTTCCGAATCCTACATTAGTTCAGGCCCGCAAATGCAAGAAAATCCACATCTTCCAAAAGCTATGCATACTCAACTTCTAGTAACGCGATTTTTCTAAAACGTGCATTTGCCAAACAAAAGACCAACATGCCCCACTTGAGGTAAAACATTGTGCAACATCAGCTTAAACATCTTCTACGAACTCTTCTCAATTATTTCCAATGCATATAATTATCTTCTAAAATTCTTTAAAAATGTTTTCACAAATTTTACACAGACATTGAAAATTCAAAACATCATGATAGTTGCAAAGCATAAAGATTATTGTTCTTACCATACCAGTGGCTCATAGCACAAAGAAAAAAGCCAGAGATAAATTAACAAAAAGGGTAACAATAATGTATAACTTCCGTTCATTTTTAATTTTGAACCACATTTTTACAGCATCGTTAAATAAATTCAAAGTAATAAAAATTGGGAGGCTTGAAAAAGTGAAGAATAATATACCTGGAATTAGGGTTTAGGATTAGGGTTTGTTTGCAATTGCAAAGGTTGGGAGTGGTGTCGCGTGGGTATTTATGTGTTGGTGTCCTTATGGGCCTGTATTTTTTAAATTAGATTTGGACCCTAGTTTTTAGATCCATACTACTTGATCCGTGGACCATAGTCTACTCGAAAATTTTATGTGTGTGTAGTCATGGCCCGGTTTGAAAGTGATTTTGAAAATAGTTTTTTTTTGTTTTTGGGAAAAACAATTCTTGAAAATAGTTTTTTTTTATTTTTGGAAAAAAAATAAAAAAAAAAATTTATTTGAAATGAGTTTTTAAAAAAAAAAAAAACTATTTTGAAAAATATGTTTTCAATAAAGAAAATAAAAACGCATTTTAGATGTTTTATCTATTCTTGTTCTCTCTCCCCCTCCACCAACACTTCTGAATACAATTTTAATTTATTATTATTAATTAATTTAATATTTAAAAATATTTAAATTATTAATGTTAATAGAAGTCATGAATTCCAGAAATGAAAGAACTCAAGCAAAGAGACCATAGAATGGTACTATGAAATCCTAAGGCTAATAGCAAGACGGGGAGATATTCGTAAAGAGATGTACTATACTATGGATATTTCCTCACCATCATATTCTTGATTCCAGTTAACATAGATTGAATTGATTTAATAATTATTAAATCAATTTAATTTATAATTAATACTTAATAGAAGAATAATTTATTAATAACATACAATATTAATTATTAGTTATTAGTCAATTATTCATCTAATTTAAAATTTATCATTTAATAATTAAAGACTTTGTTAATTTTTCATTATAATTAATTAATTTAAAATTAAATTTTATTTAACAAATAAGCCTTTGCTAATTATCAATTTATCTATTAATTAGATAATTATCAATATATGAATTAATTAATTTAAGATTTATAAATTAATAATTAAATTTAAAAATTAATTACTTACAATTATTAATTTAATATTTATAAATTAATTATTTAATTTAATTACTTAATTAGTTAGATTTAATTTATAAAAATTCTAATAAAATAACTAATTAGTTATTATTTATTAATTAAATTAATGTTCTAATAATTTTAAAATAATTAATTTTATCAATTAATTAATTAATAGTGATATTAATCCTCATGTTTCATAACGAAGGTATTTGTAAAGTTTTGATGACAACAAACATATTAATGTGTAAGAAGAATGTATATGCATTATGTATTATATGCATTATGTGAGGGGGAGTCAAAGACTTCATATGTGCTTTATTGTTCAAACATTACTCACTTGGCATATAGTGCATTGAATGCATATGTGAGGAGGAGTCATGCCTTGAACACTCCATATTCATGCTATAATGTACTTAAATTGTATATTGTTGTTGTTATAACATAGAATGATTTGTCATCACAAAAAATAGGGAGATTGTTGGTCTTATGCCAAAAGATATGATTTTGATGATAACAAATCATTATAAGTCAAATTGTACTTCAATGTTTTGGCTTGTGTGGATTATATTGTACTAATAATATTATGAGCCAAAATATATTGTGGATGCTTAGTGTTGAAAGAGAAATAGTATCTTGCACGAAAGAGGTAAATGGTTTTGATTAAAGAATAATTGCAAGATTGAGAAGATGCAAATTATGTTGGCCATTATTGAATACACGATCAACATCACCACAAGCATGAAGAATTGAAGTCTTGAAGAGTTGAAGAAATGAAGATTATATTTCAAGAATCAAGACTTGAAGACATAAAGACGAAGTGATGTTATAAGGTTGGAGACGTGGCGACATAAGGGGTAGCAACTTAAAAATATCGATTGCCTTAGTTTTGCATTTTATGGTTCAAGCTCTTGGTAATCTTCCAAAAATGATTTTAAATCTTTCCTCAAGAGTTTTGAAAATATTTCAAAAGGTTAAATGAGTTGTAATATCTTTTGAAGAAGTGCTCATAAAAGGTTTAAATAATTTATCTTCAAAAGATTGAATTTTCGGGTGAAAACTTTGTTTTAAACTTTTGAATCCAAAAATTGATTTTAATTTTTCTACAAGAGTTTAAAAAATATTTTGAAGTATTAATAAGGTTGGAAACACTTTAGAAGAAGTGTATTTGAAGTGGCTAAACGTTTTACCTTCAAAAAAATAGATTTCAGGTAAAAATTTATAAAATTATAAAAATGACACTATTTGGCACTATTCATCTGGACAAGGCAGTCTCGTTCGGATGCCTCATCTGGATCACTGGTAGAATGCATCCAGATTAGCCCCTCGACCGGATGCCTTATCCGGATAGTGGTAGAATGCATCCGGATCCGGATCGCGCTAATTTTAAAAATTAGTCGTTATATAGCCGTTGCAAATGTTCATATATACCAAACCAACCCATTTCATAAAATAACTCTTCCAACAACTCTAAAACATTATATATTGATTCTGAGCTTCAAATTTCATATATTTCAATCAATATACACCAAGTTTGAGCCATAACTTGTAAATCTATTGAGCATTCAAATATTTCAATTGTATTATCTACTCATTGAGGAGTTTTATTGTTATTCATTGTACTATCATTCAGATACTCAAATCTTTGTATTGTATACACTCTTGGGCTCTATATTAGGATTGAGAGAATCCTTGTAAATAGAAGAATATGGAAAAATCCTTTATAGACTCAAAGGAAGAGTGATAGTAGGTTGGAGAGATTGTTGTAAGTTGGTTTGTGCTTCACCAATATTTGAAGAAGTATTGATTTAGTGGAGTTTATAAAATTCTAAGTGGAAGAAGACCTTAGATAATAAATTAGGCTTTCGGGAGTTCGAATCACTTGAAAATACCGAGTTTGATTTCTCTCTCCCTACTTTATTTACATTCATTGTCATATATATTGTTAGAGAATTTATATTGTTCTTGTGTGTGATTTTATTCATCATAATATCTCTTATTTAGTTATTCACACAAGGTGTTTGATAAATGATCTCAAAGAGATTTTTGTGGATTGTAGTAAATTTTTAAATAACAATATTTTGTTATAATCTTAATTCACCCCCCTCTTAAAATTATTTGTCACTAACAAGTGGTACCAGAGTTAGGGTTCTACTATAGCTTAACTGCTAGTAGAATACACAATGACAAATAATCCTGTATTTTCAAGTTTTGAAGGATATTCAATTGATAGACCTCCATGTTTTACAAGTTCAAATTATGTTGTTTGGATGAATAAGATGGATACATATATTCAATATGTAGATTATACTCTATGGAAAATTGTTGAAAATGGGTCATATAATGTTGTATTTGAAATGGATAATGAACTAACCAAGTAAGATATTGTTAAACTCACCAAAAATGCTCATGCTATGAATATTCTTTATTGGGCTTTTGATGACCTTGAATTTAGACAAATTAGCAAATGCACATCGACACATGAGATATGAAAACTTCTTGAGGAGACATATCAAGAAGAAGAAGAAGGTGAGAAAGAAGCAGTAGAAGAAGAAAACGTCGTATGCTTTATTGCGAAAGAAGAAGAGGTATGTTCAATTTTTACATCTAGTTGTTCTTCATCTAGTGAACATGATTTTACATTCGATGAATTGGAAGAACTCATCTCTAAAGCTCAAAATGAATTGATGTATGCACTTTCTAGAAATAATAGTTTTCTTAAGGAATTGGAATGTGCCATACTTGAGAGAAATGAGTTTGAAAAGAAAAATACTCCACTTATTGAAGAATAATATGAGTTTGATATTTCCTTAAATGATAGAAACAATTTGTTAGAAAATGAAATATCTTGTTTGAAGAAAGAAAGTAATAAATTTAATGTGAAGTAAGCAATTTCTAGCAAAGGGAAGGAGAAATTGGATGTTATACATAATTCAAAATACATGGCATATAATCAAAGTGTTATAAAACTCAAACCATGTAATAGTCAAAAGATTTTGAAAACTAAAACTCATTATTTCAAAACTCTAAGAACAAACATTGCATCCACATTTAGATTACATCAATATGTTTGCACATATTGTGAAAGAAAATGACATATTGCTTCATATTATCGATATAGAAAATTGCTAAATAGAAAATCAAATGTTCCATGGTGGCTAAAACACAAATGGATTGTTAAAGTCACGAAAAATAAAACTAACCCTCGAGGACCCAATTAAAAATAGGTATCTAGATCTTGCTTTGTTGTAGGAATGTCAAGCAACACCCAAAAGCATGGTGATGCAACTCATGAAAAAGACAAGATCTTTGAGATAAAGAAGTACGGGTAACATTGAACTTATTTTTCATATGTGCTTCTAGAGAATGGTTTGAAATTCAACTTACTTAGTTAAATATGTGACATTATATATGTGTGGTTAAAAATGAAAATGATGATGCATTATTTGATAACAGAGTGAAAATACTTATCCCAATGATTTTGATGAACTCATACTTGAGATGTAATATGCATTGCTATTTCATGTTATTTTTAATGATACATGATTTACATGTATACATCATCAACTTGATTATTTGAATGTTAGAATGAAATTTTGAAAAGAGTTGGTTTATGCTAAATGCGACAACTTGCCAAGATATACAAAAAGAGCATAGGTAATTCTTTGTGATGAGAATTTGATGTTTGTATTGCATAAGAAGAGAAAATTTAATTTGATCTACATTTTGATACTTCATATGTTTCATGTTGAAGGCTAGGAATGATATGCGTTTATGAAATAATCTTGGAAAAACTTCTCATTATCTTAGAATTCCTTCAATTGGATAAGTAAAGTAATACTTGGTATTTAAACATGAGGTACATCTAGTTGGATAGGAATACATTGATACAATTTTTTGTGAAAATAAATTTGAGATACTTCAATGATGTCATATGAGTGACCAGGGGTTTACAGCTTGGGGTTTAGGGATGGGGATTGCAATTGTAGGGTGTTTCGAAACTGAGGGGGGATTGCAATTGTAGGGTGTTTTGAAACTGAGGGTGGTGAGTTACGGGTGGGGGAAGAAAAGAAAAAGGAAATAGTGAAGAAAATACATGTGTGTTTCTGAAAGATAATTAGGACTTGAGTTATCAAATTTGCCCTTATAATTTTGTGGTTTTCCTGAACACATAAGTGAGCCGTTAATTTTTGGACAAATATTGGTTGGGTGAACTAACGTCATCACAATTAATAACCTCTAGAGACCAAATGATGCATTTTGAAACATGAGGAACCAAAGTGTCAACATGCCTATAGTTTAAATGTCAATTGGTGACTTAATCTTTATATATATATTTGGTTTATTTTTATACATGTATAAAAGTGCTATTAAGTGGATAAAAGTTATTTAATAGTAAAAATTGGTTTTTCCATAGTATATTCATATAATACAACATGTATATATGCCATATTGATATAAAAAAATGTGATGGAATTTTTTAAATTATATATTTCATTTAATGGGATCTATTTAATTGTCTATGTGATCCAACTTGAGCTATTGAGTCTATTAATAATGGTCCTAGGTAAAGAGAACTACCAGTTCAATAAATATCACTCACATACTCACATAATGTGTTTAATACATACAATATATCACTTCAAGCTTAACTAAAACCTCTTTAAGACCGTATAGGTAGGGTTCTATGCTATTGGTTAACTAAGTTTAAATTCACAATCTTGGTTTGATGATAAAAAAATTTAATTGCATATTTTCTAAAACTGACCACCTCTTGACTTACATGAAAAATAAGCTCAAGTTTTTGATTAGTGAAATTTCTCTCTCTTTTTTTTTTTCTATACTAACATAAGCATTACATGTTAGAGGGCCAACGGGACTTAGTTTTTTTTCTATATATATAAAAAAGAATTAATAACATATTGTAAAAATATAAATTATATATTCTATAGACATATAAAAATATAAATTAATAAAATTTAATTGTTCAGTCAACTCAATCAAAGAATCCTGAAATTAATTCAAGAATTAAAAATATCAAAAATCTTGAAAAATCTCTATTGAAATAGGATTGCCAAGAATAACTCTAATTTTCTAACCGAGTTTTTTGTTTCAAGTTATACCGAATAAATTATGCGTAGTCCTATTTAGTGGTTTACCCATAGTTTTAGAAAATTGCCAATTACATCAACCATAAATTAACCTACAATGTATATATGGAATTGACTTTAAAAAGTTTGGAGCAAATTAAATTGGCATGTATCATAACTCCAAATATCTTTCCTCCAACTTTTGAACAAGTGCACACGGTGGCTAACAATACCTTAATCCTTTTAATTCTGATTCTATTGAGATATTTACAAAATTAAAATTCTGAATCATAACTTATCAAAGAAAGTGATTAATAAACTATAATTAAGTAACTAGAACAATGTAATAAGTTACTGTAGAATTTTGACCTAGTTGCATACTACCAAAAAGGAAGTTAATTTGCATAACAAACAATTGAATTGAATTTGGTGCATTAGGACATTATAAATATAAAGAACTAGCTAGATTTTATGTTAATTCATGCATAAAGTTTGTCAACAATAAATTCACATATTCAGAAAAAAGAATGGCACTTTAATTAGTTCCGTTTCAGGAAAGGATTAAGATATCTATTAAAAAATTAGGTGTAGTAGTCAGGTAGTGATAAATTATAATTTTTGAATTTAAACCACAACTTATGTTTAGAATGGTCAGGGTTTGAATCTTAGGGGTGGAGGTTTAAAAAAAAAAAGTTTATGTTTCTATTCTATTGTACCCAAAAAAAAGAAAACCCACCCGAAAATATATATAAAATACAAAATTTGGCAGAGACTTTAGAAGTTACAATAACTTAGAAACGTAATAGATGCAAAACAGGTCAAGAAAAAATCAAGAATGCTTTGTGTTAGCATATTTTAACTACAGAAAAATTCGGGACTTATGTTGAAACAGTTCCTCCAACACGTTGAACGGCATCAGTCATGTCGACCATTGAAGGAAGCTGCAATGGCTCTGGTAAAGGCGCCTGTTTCTCTTCAACTCTATCAGATATCTCTGGAGAGGTTGGCAACGACGATGCTTGCCTCGTTTCAGTTTTATCAGATGTCTCCGAGGGGACGGGTGAAACTTCTTCCATCGTTCCAGTTTTATCGGATGTTTCTGTAGGGACGGGTAAAGATTCTGGGGGTGTTGGAGGGTTTTCCAGAGTTTCTTGAACATAGATGATTTTTCCAAAAAGTTTTATGCTCTTCAAGTTCTTCTCCATCTTTGTTTTTGATCTCCGTGGGACGCGAGGAGTTTATGATAAGTTGAGTGGGTTTTTGGAGGAAAACCACGTAGAGGACCCTGATGGCAATCTAAGTTTTGGAATTGGTGGAGAGAGAGGCTTTCATGGAGACATGCTTTTATAATTGTTGTAGGCGGCAAATCAAATTGGTAATGGAGTCAGAAATTGGATTGGAGAGACATGCTTTTTTAATTGTTGTAGCAACTACGATTCTAGGAAACGGTACCCGCCTCTGAGGGTCTAAGTCTAAGCCACTTTTTGACCTAATTTTTAAATATTTAAAAACTTTTTTTTTTTTTGTAATTTTAAAAGTTACAATTAACTTGTTTCGCTAATGTTTAAAACTACTTTTAGGCAAAAGTTGAAATTGAGAAAAATTAAAAAATAAGAAACTCTAAATTGGAGCTTTTCAAAAAAAGTTTTTGCAAAACTGTTTTTACATAATACGAGAAGTTATTATTATTATTATTATTTCTCTCAAATATCTAAAAAAACTCAGCAGTTGAGTATTGATCAGAGGCTATCCGATATCCCTCTATATTTTTTAAAGTCCAATATTACCCTCAAAATTTTGGAAAGCTAACATTTTCAGATATTGACCAAAAATAGTTAATGACTTTTGTTCTACAATAATACTAACCAGAGTTCTATTGCTAAAAACTCTATAGCTAAAAAATAAAATTCCACACCTAGGCCAAATAGAGTCTAAGTGATCGAGTAACTACTTATTGTGATTAAAGATTCTAAATTTAAATTTATGTATTCTCATCATTGACTTGGAACATCCGTTGCGATGCTGCCTGCACTACAGATTTATAATCTATCTATATTACGAGTTTATAGTCTATCTATATTATGAGTTTATAGTCTAATGTGATTTTACCTAAAATATATTTCTCATCATTAAAAAAAAAAAAGGAAACTGAGCAGTTAAACAAATTCAAAGTTTTTGTCCATTGTCCTTTAAGGTAAACAAATTCAAAGTTTTTTTTGAAGCTAAAAATGGCTCAAACGAAATCTTGATATTAATATTGCTTTATTTGGGGTCAATGATCAAATTGATTTTGAACCTATCCATTCTTTACAATTTCACAATGATTAAGGCACTATAACAACATGAAATTAATTGCTTTAAAATGATGCAATCGTGTCGAGCAATCAGATCACGTGCGTCTATGATCCGTGAGAAAAATTTTAAGAAAATTACTCTTACCACTACGGCTCGACCCCATTAAAAAAAAAGAAAAATAAGAGAGAAGAATATTTTACTATCCTATTTTCCTATCATCTTCGGATGCATTTAAGTTGCCCTGCACCCGCGACCACATAATCGCAGCCCACGGCACACATTCGAATACAAAATTCCCGCGCCTATATAAACCCACGCAGCTCTCCCATAGCCAGCTTCGCACCTTCACAGAGAAGAGAAAAACCAATTCAAAAACATCAAAAAGAAGAGAAGACCAATGGCGAAGCGTTTGCGTAGAAACAAGCCAATCTGCAGCTGCGTCTCTCCTCGCCACTCGTTTCTCACTCCTCACTCCATGTTCAACTGGTACTCTCTCTCTCTCTCTATACATATATACATATGTATATGTTAGTGTAGATATATATGTTTTGACTGGTTGATAATATGTGAATTTGAAGATGAAGCTAAAATCTAGATTGATTTTTGAAATTTAATTAAGCAAATGAAATGTGAAATAGAATATGAATTTGAATTCGACACGAAATTTGATAGCATGATAATATGTGAATTTAGAAAATGTTACTTGAATTTGAACTAACTTTGGAGTTTGTTTTCTGGATCAAGTAAGCTTAATGCTGTTTCAAGTCAAATGAAATTTGTAATCGTTATTGAATTTGAACCTGCACGCAATACATTGCATGATGATATGTGAGTTTTGAAAATGAAGAATGAATTTGTATTAATTTTGGAAAAGTGCATACGAAAGTGAAATCAAATTTGTATGTGACATGTGATTGATTACATGATGATTTATGCATTTTTAGTATGAAGCTTGAATTTAATTGATTTTGAAGTTTATTCACGGATAACGTGAGTTTAGATCACTTTCTGTGCAAATGAGTGTGAAAAAATCAGTTGGATGTGAATTTGATCCCGATTTTTGTTTTTATTTTTCCTTAACTGTTTTAAATCATTTATTATCATAACGTGGTAAATCTTGCCAAAACCGAATAGCTACAGCCGGAGTTTACTTTTTCTAATTTGTTTTGCTTCTGCGAAAGTTTTGCTTTCATCTTAGGTAATGTATGTTTACGGAGTTTAGAACTTCTTGAGCTTTGCTGCTCGATATCTCTGTGAGTATTGGTCTCTGTCTGTATATACATTGGAATATTTGTAGTTCTTTCATATCAATTATCCATTTCTCTGTTCCTCAGATTTCAGTAAATAGTAAAATTATTTCTTAGGTAGTATGTATTTGAATATTTTCTGTTCGAATTTCTGAATGTGAATTTGAGTTGGAATTGAATCTTTGGTGTTTAGCTACTTTTCAGATCTCAAAGTGCTTATTTGTTTCCAACGTAAAAGGTATGAAGAAGACTTGTGGACTGAGATTGCCAAGTTCTTGGATGGGAAATCTCTGGTCATGCTCGCAACAACCAGCAGGTGGTTCCATGGCATCATCATGCAGGAAAGCGTGTGGAAGTATGCGTGTTTGCGTGATCTTCAGGTCCCTGACCCTGGCAAGGTGGCAGTCAAATGGACCAAGCTATATGCCACAGCCTTTGGTAAATATCACTGCTTTAGCTAGCTTGCATATGTTTTAATTGTGTTTCTTCAATTAAACTTGCGGAATGCATCTCTGATTAAATTTAATGAGCTAATACACTGCAGATGGAAGCCACTCTTATATGTTCCGCCAGCAGGAGAAGCATATCGGTGACTACTCTGACTTGATTAGGTTTCACTTTTCCCTATTGAATGTAGATTCTTAGAGCAAAAGGGATTAAGTCTTACCGTCACCAGAAAAGCTAGATGATGAAAGGTGAAGTACTTAAATCTTTATGCCCGTTTTGTCTACCTAGCAAGAGCCTAGCTCATGAGCTGTCAAGTGCAGCTCAAATCTTTATTTGAAGGACCTTTCTGACATGTTAATGAATAATTTTTTGAACAATGAAACTCTGAATTATTGCTGAATTAAATATCAAATGATTATGCGTCATGTTACGCACATATATACTCTGCAGCATGTAGTGTGAAATCAGATAAGCCAGAGAAAAAGTCTTCTCTACATATTTACGGCTGACTGATACATGTTAACCTCTAGGATTATCTGCAGTTTTTGCATTTCAGACAATTGCACATCTATCGGTGTTACACAAATAGGTTGCTCCTTGCGCTTTAGCTTATGGTAGACTTTAAATTTCTGAATGATGGCTCGAGCAAAGTTCTATTTGCTCCGGGAAACTGAATGACACCTCCAAGTTCTGTATCGTTTAAAAATCATGAAAAGCTAATATTTTGTGGGTTAATAGTGTGGCCTTTGTAGTATTATCTGCATCTTTTCTGTCAATTTTATATCAGGACTTTGATTGACAATCGTTGTTCGACATGTTTGTAAATGAAGAATTGATCTTTTGAGAGAAGTGCTTCGATTCTTTTCTTTTTCCTGGAACAGAGATTTGGTCACACTACTTTCTTTTCGCTTTTCAAATTAAACGATTTTAACACCAAAAACCACATACCAAATAGCATTTAAAATAATCTATATCAATTAGTTTGTGCTTTTCTCTTAGGGATGGATTGGATGCAGATTGGAGCATTCTTCTTTAACTCCCCAGCTGCACTGCTGACAGAGGATCTGGTTGCTTCAGTGCGAGTTCCAAACAAAGAAATGGTTGAGAAAGTGTTGCAGTTGAAAGGCTGCTGTGTGTTAAATAACATCAAAACTGGGATCTGGATTGCTGGTAATTTCAAATTCACTCACTCAGACTGGATGACTCGAAGGATGATACATAAACTTTGTTGTAAATCTGATTAGCTCTGAATTCTAATTTGGATGATATTTCAGATTTACAGCTTGTTCGATGCCCTGTGTGCCACCTCAATACATGTGATGGTAAGGCAAGTACAATCAGTTTTGATCAGTTCATAACTTGACAACCGGGGAATTAACTCTATGTAATCCTTTTAGTGCTGTTAATTGTGCTGTGTATTATTTCAAGTTGCATAATTGATACTTTAAACGATCTGCATCAGTTAGGGGATAACAGAAAGGTTGTATTTATGCAGTTTTCTGAGGTCGTGTCATAGATTCAACGGGCTGAGAGACGCCAGTTCATCTATATCTCGCAATTTCATAATACATTGAGAAATGTGATCAAGAAAGAAATCATGTCGTATACCTGCAGGCAACGTAAACTGAAGTTAATCCTTCATTAGGTCAACTACCAAACAAAGTATTTATCCCCGAGCTTTTAATTTGCATAGGATAGTTATAAGGGTAGGAGGAATCAGGATATTAAGAGTAAAGTGTTTAAATTCTGTTTTACAGGAACAATGCAGACATTGGATGCGAGGCATATGGAGCTTTTCCTGAATGAGGGATACAAGGCTGGGAGCTGGAGCTACGAGTTGTTGGAGGTGCATGATATCAAGAAGCACGCTGATGCAGCTTCTGGTACAATCTTTGACCTCAAGTACCTCAAAGATCGCTCAACCTCAGGTAATTTCTGCTACATTATTGACCAATCCTTTATACTTTCCACACAAGAAGTATCTACACTTGGAGCAACATATGTAAATAACCCAGCCTGGGCACTTCTTGTTTTCAGGGAGGACCTGTTTTTTTTACCCCTGAACTTATTAACCATGACTTAGCACAAACAATCATTCACTTAAAAGACTTCGAAATATCTCAAAGCCGATACTGCAACATGCCTACAGAGAAACTGAATTTTTTTGTGTTGTCTCTACAAATGGCGTAATTAGTTAATTTACCTTCTGATGTTAGTGATGCAAACAGTCTATTCTAATGCGAAAAATGCATTCACAGAGGTACTCGATCTCAAGTCGTGGATAGGAAAACCCAATGACTGGCAACCAAAAGCTATGATATCTCTCAATGCAGTTGCAGTCAACATTAATTTACAAGAGAATGACGGTAAAACTAATCTAATCTTACTTTTCAATTCCCTATCTAAAAGAACAACCTGCCTTATTTTCCCGGCCATCATTCACAAGTATAATGATTAATGTATCTTAATTACATCAATGATTTTACGTACAATATGCTTGTATTTCAACCGCATTCAGAAAATGTTTATATTAGATCTAATTGGTTAATGTTTAAGATAACTTTCCAGCATCGTTCTGCATCTTATTTGGTAGCAGGTCTTCACATAAAATACCACGCTATGAAAGAACCAATAATATCTGACAATAACTTTAGATTGATCTAATTGTACGAAACATGGAAAAATCTGAACTACATGTAACTGCGTCCCTAGTTCATCAAGTTTATGAAGATTAGGAGATGCTGTACATCGATTCATGTATGCAACATAATAAACAGAAATTTACACATTCAAATTTCTTGTTGATGTATAACATGACAGATGAGGAACTAGCGTTTTTCACAGGTTATGCGTTTAGAAATTGTGAAGATAACAACTAGAATAGGGGCTGGATGGTACATAAACTCAAAAAGGAAAGGTCGTTTTTTAGGAGAATAATTTTCCATCAAGAATGTTTTATAGAACTCTTTGATCGGTAGGACATGTATTTCTATTACTATGAAATTCCAAAATGGGTGTTGCTGTCATCAGATTGAAAAACAGAAGAATTCAACGAATTTTCAATTTTTTCTTGCTGTGATGGGTGGTATATTGAACCAAAGTTAACCTGATGCTGTGGTGTAGTGGTTATCACGTCAGTCTTACACACTGAAGGTCCCCAGTTCGATCCTGGGCAGCATCAGAAAACGAAAGAAAAAAACCAGCGTCAATTTTTCAATTTTTCTTGCTTTTGTTTGCTCTAAACAGTTGACTTCCATATGCATTATTGCTGTTAAACTAACGTCACTATATAGAATTCATAGAAACTTTCCTTAACCAATTATTCTTACATGATGATGTTGGGAAGTTCCAAAGCATTTTTCCTTGATCTCTCGACACTGAATAATTTAATTGTCGGTTGAATTAGAAATATCGTTTGTTTTGTTGATTAGATTTAAGGCGCTGACGGGCATCGCCTTGGTTGTCCTTACCATATGTGATTGTAATGTCGCATGCTAGTAGGGAACAATTGATACGAATGCAACTTACAAATTAGAATTCTGGACTTGTTTCTTTTAGGTAATCAAAATGACTAGGATGAAGACTAGTTCTTTGGGGTTGAAAGTGCTTACCATTTCCATATATGTTCCTGAACAGTCTCAGAACATTTCCAAACAATTTCACTATCAACTAATCTTGCATGTAAGCGGAATTTAAATTAATTTGTTGCCGTACAATCAAGTATAAACTTCTGACTTTGGATATATTGATATAATTTAAATGAATGATAAGCATTTTAGCACAAACTTTCTAATTAACTTTTGAGTTCCGCCCCGTTTATACATATGGCTGCCGTGCGAATTCTCTTCTTTCTTTTCCTGCTTTTTCTGGTAGTATACGGGAGAAACAACTGTGAGACTTCATTTTGCAGAAACAACAGCGCCGTACCTATTCGCTTCCCTTTCCGATTAGCCAGCCAACCTCAAAGCTGTGGCTATCCTGGATTTGATCTAACTTGCAGTATTGCAGGTGTTCCAGTTCTCAACCTTCCCTACTATGGATCGTTTTTAGTACACGATATTGACTACATCAACTAAGAAATCAAGCTCTATGATCCATTTGGTTGCATTCAGAGCCGGCTTTTGAAGTTGAATTTATCATCTTCTCCTTTCCAGGCTGTGTATTACAAGAACTACACCTTCATCACATGTCCTGCAGACGAGGTATCGTTTTCTATTGAGTGTCTTAGCAACTCCACACACCGTATATTAGCTACTTCCTCAGAGTATTATGGAGGTTTTCTGCCGTATAGATGCAAGATTACCGAGACTCGACCAATTGCAGTTCCATGGTGGCCATCTGAATACTTTTGGCCTGAGATGTTCTCTTTCCTTGACGACGATCTTCTGTTGAAATGGGATGTACCTAATTGCAGATTTTGCGAAGTTAAAGGCCGCATCTGTGGGTTTAAGGACAGTAGAAGCCAAAAAATTCAATGCTTCAGAGATCCTGCAGAAGGTAAAAGTCTTTCTCAATATTCTGCCAAAGAGTTCATTCATTCATTCATTCATATTCCTGATTATGAATTCTTATAATCTTCAAGGTAATTCAATGGATAACAATGTTTCCGAAAGAGGACACACACATTCGCACAAAGCACAGCAGATCTACGTTCACGATTCAAAACTGAGAAAATCCATTAATCAATAATAGTGGTTACACATCATGTTAAGAATCCTGAAGTTCCAACTTAAAATCAATTAGTGCCAAGTGGAGTAACTCAGAATCTTATTAAGTGGTCTAAAAGTTTATGATTTTTTTATGTGGAATAAGTGTATATTCTAACACTTTTCCTTACGTGTGACTTGATTTGAGAGGGGTCACACGTGAAATATTGAACACGCGTGAACCTTATTTTGAGATGGGTCACATATAGAACATTGAACACACATATGGTAGATAACACATGTAGAAGAATATTGAAATTGTGTGGACTTTGCACACGTGAAAGATTGAAGACAAGTGGACCTGATTTGAGATGGGTCGCACGCAAAAAATGAATAAAATTAGACCATGAACTTAGCTCTGATACCATGTTAAGAATCCTGAAGTTCCAACTTAAAACCAATTGGTGCTAAGTGGAGTAGCCCAGGATCTTATTAAGTGGTCTAAGAGTATAATTTTTCTATGTGGGACAAGTGTATATTCTAACACATCAATGATTTTTTGCACTGAAAAAAGTCTAAACTCTCGCTCACATGACATTATGCATAGAAAAGTCTGAACCCTAGTGCAAATTTTTTTCATAGCAAAAGCAGAAAAAAATCTCACACGTGATTACAGGTTTTTAGATTGACAAAACAATATAAATTAAAAACCTCTCACATCCACACCCACCCTATGGTGTGGCCTTGTAACAAACAACTGCAAGTGACAAACAACTGCAAGTTAAAAAGTTTTATTTATAGAAAACTCTAACAAACTTAAAAACTAGATTTTTACTTGTATTTATGGATTCGGGCTTAGACTTTGAGACAAAACTCTAACAAACAACTGGAGAGAAATCATATAAGCTTAAAGAACATTCCTGTATGATCAGGTCAGTTTACATTATTAGTGGACTCGTACTACTTGAGATAATTGCCAAAAAGTCAACGATAGAATGGCTGAGGATTGCATTATATGATTATGGTTTTGGTGCATTGCATGAAATTGATCTAAAAAACGAGATATTTGAAGCATCATTGTCACGTTCCAACTCCAAAATTAACTTGTAAATAATGATACTACTGTATAAATTTTTTTTTTGAGAATAAGTTATTTGAGAATACCCCACATTCTTTTTTTTTTTTTTTGGATAACGTGAGAATTCAACTGGCAGACCCCGACCACCGGATTATCCGGCAAATACCCCACATTCTTTGCCATGTTATATGTGGTCATTTGCTTATTGCAGCTATCGAAAGAAGAAGAGCGATTATTATAGGCATCATTGTACCAATAATCTTTTGTTCAATGCGTGTATTATGCTACAAATGTATAAGGAAAGCAAGACAACACAACCTTCAGGTCAATGCTACAGCTCAAATCTCCATGGCCACTACAGTAACAGGAGGAGTACCTCATGTGGCACGAGGCCTTGATGACTCCACAATTGAATCGTATGCAACAGTAGTTCTTGGTGAAAGCCGGCGTATACCAGGGCCTAACAGCTCCACTTGCCCAATATGCCTTGCAGATTACATTCCAAAAGACATACTCAGGTGCATACCTGAGTGTCAACATTGTTTCCACGCCGACTGCATTGATGAGTGGCTACGGCTCAAAAGCATCTGTCCTGTTTGCAGAAATTCTCCTTCCTCAGTTTCTGTTGGCTCATAGTGTGACATATCATCCCGCGTCGAATCTATATGATATTTGACCAGTTTATAGTGAATTGGATTCATTACTATTATAAATACGTGATTAAGAATTTTGAACTATTTGATTAAGTTTAATATGTTGATAGATGAGTAATTAGGTCTCGACCATTACACATATATAGTATTAGGAAGAACTTCATGCTTTGTGAATGCATTTTACTTGCAAATGTGAAAATGTAAAAATGGACTGAAATTGTAGTGATATATGCTTACTGGAAGAAACAAAAACTTTACTAGAGGAGCAGAGTTTGAGTCCCCTTGCAAGTATAAAGCTGAAAAGATGCTTTGTGTTCTTCGGAGATGGGCAAGCAATTTAAAGAGGGAGGGTTTTAGGTTATGCATCCACTACTATTTCTCATCTCAGTTTGCTTTTAGTTTTGGTAAGGGTTTCAGTTGATAAAAAGAAAATTCTAGATCATACATAATACAGAAATCACACATAGAAAGTGTGAGACATGGCAAAAAGATATTAATCATTGCTATGAAGCCCGAATCTTAAATATTTTTGCTACCCCTATCTTAAATATTTTTCTATAGTAGTGCTGAATTGAATATTGATAATATTTTCAATTAATTTCATGAGATTCACTAAATGACAAATGCACATGGTAGTCTATTTAACATAATTTATTTTTGTAACAATATTTTATAAATACTACAACATTTTAATCCTTTTACAATACACCAATTGAAAAATAAAATTTCGTTACATAGGTATCTTATTGTAATGTATTCTTGACCATTGTATAAGTTAAAACTTTTTGCAACCGTTGAAGTATTTTTTGTCATTTTTTTGTTAATAATTGCTTATGAGATTACTTTTTTCAATTATATTTTAAAATTATAGGTTAATTGTAATAGTTTAAAAAATTGTTGCTTAGTATTTATAAAAAACAGTTACAATAAAAAATTTACAATGGGACCATATGCAATATTAAATTAATTTGCAATGATTATTAACAGTTTTTTAACAATTGTAAGTGTTGCAACTGATCGAAAATATGATAGTGAAACCAAAATAATATTGCATAAAAGATAATTTTTTCAACTGTAAAAGAATTTCTTGAAGGAAGATAAGTAATGTTTTTGGTTTCGTTTGTTTGTCATAAAATAATTTGCTAGTGAAAAATATTTTTCTGTAAAATAGAATATTTTCTGATATTTGATTGACACACAGAAAAATATTTTCTGATGATAGGATATATGTAATAGTGAAAAATTGATTAAAATATTATTTTTATTAAATTTTTTTTAAAGTATTAAAATTAATCACTATTAATTAATTAATTTATTAATAAAAAATAAAATAAGTTAAAAAATAATTAATATTTTTTTTAATTAATACATAATAAATAAATTAATAATAATTATTCAATTAACTATTATTCATTTATAAAATTATTAATTTAAAACTAAGTTAGTTGAATAATTAATTAATAACTAATAAATGAATAGAAAATCTTAAATTAAATAAATATGAATGAATGAATGAATTATTATTAATTTATTAAATATAATCTTAGAAATTATTAATTTAATTAATTAATTAGTTATGAAATTAAAATTAATTAATTTGTATTTAATAACAATTTATTGAAAATGTGACTGGAGTGGGGTTCGGATGGTTGAAAGTGGGGTAGAGTGAATGAAAATTTTTTATTCTTCCAAATGATATAAAAATATTTTTCACTCTTTTTAACTAAATTGAAAAATATTTTATAATTAACTAATTCTTCATTATTACTAAATATTGAAAAATTAGAAAAATATTTTTCAAAAAAATATTTTACGGCAACAAATAAAGCCTTAGACATATTGGATTGCGGTTGAAGAGAGTGAAACTACCAGAAAGAGGGAGAATTGGTCCAATCCAATTCATCTCATCCCCGTTTTATTTACACAGGGGTGAGTTGGATAATTCAGATTCATAGTCAGAATGATTCTATAGTGCCCAATATTTGCAAAATGATCAAAAAGTGTTACTTGACAATGACATTTGTGCCCGTGAAGCTTAAACACATGTTTAAGTCTAGTACAATTGTTCCGAATTCTGTCGTTTCCAATGTTTGCAAAATGATAAAAAAAAAAAAAAAAAAAAAGTGGTACTTGACAATGACATTTGCATCTATAAAACTTAAACACGTAAGCTTAGTACAATTGTTTCGAGATACTTGTTGATGGTTATTACCATAACAATTATGCTAGAATCTCATATTTTGCACTGAAAAAGGTCATCCCATGTGGCATCAAGTCATGCTTGAGCCACAAGGTACGGGAGCTTTATAAATGCCCTCTTCAAGCATCCCCAAAGCAAGCCTATCTCAAATACGAAAACTTTGTCAAAATTACTATTTATTTAAAGGAAGCTTATAAGTGAAATATTACATCATTTAAATTACTGACTCTAAAAATTGATCTTGAAATTTCTTGCACTTAAAGCCACCGGCGGAGGCATATGGGGGTCAGTGGGGGCTGCAGCACCCACTGACCCATAAAAATCGTTAAAATATCTATGTATTTTTTGAAAAAAAATTAGATATTTATGTATTTTTAGTTAAAAAAAAATTAATTAGCCCCCACTGAAAAATAAAAGTATTAGTATAGTTCAAAAATTATGAATTTTAGCCCCCACTGGCCCATAAAAATGTTAAAATTTTTATGTTTTTTTTGAAAAAAAATAGAAATTTATGCATTTTTAGTTAAAAAAATTAATTAGCCCCCACTGAAAAATAAAAGTACTCGTATAGTTAAAAAATTATGAATTTTAGCCCCCATTGACCCATAAAAACGTCAAAAGTCTATGTAGTTTTTGAAATTTAAAATACATAGTTATTCCTTTGATCTTTTCATAGGAATGTTAAAATACTCGTATAGTTTAAAATTTATAAATTTTAGCCTCCACTGACAAAATTTTTTGACTCCGCCCCTGCTTAAAGCGGGAATCATCCTATCATTTTGGATGTCTCAGTACATACTTATTCCTTCTATCTTTTCATACTTATCTTTACGTTCCATATTCCTTACCCTGTTCGATATAATGGCTTAAATGTCAGAGGGCATCTGGCTAGAATCATACCAGTGTCCCATGTTCACGTGATTCTTTTTACCTTCTGGCTAGTGCATGTTATTGATTTCCAAACAAAAATAATTATGAAACTTAAAATTCGACTCTTGATTGTAGATTCACAGACTACAATAACCCTCCTTAAGAATATATGAATTGCTCATTACATTATATCCTAATTTATTTTATTTTATTGTTATTACAAGAGAAGCCTAAACCATTTTAGATTATTTAAGAATTCTTTTCGAGATCTTTCGTATCTAAAGCGAGAATTATACTACTAAACTAAAATGACCTTGTTTGCATTGTAATAAAAATGAGGGCAAATCTCACAAATAGTTCTTATTGTTTACAAATTTTTGACAAATAGTCCTTATTATTTTAAAAGTCACGCAGTTAATTTCCATTATTTGTAAAAGTTTTATCAATAGTCCTTATTGTTTCACAAGTCATTCAGTTAGTCCCTATTGTTTGCAAAAGTCTCTCTATTAGTCCTCATTGTTTACAAAAGTTTCTCCATTAGTCCTCAATATTTGTAAATGCATTTGCAAACATTAAGGACTAATGGAAAGACTTTTGCAAATAATAGAAACTAACTGAGTGACTTTTGAAATAATAAGGACTATTGGTGGGACTTTATAAACAATGGAAACTAACCACGTGACTTCTAAAACAATAGAGACTATTTGTTCAAAACTTGTAAACAATAGGGACTATTTGTCTAATTTGCCCTAAAAATGACTAGGATGAAGACTAGTTCAAGCCCCAGAACATTTCCAAGCAATTCCACTATTCAACAAATCGTGCATGTAAGTAATAATTCAAATTTGGTGCCGTGCTTTCAAGTATATAAAACTTCTGACTTTGGATAATCATATATTTTAAGTGGCACGAATTAAGCACTACCAAACTTCGTCATCATCTTTGAGGCCCCATCATGTCTACACACCAGTAAAATCTTTGTATATACATATGGTTGTTCTCAGATTTCTCTTGTTTCTTTTGCTGCTTTTTCTGGTAGTACACGGCAGAAACAACTGCGAGACTTCATTTTGCAGAAACAATGGCTTACCTATTCGCTTCCCTTTTCGATTAACAAGCCAACCTCAAGACTGTGGCTACTATCCTGGATTTGATCTAACTTGCAATTCTGCAGGCGTGCCAGTTCTCAACCTTCCATACTCAGGATCGTTTTTAGTACGCGAAATCGACTATATCAATCAACAGATAGAGCTCTATGATCCATTTGGTTGCATTCAGAGCCGGCTTTTGAAGTTGAATCTATCATCTTCACCTTTCCAGGCTGTGTATCACAAGAACTACACCTTCATCACATGTACTCCTGCAGATGCGCTATCACTTGAAATTCGTTGCCTTAGCAACGTTACAAACTACACATTGGCTGCTCCCTCAGCGTCTTATGCCGGAATTTTGTCACACAGATGCCAGATAACTGATACTCGGCCGATAGCCGTTCCGCGGCCATATGAATATAGTTGGTCCGGGTTCTTCCTCCTTGATGATGATCTTCTGTTGAAATGGGATGCACCTTATTGCAAAATTTGCGAATTGAGAGGCGGTGTTTGTGGGTTTAAGAACAGTACGAGCCAAGGAATTCAATGTTCTATAGATCCTGGAGAAGGTAAAAGTATTTCTTCATCTTTCTTCTGCGAGAGTTTGATTTTATTGCATTATGAACTCTGATAATCTTAAAGGTAATCCAATGGATAACAAGCTGAAAAAGAATTCATATAATTAGCTTAAAGAACGTGCCTTTTGATCAGTTCAGTGACATTCTTAGTCATCTCTTACCACTTCGGTTTTAGGCAATAAGGTCAATGATAGAATGGTACGTATAGGGTTGTTTAGGTTTTGTTGGAAATGTATCTACCACACAAATACAAAAGATATATAAATTTTTTAACGTAATTTATAATTAGCCTACATTCACGGACACTCAAGTCCCGATACATTTTCTTAAATCCAATTATATATTAACCGTTTCTTACAACTACATAATTTGAATAGCTTGGGGTGCTAGCTTTGATACAAAACTATCAAAGCTTATTTATACTAGTAGATAGGAAAACTAAGAGACAGGAAAACTAAGAGACATACTAAATACATTTCTTCATAACATTCAATTGTTTCTTCAATTAATCTACTAAATATTTTGAATCTTTAATATGCTTGATATTCATTTCCTCATAACTCCAAAAATGAAAGAGTCATCTTGGAATTTAGTTTACATTCTCCAACATAGTTGATCAACAAATCTACAACTAAAGTTGTTTGGCTAAAAATGGAGCAATTCCTTTTATTGTGATCGATGAGCGCTAGTCACCAGCTGAGTCTAAGAGGTGTAGGGGGTCTAAGGTCAATGAGTCTGTGTTTCGGATTATCATTTGTGTCCTTCTGGGTTTATCAGGGTATCTCCAATGGTAACAATTATTCACAAAAAATTACTATTTTTGATAATTTTTAGAGACTCGAGTCTCTATTATAACTCAAATCTACAATGGGCCCCATCACTTTTTAGAGATTTACACCAAAATAAAGACCCGATCACTTTTTGGGTCTCTAAATTTGGTGTAAAAAAAATAAATTGGGTCTCTATTTTGATAAAAATTTCTAAAAAGTGGTGAGCCTCATTGGAGATTTGAGTTAAAATAGAGACCCGAATTTTTAAAACTTATCAAAAATGATAAATTTTTGTAAATAGTATATTATTTTTCTTGCTATTGGAGATACCCTCAGGTTGTCCATTTATAGGCCCCCTTTTTGGGTCCAAGCACCATCCAATGGAGATTTGCGTTGGGTCCTACCCTGATCCATAGCAACGACACTATCCTTTTCACGGAGGATTCTACTCCTTGTAGAGCCGCGCCCTCATTTGGGCCTCAATGACTTTGGGCTGCAACCTTTCCGGGCCGAAACCTTGAGGCTTTACTCACGCCATGACCTTTTACAGACCCCCAACTATCCACAGCCCAGGCTTATTTCTTGACAACGTACTATAGGTTGCACCGTATGATTTTCATTTTGGTACACTACTGCATGGAATTGAGCGCTAGAAAATGAGATATCTGAAGAAACAGAATAAACAAATTTGGAAAATATGATATTTTTGTTAACTTGATCGATGAAAGTGTGAATATTTTTTAGCTACCGTTGCTGGTTGGGCTGGTTGGATGACTCTGTATGAATCCATAGAAAATATCACAACCCTCTTTGCCCATGATCATGGTCATTTTCTTTTTGCAGATTTCGCAAGAAGAAGAACGATTATTTGGGGCATCATTATACCAATTACCGTTTGTTCATTATGTATATTATACTACAAACTTGTAATGAGTGAAACACAACATAGTCTTCAGGTCAATGCTAGAGCTCAAAACTCCATGGCCACTACAGTAACAGAACTAGTACCTCATGTGGCACGAGGCCTTGATGACTCCACAATCGAATCATACGCAACAGTGATTCTTGGTGAAAGCCGGCGCATACCGGGGCCTAACAGCACCACTTGCCCTATATGCCTTGCAGATTACCTTCCGAAAGACACACTCAGGTCCATACCTGAGTGTGAACATTGTTTTCACTCTCACTGCATTGATGAGTGGCTACGGCTCAAAAGCATATGTCCAGTTTGCAGAAAGTCTCCTTCCTCTGCTTGTGTCGGCTCATAATATCGTGAATGATCAATTTCATACTCTGGTAATTCATTTTAGTTTCCCAAATGGAATAGTCGGTTAGCGACCTATTCTAATCAGATATTCTGCATTGTGATTCATTAGGTTATACGACATTGTTTTTATAGCAAATTATTGTGTTTAACATACACCTCATGTGTGTAGGCTAAATAGTTTTTTTTTTTTATTGAGTTTTACACTAGACATAATTTTATAAATGCGTGGCCTTGAGTTTTAAACTCATGATCTGAACTTTGATATCATATTACATGGCCAACTCATCTAAAAATTTAAACAGTTAAAAAGAGGTTCGTTGCGTTTAACACTTCCTTTTAACTTCTTGGGTATGGAAGAGGTAATTGGAAAAAACTTCTCTGGCTTGCTAGTACATTTGCTAAAACATATATTTGTATACTATTAAAATTGGAAAGCTATTTTGACCCAAGGCATATCTCAATCTCTTCCAGTAACTCTCAAATTTATACAAATTTTTTCAGAGAATTTAATCTTTGAGTTTATGCATAAAAGCTAGATATTCCCATACTACAAACAAAAACTAAATTAATAACCGCAAGAATTAAAAAATTGATGAGACCAACCTTCAAAGAAACTCAATTATGGTCGAAAAATTTCTGAACTTCAGAATTTTGTTTCAAGGTGAAACATTTTTTTTTTTATTTTATGAAATAATAGTTTGCAAAATAATTAGCTTATTGCACACACAAAAAAAAAAAATTAATTACAATTTGTAAATTCACACAAAAATTAGACACTAGAAAATAATCACACATCCAAATTTTCTATATAAACAAATGTTTGGCCAAAAATTTTGTGAATCAAATCAAAATTAGTTTTATGTAAATATTTTGTGTGCGGGTGTATATATGGATGTATACTTTGATCATTAAGGTGAGTATCTGGCTCTCATTAAATACAACTGACATTATCTAATTGGTTTAGTTTAAAAATAGAATACAAGAATGCCCTTATAACTTAATGGTCCTCTATGCATTATCACTACTCAGTTGGCATTGGCGACGATTTAGCGACAAAATTTTTTATTTTATTAAATTATTATTTTTAAGTTGTCAATGAACATAAACATCACTAATGGTGACAAATTAGCGATGACTCTAGAATCATCGACTAAATATTTGGCAACAAATTTCCATTATCATACATAATAATTTAGTGATAAAACTAGAATTAGCGACACCCATATATATTTTCGATAATTTGACTTTTATTACAAAATCGTTGCCAAATATAATTAGCTACGATTTTGCGATGGTAATCCTCCGTGTTACCCGTAAAAGATCTCATCACTTCTGACTTTCTCTCTCCCTTCTCTTTTCTTTTGTGGTCAACATAGATAAAATATTGTTAAAAGAATGTCTGTGATTCAACGAGGACCTTCGAAATCCAATCGCAAGGCAACAAACAAAATCTAGCGTTACTCACCACCCAATCTACGGCTTTTTCTTCCCAATACATATCTGATATAATTTGAGAAGGATTACACGTAAAAAAATATATAAGACACACATAAAAGATGAATAAAATTAGATCATGAAACACACATGTAATAGATAACATATGTGCAAGATTGAAAATGCATAAAATATGACATACGCAGAAGAAGGTTGAATACACATATGACATAATTTGAGAAGGATCACACAGGAAAGAAGATGGATGAAACACACGCGAGAGATGAATAAGACTAAACTATGAACCTACTTCTAATACCGTGTTAAGAAGTTTGAAGTTCTATTTTCTAACTAATTGGTGACAAGTAGAGTACTTCAAAATTTTATAAAGTGATTTTAGAAATTTTAATTTTTTAATATAACACAAATTTATATTCTAACCATAAATAATATATGCGTACCATGGATTTGTCTTGTCCACTTTTAGGTGATGCTAGCAATGGAATAAAAATGTAAAGGTCAACTGATAGAATGGTTCAAGCTATGTTTGCTTGCACCACATGATCTCACCTATGGTTTGGTCTACTAATTAAAATTTAGTTGGATAATATTTTTCATGTGCTCATCATAATCATTTCCACAAATTAGAATATACGACTTTGTTAAATATATATTAGATGTGTAAAGCTGTGAGATGGACAATTAATCTCCCATCAGATTTTATCAATTTGCGGATTCGTTAAGTATATTTATTATTATGTTATATAAAAGAGTCGTATTTTTGCAGTTGCAAACTTAATTGCTTAATTAGCAGCTAAGACTTCAACTAAGTAAGCATTAGAATGTTATATAGCCTCCATTAGAAAACTGAGTTGAAGTTTTCGGAATAATATTTGGCAAAGCATAAATAAAAATATGGAGAATCTTGTTCACGTTATGTATATCCAGAGGTTTCTTTTCGTGATTCCTTAATTACTAAAACCATTTCAAAATAAAACTCAACTCCATGATCTTTTGCTAATCAAATAGAAATAGTCTTCATTTTTGTTATTCGACACATTTACATCGCATGACAAATTTGTCTTGGCCATCGCTATCTATTCTCAGTGACAGGGATGGATTCAAAATTTTATTTAGTAGAGGTTAAAATCACAAATTAAGATTCACATACGAAAAATTTTATTAGACGGAATTTAAATTAATTTTCAGATTAAAAGTACTTAAAAAAAATACATTCTTTAAAAAAAAATTGGTGCAGCCCTCACTCACGTATACATACCTCCGCCCTTACTCTATGCCCTCCACCAAATAAAGAGAACCCATCGGTAACAATTGAAATTTTTAAATATGATAATTATTGTACATAGTATTATAACCTAGTTATCAAAAAGAGCTAAATTCAAGTCTTACCATATTATATTTGGCTCACATTCGCTTGCACGTGAGAGACGTGTATTTAACCAATAATCGAAAAGTTCCATTGATTCCCCATAAAGCAATCAGACGTAGACTACTTGCAAAAAAGAAAATAGGTACAATGGTCACCGAATCAGATACTGGCTTTATGGCGACTGAATGGAACTTTTGAATTTAACTTTTTGTCGCATTTCTCTTCTGGCACCAAAGTTTAGTCAATACTTAATTACCTCCCAAAAGCTAATTATAACCAAGATGTTCAAAATAATAAATAAATATAATAAATTAATTTTTAACAACTTAAACTTTTAGATAAATTGATAATTTAATTTAACATTCGAGCCTAAATTATCAAACGTCTCGAGTTCAAATCTCACCCACACCCAGAAAACAAATATTTAAACTGTCCACTTGCATGTCCCGAGGCATCCTCTCTAACAGCTCAAAATTAAAGATGTAGTAATAATTTTTTTTTAGATGACGTTAAAATTCAGCTGGCAGAGCCCGACCATTAGATTATTCGCTAAAGCCTGACAACCAATTAGTAAACTCTCTGGTACGGTACGTCCCCACACATGCAATAAGTTAGTTAAAGGCGGAATTCCAAATTAATGTAGGGAATGTCGAATTCGTAATCTCACAAAAGTAATTTCACCTCACTATCACTGAATAGAAACACAAACATCTTGCCATTCAGGTTTGACTTTTGGAACTTTTATTTTTATTTTTTTTTAAAGAAATGATGGCACGAAATGTGCTTATTATTATGAAATCTGGCTGTCACTACCTGAGCTCATTCCTGAAGAAGATATGGGCATTTCCAAAGTCCTCTTCTTTCTTTGCCTGCTTTATCCACTACTTGTTTATGGAAGCCATGATTGCATAGCTTCCTTCTGTGGCATCAACAGCTTCCCTATACGATTCCCTTTCTGGTTAGAAGGCCTACAGCCTCAAAGCTGTGGCTACCCTGGATTTGACCTGCGATGCAGTTCTCAAAACATATCAATTCTGAATCTTTCGGATTCTGGAGAATTCTTCGTGCGCGAGATCGATTACCTAACGCAAGAGATACAACTCTATGATCCATTCATGTGCCTTCCAAAACGGCTTCAGAACTTAAACCTGTCAACTTCTCCATTCATGGCGTCCTTCGTCAAGAACTACACCTTCCTCAGCTGCCCGACTGAGGTGGTGCGATCGCGCTTCACTACCATTGATTGCCTGAGCAACTCCACCATGTCTACATTGGCTACTTCTTCAATGAGTTTCGTTAAGGCCATGAACGTGTGCAAGATCATTGATACTTTTGTAATTCCAGTCTCGTGGCAAGGTTACCATGAAGATGGTTTCTCATCTGCGCTTGATGGTGATATTCAGCTGACATGGAATGATCCTAATTGCGTAGATTGTGAAGCAACAGGAGGCATTTGTGGCTTTGAGAATAGTGGAAGTAGACAACTTTTTTGTTTTGATGCTCCAGGATCAGGTAAAATTTCTATTATCATCATGTTCTTTACATTTAATCAGAAGTTCATAATTATGAAGCTATAACAGTTGCAAAAGAGAGAAAAAGTAATCTTAAAGTCTAAGATATCACGACTTTCTGAATAATTTGCGGGGAGAATGAATTACTCTTCAAAACGATTGCCGGACCCATGCAGTTGTGAGGAGGGTTGGGGGTCGTACTTGAACCAAAGGCTGCCGATTTGAGGGTAGGGTACAATATTAAAGGTTCTCGAACTTTCAAATAATTTTTTTTTTTTGGATAGTAGTTCACCATAGGATATCGCCAATATAGCCTCCTATAGTCGTTTTCATTGTTTCTAGGGAATTTTTGTTAGAGATATATGGTTCTACGGCTGTTTTGAAATATAATTTATTACTAAGATATCTTTTATGTCATTGTCTTAAAAAAAATTATTGAAACCGCACGATCCGGCAGTTGTTTTGAAATGCGTCCCTCGGTGTGATAGATATTAACTTGAGACCAAAGTAAGGGTTGTTAGCTAACGTCAATATACAATGATAGACATTTGAAGTACAATTCTAAGCTAATAATGTTGTTTGGTTGACTTATTGCAGATAAAAATTATGTTATCTCCATAGGCATTAGAATAGATACAATTGACTAATACATGAAAATTAAATTAATAATGTACGTTGAGTTTCCAAGTATTTTACCATTGGTCAAGTCTTCTGCCACCTTTACCATATTTAGCAAACAGTGTATGCCCATTAATTTACCTGATAAACCAGTTAGACATACGAAGAAGTCTCAACTTTATCGTTCTATGACCACTTTTTAAAAAAATTTAAACTGTTTTACATAAATTTATTATATTTTTATTTTGTCTTTAATGTATCCCATTGCAATAGAGAATTATGCTTTACACGTGAACATATTTTTTTCAAATGAGTAGCCCTAAGAATTGAACCTAGCACCTTCCGTTAACTGCAAAGTAGAATTGATAATGTTCATCAACTTTTGCTCCTTTTCTTTCACTATAGAAGAGAAATGTCTAATGTGCATCAAGATTGGCTATCTGCTGCAAAAGTTTTAGAGCTTGGCGTTGGATTTATTTGGCCGGGACACTTCTTGTACTGTGTCATTTTGGTTTGAAACATGAGTTTTTTTATAAATTAGTGTTGTGAGTTTTAATAATAACTTCAGATATACCGTGTTAAGTTTAATTGATATTCGGTCAAAAATAATTATTTTAAAACTTGTAATATGAGTTCTGACTTGTGGGTTCAAGTTTTTGGACATAGGGCTTGAGACTTCTAGTTGAAAATAGCTTCTACAAGGAACAATAGTACAATACCAATTAAAGGGAAGAAAAGAAAACACATTGTAAACCTCAGAATTTACAATTACAATCACGTGATTTCAGGGGTGGAGCTAGACACTGAGGGTCAGTGTAGGCATCGGTGACTGGCTCCGTCTCGAACAGTGACACAACCAGTAACCAAAGTTCATGACACTCATCTATACATAATACAAACCTAAAATATATGAAATTATACACCTAAAATCATTACTTATTACACAATTTATTTTTTTTTCAACTAATTAGGGCATAGTAAAAATATACATACACGCACATATATACATAATTCACACAAACGCACAAATCACAATAAATTTCTTTTGTAGCTAATTAGTTGAGTCACAAGACTCACAACACTATTTCAAACAAAAACACACACTGATACACACATATATAAATTATAATATATATTCAACAAGGTACGTGACCCAAACGATACATTAAGATACATCAGTGTGGTTACACAAACATACACACACTGATACATATACAAACACAAACATACATGCACTAATACTTTTATATAGTTCATGCTAGAGTGATAACATATAAGATTAAACCAAGAAGATAAAAAGATGTCATCAGAAAACGGCTAATGTTCAAGCCAAAAAAATTGTCTTCGAGTGCTCCGAATCTAATCTTCACCGTACAGATTGAAGAACCACGAGTTGTAAACGTGTTCACAAAATTTTAACCCAAACAAATGAGAAATCACCATCTAATCATTCACTTAATCAAGATTGCATAGAGTTTTACAATATTTCTCTCAACTCTAAACTTTCTCTCTGTTTTTTTTTTTTCTCTCCTGTTGACTCTCTCACCGTCATGACATATCAGTGGTCCGTCCACTCTTTTTTTCTTTTCTTTTGGTCAAAAGACAAAAATAATAATGACCAACCCATTAGTCTAGCAAAACTGTAGCTTTTATTGTAAATGGATATTTAGTGTAGGCATGCGCCTACACTCAAGCCAACATAGCTCTGGCCTATACGTGGTTTTTACCTTTGTAATCCCTTTCTTATTAAGCACAAACAACCTGCTGGTCCTAAAAGACATAGATGGTCTTGAAAGAGGGTGGAGAGACCTTTAATAATAGAGTTGTGGCTAGAAAAGACTAGAGATGATAATCTTGAAAGTTAGTGTTTGTATCTAACTCAGGCCGCTTTAGCAAGTTCAACGAAGGGCTACTTGTCGAGATTCCCCAACTTGTGACTCGAGTTGGGCTTATTGTTGCATGAATTAACTCAAACCCAATCTACTATCTACAAAATGAAGCTTCGACCTAGACCAGATTTTGTCCACTACAGCACATCATCTTTGCAATTTAAATATGATTAGAACTTCCAGACCCTTACATGATGATTGACTACAACTTACAGGTAAGCCACGGGGCCTGCAAATCTTCAGGATCATTGCTCTATCCATTGTTATACCAGCGATCACTTGTTCTTTCGCTTTATCATGCTTCATGTGTATGGTAGACAGGAGACGATACAGCCGTGGAGGCACCACAAATACACAAACCTTCACCACAGCTACAATAACACCACAATCTGAAGCAGTAGTACCAGAAGGCCTTGATGTGTCCACAATCGAATCCTACAAAAAAGTTGTTCTTGGGGAAAGCAAGCGCATTCCAGGGCCAAATGATATCACCTGTCCCATATGCTTAGCAGATTATCATCCAAAAGAGACACTCAGGTGCTTGCCTGATTGTGAACATTGCTTCCATGCTGATTGCATTGATGAATGGTTGAGGATGAATGGTACTTGTCCTGTTTGCAGAAATTCTCCTTCTCCTGCTCATGTAAACTCATGAAAGGGTCGTTATTAAAAATGTTTGTGGGTCACACATTTCACTTTGGCGTATGAAACTACACGCCAGGAGTGGGGCCCAGACTTGAGTCTGGGACTTGAACGGGATATCAGATTTCGTGCTTTTCGATTATTGCTGGCAGTGATAGCAGAATGGAATTTCTCATTTTCTTGAGATACAGAGGATAGGTTTTTTGTACATGCTTTTCCCTTATTACTTTTTACTGCTTTCATTTACTGAAACCATTCGATTCGTCGATGGAAACTTAAATGATTTTGTGTAAGTAGAAATTCTAGGTTAATGCTTCTCATTGGATCTGTCTCATAATTATTAAATCGATAATATAGTGACAAGTTCTAATGCATACTCTTGATCAATTAAGGGCAATCAAAGTAACACATTTCTCCCAAAACTTCAAAAATACGAGACAAAAATTAGAGGTTTTAAACCTAAGACTTCAGTTGTGACAAACCATTATCTTACTAATCTTTGGGAATAATATAAACTTACCCGTAGTGCCTGTTGCTCACTTGGAGGAGTAGCAAACAACAATGTAAAGCAAATCTCTCGTCTTTTGATTCCACATTTGCTCCGTTTTAATTTATTTTTTGTCCTCTCTCGACTCTTATCTCCTTATCGCGAATCTTACATTTTACTGTATAATTCCTATTTGACCATTAAGAATTTCCAGGAACAATAGAGAAATCAGAGGTCTCGTATCTTGGGATTGCAATTTTAGGGGCCGACTCAATTTGCTTCTACGGGAATATCTATGCTTTGCTGCAATTAAGAGTAAAAAGAAAATATAATAAAACATGGCATCGTTATAAAGAGGTGGTATGACCTTCTTAAGATGTTCAAAATACAATTATACGACTCACAAAAAATATTTAAACCCCACTAAATAGAAAACACTTTTCACTACATAAAGTAATAATGACACAAGTAATAATGACACGTGTTTGATGATAAAATATATCACCATCCAATTAAACAGAAGCCAGTCGTACGGCTAGCCGTTTGTACAGTAAATTACTAGAGAGAGTGTCACAGTGTCACAGAGCGACATAATTAGTCTTTTGAAACCGAAACAAAAGAACTTTACACATGCATAATGCAAGATTTTAGGTTTTCACATTGTTCAGTTGATCAAATACAAGTAAAATTCTTATTTGTTTTCGAGTTATGTGCCTAATTCTCATGGCATTTTTCGTGCCAAGAATAAAAAATAATGACGGAATACACTTGGAAAACTAATGATACATATAATTACCAAACAAGTTAACCGAATTCATTACAATATCATCCTTGGGTGAGTTAGAAGTTTTAAGTAGATGATTTCTCAGATCTTACACATGCTGTTGACCACCTAATGCATTACATACAGAACAAGGACAAGCTAAGTCCTCGATTTGACAAGATTCAGGAGAAAAAGTCGAGATAAGCGCACAAAAGATATTATTTCTTAGCAAATAGCTTCTTCGGAAGCTTCTCCAGAGGTGTGGTTTTAAGCAGGAAAAGCCTGGCTGCGCGTTCTTGCAAAGTTCCCCCGCACTTCAATCCACATGCTTGAAGCTCCGACTTCAATCTTTCCATTCCAAGAACCTAAAGTTGATCAAAGATGAAAAGAAAACATTTAGATATCCATCCAGATGTGTGTTAGAACATGAACA
The DNA here is from genome assembly GCA_037974665.1 of Ehretia macrophylla. Classification (NCBI taxonomy): domain Eukaryota; kingdom Viridiplantae; phylum Streptophyta; class Magnoliopsida; order Boraginales; family Ehretiaceae; genus Ehretia; species Ehretia macrophylla. The sequence goes on from CM075776.1 coordinate 49,785,124, forward strand.
ACACTATATTGTAACTCAGGCAATGGCTAAGGGTGCAACCATTAACACACACTTGGTCAACCAAAAACGAAAAAGGACCATAAATCCTTTATTCAACCAAACATGACATAATCTTTTGTTTCATAAGAAACCAATTTTAGACAGGGACATTGCTCCAACTTCCCAGATAAGCACCTCCAACTTAGATCAATGTTAATGGGCAAAGGATAATGGAGTACAAAGCTTGTAGAAGTATGAAACTTTTTAGAGAAGAGCTGAGGATGCCAATAAAAAGATCTTTAATCGATTTTCCTTGTATGATAGGAATTAGATAAGTAGCGAAGAGAATCGGTAGGAATCTTTTGCATGTATCAACAGAGAATGAAGAACAAATGAAAAGAAGATGTTACTTATACCAGCTCTCGTGGAAAGAAGAAAATATCAGGAGATGTCAGAGAAAAGAGTCAGGAACACCTTGTTTTAATCTAACTTCCTATCTAATAAAAAGTTTCTCATCCAAAGCTCAAGAGAAACTAATCAGGAAATTTAAGGGCGATGCAGAAGACATTAAAGGACCACTTATTTCTACTCTATGCACCAAATCTCTTTATTTAAATGGGAGAGGTACTTACTATTTACAAATTCCTTTTGTACTCAGATATTTTTTCTCATAGATATTCCCATTGTTAACTCCATTTCCTTCTAAAGAGTTCTATGACTTACACATTTTCTTTTCTGTCATCCAAATAAAACCAAAACTATTAGCAACTCCCTTTCACGAGATCTTGCTCCAAGTGCCTTATCATATGCACACACATGTACAGGATGGAAGTAATATAGACATGTACACTATGAAGCAGTCGACAACGGAAAAAGGTCATGTGAAGCTTATGGAAAAGACTAGCATGCTCCTTATACTACATGCGGCTCAGAGTATAGGTGAATTTCGAGGTCATGCTTTCATTAAAGACGTCATGATAATCAAATGCCAAAAAATTTCCAAGTCATTTACTCGGAATGCAGCTTCCCTCAAGACAAATCTTCATTGTGCAGTCTTAATTCATTGACCAGTCACATATACATAACAAATCCATCAGCTTGCATAGCTTTAAAATTTAAACCACCCACCCAAAAGGAAAAGGAAAAGGAAAAAGTTTCAAGGCTCACAATCTTAAACAAATAGATAGTCTAATTCCCGTAAAGTTCTCAGACTCCAATGTTTTGTGGGAATCACTAAGTTTATCAAATATAAGAACAATTAGGCAAAAGAAAAATTGATGACTTAAACAGATTAATCACAATGTAAATACCTCCAATTCTGCTGCTGAATTATATTCATCAAAATTCAGGGGCTTCTCCAAGTTTAGAACTTCTGGACCGGTAGATACTGTTTCTTCTTGAATCAGTTTAGAGTCAACATCAACTTTTGCAAGAGAAGAATCTTCCTCTCCTGAGCCAGAGATAACTGGTGATTGACTAACTGTTTGTTGAATGTTATCAGCATCGGAACTATTAGTTACTTCCTTTTCCTGGCTAAGTGCTTCAGATCCAGACACAACTAGAGCTTCCAAACAAAATTCGCCTTCATTCTGCACTGTTCTTTCTTCAGAACCTCCAAGTGCAACTTCAGTTACACTTTTAGCTTCAGCATGAACTGCACAACCATCACTACTATCACCAGATTTTGGACTCTCTTTAGCACCAACATCCTTCTCTTCCTCAGACCCACTGTCAGATGTACCTATGTCAGAAGACACTATATCACGACCGGCACCTGTGACAGAATCAGGACTTCTTTCCGCTCCTTTGCTCGAATCCGAATTATTGCCATTGGTTATAACTACAGAATTCTCATTCTCCTCCTCATCATCATCACTATCATCCTCATCCATATCCTCACTATCACTATCAGCTAATTTTCTCTTACCCAACCTGTCAAAATCAAATGAAATAAGAACATCAGAATCAGATTAAACAAAGAGAATGTTTTGTCAACTTCTACTTCAAGGCACAAGACAACTTACAAAGTCTCCCAAATTTCATTAACAGCAGATACTATGAGCTAAAAAACCAAATCATGTGAAACAAGATGAACTCTCTTTAATATACAAGTGTCGGCTGCCCAAAATTTTGGGTTGAATTCTATCAGAAATTTACTTGAGCAAATATTATCTATCCACTTCAAAAGTATAAAAAGCATACAAGACGACATCATCAATTGGTTCCAACAATGACAGATACCATTCTAATCAAAGAATGTTATCCAAATGTCGGCACCTTAGTCATATAAGACTTCGTAATGGTTGGATACTGTGTTGCCTATGATTTTCCCAAACAACACTGACCATTATCATAAGAACAGATGGTGATAACACCATAGATGCATCTCAATCTTTAACTTCCTTTTTTGTTTTTGCGTGTGTTTGAGTGTTTTTTTTTCTTTTTTTTTTTTGGGGGTGGGGGGGGGGGGGGGGGGGGGTTACAAGTCAAGCTCTTTTATTGATCACAAGTCATAAATCATATTCACAACCTTTCCTAGACATTATTACCGAGCACATCCATATTAGTAACACAACTAGATACACAAACACACACACACACCACACGGATGCATCACAAAAACGCAATTCTATAACTTATAAGCATTAAAAGCACTAACAATAAATACTATAATAAAAGAAAAACAACAGTGGTCCAAGAACCTTACCATATCTTCATCTTCTTGGCCTCCGACTCACTTGCTTCGGCTGCACCCTTCCTCTTCGCGGTCAAAACCCCTTTCAACGACTCTCTAACCGTCCTCTCCACTTCCTCCATACACTTAGCCGAATCCTCCCTATACTTAGCCACATACTTCTCCGCATCATCGCTCCTCTTCGCCTTCTTCCCTCCCGTCTCCTTCTCCTTCTTCTTTATATACGCCTCCGCCATCTTCTCCAACTTCCTCTCCTCGGCCTCCGCCCTCCACTCCTCAAGCTTCTTCTCCGCGTTCACGTGCCTCAACCTCCTCCCACTCATATCCCTACACGCATCAAAATTATTCGTCTTCTTCTGCCCAGCCTTCGTCGCCGCACCCCTCAACAACGACCCGAACCCACCTTTCCCCCCTCTTAATCTCAACAACAAATGCACCACCACCGGAAAGCTTTTGTCCGGACTCGGTGTATAACGGGAGATTCGTGCATCGGGCTGTCCATGATTCGAGAGGCTGAGAGAGTGGGAGTCGTGGAGGATACGGGAGTCGGAGAGGGTGAGGAGTTGGAGGTGGGATGGGATTAGGGTTAGGGTTTGGATGCGGTGTTTTAGGGTTTCGATTGGAACAATTGGGGTTGTGAAATTTAGGGTTTTGTGTTTTCCATTCAAGAGTTTGACTAAGATTTGGTGGATAATTGTTGTTTCTTGCTTCGTTTCCATGATTTATGATCAAGTGATTGATGAGAGTTTCGTCTTTGAAAGAGGGGAAAAAGAAACAACGAGAAGCAAAAGGGGTCTTTTATTTGTGCCCTGTATATTATATAGACAATTTCTCAGCGGATTTTTCTTTTCTCAGACGGTATATTAATATTGGCTAAAAGAAAAAGTTGCACAAATAATCTTTATTGGTTGGTATTTTAAAACTTTCTCTTCTCTTTAAAAAGGAAAGTACAGATTATGGGCACAAAATATAGACCAAGGCTCACTGAAAAAGATAGTACATAAGAGTGGATTAAATCCGAATTAAAAGCCACATAAAGTGAGCTAAGCCCCACAAAAGAACCAGAAGGTCCAATAGACTACAAACTGAAAAATATAATAGCCCAAAGGCCCAAGACCACACCCAAGGAGCAACAACTCTATTCCTGGCATTACACAGAACACGAGGCCGAAAATGATAGTCATCCAAATTAAAAATGACAACGAATTAAATATCTACTAAAATTTATAAATTTAAACCAAAAATACTTAATTATTTTTTACTAAACCCGTAAGCTTGACGGGTTTAAATTTTACTTACTAAATCGAAACCCAATAATCATTTAAAAACTCATATGTACTTGACCCAACCCGTTAATAAATAATTTTTTTATTTTTTTAAAAAATAGCCTAAAATATTTTAAAAAGTAATTAAAAGACATAAACATTTAAATTTTAAATTAAAAAAATAAATTTCAATGTCACAAAAGACCTACAAAATAAAATAAAAAATTAATAAAAGAAAAATATAATAAAATCTGAAATAAATAACATAGTACGATATTTTTTCATAAATAAATGATCAATCCCAATACAACAAAAAATTATCAGAGTTAACAATTAATAATAAGAGTTGAGTTATAACCCTCAACTATTAGTTGTGAGCCAATATAGAAAATTATTATTTTCTTAAACATTATTATATTTGTATATATAAACGTATAAATATTTTTATTAATCAAATTTTACTAAATTAATAATCAGGTTTTTGAATTTCTGTTTTTTTTAATTATTATTACCTAACACTATTAAATTATACATCAGTAATCACTTACAAATACAAAGGAAAAATGGTAGCAATGGTCCCCATAGTTTCAATTTTGTTCAAAATAGTCCCCATTGTTTAAAAAGATTCAAATTAGTCCTCATTGTTTCATAAAAGTTCAAATCAATCCTCATTGTCTTTATAAAAATTCAAATTAGTTCCTAATGTTTAAAAAAGATTCAGTTTAGTCCTCATTATTTCAAAAAATTCAAAAAGGTCCTCAATATTTTTTAAAAGATTCAATTTAGTCCCCAATATTTTTCAAAAGGTTCAAAAATATCCTCAATGTTTTCCAAAAAACTCAAATTGGTCCTCACTGTCAAAACAACCATTAATTTTGATAAAATAGTAGCCACGTGCGTGTCACGTGACCAGTCTTTGAAGGACAATTTTAGTAAAAGAAATATATATATTTTTTAAATTTGAATCATGTGACTATTACAAATTATGAATTCTCCTTGAAATTTCGATTCTAACGGATCAAATTTTATGAAATTTGGATAAAAATTGAAGTAGTTATGATTTTTTAAAGATTATGCATAATATGTAATTTTTTTTCACATGGTATGAGGAAGAAGATAACCCATACAACGTTGTTTTGCATATTAGTAGCGAATCAATTAAATTATACCACGTGTCAAACTGTATTATGAAAAAGAGTCTGTCAAAGTTCATGGTTGTTTTGACGGTGAAGACCAGTTTAAGTCTTTTAGGAAACATTTGGGACCTTTTTGAACCTTTTTGAAACAATGGAGACTAACCAAATCTTTTAAAAAATATTGGCGATCTTTTTGAACCTTTTGGAAAATATTGGGGACTTTTTTGAACCTTTTAAAATAATGGAGAGTAAACTGAATCTTTTTGAAAACACTAGGGACCTTTTTAAATATTTTAAAACAATGAGGACTAAATTGATTTTTTTAGAAACAATGGGGACTATTCATGCTATTCTCCAATACAAAACTCTAACAAATGCCGTACCAATTTCATAAACAGGTTTGTAAGCCCCAAGGTAAGGATTTGGCATGGAGCACTACTCGAAAAGGCCATTATTATGACTGAAAACTCGCCAACCATGAGGTAAGATAGCGTCCGAGAAATAGGACGGACTACACCGTAAGTGAAGCAAATCTACCATAGAATCCAAAGGATGATAGGATTCATTTAGAGGTGGTATTTAGGTCGGGTTAATATAGGCTCAACTTAGTCTAATAAATAAAAATTCAGGCTTAGTCTAACTCGATTAAAAATGGGCTCGATTTGGTCTAACCCATCACATATAGGTAGATCAAGTTGGATCATATTGTAACTCTCCAATTTGACCCCACCTACGATCAGTCAGGACGCAACAGAATTTCGGCAGTATAACGACAGCAACACGGACATCAGAGCTCTAAACCAACCCCTTTAGAACTTCATACAACCAACTCCAAATATCAATAACAACTCTACAACCACATTTACAACATACAACGCATCCATACCACATATTAAACATTCTTTCAACAATTCATCCATAAGTTATACGCCTCCGTTCCAACATCATACATAGGCTATACCATACATTCGCAAAATAGATTACAAGCCAGTTCAGTAACCTAATCATGTTCAAAAGGAAGACTATTAAACCAGATTTATATAAGCCTTTATCTTTAAGTAAGTTATACAATACAACATATTACAAAAACTAAGACAAACTCATGGAAATGACTCCGGCATATAAGACTCGTCCACGTAAAGCACATTCTCAGCCTCCTGAGGCACGTGCCCATAATCTGGTTCAATAACACCTGCTTGCAGATAACGAATGAGAGTGAGCTTATGTAAAACAAGCCCAGTTAGGATTCGATAGATCTTTTAAAAGCATTTACGATACCCCTTGAAAATCATCCTTTGAGCAGTACACACACAATGAACATCAATATCAATATAAGTACAACAAATACAATAACCAAATAATAAAGATACTCTAGTTAGTGTAGCTCCATACGCCATCACGATCTCAATCATCTTCTTGTAAGTCCCTATTACTCACAAACCCGAGGTATCTCATCTAGCCCCTCCCTCCATGGCACCTCCGCCCATGCGAGCTGGGGATAGTCTATGATAGTCATGCCGTTATCAACCCGACACCTCAATGCTGCCCGAGAGGTGGCACATACTTATCAAGACTCATGACAATAATAATAAACATTCATATCATAGGAGGACAACAAAAGTAGGTTGCCTATTTCCCGGCTTCATTAATAGTCAATCTATTAACATCATTTCAACAACATAATATCAATTAATCAAATAGACAATTAACAATTAAGTTAGATGACAAAGTAGGCCACTCAACTTAACATGCATTAAACTACACAACCAAACCCAAATCTATTCAACAACAACCCAAGATTCAACCACTCAAATACTACCCAAACAACCAAAGACAATATTTCAACATTTAAAGAAAGACTACACAAACTTCCAACAATCATAACTTATATTCTACTAATCCAATAACCTCCAAACCACTTTCTATCATTCACCGTCTCAAGCATCTACATTAACCCCCTAAAAAACCAATCATAACCCATCCAAAACAAGCCCAACAACCCTAATTCCTCAATGCACTAAGGCTGAATTTTCCGGACTTTCACCACGATATCCAAATCAAAAATTCGACATTACAACATTACTATCCCATAATTAACAAACTTTTAGAAGACACAACCAACCAATTCCAACAACTACAACAACAATTATTCAACAATGAACTCAAAATCCAACTTTAATACCCGAAAAATAAAAATATATGCTACTACTGTTCAAAACTTATATAAACATACATAAACAATCCTTAACATCCACTGAGCAACAATCTAACAATAGTTTAACATTTCATTGGATAAAAAATTCAATTATATGAAAATGACACAAAATAGTATTTTGAGATCTAGAATTTTTCTCTCACCTTTGATCCGAAACAAAGCTAGGAATGCGTGCAATAAGTGCCCAACAAGCGGAATCTATATCGGTTTGAAAAGATTCGGACAAAAACTAAGTTTTCTAGGCAAAATTTGCTTTGTAAAATAAAATGAAAAACTCTCCAAAATGCTCAAGGAACTCACGGAAATGTGTGTGTGTTTGTGGTGTTTGCTTTGTTTTTAATGTGTATAGAGATTTTATATGCATAAGTCAACAAAATATGAAAAAGTCAAAGTTGAACATTTAGTTAATTTTTTAGTATTTTTAGTCTTTTAATTGTCTTTTAAACTATTTTTGCTCACATATATGCATTTAACACTTTGACTATTTTTAGGTAGTTTATTTTAGGTGACAACAATTTTCATTTGCACACATTAACACCCGACTCAGTTAAAAACTCGATTTTTATAAAAGAAGGTGTAAAGACCCTTTTAAATTCTTAATCCGATTCAAAATTCATTTTGATCAAACATGGGTCTATTAATATCCTAGGACTAGGTTTTCAAATGATAAAAAGACTAGTTGAAAAATGATAGCGGACGTGTTTCAAAAATATTATTCACAAAAACTGACGATAAAATTTGTGATGCCCATTTTGATGAAAATTTTATGAATGCACACATAGCATGTAATAGAAATATAAATAACAAAATTAGTGCATTCTAACTCATATATCACATAAACAGGTCAAAACACGCAATTCTATGCCAAGGTGAAATCTGGGGTTTCATATTCTCCCCCCTTAAAACAATTGCATCCGCGCAATTCTCGAATTGACAGACAACTAAGTCCTCTATCGTTACACTATAACAATACTTCTCTTAGTTCCCATTTATCTCTTAGGATGACACTTGAACAAAGACCTCAAAGGAAATAAACTCCGTTGACTGCAAGATGATTATCACAATTCCAAAACAATCCTCAATTCATAACTCACTCCCACCTAATATCATATTGCATATGAAAGAAATCGCAACTCCAAGATCTTAGCATGACACCACTACTTATCAATCATCCCCTACTACACAAAAGGGCTTTATGAATACCTTGAGGGTTTCAAAACTCATTCACAATAACATGAATGATTACTGATCAAGGGGATATCTCAAAAGTGACCTTGGTCAGAATATGACTTGTATGAAATTTACAAGGGAAGAAGGATATGAAAAACCATATACGAGCCAACAACCAATTGTACCAAAGGTCAAACAAATTAGAGAATCAAGATGCTAATAGTTCAATTGGGAAGCATGATAACCAATATGATGAAGGTCTCAGCACTTATCAATTAAACAAGTACGAACAAAATGATGACGAGACAAAACAGTACTGAGTATGTTGAACGAACATTCCTGAACAGGTAAACATTTCAATTCTCAATGATTGTTCAAGGAACCAACAAGTAAGTTGTACTTGAGGCAAAATGAAACTAAGAAATAAGAGATGATTAATTCAATTACAAATATAAGTGGCAATATAATGAGTATCTCAGCACGCAAAAGCCAAAGAAGTATAAATAAGAAATGATAACAACATGATAGTGCTGAGTATATTGAATTGACCAATTACAAGCAAGGAAATGGCTCAGCATTTAATAATAAAACAATAGGATTAAAAGATTAGCAAGAATGACAATGATGTACTTATGTAGGGAGTACATCAAGCAAGCGAAGTTCGAATAAGTAAATGGTATACCAAATGAGAAATTACTTGCAAATGAGTAATAGGATGAAATGAAGTAATGAAACCAATGGCTGGAGATATAGAACAAAATATAAAAGCCTCAAACCTTAACTTCAGTAAGCGACATTGCTATAAGAAGCAAATATGAATGTTAGGAATAGAAACAATGTCAAATGAGTAAAGGATCCATTAATCCAATAAGCGAAACTTTCAAAAAACAATTGATATGCTAGAAACGTGTAACTCTCTCTCAAATAAGTGAGAATAGAGTAGAAAAGAATAGTAAGAGCAATAGAATTATGTAGCACAAAAGGGGTGTCCCACCTACACACTTAATCACCAACAAGTCAAATCCTACAATCTATTTCTCTCCAAAGCAAGACACTAAGGAGATCTAGAGAACCTGATGAGTCATACAATCACTCCAAAATTTACATTCCGCAGCAGACCAATCGCTAAACAAGAGAAATCACTGATTACCCAACAAGATTGATTGATGAAGACTCCAAAATCTGATAACACAATACAAATTTATACTAACCAATTATAACACAATAGAATCCTCAATCAACAATTTAAAAAGTTATACCACCTAGAACTCAAAAGCTCGATGGAGGCAAGTAAATGTTCAGTCACCAAAATGCATTCTTATTTCCTCAAATAATTCTATCTCCCAACAATTATATCTTCGAATAAAGTAACTTTAGTCATGAATTACTCTAATTGGCTCCAAGGTTTCAAGATAAAAACTCCAAAATAACCTTTGATAAGATAGCAATCTCAAGTAGTAGAAACATATACATGTTATACTACACTTCATTTCATTCACAAATATACATCACCAATTCCTCAAATAAATGCATTCTAATATAACCTTAAGAAATTATAATCTGAGTTGAGACTCCAAAAGTGTCTAATCACAACCTTACAGAAACCTTAACTTATGAACAATCTCCAAGTAATAACAAGTTACACATGGCAAGAAAAATAACTCTAATCATCAAAATTGATTGTTATTTCGTAGAACAACTTCATTCTCGCTAAAGGAACATCAAGATCAATCTATTAAGCTGAGACTAAAATCATTAAACATAACAATCAAAATCTCAATGCTAAACTAGTAGAATAATAATAACTCAAAATCACAGCCTACCTCTGATTCTGAAAGCTCTTGTAGCCATCTTTACTTCACCCAAAAGAGTCACCCACAGTTATATCATATATACAATTATATCTCATGAAAACAAGTACAACATATTGCATGATTATCATATATTACAACATTAGCACATAACGCACAATTCAGCACAAAGGAAGCCAATATCACATAAACAGGTTATATTACGAAAGTAAGTTATAAACAATTAAAGTCACATAAGCAACAAACTTCACATAAGACAAGTTGATCACATAACTCACATTGGTCACTTAAAGAACATTGAACACCTAAAGCACATTGTTTCACATAAGCTGGTTATAAACAATTAAAACCACATAAACAACTAATTTCACACAAGACACTTCAATCACATAAAACACATTTGTCACATAATGCACATTAATCACATAATGCACATTAATTACAACACATTGGGTCCATAAGGCACGTTGTCACATAGAGCATATTGACCACATTAGTTCACTTAACACATAAAGCATATTGGTCACATAGAAAGTTAGACAAATAAGTAAATTAATCACATAAACATATTAACATATGTTTCACTTTTCTTTCAATTAATACACACTTGCATGCTTAGACCATTACGCACATTCCGAGGATACCCTGGTTGACAGCTAAACATGCGCTCTGATACCACTTAATGTAACGACCCAACTCGATCCCACGTACGATCAGTCAGAATGCAACGAAATTTCGGCAGTATAACGACAGTAACACGGACATCAGAGCTCTAAACCAACCCTTTAGAACTTCATACAACCAACTCCAAAGATCAACAACAACTCCACAACCACATTTACAAATGAGAGTGAGCTTATATAAAACAAGCCCAGTGAGGATTCGATAGATCTTTTAAAAGCATTTACTATAGCCCTTGGAAATCATCCTTTGAGTAATAAACACACAATGAACATCAATATCAATATAAGTACAACAAATACAAAAACCAAACAATAAGGATACTCTAGTTGGTGTAGCTCCATACGCCATCACGATCTCAACCATCTTTTTGTAACTCCCCATTACTCACACACCCGAGGTACCTCATCTAGCCCCTCCCTCCATGGCACATCCACCCATGTGAGCTGGGAGTAGTCTATGATAGTCATGCCGTTATTAACCCGATAGCCCAATGCTGCCCGAGAGTTGGCACAAACTATCAAGACTCATGACAGTAATAATAAATATTCATATCACAGGAGGACAACAAAAATAGTTTGCTTATCTCCCGGCATCATCAATAATCAATCAGTTAACATCATTTCAATAACATAACGTCAATTAATCAAATAGACAACTAACAATTAAGTTAGATGACAAAGTAGGCCACCCAACTTAACATGCATTAAACCACACAACCAAACCCAAATCTATCCAACAACAACCCAAGATTCAACCACTTAAACACTACCCAAACAACATAGACAATATTTCAACATTTAAAGAAAGACTACACAAACTTCCAACAATCATAACTTACATTCTACTAATCCAATAACCTCCAAACCACTTTCTATCATTCACCCACTCAAGCATCTACATTAATCCCCTCAAAAACCAACCATAACCCATCCAAAACAAGCCTAACAACCCTAATTCCTCAATGCACTAAGGGTGAATTTTTCGGACTTTCACCACGACATCCAAATCAAAAATTTGGCATTACAACATTACTACCCCATAATTAACAAACTTTTAGAAGCTATAAGCAACCAATTCCAACCACTACAACAACAATTATTCAACAATGAACTCAAAATCTAACTTTAATACCCGAAAAATAAAAATACATGCTACTACTGTTCAAAACTTATATAAACGTACATAAAATGATCCTTAGCATCTACTGAGCGACAATCTAACAACAATTTAGAATTTCATCGGATAAAAATTCAATTATATGAAAATGACACAAAATAATATTTTGAGATCTAGAATTTTTTTCTCACCTTTGATCCGAAAAAAAAGCTAGGAATGCGTGCAATAGGTGCCCAACAAGCGGAATCTAGCTCTGTTTGAAAAGATTCGAACAAAAACTAAGTTTTCTAGGCAAAATTTGCTTTATAAAATAAAATGAAAAACTCTCCAAAATGCTCAAGGAACTCACGGCAATGTGTGTGTGTGTTTGTGGTGTTTTCTTTGTTTTTAATGTGTGTAGAGATTTTATATGCATAAGTCAACAAAATATGAAAAAGTCAAAGTTGAACATTTTGTTAATTTTTTAGTATTTTGAGTCTTTTAATTGTCTTTTAGACTATTTTTGCTCACAAAAATGCATTTAACACTTTGACTATTTTTAGGTATTTTATTTTAGGTGACAACAATTTTCATATTCGAACATTTATACCCGACTCGGTTAAAAACTCGATTTTTGCAAAAGAAGGTGTAAAAACCTTTCAAATTCTTGATCCGATTTGAAATTCGTTTTAATCAAACACAGGTCTATTAATATCCTAGGACTAGGTTTTCAAATGATAAAAAGACTAGTTGAAAAATTATAGCGGACATGTTTCAAAAATACTATTCACAAAACTCGACGATAAAATTTTCAATACCGTTTTCGATGAAAATTTCATGAATGCACACATAACATGTAATAGGAATATAAATCACAAAATTAGCGCATTCTAACTCATATAACACATAAACAGGTCAAAACACGCAATTCTATGCCAAGGTAAAATCTGGGATTTCACACATATAATTTTTTATCCAACCCATTTGAGCTCAGGCCCAACCCAACTCAACCCATGAATTCAACCCAACTCGAGCCCAGATAAGACCCATCTCAAACCAAACTCGGATCCATCATAAATTAAACACAATTTGAGCTCACTTATTAAAAGAAATTGAAATATTATGCTTTATACATGCAATGTAAGTCATAGTAACCATTTTTTTTAAAACAAACTAGCAAGTCGTAATAACTATTTTTTTTTACAAACTAATACTAACAAATAGCAAATTTATTTTTTAAGTTGATATTAAATGATTTGTTATCAAATCTTTTTTATGATATTACAAGTTTGCAACTTGCAACTTTAAGTCCCTTCATATTATTTTTTTAATTATTAATTCAACTATCGAAGTAATTAATATATATGTGTATATATATTTGTGTTTGTATATATATATATATGTGTTTGTATATTAGTATATATATTATATATTCAGAATATACTAATTACAAAAAAAAATGGGTTGACCCACCCCAGCCCAGCTTCGACTCGTGGTAACGGACTCGTGGGCCGATGTGAGTCTTATATTTTTATAAATGAGCCTAGTCCAACTCAGCCCACTAAACATCTGTGCCAAGTCGGACTCAGTTTGACCAACCCATGATTCAGGCGGGCCGTGCCAAGCTGACCCATATGCCAGCTCTAGTCATCCATTTTCTCTGGTGTAAAATGGGGCCTTATACGTACTGAGGAAGTCCTAGCTTGAATAAGGTGGAATGGAACCTAAATTTATCAACGAAACTCGAAAACACCACCGTTTTTTAAAACACACAACGGAAGGGTTTGTTATTAAATGTTAATAAAAATTAAAATTTGATTCCTAATTATTTTATATATTAGATAAAATACATACATATATGTATATGCATACATACACTCATGATACATATATATCATAATGCTTGAAGTTGACAAATTTTGCAATAATTATGTAATTTAATTTTATTATCTCACTTCATTTTATTTTTATTTTTATTTTTTTACATTTAAATTGAATTTTTAATATTCTTTAAGTTGGTTTTCTATTTAAACTATTTTTTTATTTTTTCATAGTAAACGATTATGAGTACGGGTACCCGTAGTTTTATTTGAATATTTGACTGTTAAAATTATAATTAGTGATGATTTTTAAACACGTTTGATTTATATTACAATTTTGATTATAAATTATGCTAAACGATTACAATCACATCTATTTTAGAAGTTAACTACCTGCTATCATTCCTAGGTATGAGATTTGTACCAACAAACATTTGGCTAGAGAGAATAGCTTTTGTCATCAAATTGATGCCTTGAATCTTCAAAAAATGAAGAGATCAAATGAGAATACATCAACTTCGGATCTTTTAATTGAAGTTCAAGCTGATTTGCAACCCCCTCCAAATATTAATGGATTTAAACTTGAACCCTTTACTTCTAAATTAGAACAAGTTCTTGATGATACTTTGAAAGGCTTAAAGCTTAGTATGGTTAATGATGAATTTGAACCCAATCTTACTCAAATTGAGAAAGTAGCTCATGCTAGAAATTTACAATTAGCTTTTGATGTTAAAAAGCTCAAGAATTATAAGAACAAATATTAGTATGTTCTTACTCAAATGAAATATTATTATCCTTGACCTACTCCACAGTATGTTCTCTTTGAAGAACCTTTAATGATAGAAACTATTACTTTTAGTGGTAGACAAATCTATGAATGGATCATAGATGGCCAAATTGAGTTGCAGATTTATAATACAGCTCATAGAATGCTTAGGTATTCTACTATTTGCAAACAAAATGGTAATAGTGACAAGCGTATGGCTATGATGATTACGACATGATTTGCTGGCCAATTAAAAGGTTGGTGGGATAATTATTTGAACCTAACTCAACGTGATGAAATTTTAAATACTACTAAAATAGAAGATGAACAAGTACAAGAAAATGCTGTTTATACTCTTTGTTTATCTATATGTGAAAATTTCACAGGAAGATATTTACATCAATATGATATTCCAGGACTCTCTTACAAAATTTGCGTTGTCCTACTTTAACATCTTTTAGATGGTATAAGGATGTTTTCTTATCAAGGGTAATGAATTTACCTGATACTAATAGTAATCATTGGAAATCCAAATTTGTTAATGGATTACCATCTGTTTTTGCAGAAAGAATTAGGAAAGATCTTAGGAAAAGATCAGATGGTAATAATATTGTATGGGATACTTTTAATTATGGTACTTTAATTACTTTATGTGTAGAAGAAGGGTTATCTCTTTGTAATGATATTCGTATGAATTACCAATTGAAAAAACAAAAACTAACTGAGATAAATCAGTTAGGAGAATTTTGTGAACAATTGGCTATGGATATACCTAGCACATCTAGGAATAAACCTGGAAAACACCATAAAGAAAGGCCCCATAAAATGGAATATTATAAGAAATATAAGTCTAATGCTTATAAGAAGAAAGCAACTAAGAAACGTGAATGGCGGGAAAAGAAGGGTTATGTACCTCATAAGAAAATACCTATATTTTATACATGTGGTAAAAAAGGCCATTATGCTAATAAATGTAGAATGAAAAAAAAGATTAATAGTCTTGATATTGATGATAAGCTTAAAGAATCTTTAGCTAAGGTTTTATTGAACTCAGAAAATGATAAATCTGATAGTGATACTGATGTCAGTGATACTGATGTCAGTGTTACTAGTAGTGATAATTTGCATGCGATTGAATCTGATGATTTAATTAGTTTTTTTGATGATGAAAATAACAATATTTGTTGTAATAAATGTCAAAAAGATAATAGTGAATCTGATCTTGATATTTATAAATTACAATCTTAATTTCAGGATATTGAATTAAATGTTATTACTTCAAGTGAAAAAATTGTTGATTTACTTGATCATATTGGTGATCCAAAATTGAAAGCTAAAGTTATTCATTGTTTTAATGAAAAACAGGAATCAATGTCTTCAGTTCCTCCTATTATACAGGATCCCAAACCATATAGGTTTTCTGAATTAATTAATCAGTTGAATAAAAAATAGAATGCTGTTGTTACTATTGATGATTTGAATAGAGAGGTGAAAACCTTAAAAGAAGAAATCAGAACTCTCAAAGATGACAATAGTTTATTTGATAGACGACTCTCTCAATTAGAAAAAGGGAAAGACTAAAGAAGAAATTTATTCGTCATATTTACATATTGAAAATCAAAATGATTTATTGGCTAACTTAAAGTTAGTTACTTCACAGAAATGGCATGTTAAGATAAATCTTCTTATAGAAAAAGATTTTATCAAACGTGATTTAATTGCTTTTATTGATACTGGTGCAGATATTAACTGTATACAGGAAGAATTAATTCCTACAAAATATTTTGAGAAAACTACTCATACTATCTCTGTTGCTACTGGGCAGAGTTTACATGTTCAATATAAACTACCTGACACATATATTTGTCATGATAAGGTTTGTATATGTAATGCCCCAATCCCTCACGAAACCGGGACTTCTATTAACCAACTATACTCAACCAAAATCCAAACCTGGGCACAAAATTTTAAGGAAAACGAACGGAGTTTCCCCTTTTTATAGGACTAATCAAAAACCTGCAAGCAGCAAGTATAATCACAATACAATACCCCAACTTCAATTGTCCAACTTTTCCCAGTCTCTAGGCCATCCGAGCCTTAGACAAAACATAACCATGCAAGCATGCAATTAAAAGGCAATAAAATATATCTTTAGTTATTACATGCCAACTACCCTATCAAACCACAAAAGTTGTTAATTTAATTTTCTATCCAACAAGCCGTACAAAATGCATAGAAGACTTCAAGGGATTTTAAAACAGAACAAAAATACATTATGTTCCATCTTCACAAACAGTTTCCAACCACAGCAAGATAAGCAACCAACAACAGACAAACAAGGTAGTTGTTCTAACTGTACCTGAAACATGTTAAAACGAGGAATGAGTAACCAAAGTTACTTAGTGAGGGAGGTGATGCAGTAAACCAGGGTATGCTTTCATGAGATGCAACAAAGATAATAACACTAATATCACAAATAAACAAGCTAATTAACCAAGTATTTCACTACATATAAAAAGGATACGGTCCCACTTCAAGTCCTTAATCTCGTACCACGAACCACGAACCACGAACTTCACGCAAGTGCCGGCAAACCCTTACTCCTCCAAATTGGGGTACTTCAGATGTACCCCGATCCTACGACCCTTTCTCCTGAGGTAGGTTCATATGCCCAGCAGGTGAACCACGCCTCTGGGGTGGTGAAGTATACTCAGCGAGAGAAAGAGAACAGGCACCATGGTAGTCAAGGGAGCACGCCAAGCCCGACGCCGCTCGTGTTTCTCGACGCTAAACCAAACCACAAGATTCAAAAGCAACAATAACACGTAAGAGGGACGACAAAGTAGGTAGCCCTTGTAATTAATCACAAATAACACGAAAAGACTCAAGATAGCAAGTAAATAATACATAGAACTTTATCAATTACTAAATAATACAATCTTAAACAATAATATAAATTAAGTTGCACATAAGAGATGAAGGCTCCCTCACCTTAGTGAACCAACCCTATGAGAATTAGCTAAGAACTTCTTCACTTTGCTCCAAATGTTCTATTTCTTCAATTATCACTATCTACTACAATCAACTATATGTATAAGAAGTTATACCTTTATTCTCTACTAAAGGTAATTCATAAAGCCTTTCACTTATCCAACTCTATTTGATTCCCTTGAACTTATATAACTAACAATATATTTCATGGTTTAACAAGCATTCTAATCAATATTTAAACAATACATAAACTCAAGTGATCACATATGCCACATTCTTTAAGTTCCAAGTATCACACAAAGTCAATAGCATAATAAATAACATATACATAGCCATGGTAATTCATATAAGTAGAAACACTATATAACATCTAACCAATAAGTTATATAAGCGTATCTTTACACATATAATGCCATTAATAAGCAATATAAACATGTTTACTCGATCTTTAACTAGTATCCATATAGCTTTACTCACAACTTCTCCGAATAGATGCACTTGTTACACAAGTACATTTAAACATTTATCCAATCAATCAAGAATCTACTAACAACAATTGTTACCATGGTTTATTACTAGTTCTTTTAGTCCGTTCTAAATTCATACTCAACCAAAGCCATGTAAACCAAGTAACTCAACTCACGAAACTTCTCTACTATGATACGTATACTACACAAAGGCATATAAACATTTAATTACTCAATTATAAAGCAATTATAATGAAATTAACTATGCGAACACAAATGAGTCAATATTATACTTTTCACAAAACTTAACCAAAAGCTCACATATACCTTAGAATTGCATTTAGACACCCTAGGAGCAACTACAAAGCAATACAAGTACTAAAACAATTAATTCATTCATTTCCCCTTTGTTCAACTAGGTTATTTAGCTTCCTACCGGAATTCAAGGATCAAGTTAAGCTAGATAACCATCCTACCAATCTAAGGATACCTAAATACCTCATTTAGAACCCCCAAATCATAACCTAGAGCACAAGTACACAAAAACACCGAAAATGCCTCTTTGTGGGTTTACACTACAAGTACCAATTCCGGAATCCAAACAAGCGAAACGAAGAAATTTGTAAGGCTTCAATACTTAATAAAGACTAGCCATAACCTTGAAACGTGCCCGGATTCGAGTTAATCCCAAAACTCCTTATTAAAGTAGCCTAATTTGATTAAATTATTCAAATTTTGTACATGGCAAGCGCAACTAACATTTTTTCCACGCTCAAGAACCTAATTAGCAACTACTAGAAGCCTCGAATCGAATTAAATTGTAACTTTTTTTTGGAACTCTAGTTTGACACTATTCATCATCTTCTCCAAGTTGCATTTTGCATTTCTAGCCAATCAAGAAGCTAACTAACTCCAAAATCTTGCTCTACATACTTATTTAAGCATATTTGAAGCAATAAATTAAGCTAGAACACAAGAATTTACTATTCACATTTTTTACTATTCATCATTTTCCTCAAGTGAAATCTTGTCAAAAACTTAGTTTCGAGCTATACCAATGTATATACAAGGTCTCTAGCATGTAATAATACTATATAGAACAAGAATTAAGCATGTTATGACACATTAATGGCAAAATTCGAAAATTACAAAATTGAACATAAACTTTAAAACTCCATGAAAATGCAAAAATTCCCTCACAATGATGTTGTAGACAAGTGGTTGATGCTTCCTAGTGCTCCAATCTTCTCCTAGATCGAGCCAAAGGACTAAATTCTTGCTCAAAGTTGAAGAAATTTTTTCCTTCTTGCCTCTTAGGGTTCACGGGTTTGTGGGGGTTATTTTTGCAAATTTGACTTTTTATTTTGTTGAGTAATTGGCTTATATGGTAATATATTGGATAATTATATGAGTAAGTTACATTATGTGAAGTCAAATGCTAATAAAACATTGCTCAAATTAGCTTAACTCCAATTGTTTGTTAACTAATTCAAAACTAGTGTTTTTACATATGTAACACTATTCAAGTGACACAAAAATATTTTTCAAATGCATACTCCCGACCCCAAAAGCTCAAAACTACCATTTCCTGACTCTTTTTATATGTTATGCGGTCTAGCAAAAATATTAAATCGAGCATTTAAAACATTTAAATTTCTTGTGAATAGTGCCCTCTGAATAAAATAATTAAGCAAGAAAAGAAATGCACATAAAAATGCTCAAAAAGATATGTACCAGTTATTTAAAAAGATGTGATGAAATTTCCAAGCATTACAGTATACCTGCTACCTTTTTGCTTGTTAAGAATTTAACTAACCAAGTTATACTTGATACTCTTTTTATACAGGAAATTATGCCTCTTACTCATATTGATGCCAATGGTATAAAAGCTTCCTTTCAAGGAATGCATTTAAATTTTCAGTTTATAACTGACCCAAAAATAAAATTTTTAAATCAAATACAGGATTTGCTTATTGCAAAAAACTCTCAATTAAATTTTATTCAAAAAGAAATTTCATTTTATAATATTGAAGAACGATTGAAAAATTTAAAGGTTCAAGAAAAGATTAAGATAATTCAAGATCAATTTTATCTTGATATTTGTAATGATCATCCAAATGCTTTTTGGAATAGGAAAAAACATATTGTTATTCTTCCATATGAAAAGGATTTTATTGAGGCATATATTCCGACAAAGGCAAGACCTTGTCAAATGAATTCTGAATATTTGGAATTATGCAAAAAAGAAATTAGTTCTTTAATTGAAAAGAAATTGATTAGGGTTTCTCACTCTTCATGGAGTTGTACTGTTTTTTTATGTTAATAAACAGGCGGAACAAGAGAGAGGTGTTCCTAGACTTGTTATTAATTATAAACCTCTAAATAAATTTATAAAGTGGATTATGTATCGTATCCCTAATAAAAACGATCTATTAGATAGATTACATGATGATTTGATATTTTCAAATTTTGATTTAAAATCAGGATATTGACATATTCAAATTCATGAATCTAATAGATATAAGACTGCTTTTACAGTTCCAATAGGACATTATGAATGAAATATTATGCCTTTTGGTTTGAAGAATGCTCCTTCAGAATTTTAACATATCATGAATGATATTTTTATTCCTTATAGTGAATTTATTATTGTTTATATTGATGATATTTTGGTATTTTCTAAAAATATAGAACAACATTTTAAGCATTTGCATATTTTTAAAAGCAAAATTATGCAAAGTGGTTTGGTTATATCTAGACTCAAAATGGTTATTTGTCAAACAAATATTAGATTTTTGGGACATATTATTGAACAAGGGAAAATTATTCCTATAAATCGAAGTATAGAATTTGCTTCAAAATTTTCAGATGAAATTCTTGAGAAAACTCAATTATAGAGATTTTTGGGTAGTTTGAATTATATTATGCCTTATTATCAAAATCTTGCTTTTGATACTGCTATCTTATATGATAGATTGAAAAAATCTCTTTTTCCTTGGACAGAAGCTCATACCAATGTGGTTAAGACAATTAAGTCTAGAGTGGCTAGATTGCCGTGTCTTTCATTGGCAAATCCCATTTGGGATAAGATTATTGAAACTGACGCTTCAGATATTGGTTTTGGTGGAATTTTAAAACAGATTCACCCCCAGACAAAACAAGAATTACTTGTTAGATTTTATTCTAGTAAATGGACTAATAGTCAAAAGAATTATGCTACTGTTGCAAAGAAAATTCTTGCAATTGTTAAATGTGTTTTAAAATTTCGGGATGATTTATATAATAAAAAATTCCTTATTTGTACTGATTGTAGCGCTACAAAATTCATGTTTCAGAAAGATTTCAAACATGATGTTACTAATCAAATGTTTGCTAGGTGGCAAGTTCATCTTGCTCATTTTGATTTTGATATAAGTTATATCAAAGGGGATAATAATTTCATACTTGACTTTCTCATCCGTGAATTCTTGCAGGATGCTCCCCACTAGGGGAAATTACTCTAACCCTAATAGGGGAAGAGGAAGAGGACGAGGAAGAAATGACTCTAATAGGGTTGTTGGAGGAAAACAATTAGTCAATTTGACTAGTGGTGGTGTTGCTATCAACCCATCTTATCCTAATTACGAGAAAATCAAGAAATTACTTGAAGCAGATACTTCTGCTCCACGTGCATCATCCTATGCTAATATTGTGGAACATAATGATGAGGTAGACTTTTATGAGTCTCATACTCATAATGAAACCATACTTATCCTTGAAATTTTGGATAAGCAATGGATCAGTGATCCATGGTATCTTATGGATCGTTATCTTAATAATTTCTTTTTTTTGGGTGCATCACAATAAGTCAAGAGTCTTTTATGAGTCTATCTTGCAAGCAACTGATAGTTGTGATTTTGAACATTTCAAAAGGAATAATGCCATTCCAGTCTATACTTATAGTAAAGATTTATATCAAGAAAATTCTTCCACCCTCTGATTGGGGAATTAGCACAATGGCAGAAAGGCAATTTACCTTTCCTCATGATAACAAAAATGTTTATCAATTTAATTATTGGGATTATGTTGAAGCATTTTCAAAAGTTTTCTTATATGAAAATCCTCATAAAAAACATTATTGGTTTTTAAAATTTAACCCCCAAATTTTTCAACAAAGGAAATTTCCTGCTTGGATTCATGTTTGGTAGACTAATTATGGCCCTCCTATTAAAATTTTACATGAACCTTATAAAGGTTTTTTTACTGAATGGTTAGCTTCTTGCCCTCATATTGGGAATAATTCTTATCTTTATATTGAAGGATCAAGTTCCTTATTTTTTTTCATGAAATTTGGTGTCCCATGGATTTGGAAATGGGTACCTATTGCAGAAATAAATAAGCAAAAAATGTTTTGTTTTAAAAGAAAATTTCTTTCAAAATTTTGGCCTAAGTTACTCAAAATTGACCTTGAGACGAAAAAGCCTTATGGACAAAATATGGTCGATGAAATAGCTCAGAATGTTCAAATTTACAAGGACAAAGTTGAAGATTCAAATCAGGAAGACGAATCTTCATTCTTTCATCTTCTTCGCAAAATCCAGATGCGACAAACAATCAGTTCCAAGGGAGACATCATGGCCTCTTACCTTGATGCAATAAAACAAGACTTTTTGAAGAATTTCGGAAAGGAAGTTGATGGTGATCAAGATGGTGATTCTATATCAGAAGATGCGTCTATGCGTTCTAACCCTTATGCTGTATTAGCAGGAGAATCATAGAACCCCAATGTTCTGGCAAAAGATGTGTGGGATAGTCTTAAGGATATCCTACTGAAAAAAGCGCTACAAGCCAAACTAAAAGGCAAAGCACCTGCCCAAGAGCAATAATTCAGTTCTTGGACAAATTTATGAAAAGATAAGGATAAGGTCTTAAGATGCTTATAGGATTTTTGGACAAATGTGAAAAGCCGATATTTGCGGAACAATGTCAACCGAAAATTCACTTTCAGCTAGTGACATGCCTTTTCAGCAGAAAAGTCTACTGTTTACTTTATGTAAAGCAAAAGCAATAATTTGTTTTTTTGTTACGTGTGATTGTATAGTGACCGTGGACTCCAAGCTTTTGAATCCGGAATGAGTCTTTTTGAATTTTTTTTTCAAGTCCGCAAAATTGTATAAGTAGGTGGCATTTGCTTATTATTAGGCAGATCTCGAATAAGCAACTTTCTTTCTTTTCAGTTTTATATTTTTGTAAATTCTACTGCTTTGGTAATCGAAGAAGTTTTTCTTCAGGTATTTATCTTTTTATTTTCCAAGTCTTTTACTTATTAGCCTAATGATAGGCTAATCTGTTACTGTTTGGTAACCACTATTCTAATATAGGAGATGCTCAAATATAATATTTGACCCAAGGTATAATAATTCATGACAATGCATTTATCATTTAGGTATGGATTAATTACTCCCTGTCATGGTCTGAATTTTGACATCCCTCAAGTCGCGCTGTTTTTGCCCTTCTCATGTCTTGTTATGGCACTTTGTGGGCTTGTAAGTCATTGACTGTAGCTCTGTCATCTCCTAGCCTAATTTCAGTGGAACCATCATATTTAATTCCCTGAGGAATCTGACTTTTTGTCAATCTAATTTTTTCTATAACTTCTTGAGGAAGTTCTTGATTTTCTTCTGTTGATTCAGATCTATTAAGATCTTCATTCATATGTGAAATTGAAGCCCTAGATGTTGAGGGTATTTCTACTCTATAATCAAAAGGAGAAATATAATTGTGTGATGACACAAATTTATTTAATAAACGAGATGGTCCTAAATTAGGAACTTGTTGAAATCTAAGCCTAATTTGGCCTTTAGGAATCTGTTCTACTTCTATTAATTTTGTTTCAATCCTAGGCTGACTAGGTATAGCTTTATCAATATTCCAACATTCTGGAAATTCTATTTCATCCCATTGAATCATTCTTCTAGTAGATATCTTAGATCTACTCAAATTAGTTTCTATCATAACAGTTTCACCTGTTCTATCCTATAATTTATAGTTAGGGTTAAGAGTATGCAAAACCTTATAATATATGTGATAACATATACACATAATTTCAGATCCAATTTTGTAATCATAACCATGAGCTTTAACATATAATGTAAGAGCATCAAGAATATTTCTATAAGATAATGAAAGCTGTAAATTAGGTCTAATATTAAAATATATTGGTCCATGAGTTTTTTGAAAACCTTATGAATGCTCATAATTCTGTTGTTTAAAGAAAATGGAATATTGGAACTTCTAGTTCCCTGAAAATTTTACAGGCAACTTATCCGCCTTTACAACCATTTAAGCATTCTGATGAAAAAACTTCGGCTGAGATTGAAGGCAATGCTTTCATGAAAATGATTGACAACAATGTTTTGCCAACGGTCACTGACCATATAAATAAGTTTTTTAGCAAAATAATTTTACAAATATCACACTAAAGAGTTTTGGTGAACAACTTTCTTTAATTTTAAATACTCTTGATAAAATAAATCAAAAAATGGAAAATCTTCAAAAAATGAAGAGATCAAATGAGAATACATCAACTTCTGATCTTTTAATTGAAGTTCAAGCTGATTTGCAACCCCCTTCTAATATTGATGGATTTAAACTTGAACCCTCTACTTCTAAATTAGAACAAGTTCTTGATGATGCTTTGAAAGGCTTAAAGCTTAGTATGGTTAATGATGAATTTGAACCCAATCTTACTCAAACTGAGAAAGTAGCTCATGCTTGAAATTTACAATTAGCTTTTGATGTTAACAAGCTCAAGAATTATAAGAACAAATATCAGGATGTTCTTACTCAAATGAAATATTATTATCCTCAACCTACTCCACATGATGTTCTCTTTGAAGAACCTTTAATGACAGAAACTATTACTTTTAGTGGTAGACAAATATATGAATGGACCATAGATGGCCAAACTGAATTACAGATTTATAATACAGCTCATAGAATGCTTATGTGATGCCCGAGAATTTGCATCATAGTCATAACTAACTGTAGTATATCTTTTTGTGCATTTTAATGTGTTTTATTTCTAGTTTAAATATATTTATTAGATGGTCACTATTCATTAGAAAATTTACTGTCTAAATTGCTTGGTTTAATATTTTTCCTAGATAGTATAACTTATAAAAGGAATCGAAAACTTGTAGTTTTAGACTTTAGAGGCCAGAAGCATGCGTTTGAAAAAAATTTTGCGCATCGCTTGAATAGTGTTACATTGATGAAACATTAGATGTAATCAACTAGTCTTTTAATCAACATTTTTGCTTAGTTTGACCAAGTTTAAGCTAGCATTTGACTATCATATTAAACATATACATGCATATATCACTCAACATATCTCATTTATGCATTAAGCTCATAAAAAACAAAAAACAAAAATTAATAAAACCCCAGAAGCCCCCAAACTCGACAACCCTATGTAGGAAGATAAGAGATTTTTTTCCATCTTCAAAACTTGCTCTTGGATGCTCAACTAAGCTTCTACAAGTGAATTCAACCTACCTAAAGCTTGTTTCTAGCATCTACAAGACTTACATGTAAGGGAGTTTCATCTTTTAACTATTCAAAATTTATGTTCAATTTTGTAATTTTTGGAATTTTCCATTAATGTGTTATAACATGCTTGATTCTTGTTCTATATAGTATTATTGCATGTTAAAGACCTTGTATATGCATTGGTATAGCTTGAAACTAAGTTTTTGAGAAGATTTCACTTGAGGAAGATGATGAATAGTGTCAAACTAGGGTTTCCGGAAAAAGTTGCAATTTAATTCGATTCGAGGGTTTTAGTAGTTGCTAATTAGGTCATTGAGCGTGAGAAAAATGTTAATTACACTTGCCATGTACAAAATTTGAATAATTTGATCAAATTAGTCTACTTTAATAAAGGGTTTTGGGTTAACTCGAATTCAGACACGTTTCGAGGTTATGACTAGTCTTTATTTAGTATTGAAGCCTTAGAAGTTCCTTCGTTTCGCTTGTTTGGATTCTGGAATTGGTACTTGTAGTGTAAACCCACAAAGAGGCATTTCTAGTGCTTTCATGTACTTGTGCTCTAGGTTATTATTTAGAGGTTCTAAATGAGGTATTTAGGTATCCTTAGATTGGTAGGATGGTTAGCTAGCTTAACTTGATTCTTAAATTCTGGTAGGTAGCTAAATAGCCTAGTTGAACAAAGGAGAAATGAATGAATTAATTGCTTTAGTAATTGTATTGCCTTATAGTTGCTCATAACGTGTCTAAATGCAATTCTAAGACATGTATGAGCTTTCGGTTAAGTTTTGTGAAAAGTATAATATTGATCCCTTTGTGTTCGCATAGTTAATTTCATGATAATTGCTTTATAATTGAGTAATTAAATGTTTATATGCCTTTGTGTAGTGTACGTATCATAGTAGTGAAGTTTTGTGAATTAAGGTATTAGTTTGCATGACTTTAGTTTAGTATGAACTTGAAAGAGGACTAAATGAACTAGTTATGAACTATGTTGATAATTGTTGTTAATTGACTCATTAATTGATTGAATAAGTGTTGTATGTGCCAAAGTAAAGCATAAAGCTAGCAAGCAAAGCATGAAACGAAGGTAGAATTCAACTAGGTGCTTGTGTGAGTGTGTTCTGTTTTGGGTTAGTCCACTGCCCTTGTCTTTCGAAGCTTCTTTGACCTAGCAAAAGTGCTCGAAAATTAATGAAATTTACACAAAGCTAGATTAGGCAGTTTAAAGAAAATTTTGATTTCTAGAACTAAGGCTAATTCTAACGTTTTAGCCCTCTGATCACATCATTTTCGAAATGTAGCTCAAAAATTGCTCGTTCTGCCCAGCTATGCGTGGTTGCGCGGTAAGGGTCATAACTTTTGGAATTTAACTCGGAATTGAGCACCGTTCGAACCTAAAATTAACTACACTCGAAGAGCTACAACTATACGTAAAAATAAGATAGTTTGGAGGTCAATACCCTAGGTAACGAATTTATTAATTTGAGCTTCTGTTAGAGGAATTGGAAGATGTCTTAGTTGAGCTTACGATATTAACTTTGCACTTGGAAACTTGTTTTGAATGTTTGAAGAATTAATTAGAATGTAAGTTAAATGTAAAGATGTCAACCAATGCATATTAGTTGAGTCCACTTATACAGTTGGCATTTAGTTTATATGTTAAGTACAATTTTGGTTAGTTGTAGTTAGCTTAACCTTATATATTAGTAAATGCTTCTATGTTGTTACAAAGCTATGGAGTTTAATTAAGTTACAATGAAATAAAACATGTAATATAGATTCTTGGATGTAGAAGATAGTTATTAAACCTTCTATAGTCAATTGCTAAAATGTTACACTTATATGAATAACTAGGAGTTTACACATTTGAGCGGATTCAAAGAGGTTTGGAGTAAGACTAAGCTATACCTTACAGGTTTGGTAAAGGTGAGGGAGTCTTCATCTCTTCTATGCATGTTAACTTAATTTATTGTTTCTAAATTGAATTATTTAGTAATTGATAAAGTTTATATGTATTATTTTACTTGTTATCTTGAGTCTTTTCGTGTTATTTGTGATGAACTGCGAGGAAAGCCTACTTTGTCGTCCCTATTATGTGTTATTTGATATTATTGGCTCTCGTGATCTTAACTCGAGGTTGCGCAACCTTTTCGAACATGGTAGCATCGAGAAACGCGGGCGGCATTGGGCTTGCCGTGCTCCCTCGACTATCATGGTGCCTATTCGCTTTCTCTCGCTGAGTATACTCCACTACCCCAGAGGCGTGGTTAACCTCGTTGGGGCATATGGACCTACCTCAGGAGAAAGGGTCGTAGGATTGGGGTACATCCGGAGTACCCCATTATGGAGGAATAAGGATTTTGCCGACACTTGCTTGAAGATCTTGGCTCGTTGCTCGTGACTGAAGACAAGTAGAACCGTATCCTTTTTGTACATGGTTAAAGACTTGTCCATTTAGCTTTGTTAGTTGGTGTTGAAGATGGTGTTATCTTGTTGGAGATCATGTAGCACTTCGTGGTTTTTTGCATCACCTCCCTCACTGAGTAACTAATTCCTCGTTTTAACATGTTTCAGGAAAAGCCGTGGTTGGATGCTATGTACTGGTCTATGTGCAGGAAATGCAAGTTGCTGGTTGTATGTGTTTTGTTTTGAGATTATGAAACCTTGTGTATGTTTCTATTGTCTAAAAGGTTGTAAAATAAAGTAAAGCTTGTATTATTGTATAAGTTAATAACGGTAGATGGGTTGTAATAACCTCAATGATTTACTTGATTGCCTAGTTAGTTTGTATGCTTGTGTGAATGTGATTGTACCTTGGAGGTGGATTGTGATTGTTGAGGATAAGTTACTGCTTGCAGGTGAATAGATTGTCCTATAAACAGCGAAGACTCTGTCCGTTTTTCCTAAATTTTATGCCCTGGTTTAGATATGGGTTGAGATTAGTTTGATAAATAGCAGTCCTGGTTCCGTGAGGAATCGGGGCGTTACAACTTATGTATTCTACTATTTGCAAACAAAATGGCAATAGTGACAAGCGTATAGCTATGATGATTACAGCAGGATTTGCTGGTCAATTAAAAGGTTGGTGAGATAATTATTTGACTCAAAACCAACGTGATGAGATATTAAATACTACTAAAATAGTTGATGAACAAGTACAGGAAAATGTTGTTTATACTTTATGTTTATCTATATGTGAACATTTCACAGGAAGATTTTTACATCAATATGATAATTCCGGGACTCTCTTACAAAATTTGCGTTCTCCTACTTTGACATCTTTTAGATGGTATAAAGATGTTTTCTTGTCTAGAGTAATGAACCTACCTGATGCTAATAGTAATCATTGGAAATCTAAATTGTAGATGGGTTACCTTCTGTTTTTGCAGAAAGAATTAGGAAAGATCTTAGGAAAAGATCAGATGGCAATAATATTGCATGAGATACTTTTAATTATGGTACATTAATTACATTATGCGTAGAAGAAGGGTTATCTCTTTGTAATGATTTACTTTTGAATCATCAATTAAAGAAACAACATTTAACTGAGAGATATCAGTTAGGAGAATTTTGTGAACAATTTGCTATGGATATACTTAGCACATCTAAGAATAAACCTAGAAAACATCATAAAGAAAGACCACATAAAATGGAATATTATAAGAAATATAAGTCTAATGCTTATAAAAAGAAAGCAGCTAAGAAGCGCGAATGGTGTGAAAAAAAGGTTATATACCTCAGAAAAAGATACCTACATGTTATACATGTGGTAAAAAAGGTCATTATGGTAATAAATGCAGAATGAAAAAAAAAGATTAATAGTCTTGATATTGATGATAAGCTTAAAGCATCTTTAGCTAAGGTTTTATTGAACTCAGAAAATGATAAATCTGATAGTGATACTGATGTCAGTGTTACTCGTAGTGATAATTTTTATGCTATTGAATCTGATGATTTAATTAGTTTTTCTGATGATGAAAATAACAATAAATGTTGTAATAATTGTCAAAAAGATAATAGTGAATCTGATATTGATATTTATAAATTACAATCTCAATTTCAGGATATTGAATTAAATGTTATTACTTCAAGTGAAAAAAATGTTGATTTACTTGATCATATTGGTGATCCAAAATTGAAGGCTAAAGTTATTATTGTTTTAATGAAAAACAGGAATCAATGTCTTCAGTTTCTCCTATTATACAGGATCCCAAACCATATAGGTTTTCTGAATTAATTAATCAGTTGAATAAAAAACAGAATGCTGTTGTTACTATTGATGATTTGAATAGAGAGGTGAAAACCTTAAAAGAAGAAATCAGAACTCTCAAAGTGGACAATAGTTTATTTGATAGACGACTCTCTCAATTAGAAAAGGGAAAGACTAAAGAAGAAATTTATTCGTCATATTTACATATTGAAAATCAAAATGATTTATTGGCTAACATGAAGTTAGTTACTTCACAGAAACGACATGTTAAGATAAATCTTCTTATAGAAAAAGATTTTATCAAACGTGATTTAATTGCTTTAATTGAAACTGGTGCAGATATTAACTGTATACATGAATGATTAATTCTTACAAAATATTTTGAGAAAACTACTCATGCTATCTCTGCTGCTACTGGGCAGAATTTACATGTTCAATATAAACTACATGATACATATATTTGTCATGATAAGGTTTGTATACCTGCTACCTTTTTGCTTGTTAAGAATTTAACTAACCAAGTTATACTTGGTACTCCTTTTATACAAAAAATTATACCTCTTACTCATATTGATGCCAATGGTATAAAACCTTCCTTTCAAGGAATGCATTTAAATTTTCAGTTTATAACTGACCCAAAAATAAAGTTTTTAAATCAAATACAGGATTTGCTTATTGCAAAAACTCTCAATTAAATTTTATTCAAAAAGAAATTTCTTTTTATAATATTGAAGAACGATTGAAAAATTTAAAGGTTCAAGAAAAGATTATGATAATTCAAGATCAATTTTCTCTTGATATTTGTAATGATCATCCAAATGCTTTTTGGAATAGGAAAAGACATTGCGTTACTCTTCCATATGAAGAGGATTTTATTGAGGAAAATATTCCGACAAAGGCAAGACCTTGTCAAATGAATTCTGAATATTTGGAATTATGCAAAAAAGAAATTAGTTCTTTAATTGAAAAGAAATTGATTAGGGTTTCTTACTCTTCATGGAGTTGTACTGTTTTTTATGTTAATAAACATGCGGAACAAGAGAGAGGTGTTCCTAGACTTGTTATTAATTATAAACCTCTAAATAAAGTTATAAAGTGGATTATGTATTCTATCCCTAATAAAAAAGATCTATTAGATAGATTACATGATACTTTGATATTTTCAAAATTTGATTTAAAATCAGGATATTGACATATTCAAATTCATGAATCTAATAGGTATAAGACTGCTTTTACAGTTCTAATAGGACATTATAAATGGAATGTTATGCCTTTTGGTCTGAAGAATGCACCTTCAAAATTTCAACATATTATGAATGATATTTTTATTCCTTATAGTGAATTTATCATTGTTTATATTGATGATATTTTGGTAGTTTCCAAAAATATAGAACAACATTTTAAGCTTTTGCATATTTTTAAAAGTATAATTATGCAAAGTGGTTTGGTTATATCTAGACCAAAAATGGTTCTTTGTCAAACAAAAATTAGATTTTTGGGACATATTATTGAACAAGGGAAAATTATTCCTATAAATCGAAGTATAGAATTTGCTTCAAAATTTCCTAATGAAATTCTTGAGAAAACTCAATTACAGAGATTTTTGGGTAGTTTGAATTATTTTCTGTCTTATTATCAAAATCTTGCTTTTGATACTGCTATCTTATATGATAGATTGAAAAAATCTCATTCTCCTTGGACAGAAGCTCATATCAATGTGGTTAGGACAATTAAGTCTAAAGTGGCTAGATTGCCGTGTCTTTCATTGGCAAATCCCATGTGGGATAATATTATTATTGAAACTGATACTTCAGATTTTGGTTTTGGGGGAATTTTAAAACAAATTCACCCCCAGAAAAAACAAGAATTACTTGTTAGATTTTATTCTGGTAAATGGACTAATAGTCAAAAGATTTATGCTACGGTTGCAAAGGAAATTCTTGCAATTGTTAAACGTGTTTTAAAATTTCAGGATGATTTATATAATAAAAAATTCCTTATTCGTACTGATTGTAGTGCTGCAAAATTCATGTATCAGAAAGATTTCAAACATGATGTTTCCAAACAGATGAATGCTAGGAGGCAAGCTCATCTTGCTCCTTTTGATTTTGATGTCAGTTATATCAAAGAGGATAATAATTCCCTACCTGAGTTTTTCACCCGTGAATTCTTGCAGGATGCTCCCTACTAGGGGAAATTTGTCTAACCCTAATAGGGGAAGAGGAAGAGGATGAGGAAGAAATGACTCTAATAGGGTCATTGGAGGAAAACAGTTAGTCAATTTGACTAGTGGTGGTGTTGCTATCGACCCATCTCATCCTAATTACGAGAAAATCAAGAAATTACTTGAAGCAGATACTTCTGCTCCACAGGCGTTATCCTATGCTAATATTGTGGAACAGGATGATGAGGTAGACTCTTATGAGTCTCATACTCATGATGAAACCATACTTATCCTTGAAATTTCGGATAAACAATGGATCAATGATCCATGGTATCTTATGGATCGTTATCTTAATAATTTCTTTTTTTCGGTGCATCACAATAAGTCAAGAGTCTTTTATGAGTCTATCTTGCAAGCAACTGATAGTTGTGAGTTTGAATATTTCAAAAGGAGTAATGCCATTCCAGTCTATACTTATAGTAAGATTTATATCAAGAAAATTCTTTCACCCTCTGATTAGGGACTCAGCACCATGGCAGAAAGGCAATTTACCTTTCCTCATGATAACAAAAATGTTTATCAATTTAATTATTGGGATTATGTTGAAGCATTTTCAAAAGTTTTCTTATATAAAAATCCCCAAAAAAAACATTATTGGTTTTTAAAATTTAACTCCCAAATTTTTCAACAGAGGAAATTTCCTGATTGGATTCATGTTTGGTGGACTAATTATGGCCCTCCTATTAAAATTTTACCTGAACATTATAAAGGTCTTTTTACTGAATGGTTAGCTTCTTTCCCTCATATTAAGAATAATCCTGATCTTTATATTGAAGGATCAAGTTCCATATTTTTCTTCATGGAATTTGGTGTCCCATGAATTTGGAAATGGGTACCTATTGTAGAAATAAATATGCAAAATATGTTTTGTTTAAAAAGAAAATTTCTTTCCAAATTTTGGCCCAAGTTACTCAAAATTGACCCTGAGACGAAAAAGCCTTATGGACAAAATATGGTCGATGAAATAGCTCAGACTGTTCAAATTTACAAGGACAAAGTTGAAGATTCAAATTAGGAAGATGAATTTCCCTTCTCTCATTTTCTTCACAAAATTTAGATGCGACAACAAATTAGTTCCAAGGAAGACATCATGGCCTCTTATCTTGATGCAATCAAACACGACTTTTTGATGAATTTTGAAAAGGAAATTGATGGTGATAATGATGGTGGTGATTCTACATTAGAATATGCATCTATGCGTTCTAACTCATATGCTGTATTAACAGGAAAAACACAGGATCCTAATGTTCTGGCCGAAGATGTGTGGGATAGTCTAAAGGATGTCTTACTACAAAAAGTGCTACAAGCCAAACAAAATGGCAAAGCACCTGCCCAAAAGCAATAATTATGTTCTTGGACAAATTTATGAAAATATAAGATAAAGTCTGAAGATGCTCATAGGATTTTTGGACAGATGAGAAAAGCCGATATTCGCACAGCAATGTTAGGTGGAATTCACTTTCAACTGGTGACATGTCCCTTTCCGCAGACAAAGGTCTACTGTTTACTTTATGTAAAGTAAAA
Organism: Ehretia macrophylla; assembly: GCA_037974665.1. Classification (NCBI taxonomy): domain Eukaryota; kingdom Viridiplantae; phylum Streptophyta; class Magnoliopsida; order Boraginales; family Ehretiaceae; genus Ehretia; species Ehretia macrophylla. The sequence goes on from CM075776.1 coordinate 49,818,706, forward strand.
TCAATTATTTGTTTTTTTGTTACGCGTGATTGTATAGTGACCTCGGACTCCAAGCTTTTGAATCCAGAATGAGTCTTTTTGAATTTTGTTTTCAAGTTCGCAAAATTGTATAAGTAGGCGACATTTGCTTATTATTAGGCAGAGCTCAAATAAGCAACTTTCTTTCTTTTCAGTTTTTATATTTTTGTAAATTCTACTGCTTTGGCAATCGATGAAATTTTTCTTCTCGTATTTATCTTTTTATTTTCCAAGTCTTTTACTTATTAGCCTAATGATAGGCTAATCTATTATCGTTTGGTAACGTCTATTCTAATATAGGAGATGCTTAAATATAATATTTGACCCAAGGTATAATAATTCATGACAATGCATTTATCATTTAGGTATGGATTAATTACTCCCTGTCATGGCCTGAATTTTGACATCCCTCGAGTCACGGTGTTTTTGCCCTTCTCATGCAGTGTTATGGCGCTTTGTGAGCTTGTAAGTCGTTGACTGTGGCTCTATCATCTCCTAGCCTAATTCCAGTAGAACGATCATATTTAATTCCTTGAGGAATCTGATTTTTAGTCAATCTAATTTTTTCAATAACTTCTTGAGGAAGTTCTGGATTTTCTTTTGTCGATTCAGATCTATTTAGGTTTTCATTCAAATGGGAAATCGAAGCCCTGGATGTAGAGGGTATTTCAACTCTATAATCAAAAGGAGAAATATAATTGTGTAATGACACAGATCTGTTCAATAAACGAAATGGTCCTATATTAGGTATCTGTTGAAATCTAAGCCTAATTTGGCCTTTAGGAGTCTATTCTACATCTGTTAATTCTGTTTCAATCCTAGGCTGGCTAGGTATAGCTTTATCAATATTCCAGCATTCTGGAAATTCTATTTCATCTCATTGAATCATTATTCTAGTAGATATATTAGATCTACTCAAATTAGTTTTTATCATAACAGTTTCATGAAAGCTGTAAATGTAACGCCCCGATCTCTCACGAGACCGAGAGCTCTAATAACCATGCTATTCTCAACCCATTACCTCCCTGGTCACGAAATTTTAGAGAAAACGGACAAAGTTTTCCCTATACCATGGACATTCTGGAAACCTGTAAACATAATATAAGCCACAATACAACTAAACTCCAACTCCAACTACTCCAGCTCTAACTATATCCCAACTTCAAGGTTAGCCGAGCCTTAAGCAAGACATAGAAAACACACCCAAGCATGCATTTAACAATCCTTGAAACCTTATATCTTTTAATCCGCTTATCATACCACTTTATATTAACCATTAGACTTTTTTATAAACTAAAGCCAAACAATTATTAACTTCCATTGACACACAAGCAAGCAGCATAAAGGAAAGAAAGATAAACTCTTACAATCTACTACCATTCAAGCCATACATTAATCTAGTTATTACAATTCTTCAACAACTCCTAATATATACAAACCCATAGGCACAAAATAGAACAAAACATAATATAAACAAAGTCTTCCACAGTTTAGCAGGCAAACACTCAAATCTCAAGCAATAACACACAACAACTAAGGAAATTCCTTCAATTGCACCACCTGAAACATGTTTAGCAAGGTATGAGCAATCACAATTTCTCTGTGAGGGATATAGTCTATCGGGGCGTGCAATGCAATAGTTAATACAAGTAAAGCATTTAGCAACCAAATAGCAATTGAAACAACAAGTTACCACACATTAAAAATGATACGATTCACTTGCTCTTCAATCATGAACCATGAGCCATGAACAGAAATTCCGATGTAATAATGACATTGATATCGATAATCCGGTATCCCCTTATAACTCCAAAATGGGTGTACTTCGGATGTACCTTGAAATCCTACGACCCAACTCTCCCTGGGCGGCATCCCAAGCGAGAGAGGGACTGGGTAACCATACTTGCCGAGGTAGACCGGCAAGCCCGATGCCGCCCAATTTTCACGACACTACCATGCCCAAATAGTTGGGCAACCACAATACAATGCACTCAAAATGATAACAATAGAATAAATTAATAAACACATGATTGAGGGATAATAAAGTAGGTTACCCTCACACATAATATATATAGACAATAAGTGCACATAATCGAGGTACAAGTAAATAAACTATTATGCACATAAGGATGAAGACTCCCTCACCTCTACCGAGCTCCAAGATGTAAGTTTGAATCATATCATTTCTAGTCACCTTGAACCTATGAGCAAACATTACTTCAATTACTCTTTAACTACAACATTCATTAATTATTCAGCTAGGTTAGCTGACTTATAACTTCACTTATTTAGCATACAATATTTATTAGAATTCTATCTTTAGCAGAAGCTATCTTTATATACTATGGCTAAACATACCATCCAAGTAACCATTTCAGCAGCCCAATTACAAATCTTAAGTATAACTTCATCCATTCAACACAATATACAAGTAATATAAACACTATACAAGATATAAACATATTTACTCAATTCGTAACAAGTAATACATAAACAATATAAGCAATATATAAGCATATTCACGAATTATTCTAACTAAGTACTCTTGCCTTACAAGTTCATTTAAACACTTCAGAAACATTTACAAGGTCATAGAAGTGCAAAACAACCAATTTCCTACTTTTTCCCTTCGTACCTTAAGCCATTTTTCTTCCAAACACAAGTTAATGTTCTAGTTAAGCGAGCGGGCTATTCCATACTTCTAATTAACCCCCAAGGCACCACAAGGACCCTCGAAACTACCCAATTACCCGTGTTTAACCCAAAAGCCCTAATTTTTCTCTTGTGAATTTGTACAAGTACCCTATTCGGGACTCAACTGAGGTTTAGCAAAGCATATCTAGCACCTATATAGCCTAAGAACACTAGATGTGATGGCCAAATTAAACCGGATTTCCATTAACCCCGAAACCCCTTTTTAAAAGTCGCCTATTTCATGTTTTAGCCAGGTTCCAAGCAATTAAATCTCACGGGGTTATTAATCTATCTTTATTAACTTCTAAGGCACCTACTATAAGTAATGAATCAAGCCATATCGCACAATTTCACAAAACCGTAAAATTTCATCACTATTCACACCCTACAATCAAACTATCGATTTCAACAGTTTAAAAACCGAATCAATGGCATAAATGTTATCTCTAGTAGTTATATACGATGTATATTAGCATATTTGAGCATATCATAAACATTTAATAACAAATCTACCAAATCAAGAAAGTTGCAACATTTTAGAAAATGCAAATAAACATGCAAATCCCTCACCAATGTGCGTAGAACCTCGTAGGATGCTAGCAAACCCTCTAAACCACTTGCCCTAGCTTGACTTGGCTTGAATTGAAGAGTTGAAGAGTCAAAATCTCCTTCTTTGCACACAAAGGGCTGTCGGGTTTGGGGCACTATTCACCCCTTGTATTCTTGCAAGATGCTTCCTGTGAAACCCCAAATTTTTGACCTTATCTCGCTTTGCGTGTTTTATTCTTGATTTGCGTGAATTGACCTGTCTATGTGCTACATGACTTAGAATGTGATAATTTTGATATTAATACTCCTAGAACATACTAAATGTGCATTCATGAAATACTTATCAAAAACAGAATCAGAAACTTTATCGTCGGTTTTGGTGAATAGTACTTTTGAACACCTGTCCGCTAAAATTTTTCAGGGGTGTTTTAAACGTTTTAAAAACTAGTCCTCTATTATTAATAGACCCATGTTTGATAAAAATTGATTCTGAAACGGAATAGTAATTTAAATAGACTTTTCGGGCAAAAAATAACGTTTTTGAGCCAAATAGTGATTTCTTCTAAACCCGATTCTTGCATTGACTTTCATTGACCTAGAATATATTAATATAAATGTATTTATATATGGTATTAAATGATTTTAGATTAATTGTGTATTCAAAAGACATTTGAAAATAAATAATATGACTTTTCACCTTCTTTTGCAAAAATCGCGTTTTAAGCCGACTCGGGTGAAATTGTTTGATTGTAAAACTTCTTGTCACCTAAAAATAACCCACTTGAGATAAATTTGGTGTTGCATAATTGTTTTGAACTTTGGTGATCAAGAAAATGCATTTAAAGTCAAGAAAACACAAAAATAATACTTAAGTTTCAACTTTGACTTTTTCTATTTTGTTGACTTATGCATATAAATCTCTACACACACTAAAAACAAAGCAAACACCACAAAAACACATACATTGCAGCCGTAAGTTTCTTTGGCCATTTTGAGAGTTTTTCATTTTATTTTTCAAAGCAATTTTGTCTTAGAAAACTCATTTAAAGTCCGAATCTTTTCAAACCGAGCTAGATTCCGCTTGTTGGGCACCCATTGCACGCATTCCTAGCTTTACTTCGGATCAAAGGTGAGAGAAAAATTCTAGATCTCAAAATGTCATTTTTATGTTTTTGCGTATAATTAATTATTGAACCGTTAGAATGTTAATCTGATGTTAGATTATTGCTCTATGCATGCTAGGGATCATTTATATGCAATACTACGAGATTTGAACGGATGTAGCATATTTATTATTTTTCGGGTATTTAAAGTTGATTAATTTGTTAAATGTTGAATATTTTGAGTTGTGTTGATCGGAATCGATTGCCGTCGATTTCTAAAAGATTGATAATTACGTGGTAGCGCCGTTGTAATGCCGAATTTTCGATTATGATGTCCGTGCCAAAATCCAAAAATTTCAGCCATGATACACTAGGGTTTTAGGGTTATTGGGCATGATTTGGATGTGTTTTGGTTTGTTTCCAAGGGGGCTAATGTAGTTGATTGAACGGGTGAGTGTTTGAAACTGATTTGGAGTTGTTTGGATTAGTAAAATGTAAGATATGATTATTTGAAGTTTATGTTGTCTTTATTTAAAATGTTAGATTGAGCCCTTAGTTGATTGGGTGTGGTTTGAGTGATTGAATTGTGAGTTGTTAATGGTTAGACTAGGGTTAGATTACGTGTTTCATGCATGTTAAGTTGGATGGCCTACTTTGTCATCTAACTTAGTTGTTTGTTGTTAAATATTGATGTTATATTGATGTTATATTGATTATTATTGATGTACGGGAATCGGGCACTTTTGTTGCTGATCTCCCTGTTTATTTATTGATTATTGATTACGGGAATCGGGCACTTTTGTTGCTGATCTCCCTGTTTATTTATTTATTATTGAGTATGGGAATCGGGCACTTTTGTTGCTGATCTCCCAGTTTATTTATTTATTATTGAGTACGAGAATCGGGCACTTTTGTTGCTGATCTCTCAGATTATTGATTGATTATTGATTACGGGAATCGGGCACTTTTGTTGCTGATCTCTCGGTTTATTTATGTTGAGTCTCATTGTTGTGAGCTTTGATAATGTTGTGTCACCTCGGGAGACATCCTGGGCTGCGGGCACAGTTATCATGGCTAATCCCTATCTCGCATGGGCGGAGAGGCCATGGAGTATGGGTCTAGGTCAAGGTACCTCAGGATTATTTCATTGAGTTTGGAGGAGTTATTGAGCATGGAATTGGTGTATGGGGCTTGATCAGCAAATGTATCGTATCCTTATTATGTGTTTACAGTTATTACTATTGTTGCATTTATAATGATTATTGATGTTCATTGTGTGTTACTGACTCAAAGGATTATTCCAAGGAGTTTAGTAGACCTTGCTCGAGATCTATCGGATCCTCACTGAGCTTATTTATATAAGCTCACTCTCTATTATTGCATGCATACAGGTGAACTACGCAGGATTACGGGTACGTGCCTCTTGAAGAGGAAAATGTGCCTTACGTGGATGAGTCATATGTTCCAGAGTCTTATCCGTGATGTTGTATATGTTTTATTATCTTGTAAATTAACTTAGTCGACTTTTATATGCTTTGTAGTTAATTATGTAAAAGATGTTGAAAAGATAATGAATTAGTGATGCTGTCTTAGTAGCCTTCCTTTTGTTTATGATTAGGTTGCTAGATTGGCTAAATATGTTTTTGTAATGTATATTAAGGTTTATGTATTATGTTGGAACGGAGGCGTATAACGAAGGATGTTTATTGTATAATATGGTTATGATGTATGTTGTTATTTTATTGAGTTGTTTGTTGTATGGTTTATGGAGTTGATGTATGATGTTCTGTTGAGGTTGGTTTAGAGCCTCGGAGTCCTATTTACTGTCGTTATACTGCCGAAATTCCGTTGCGTCCTGACTGATTGTAGGTGGGGTCGAGTTGGGGCGTGACACTTCCCACTAGGGGAAACTACTCTAAACTTAATAGGGGAAGATGACGAGGAATAAATGACTCTAATAGGGTTATTGGAGGAAAAGAATTAGTCAGTTTGACTAGTGGTGGTGTTGCTATCGACCCATCTCATCCTAAGTACGAGAAGATCAAGAAATTACTTGAAGCAGATACTTCTGCTCCACAGGCATCATCCTATGCTAATATTGTGGAAAATGATAATGAGGTAGACTCTTATGAGTCTCATACTCATGATGAAACCATACTTATCCTTGAAATTTCGGATAAGCAATGGATCAGTGATCCATGGTATCTTATGGATCGTTATCTTAAAAATTTCTTTTTTCCGTTGCATCTCCATAAGTCAAGAGTCTTTTATGAGTCTATCTTGCAAGCAACTGATAGTTGTGAGTTTGAACATTTCAAAATGAATAATGCCATTCCAGTCTATACTTATAGTAAGATTTATATCAAGAAAATTCTTTCACCCTTTGATTGGGGACTCAGCACCATGGCAGAAAGGCAATTTACATTTCCTCATGATAACAAAAATGTTTATCAATTTAATTATTGGGATTATGTTGAAGAATTTTCAAAATTTTTCTTATATAAAAATCCCCAGAAAAAACATTCTTGGTTTTTAAAATTTAACCCCCAAATTTTTCAACAAATGAAATTTCCTGCTTGGATTCATGTTTGGTGGACTAATTATGGCCCTCCCATTAAAATTTTATCTGAACCTTATAAAGGTCTTTTAACTAAATGGTTAGCTTCTTGCCCTCATATTGGGAATAATCCTGATCTTTATATTGAAGGATCAAGTTCCTTATTTTTCTTCATGGAATTTGGTGTCCTATGGATTTAGAAATGGGTACCTATTGCAGAAATAAATAAGCAAAAAATGTTTTATTTAAAAAGAAAATTTCTTTCAAAATTTTGGCCCAAGTTACTCAAAATTGACCCTGAGACGAAAAAGCCTTATGGACAAAATATGGTCGATGAAATAGCTCAGACTGTTCAAATTTACAAGGACAAAGTTGAAGATTCAAATCAGGAAGACGAATCTCCATTCTCTCATTTTCTTCGCAAAATTCAGATGTGACAACAAATTAGTTCCAAGGAAGACATCATGGCCTTTTATCTTGATGCAATCAAACACGATTTTTTGAAGAATTTTGGAAAGGAAATTGATGGTGACAATGATGGTGGTGATTCTACATCAGAAGATGTATCTATGCGTTCTAACTCATATGCTGTATTAGCAGGAGAAGCACAGGATCCTAATATTCTAGTAGAAGATGTGCGGGATAGTCTAAAGGACGTCCTACTACAAAAAGTGCTACAAGCCAAACAAAATGGCTAAGCACCTGCCCAAGAGTAATAATTCTGTTCTTGGACAAATTTATGAAAATATAAGATAAAGTCTGAAGATGCTCATTGGATTTTTGGACAGATGAGAAAAGTCGATATTCGCGGAGCAATGTTAGGTGGAATTCACTTTCAACTGGTGACATGTCCCTTTCAGCAGACAAAGGTCTATTGTTTACTTTAAGTAAAGTAAAAGCAATTATTTGCTTTTTTGTTACGCGTGATTGTATAGTGACCCCGGACTCCAATCTTTTGAATCCGGAATTAGGCTTTTTGAATTTTGTTTTCAAGTCCGCAAAATTGTATAAGTAGGCAGCATTTGCTTATTATTAGGCAGAGCTCGAATAAGCAACTTTCTTTCTTTTCATTTTTTTTTTATTTTCGTAAATTCTACTACTTTGGTAATCTAAGAAGTTTTTCATCAAAAAAAAAAATCAATTAAAGATCAGAAGTTGATGTATAGTCATTTGATCTCTTCATTTTTTGAAGTTTTTCATTTTTTGATTTATTTTGTCAAGAGTATTTAAAATTAAAGAAAGTTGTTCACCAAAAATCTTTAGTGTGATATTTGTAAAATTATTTTGCTTAAAAAGCTTATTTATATGGTCAGTGGCCGTTGGCAAAACATTGTTGCCAATCATTTTCATGAAAGCATTGCCTTCAATCTCAGCCGAAGTTTTTTCATCATAATGCTTAAATGGTTGTAAATGTGGATAAGTTGCCTGTAAAATTTTTATGGAACTAGAAGTTCCAATATTCCATTTTCTTTCAACAACGGAAATATGAGCATTCATATGGTTTTCAAAAAACCAAGGAACAAAATATTTTCGTTCTTGAATATTATTCAATTCATTTTAAAACTGATCTCTAAATTGAAATCTTTCCTCTTGAGAAAAATAAGAGAAAAACTAATCACGAAATTCTTTCCATTTAGGTTGTAAAAACTCATTATTAATAAGTTTCTTTCATTGCTTCCAGGTGTAAAATCCATTAACTACCAAAATTAATTTCTGAGGTTATTCCACAGTCTGAGGGAGTAGGATTAACTCCTAATCTAATTCCAGTGGAACGGTCATAAACCTGTTTAATTCCTTGAGGAATCTGACTTTTAGTCAATCTAATTTTTTCAATAACTTATTGAGGAAGTTCTGGATTTTCTTTTGTCGATTCAGATCTATTTAGGTATTCATTCAAATGGGAAATCGAAGCCCTAGATGTAGAGGGTATTTCAAAACCTTATAATATATGCGATAACATATACACATAATTTCAGATCCAATTTTGTAATCATAACGATGAGCTTTAACATATAATGTAAGAGTATCAAGAATATTTCTATCAGATAATGAAAGCTGTAAATTAGGTCTAACATTAAAATATACTGGTCCATGAGCCAGACTTGTTTGCATAATCCCTATCAGAGATTGTCTCCAATTTAAGTTTCTAGCATCTCTAAGAACTGCCATAAAGTTCTCAGGTAAACCAGATAAAGTTAAAGGTTTAAAAGAAATTTGTATTAATCCAATAAGTAAAAATCTATGCGTATGAGCATATTTATCAATATCATCTTGTGATAATAATTGTATCGTTAATTCATTATCATCCATAGGGATGGATTTCTCTATGGGTTTTACCATATGTTTAATACCTAGATTTTCAAAGGTACCAAACTGATATATACTTTTAGGTTCTATTGTAGGAATAGTCCATTTGTTTAACAATTCTAAGTTCTGAGGAAGATCATATTCTTCTTTCTTAGCATTCTCAACATAAGTCTTTGACTTAAAAGGATTTATCATTTGATAAAATATTGTGTGGTAAACCTACTAAACAATATAATCCATGCCTCTGATACCATAACAGGCCCAGGGGATAACAGCTCACGGCAAGGTCATGCATCACAAAGAACTAATTTGTTGTCGCCTCTGAATTTTGCGAAGAAAATGAGAGAAGAGAGATTCGTCTTCCTGATTTGAATCTTCAACTTTGTCCTTGTAAATTTGAACAGTTTGAGATATTTCATCGACCATATTTTGTACATAAGGTTTTTTCGTCTCAGGGTCAATTCTGAGTAACTTGGGCCAAAATTTTGAAAGAAATTTTCTTTTTAAACAAAACATTTTTTGCTTATTTATTTTTGCAATAGGTACCCATTTCCAAATCCATGGGACACCAAATTCCATGAAGAAAAATAAGGAACTTGATCCTTCAATATAAAGATCATGATTATTCCTAATATGGGGGCAAGTAGCTAACCATTCAGTAAAAAGACCTTTATAAGGTTCAGGTAAAATTTTAATAGGAGGATCATAATTAGTCCACCAAACATGAATCCAAGCAGGAAATTTCCTTTGTTGAAAAATTTAAGGGTTAAATTTTAAAAACCAAGAATGTTTTTTCTGAGGATTTTCATATAAGAAAGCTTTTGAAAATGCTTCAACATAATCCCAATAATTAAATTGATAAACATTTTTGTTATCATGAGGAAAGGTAAATTGCCTTTCTGCCATGGTGCTGAGTCCCCAATCAGAGGGTGAAAGAATTTTTTTGATATAAATCTTACTATAAGTATAGACTGGAATGGCATTATTCATTTTGAAATGTTCAAACTCACAACTATCAGTTGCTTGCAAGATAGACTCATAAAAGACTCTTGACTTATGGTGATGCACCGAAAAAAAAGATTAAGATAACGATCCATAAGATACCATGGATCACTAATCCATTGCTTATCTGAAATTTCAAGGATAAGTATGGTTTCATCATGAGTATGAGCCTCAAAAGAATCTACCTCATCATCCTATTCCACAATATTAGCATAGGATGATGCCTGTGGAGCAAAAGTATCTACTTCAAGTAATTTCTTGATTTTCTCGTAATTAGGATGAGATGGGTCAATAGCAACACCACCACTAGTCATATTGACTAATTATTTTCCTCCAATGACCCTATTAGAGTCATTTCTTCCTTGTCCTCTTCCTTTTCCTCTTCCCCTATTAGGGTTAGAGTAATTTCCCCTAGTGGGGAGCATCCTAGAAGAATTCACGGGTGAGAAAGTCAGGTATGGAATTATTATCCCCTTTGATATAACTTATATCAAAATCAAAAGGAGCAAGATGAGCTTGCCACATAGCAGACATTTTTTTAGAAACATCATGTTTGAAATCTTTCTGAAACATGAATTTTTCAGCACTACAATCAGTACGAATAAGGAATTTTTGATTATATAAATCATCCTGAAATTTTAAAACACATTTAACAATCTCAAGTATTTCTTTTGCCACAGTAGCATAATTCTTTTGACTATTAGTCCATTTACTAGAATGAAACCTAACAAGCAATTCTTGTTTTGTCTGGTGGTGAATTTGTTTTAAAATTCCACCAAAACCAATATATGAAGCATCAGTTTCAATAATCTTATCCCAAATAGGATTTGTCAATGAAAGACACGGCAATCTAGCCACTTTAGACTGAATTGTCTTAACCACAAAGGTATGAGCTTATGTCCAAGGAGAATGAGATTTTTTCAATCTATCATATAAGATAGCAGTATCAAAAGCAAGATTTTGATAATAAGGCAGAATATAATTCAAACTACCCAAAAATCTCTTAATTGAGTTTTCTCAAGAATTTCATATGAAAATTTTGAAGCAAATTCTATACTTCTATTGATAGGAATTATTTTCCCTTGTTCAATATTATGTCCCAAAAATCTATTTTTTATTTGACAAAGAACCATTTTTGGTCTAGATATAACCAAACCACTTTGCATAATTATGCTTTTAAAAATATGCAAAAGCTTAAAATGTTGTCCTATATTTTTGAAAAATGCCAAAATATCATCAATATAAACAATAATAAATTCGTTATAAGGAATAAAAATATCATTCATGATATGTTGAAATTCTGAAGGAGCATTCTTCAAACCAAAAGGCATAACATTCCATTCATAATGTCCTATTGGAATTGTAAAATCAGTCTTATATCTATCAGATTCATGAATTTGAATCTACCAATATCCTGATTTTAAATCAAATTTTGAAAATATCAAAGCATCATGTAATCTATCTAATAGATCTTTTTTTATTATGGATGTGATACCTAATCCACTTTATAACTTTATTTAGAGGTTTATACTTAATAACAAGTCTAGGAACACCTCTCTCTTGTTCCGCATGTTTATTAACATAAAAAGTAGTACAACTCCCTGAAGAGTGAGAAACCCTAATCAATTTCTTTTCAATTAAAGAACTAATTTCTTTTTTGCATAATTCCAAATATTCAGAATTCATTTGACAAGGTCTTGCCTTTGTCAGAATATTTTCTTCAATAAAATTCTCATCATATGGAAGAGTAACAATATATTTTTTCTGATTCCAAAAATCATTTGGATGATCATTACAAATATCAAGAGAAAATTTGTAACGCCCTGATCCCTCACGAGACCGGAGCCACTTTCCAATACCTGAGGTCACCAAAAAACGAGGGAAAATGGACAAAGTGTCACGCCCCAACTCAACCCTACCTACAATCAGTCAGGATGCAATGGAATTTCGGTAGTATAACGACAATAATTAAGACACCGAGGCTCTAAACCAACCTCTTCATAACTCAAACAACCAACTCCACAAACATTCAACAATAAACAACCCAACCATATTATACAATAATCACTCCTTCAATAATCCATTCATAGTTATACGCCTCCGTTCCAACTTAGTACATAGGCTATACATACATTTCAAAATAGGTTATAACCAACTTAGTAATCTAGTCATGATCAAAATAAAGACTACTAAATCATCATACATATGTCTTTATATTAAGATAGGTTATACAATACATTGTTTTACAACAACTAAGATAATCTCATGGCAATGACTCCTGCACATAAGACTCATCCACATATGGCACATTTCTTTCTTCAAGAGGCACGTACCCGTAGTCAGGCTCAGTAACACCTGCATGCATGCAATAATTGAGAGTGAGCTTATATAAAACAAGCCCAGTGAGGATTCGATAGATCTCTAACAGTATTTACTATACTCCTTGGAAATCATCATTTGAGCAGTAAACACACAATAAACATCAATAACAATATAAGCACATAAATTATAATGACCATTCAATAAAGGATACTCTAGTTGGTGTAGCTCCAAACGCCATCACGATCTCAACCGTTCTTCTTATAACTCCCTATTACTCACGCACCCGAGGTACCTCTCTAGCCCCCGCCCTCCATGACACCTCCGTCATGCGAGCTGGGGGTAGCCTATGGTAGTCATGCCGGTTTCAACTCGACAGGCCGAGAGGTGACATACATATACCAAGACTTAGCAACAGTAATAAACATTCAATCACAGGAGGACAACATTTTTTGTTGACTATCTTCCAGTTCATCAATAATCAATAATCAATAGTCAATAACCAATAATCAATTAATCATCAATCAATTAATAACATTTCAACAACATAACATCAATTAATTAGATAACAACTAAACAACTAATTTAGATGACAAAGTAGGCCATCCATCTTAACATGCATTAAACCACACAATTAAACCCTAGTCTAGCCATTAACAACTCACAATTCAATCACTCAAACACCACCCAAACAACTAAAGGCATATATCAACATTTGAAAGAAAGACAACCTAAACTCCTAATAATCATAACTTACATTCTACTAATCCAAATAACTCCAAACCAGTTCCTATCACTCACCCACTCAATCAACTACATTAGCCCCCTCGGAAAGCAACCAAAATACATCCAAATCAAGCCCAACAACCCTAAAACCCTAATGCACCTTGGCTGAAAATTTTGGACTTTTGCACCGACATCGCAATCAAAATTTCGGCATTACAACAGTACTACCATATATTTAACAAACTTTTACAAATCGACGGCAATCGATTCCAACCACTACAACTCAAAATATTCAACAAATAGCCAACAACTCAACTTCTAATACCCGAAAATAAAAATTCACGCTACAACAGTTTAAATCTTATATAAACGCATATAAACGAGCCTTAGCATGCATTGAGCAATAATATAACATCAATTCAACTTTCAAACGGTTCAAAATTCAATTATACGCAAAAACATAAAAGATGACATTTGAGATCTAGAATTTTTCTCTCACCTTTGATGTGTTATGAAGCTAGAAAGATGCTCAATGGATGCTCAAGAGGTGGAATCATGCTTTGGGTGAAGAAGTTTGGCCTTTGAATTATAACTTTTAATGAAAAATTGCCTTTGAAAACTTGAGTTTTTCTTCTTGTTTTTCTCCTATGGAGCTCTCGGCCAAGTGTATGTGTGTGAGTGCGTTTTGTGAGCTTTCTATTATGTGTTGAGGCATAATAAACTAAGGTCAAACAAAATAATGCAAAGTCAAAGTTGACACTTTGTTATTTTTTTTAGTATTTTTAGTCTTTTAATCCTATTTTTGACTATTTCTTGCTCAAATATTAAATTGACACCTAAACTAATTCTAGATAATATATTTTCGGTGACAAAGAGTTTTACATTTAAACATTTTCACCTGAGTTGGCTTAAAACTCGATTTTCGTAAAAGGAAGTGTCAAAACCTTTAAAATTCCAAAACCGATTTCAAATCCATTTTAATCAAACACGGGTCTATTAATACCCGAGGACTAGATTTTGAAACACTTAAAACACCCTTGTAAAAATTTTAGCGGACAGGTGTTCAAAATACTATTCACTAAAACCGGTGATAAAATTTCTGATTCTGTTTTTTATGAAAATTTCATGAATGCACACATAGCATGTATTAGGAATATAAATCACATATCTAACACATTCTAACTCATATCACACATAAATAGGTCAAAGCACGTAAAACGAGATAAAACACGCAAATCAAGGTTAAGATGAAAAGTGGAGTTTCACATTTTTCCCCCCTTAAAGAAATTTCGTCCCTGAAATTCTTACTTGATGAACGGAAAAGATCTGGGTGCTGCTGCTGCATTTGATCTCGCCTCTCCCAAGTAGCCTCCTCAATACCGTGATGATTCCATAATACTTTGACCATCGGAATCTTCTTCGATCTCAGTTCCCGTTCAACCTGATCAAGAATGCGAATCGACCTCTCATCATAAGTCAAATTCTCACGAAGCTGTAACGGCTCTGGCTCTAGAATATGAGAAGGATCCGGATTATACTTTTGCAAATTCGACACGTGAAAGACATCGTGGACATTAGAGAAGTTTTCCAGTAAAGCCAACCGATAGGCTAACTTACCAACCCTACTGGTAATCTCAAACAGCCCTGCAAACCTTGGACTCAACTTTCCGCCTTTACCATATCGAGTAAACCCTTTTCGAGGAGATAATCTCAAGAAAACCCGATCCCCAACTGTAAATTCCAAGTCCCGACGATGCTTTTCAGCATAACTCTTGAATCTGCTCTGCACTGTAAGCATTCTCTGCCTGATCAACTGAACATTCTCAATTTTCTCTAAAAGCTCTGGTATAATGCTCAGATCAATAATCTTCATCTACCCAATACAGAGGTGAACGGCACCTACGACCGTAAAGAGCTGCAAAAGGTGTCATCCCAATAGTAGCTTGATAACTATTGTTATAGGAAAACTCGCCAAGTGGTAGATGTTTCTCCCAATTCTTCCCAAAGTCCAGAACACAAGCCCTAAGCATATCTTCCAGAATCTGAATAGTCCTCTCGGACTGACCGTCGGTCTGTGGATGATACGTTGTACTAAAATTAAGTTGAGTACCCAAAGTCTCCTGAAGTTTCTCCCATAAGCGAGAAGTAAATCGAGAATCTCGATCTGAGACAATACTAGATGGAATCCCGTGAAGTCTAACAATCTGATCCAAATAAAGATCTGTCAACTTTACAACTTCATCTCCCATCCTCATCGAAATAAAGTGCGCTGTTTTCGTCAAACGATCCACGATAACCCAAACTACATCATTACCTCTCGGTGTTCTAGGCAAACCAGTGACGAAGTCTATTGTAATATGCTTCCATTTCCACTCTAGTATAGCTAACGGCTGAAGCAAACCTGCAGGTCTTTGATGCTCGGCTTTCACTCGCTGACAAGTCAAACATCTAGATACAAACTGAGCAACTTCCCTCTTCATGTTATTCAACCAATAATGTTGCTTCAAATCCCGATACATCTTGTTTCCACCGAGATAAATGGTGTACTTAGAATTATGAGCCTCCTCCAAAATACCTCGCCTCAAGCCCGATTCATCGGGAATACAAACCCTGTTCCGAAACCGAAGAATAACATCCTCATGTAATTTGAAGTCAAACTGATCATCCGTGATCTGATCCTTGATCTTCTGAAGTTTAACATCAAGTTGCTGAGCTTCTCTGATCTGAGACAACAATAAAGGTTGAATACGGAGATGTGAACACATCACCCCAACTTGAGTCAACTCCAGTCTCCAATAAGTGAATTCCTCAAGAACCTCTCATTTCTTGATAGCCAAACTAGAAACACTCGCTTTACGGCTAAGAGCGTCTGCCACAACATTTGCCTTCCCAGGAAGATAGCTAATAGAACAATTATAGTCTCTGAGAAGTTCCATCCACCTCCGTTGACGCATATTCAACTCCTTTTGTGAGAAAAATAATTAAGACTCTTATGATCAGTGAAAATCTCGAACTTACTGCCCCATAGATAATGATGCCACTTTTTCAGTACGAAAACAACTGCCGCCAACTCAAGATCATGAGTTGAATAATTCACCTCATATGGTTTCAACTTCCTGGAAGCATAGGCAATAACCCGACCATTCTGCATAAGTACATAACCCAAGCCCTCCTTGGATGCATCCCTGTAGATAACCATATTATCGGTCCCCTCTGGTAGAACAAGTACTGGAGCAGTAGTCAATCTCTTTTTCAACTCTTGAAACCCACTCTCACATTTCTCATCCCAAACAAAGCTAGTCCGTTTCTGAGTTAACTTAGAAAGTGGCGCTGCAATCTTAGAAAAGTCCTTGACAAACCTACGGTAATAACCCGTCAATCCAAGAAAGATACGAATCTCCGAAACATTCTCCGGCCGTTTCCAAGACATCACCACTTCAATCTTAGTGGGATCTACAGAAATACCGCTCTGTGTAATAACATGGCCAAGAAAAGATATGCGTTGTAGCCAAAATTCACATTTGCTGAACTTCACAAACAACTGATACTCCTGCAGCTTCTGTAAGACAAGCCGCAAATGTTGCTCGGGCTCCGAGTCAGACTTAGAATAAACGAAGATATCATCAATAAAGATCACCACGAACTGGTCCAAGTACGGCTGAAAAACCCGATGCATAAGATCCATAAATGCTACCGGTGCATTAGTTAATCCAAAAGGCATAACTACAAACTCATAATGCTCGTACCGAGTCTTGAAGGTAGACTTCAGAATATCCTTCGTGCGAATCTGAAGCTGATAATACCCCTGCCTCAAGTCAAACTTAGAGTAGACTTTGGCTCCCTGAAGTTGATCAAACAACTCGTCAATCAGTGGTAAAGGATACTTGTTCTTGATGGTCACCTAATTCAAACCACGATAGTTGATGCATAATCTCAAGGTACCATCCTTCTTCTTCATAAATAAAACAGGTGCTCCCCAGGGTGAAGAACTCTGCTGAATGAACCCCTTATCTAACAACTCCTGCAACTTAGTTTTCAGCTCCTTCAACTCAGCCGGTGCCATCCGGTACGCTGATTTAGAAATAGGTTGAGTGTCGGGAATAAGATTGATCACAAACTCCACATCTCTCTCTGGCGGTAACCCTGGCAACTCCTCGGGAAATACATTGGGATTTTCCCGAATAATAGGTACTTCCTCCAACTGTAGCTTATCAGATGGCTTGTTGATCAAATAAGCTAGATAACCCGAACACCCTTTACTCACCAACTTAACGACTTTAGTTGCTGAGATAACAAAACTCGTCTTAGCACCTCAGTTCCCTGCTACCTCTACCACTGGCTGATCTGGCAACCGAAATCGTACTACCTTCGTTCTACAGTTTAATTGGGCATCATACTTAGAAAGCCAATCCATACCCAAGATAACATCATACCCCCGGATAGGAAATAAGATAAGGTTCGAAGGAAAATTACACCCTTTAACATGGATTTTACAATCCTTATATACTAAGCCAGTCACATACTTATCAGTCAAAGAGGTACTAATCTCAACCACATAAGGCAGTTTTTCAGGTTACATATTAACACGTTGCACACAAGCAAGAGTAATGAAAGAATGCGAAGCACCAGAATCAATCAACACTTTAACAAGTTGATCAAGTATAAGGAAGTTACCTTCCACAACTGCAGGTATCTCCTCCAGATCAACTGCGTAGGCCCAAGCCTGAACCCGCTACTGCTGAGGTGCACCACCAGTAGGTCGACCCTGATAACCCTGGGTTGTTGTCCGACCCTCAGTTCCCCGAAATCTAGGACAATCCTTCACCTTATGCTGATTGTTGCCGCAACCCACACATGTTCCTGCCTTAGCCCTGCAATCGGCCTCCACATGGCCCTGACGCTTCCAGTAAGTACACTGTGGTGATGAAACACTGCCACTGCCCCTAGAAGAACCAGAAGCCGAGAAAGTAGCTGTACCAGCCTGTTGCTGATGTCTCATAACACTAGGCCTATATGGACCCAGAGACTGGGTCGACCTATACTGCGACTGAGCCTGATAAGACCCCTGCTGAAATTGTGGCCGATAGTAACCCTGCTGACCCTGTGGTCTGAAAGAACCCTGCTGCACCGAAGGCCTATAACCACCCTGCTATACTGAAGGTCTAAATATACCCTTCTGGCCCTGCGGCTAAAATGGCCTCTTGCTAGGCTGACTAGGTCCGATCTGTTCCCCCTTTTTCTTCTCCAACCTAGAAGTTGCATCAAAGGCCTCAGTAAATATATCATACTGATTCAGGGCCATCACATCCTGAATCTCCGACCTCAAACCCAACATAAACCTTTGGGTCTTGCGCTTCTCATCAGCTATAAACTCCGGTGCATACCGGGACAGTCTAGTGAAAGTGGCCTCATACTGTGCCACTGAAGTATTCCCCTGAACCAAGGACAGAAACTCTGCCTCTCTCCGTTCCTGTGCAATCCTCGGGACATACTTCATCTGAAAGGCCCTAAGGAATGTATCCTAAACATATGGAGTACCTCTTGCCTCCCAACCAACTCTCATTGTGCGCCACCATTCCTCCGCCTCATCATCAAACAAATAAATGGCAAATGTGACCTTTCTTTCATCAGTATAATCAAGAGGGTCAAATATTTTCTTCACTTTATTAATCCGTGCCTTGGCTTTTCGATCATCTGGCTCTCCCTGAAACCTCGGTGGATAGTACCCCAAGAACTCATTTAGTGTACCATGCCCGTGGTATCCACCATGTACATTCAGTAACTGTGCCGGTAAAGTCTGAGCCTGGGCAGCTTGCCCTACTAACAACTATGCCTAACTGGCCATAACCTCTGCAATCCTATCCATGGCTGCTCCAAAAAGATCATCACCCCTTTCTCGGCCCGGTTCCACATTACCCAGAACCTCGTCAACTGCCTCGGGCCTACCTCTCGTTCTCGGTCTACCAGCCATTCTACTAATCAAAGAGTTAGCGCAGGTTATAGCACGTAAACAGGCTATAAACAACTATTAGCACATAAACAATAAACCCATATAAAGCACATAATCACTTAAGTATCAATCACATAAACAAATTGATCACATAATCACATAAGCACTAAATCCCATAATCATTTAATCATTTAATCATATTAACACATAGTTCACTTTTCTTTCACTTCATACATACTTTAATGCTAAGACCATTACCCATATTCTGAGAATACCCCGGCTGACAACTAACTTGTACTCTGATACCACTTAATGTCACGCCCCAACTCGACCCCACCTACATTTAGTCAGGACACAACGGAATTTCGGCAGTATAATGATAGTAATTAGGACACCGAGGCTCTAAACCAACCTCTTTGCAACTCATATAACCAACTCCACAAACATTCAAGAATAAACAACCCAACCATATTATACAATAATTATTCCTTCAACAACCCATTCATAGTTATACGCCTCCATTCCGACTTAGTACATAGGCTATACATATATTTCAAAATAGGTTATAACCAACTTAGTAATCTAGTCATGATCAAAATAAAGACTACTAAATCATCATACATATGTCTTTATATTTAGATAGGTTATACAATACATAGTTTTACAACAACTAAGATAATCTCATGGCAATGACTCCTGCACATAAGACTCATCCACATATGGCACATTTCCCTCTTCAAGAGGCACATACCCGTAGTCAGGCTTAGTAACACCTGCATGCATGCAACAATTGAGAATGAGCTTATATTAAAGAAGCCCAGTGAGGATTCAGTAGATCTTTAACAGTATTTACTATACTCTTGGAAATCATCATTTGAGCAGTAAACACACAACAAACATCAATAACAATGGAAGCACATAAATTATAATGACCATTCAATAAAAGATACTCTAGTTGATGTAGCTCCAAACGCCATCAGGATCTTAGCCGTTCTTCTTATAACTCTCCATTACTCACGCACCCGAGGTACCTCTCTAGCCCCGCCCTCCATGACACCTCCGTCATGCGAGCTGGGGGTAGCCTATGGTAGTCATGCCGATTTCAACCCGACAGCCTGATGCTGCCTGAGAGGTGGCACACACATACCAAGACTTAGCAATAATAATAAACATTCAAGAGGACAACCTTTTCCGTTGACTATCTCCTGGTTCATCAATAATCAATAATCAACAATCAATAATCAATTTCGACAACATAACATCAATTAATCAATTAACAACTAAACAACTAAGTTAGATGACAAAGTAGGCCATCCATCTTAACATGCATTAAACCACACAATCAAACCCTAGTCTAACCATTAACAACTCACAATTCAATCACTCAAACACGACCCAAACAACTAAAGGCATATATCAACATTTTAAAGAAAGACAACCTAAACTTCTAATAATCATAACTTACATTCTAATAATCCAAACCAGTTTCTATCACTCACCCAATCAATCAACTACATTAGCCCCCTCGTAAACCAACCAAAATATATCCAAATCAAGCCCAACAACCCTAAAACCCTAATGCACCTTGGCAGAAATTTTTGAACTTTCGCACTGACATCGCAATCAAAATTTCAGCATTACAACAGTACTACCATGTATTTAACAATTTTTTACAAATCGACGGCAATCGATTCCGACCACTACAACTCAAAATATTCAACAAATAGCCAACAGCTCAACTTTTAATACCCGAAAATAAAAATTCATGTTACAATGGTTCAAATCTTATATAAGCGCATATAAACGATCCTTAGCATGCACTGAGCAATAATATAACATCAATTCAAGTTTCTAACGGTTCAAAATTCAATTATACACAAAAACATAAAAGATGACATTTGAGATCTAGAATTTTTCTCTTACCTTTGATGTGTTATGAAGCTAGAAAGATGCTCAATGGATGCTCAAGAGGTGAAATCAAGCTTGGGATGATGAAGTTTGGCCTTGAATTCCAACTTTTAATGAAAACTTGCCTTTGAAAACTTGAGTTTTTTTCTTGTTTTTCTCCTATGGAGCTCTCGGCCAAGTGTGTGTGTGTGAATGTGTTTTGTGAGCTTTCTATTGTGTGTTGATGCATAATAAGCTAAGGTCAAACAAAATAATGCAAAGTCAAAGTTGACACTTAGTTATTTTTTTAGTATTTTTAGTATTTTAATCCTATTTTTGACTATTTCTTGCTCAAATATTAAATTGAAACCTAAACTAATTCTAGACAATATATTTTAAGTGACAAAGAGTTTTACATTTAAACATTTCACCTGAGTCGACTTAAAACTCGATTTTCGTAAAAGAAAGTGTAAAAACCTTTAAAATTTCAAAACCGATTCCAAATCCGTTTTAATCAAACACGGGTGTATTAATACCCGAGGAATAGGTTTTGAAACACTTAAAACATCCCTGTAAAAATTTTAGCGGACAGGTGTTCAAAGTACTATTCACTAAAACCGACGATAAAATTTCTAATGTCGTTTTTGATGAAAATTTCATGAATACACACATTGCATGGATTAAGAATATAAATCACATATCTAGTACATTCTAACTCATATCACACATAAACAGGTCATAGCACGCAAAACGAGGCAAAACATGCAAATTGAGGTTAAGATGAAAAGTGGGGTTTCACATAAAGTCTCGCTTGTTTATTGGGCTATTAGTTCACCTGCAAGCAGTAACTTAACCTCAAAATTATAATCCAACTCCAAGGTATAATCCCATTCACACAAGCATGCAAACAAACTAGGCAATCAAGTAAATCATTGAAGTTATTACAACTCATCTACAGTTATTAACTTATACAAGAATGCAAGCTTTACTTTATATTACAACATTTTAGACAATAGAAACATACACAAGGTTTCATAATCTCAAAACAAAACACATATAACCAGCAACTTGCATTTCCGGCACATAGACCAGTACATAGCATCCAATCACAGCTTTTCTTGAAACATGTTAAAACGAGGAATGAGTAACTAAAGTTACTCAGTGAGAGAGGTAATGTAGTAAACCAGGGTGTGTTTTCGTGAGATGCGACAAGATAAAAACATTAATAACACAAATAAACAAGTTAATTAGATAGGTATTTAATCACATATATAAATGATACGGTTTCACTTGTCTTCCATCATGAGCCACGAGCCAAGATCTTCAAGTAAGTATCGACAAGACCCTTATTCCTCCAAAATGGGGTACTCTAGATATATCTCGATCTTACGACCCTTTCTCCTGAGGTAGGTCCATATGTCCAGTAGGTGAACCACACCTCTGGGGTAGTGGAGTATACTCAGCGAGAGAAAGGAAATAGGCACCATGGTAGTCGAGGGAGCACGGCAAGCCCGATGCCGCCTGTGTTTCTCGACGCTACCATGTCCGAGAAGGTTGCGCAACCACGAGACAAGATCACGAGAAACAAGAATATCAAATCACGTAAGAGGAATGACAAAGTAGGCCGCTCTCGCAGTTAATCACAAATAACACAAAAAGACTCAAGATAACAAGTAAAATATTACTTATAAACTTTATCAACTACTAAATAATTTAATTTAGAAATAATAAATTAAGTTAAAATGTACAGAAGAGGTGAAGACTCCCTTACCTTTGAAAAGCCAAACCTCCTCAACCTAGCTCAATGTGCAATCCCTAGCTTATTCATACAAGTACAACATTTAGACATTAAAACTAACATAATACTATGCAAGTAAGCTAGTGTAATCATAATAAGCATCTTACTTAACATAAAGTCACTCCGATTAGAAATGTATAATTAGCCATTAATTCTTTCTATTCATATTTACTTACTAGATAAAAACATCTAGTTAACAATCAACAAACCAACATCCTTCAACCTAGTCATTTTTACTGTCTAGCAAGTATACACGATAAAAATTACATATATTACTTCAAGTTAAAAGAAACATTTTATTAGCCAATACTGATAGTCCACCACTAGCACTTAGAAAAGAAATGCCTTTTCAACTAACAGAAAAGTTATCTATAACTACTTAATAACTAATATGCAACATTAACTAAGAGACCATATTACAAGTTAACATTCTAAGATAACACCAGTAGGATCCACTTACTAATCATATTTACATATAGTAACCAACTATCAACTTGGAAATAGCTTTATATGTAAGTTTAAGTTTAACGAGGGAGCATATTCTCATTCATTTTATAATTAAGCATTGTTTCTCATATAGACACATACTGTACTTTAGCTACAGTCACTCATTTTTATTCAAAAGACTAAACATTCCATCTAATTACCCCATTCAAACAAGGACATAACTAGGTAATGAATTATAAACCATTATAACAAAGTAATAAGTCATATCTTAGCAGCTAGGCTTCTAAATTCATCTCCAACAAGCATCAACTTCCAACTCTTTATAAATTATGGACTATCTTAAATCTTTAGGCTTCCTCACCTATCAATGGCTAAAAGACAGTTTTATAAGATATCTTGCTAACTCTCTTTAAACTGAATAGTTAACAACTTGTCTATCAAATAATTCATTTGCAACAATAAACCAATTCTAACCTCAACTAGCCAAACTAACAATCCACTACATCTACTTTTAAATTAGAATACAAGGCTTGTATCAAATCAATAGTTCATTCAAAGCTAACTAGTGAAAACCAACACGACTTAACATTTCATATTACATTTACATAGAATTTAAGGATACGAGGGAAGGGTGAAAAGCCACGGCAACTGCAAGTCCAGTTACTAGGTCAGAAACAACCTAGAATTCAATTATAGAAATCTGTCCAGTTCCCACCTACTCACATGCCTCTCGGAAATCATCCAAAAATGAGTACCTAGAGTTGGAATTTGGTCAAGCCTTAGAAATACACTTTTGTTCTACTAGGAGTCTACTACAACATATCCAAAATTCAGCTCATTTAATCAACATTTGCTAGGTAAAATTGGTTCTGCAACTCAGACACGAAAATCTGTCTAAATTTCCAGATTTTACATAAATCATGCTTTCGCAATTATTTCATTATAAACACAAATTTTTAAGGCTCTACTACACATGAATCATCATATATACTCATATACAACATAATAACAAGATACTACAATGTTTAAAACAAGGAAAATCTAGCATATAACATGTTATGTACTCAATCTTAGTCATATAGCACATAATTAAACAACAATAATCAACTATTGCACAAATGAACAAGTTCAACAGTTTCAAAATTTCAGTAGTAACTCAACTTTGGCTGTAAACTTACCTAATAAAACGACCTCCTATGAAACTGATTTTAAGTGTATGGAAAGCTATTCAAAAGTAGATAACTCTGGAATCAAATGGAACTCGATTATGAGTTAAATTGATCAAGATATGACTAAAAAAACTCAAGTTCACAAAGCTGTCCAGATTGGTCACGAATTCTGTCAGGTTTCGGTTTTTTTTTTCTTAGAGGCACTAGATGGAGGAATTGGCCAACTCAACCTAAATAGAACTTGTTCTAAACTAGCTCATATAGGTCCTGTAAAATTTTCATAATTTTCTAAGTTATCTAACTAAGTCAAAAACTCCACAAAATTCAGGCAAGTAAAACTGTCCAGTTCCAGTCAACTACAAAACTTCACTGATTTCAGTAATTATGAGAAAACAAACAATTTTTCTTCATAATTTGTCCAACATGAAAGTTGTACCTCTCCAAGTCTAGATTAATATGTGATTTTTCCAGATTTTTCCCAAAATAATTAATTGCTCAAAAAAATTCACAAACTACAGCAGCTACAACAAAATCCTGCAAACGTATACATGTATAAACTTGTCTAATACAACAATTTCTTACTCAAAAACACATATATATGCAATGTAAGTTTTGAAATCAGTTTTTAAAAGATTCTCCTCACCTTATACACGCTAGGAACGCGAGCTAATGTACGAAAATGCAAGAAAATCGGCTCGGGGTTGTTTATTTCTTCTTCTTCTCCTCTTTCTTCTTTTGATCGATTGGTGTATGTTGTTTATGATCTGATGTGTGTGTGTGTATGTGTTGCAGTATTTTGTGTGTGTGTGGGTGTGTTGTGTATGTTTTATGTTAGGTAGAAATATCTAGGTGGTTCCAAATACCAAATTGCCCCCTTAACTAAGTGTATATTTCTAGTTTGTCACCTTATAGTATTTTGACTAATCTAGTTAGCTAGTGTAGTGTAGTATAATTGATTTATTGCCTACGATATGCCTACGATACTTAGAATATAAAACAAATGCACCTGAATGTACACTAAATGAAACGAATGCACATTTTCCAAGAAACATAAAAAGTAATGCTAATAATTATATGCAAACAATTAAGGTAACATGTAAATGTACGCAAATGATTAAAATAAGCATATTAATATACGCAAGTAAATAAAATAACTATATGCTCAGGGTCGGGGTATTACAAAATTGATCTTGAATTATCTTAATCTTTTCTTGAACCTTTAAATTTTTCAATCATTCTTCAATATTATAAAAAGAAATTTCTTTTTGAATAAAATTTAATTGAGAGTTTTTTGCAATAAGCAAATCCTATATTTGATTTAAAATTTTTATTTTTGGGTCAGTTATAAGCTGAAAATTTAAATGCATTCCTTGAAATGAAGCTTTTATACCATTGGCATCAATATGAGTAAGAGGCAGAGTTTCCTGTATAAAAGGTGTACCAAGTATAACTTGGTTAGTTAAATTCTTAACAAGCAAAAAGGTAGCAGGTATACAAACCTTATGATGACAAATATATGTGTCAGGTAGTTTATATTGAACATGTAAATTCTGCCCAATAGCAGCAGAGATAGTATGAGTAATTTTCTCAAACTATTTTGTACGAATTAATCCTTCCTATATACAGTTAATATCTGCACCAGTATCAATTAAAGCAATTAAATCACGTTTGATAAAATCTTTTTCTATAAGAAGATTTATCTTAATATGCCATTTATGTGAAGTAACTAACTTTAAGTTAGCCAATAAATCATTTTGATTTTCAATATGTAAATATGACGAATAAATTTCTTCTTTAGTCTTTCCCTTTTCTAATTGAGAGAGACGTCTATCAAATAAATTATTGTCCTCTTTGAGAGTTCTGATTTCTTCTTTTAAGGTTTTCACCTCTCTATTCAAATCATCAATAGTAACAACAACATTCTATTTTTTATTCAACTGATTAATTAATTCAGAATACCTATATGGTTTGGGATCCTGTATAATAGGAGGAACTGAAGACATTGATTCATGTTTTTCATTAAAAAAAATCAATAACTTTAGCTTTCAATTTTGGATCACAAATATTATCAAGTAAATCAACAATTTTTTCACTTGAAATAATATCATTTAATTCAATATCCTGAAATTAGGATTGTAATTTATAAATATCAAGATCAGATTCACTATTATCTTTTTGACATTTATTACAACAATTATTGTTATTTTCATCATTAGAAAAACTAATTAAATCATCAGATTCAATCGCATGCAAATTATCACTATTAGTAACGCTGACATCAGTATCACTATCAG
The DNA here is from genome assembly GCA_037974665.1 of Ehretia macrophylla. Lineage (NCBI taxonomy): Eukaryota > Viridiplantae > Streptophyta > Magnoliopsida > Boraginales > Ehretiaceae > Ehretia > Ehretia macrophylla. The sequence continues at coordinate 49,845,526 of CM075776.1, forward strand.
ATTTATCATTTTATGAGTTCAATAAAACCTTAGCTAAAGATTCTTTAAGCTTATCATCAATATCAAGACTATTAATCTTTTTTTTTCATTATACATTTATTAACATAATGGCCTTTTTTACCACATGTATAATATGTAGGTATTTTCTTCTAAGGTACATAACCCTTCTGTTCACGCCATTCACGTTTCTTAGCTGTTGTCTTCTTATAAGCATTAGATTTATATTTCTTATAATATTCCATTTTATGGGGCCTTTCTTTATGGTGTTTTCTAGGTTTATTCCTAGATGTGCTAGGTATATCCATAGCAAATTGTTCACAAAATTCTCCTAACTGATTTCTCTCAATTAGTTTTTGTTTTTTCAATTGGTAATTCATACGAATCTCATTACAAAGAGATAACCCTTCTTCTACACATAAAGTAATTAAAGTACCATAATTAAAAGTATCCCACACAATATTATTGCCATCTGATCTTTTCCTAAGATCTTTCCAAATTCTTTATGCAAAAATAGATGGTAATCCATCAACAAATTTGGATTTCCAATGATTACTATTAGCATCAGGTAAATTCATTACCCTAGATAAAAAAACATCCTTATACCATCTAAAAGATATTAAAGTAGGACAACGCAAATTTTGTAAGAGAATCCTGAAATTATCTTATTGATGTAAATATCTTCCTGTGAAATGTTCACATATAGATAAACTAAGAGTATAAACATCATTTTCTTGTACTTGTTCATCTTCTATTTTAGTAGTATTTAAAATTTCATCACGTTGAGTTAGGTTCAAATAATTGTCCCACCAACCTTTTAATTGGCCAACAAATGCTGCCGTAATCATCATAGCTATACGCTTGTCACTATTACCATTTTGTTTGCAAATAGTAGAATACATAAGCATTCTATGAGCTGTATTATAAATCTGCAACCCAGTTTGGCCATATATGATCCATTCATAGATTTGTCTACCACTAAAAGTAATAGTTTCTATCATTAAAGGTTCTTCAAAGAGACCATTCTGTGGAGTAGGTCGAGGATAATAATATTTCATTTGAGTAGGAACATCCTAATATTTGTTCTTATAATTCTTGAGCTTGTTAACATCAAAAGCTAATTGTAAATTTATAGCATGAGCTACTTTCTCAGTTTGAGTAAGATTAGGTTCAAATTTATCATTGATCATACTAAGCTTTAAGCCTTTTAAAGCATCATCAAGAACCTGCTCTAATTTAGAAGTAGAGGGTTCAAGTTTAAACCCTTCAATATTAGGAGGAGGTTGAAAATCAGCCTGAACTTCAATCAAGACATCAGAAGTTGATGTATTCTCATTTGATCTCTTCATATTTTGAAGATTTTTCATATTTTGATTTATTTTATCAAGAGTATTTAAAATTAAAGAAAGTTGTTCACCAAAAATCTTTAGTGTGATATTTGTAAAATTATTTTGCTTAAAAAGCTTATTTATATGGTCAGTGACCATTGGCAAAACATTGTTGTCAATTATTTTCATGAAAGCATTACCTTCAATCTCAGTCGAAGTTTTTTCATCAGAATGGTTAAATGGTTGTAAAGGCGGATAAGTTGCCTGTAAAATTTTCATGGAACTAGAAGTTCTAATATTCCATTTGCTTTCAACAACAGAAATATGAGCATTCATAAGGTTTTCAAAAAATCAAGGAACAAAATATTTTCGTTCTTTAATATTATTCAATTCATTATAAAACTGGTCTCTTAATTGAAATCTTTGATTTTGAAGAAACTAAGAGAAAACCAATCTCGAAATTCTTCCATTTAGGTTGTAAAAACTCATTATTAATAAGTTTCATTTCATTGCTTCCTGGTGTAAAATCCATTAACCACTAAAATTAATTTCTGAGGTTATTCCACAGTTTGAGGGAGTAGGATTAACTCCTAATCTAATTTCAGTGGAACCATCATATTTAATTCCCTGAGGAATCTGACTTTTTGTCAATCTAATTTTTTCTATAACTTCTTGAGGAAGTTCTTGATTTTCTTCTGTTGATTCAGATCTATTTAGGTCTTCATTTAAATGGAAAATTGAAGCCCTAGAAGTAGAGGGTATTTCAATTCTATAATCAAAAGGAGATATATAATTATGTGATGACACAGATCTGTTCAATAAACGAGATGGTCCTATATTAGGAATCTGTTGAAATCTAAGCCTAATTTGGCCTTCAGGAGTCTGTTCTACTTCTGTTAATTCTGTTTCAATCCTAGGCTGACTAGGTACAGCCTTATCTATATCCCAGCATTCTGGAAATTCTATTTCATCCCATTGAATCATTCTTCTAGTAGATATTTTAGATCTACTTAAATTGGTTTCAATGATAACAGTTTTACCTGTTCTATCATGTAATTTACAGTTAGGGTTCAGTGTATGTAAAACCTTATAATATATGCGATAACATATACACATAATTTCATATCCAATTTTATAATCATAACCATGAGTTTTAACATATAATGTAAGAGCATCAAGAATATTTCTATTAGATAATGAAAGCTGTAAATTTGGTCTAACATTAAAATAAACCGGTCCATGTGCCAGACTAGTTTGCATAATACCTATAAGAGATTGTCTCCAATTTAAGTTTCTAGCAGCTCTAAGAACTGCCATAAAGTTCTCAGGTAAACCAGATAAAGTTAAAGGTTTAAAAACAATTTGTATTAAACTAATATGTAAAAATCTATGCGTATGAGCATATCTATCAATATCATCTTGTTATAATAATTGTATCGTTAATTCTTTATCATCCATAGGGATGGATTCCTCTATGGTTTTTACCATATGTTTAATACCTAAATTCTCAAAGGTACCAAACTGATATATGCTCCTAGGTTCTATTCTAGGAATAGTCCATTTGTTTAGCAATTCTAAATTCTGAGGAAGATCATATTCTTCCTTTTTAGCATTCTTAACATAAGTCTTTGACTTAAAAATATTTATCATTTGATAAAATATTGTTTGGTAAACCAACTAAACAATATAGTCCATGGCTCTGATACCATAACAGGCCCAGGGGATAACGGCTCACGGCAAGGTCATGCATCACAAATGTATGAAATGCTTACTCAACAGTGTCAATGGAGTTTTACCTGATAAAATGACAGAGCCACAATCAACGACTTACAAGCCCACAAAGCACCATAACACGGCATGAGAATGGCAAAAACAGTGCAACTCGACGGATGTCAAAATTCAGACCATGACAGGGAATAATTAATCCATACCTAAATGATAAATGCATTGTCATGAATTATTATACCTTGGGTCAAATATTATATTTGAGCATCTCCTATATTAGAATAGTGGTTACCAAACAGTAACAGATTAGCCTATCATTAGGCTAATAAGTAAAAGACTTGGAAAATAAAAAGATAAATACCTGAAGAAAAACTTATTCGATTGCCAAAGCAGTAGAATTTATAAAAATATAAAAACTGAAAAGAAAGAAAGTTGTTTATTCGAGCTCTGCCTAATAATAAGCAAACGCTGTAACGCCCGGAATTTCATTACGTCTTTTAAATAATTGTTGCATATCTTTTAAAGTATTTTTATGTGCATTTATTTTCTTGCTTAATTAATCTATTTGGAGGTCACTATTCATAAGAAATTTGAATGTTTTAAATGTTCGATTTAATATTTTTCCTAGGTCACATGGCATATAAAAGGAGTCGGGTTATGGTAGTTTGAGCTTTGGAGGCCGGGAGTGTGCATTTGAAAAATATTTCTCGCGTCACTTGAATAGTGTTACGTATGTGAAAACATTAGTTAGCAAACAATAAGAGTTTAAGCTTATTTGACTAAGTTTTTATGACATTTGACCTAATATTAAATAATGTACTCATATATATATTAAACATATAACACATGTAAGCCAAAATGCTCATAAAATAAAACAAGAAATTGCAAAAATACCCCCCAAACCCGACAGCCCTAGGAGGCAAAGATGAGCAATTTTTCTTCATCCAACCTTGCATTTGGCTTCTTGGCTTGATCTTGGAGGTTTTTGGAGCACTTGGGAGCTTCAACCACTTGCCTACACCTAAAATTTGTGAGAGAGATAGCATTTTCATTGTTTTAAAGATTATGTCAAGTTTTGCATTTTTGTGATTTGTTGTTTATTGCTTTAAATATGCTTATATATTATGAAATACATGTTGTTTATGATCTCTAGACCATGTTTGTGAGGTGTGATAGCTAAAGCCATGGTTGAAAGCTTGGTTGCATTGAAAGAGATGATGAATAGTGCTCAAAGTTAGGGTTTTGTTAAAATTGGCTAATTAGATTGAATTAAAGCTTCCTTTAGGTGCTCTAGACTCTAGTGAAACTAGTTGGGGGGCTACGTGAAGTTCAAGCACTCGAAATGTAGTAAAATTGCAAAATTTTCTAACTTTAAAAAGGGGTTTTTTCGCGTTAAGCAATCCGGACACATTTAGGCTTTAGATTAGGTACCCTAGGGGCATGGAAGCACTTTTGGTGCTTTCGTTGCGTGAATTTGGGATTCGGATAGGGTAGTTGTAGTTAAAACTTGCTCGGGGCCTTCCCAAGCTTTTGTTTCTAAAACGGGTTTTCATGATCTTGATAGGTGTCTTTTGGCTTAATTAGGAATGTAGTATAATTAGAATATGGTTTCGTAACTTGGAAATGCAAATAGGAGAAGAAAAGCTTGGTTAAAGAAATGGAAAAAGTAGTATTTGGCTATTTTGATACGTCTAGTGCTTGTAGATGTGTTGTGTAACGCCCCAACTCGACCCCACCTACGATGAGTCAGGAGGCAACATAATTTAGACAGTATAACGACAGTAATACGGACATCAGGGCTCTAAACCAACCCTTGAACTTCTTACAACCAACTCCACAACCATGTTAACAACATACAACGCATCCGTTTTCGTATATTAAACAACTATTCAACAACTCAACCATAGATTACATGCCTTCGTTTCAACAACAACATCACTAAGTAAAACCTATACATACATAACATATTATACTAACTTAGCAACTTATCTAAAACCAAAAGTAAGACAACTAAACTAGCATAACACATTTACTATCTTTAGATCAGTTTATACAATACAACCCTTAAAAGCTTAAAACTCTACAACATAAGTCATACTACAAAATAGCATAAAACATTTAAGCTAAGCATCAGGATATGACTCTGGCACATAAGACTCTTCAACAAAAGTCACATTCTCAGCCTCCTAAGGCACGTACCCGTAGTTCTGTTCAGTAACACCTGCTTGCAGATAACGAATGAGAGTGAGCTTATATAAAACAAGCCTAGTAAGGAATTCTATAGATCTTTCACAAAACATCAACGTTTCAATTTAAACACATAAATAACCATTCATTGAGAAATGATACTCTAGTTAGTGTAGCTCCATACGCCATCATGATCTCAACCAACTTCTTGTAACTCCCCATTACACACATACCCGAGGTACCTCAACTAGCCCCTCCCTCCATGGCACCTCCGCCCATGCGAGCTGGGGGTAGTCTATGATAATCATGTCATTTCCAACCCGACAGCCCAATGCTGCACGAAAGGTGGCACACACTTATCATGACTCATGACAATAATATTAAACATTTGTATCACAAAAGGACAACAAAAGTAGGTTGTCTATCTCCCGGCTTATCAATAATCAATCAGTTATCATCATTTCAACAACATAACAATAATTAATCAAATAAACAACTAACAACTAAGTTAGATGATAAAGTAGGCCACCCAACTTAACATGCATTAAACCACACAACTAATCCCGAATCTGACCACCAACAACCCATGATTCAACCACTCAAACACCACCCAAACAACCAGATACAATATTTCAACTTTTAAAGAAAAACTACTCAAACTTCTAAAAGTCATAACTTATAATCTATTAATCCAATAACCTCCAAACCAGTTTCTACTACTCACCCACTCAAGCATCTACATTATCCCCCTCGGAAACCCACCACAATCCATCCAAAACAGGCCCAACAACCCTAAAACCTCAATGCACCATGGCTGATTTTTCCGGACTTTCACCATGACATCACAATCAAAATTTTGGTATTACAACATTACTACCACGTATTTAACAAACTTTTAGAAGCTATAACGAACCAATTCCAACCACTACAACAACAATTATTCAACAACAAGCCAAAAACTCAACTTTAATACCCGAAAAATAGAAATACATGCTACCACGATTCAAAATAGCTATAAAATCATATAAGTGATCCCTAGCATCTATTGAGCAACAATCTAACATCAATTTGACATTTTAACGGCTAAAAATTCAATTATATGATTTGACATAAAAATAGCATTTTGAGATCTAGAATTTTTCTCTCACCTTTGATGTTATATGATGCAAGAAAGATGTGCAATGGGTGCCCAACAAGTGAAATCAAACTTTGGTTCAAGAGTATTAGCTTTGTATTGCAAATTCTAACAGAAAATTGATCAAAAACTAAGCAAAAATGGCACCTAGGTGTTCGGCCATGTGTGTGAGTTTTTGTGGTGTTTTGAGCTTTGTTTTGTGATATATTTTAGTTATTAAGTATGAATAGGCAAGGTCAACGCAAAATAGAAAGTCAAAGTTAGTATTTTTTTTTAGTCTTTTAATTGTTTTCTAGTCTTTTAATTCTATTTCTTGACTATTTTGATCACCAATATGCAACTAACTCTTAGACTATCTTAAATAGCATATTTCTAATTGACAACAAGTTTCACATGCAAAGACTTTCACCCGACTCGGTTAAAATGTGATTTTTGCAAAAGAAGGTGTAAAAACCCTTTCAAATTCCTAACCGATTCTGTTTTAATCGGACACGGGTCTATTAATATATGAGGACTAGGTTTTAAGATGTTTAAAACATTCGTGTAAAAATTTTAGCGGACGTGCGTTCAAAATACTATTCACAAAAACTGACGATAAAATTTATGATGCTGTTTTCGATGAAAATTTCATGAATGTACACTTAGCATGTAATAGGAATATAAATCACGAAATTAGCACATTCTAACTCATATAACACACAAACAGGTCAATTCATGCATTTCTATGCAAAGATGAAATCTGGGGTTTCACATTCTCCACCCCCTTAAAGAAACTTTATCCTCGAAATTCTTACTCGCTGAACGGAACAGATCTGGATACTGCTGCTGCATCTGATATCTCTTCTCCCAATTAGCCTCCTCAATTCCGTGATGCTTCCACAATACTTTGGCCATCAGAATCTTCTTCGACCTTAATTCTCGTTCTATCTGTTCCAGAATACGAATCGGCCGCTCATCATAAGTCAGATTCTCACGAAGCTATAACGGCTCTGGATCTAAAATATGAGAAGGATCCGGATTATACTTTCGCAAATTAGACACGTGAAAGACATCATGAACATTAGAGAAATTCTCTGGTAAAGCCAACCAATATGTTAACTTACCAACACTGCTGGTAATCTCAAACAGCACTGCAAATCTCGGACTCAGCTTACCACCTTTACCATATTGAGCAAACCCCTTTTGAGGAGACAATTTCAAGAAAACTCGATCCCCAACCGCAGACTCCAAATCCCGATGATGCTTATCACCATAACTCTTGCATCTGCTCTACGCTGTCAGCATTCTCTACCTGATCAACTGAACATTCTCAATCTTCTCTAGAAGCTCTGGCATGATAGTCGGATTAATAGTCTTCATATCCCCTACTTCATCCCAATACAAAGGTGATCGGCACTTACGGCCGTAAAGAGCTGCAAAAGGTGCCATCCCAATAGTTGCTTGATAACTATTGTTATTGGAAAACTCGGCAAGTGGTAGATGTTTCTCCCAATTCTTCCTGAAGTCCAGAACACAAGCCCTGAGCATATCCTCCAGAATCTGAATAGTCCTCTCAGACTATTCTCCCACAATCGAGAAGTAAACCGAGGATCTCGATTTGAGACAATACTAGATGGAATCCCATGAAGTTTAACAATCTGATCCACATAAAGATCTGTTAACTTTGCAACCTTATCTCCCATCCTCATCGGAATAAAATGAGTTGTCTTCATCAAACGGTCCATAACAACCCAAACTGCATCGTTACCCTTCGGTGTTCTAGGCAAACCAAAGACAAAGTCCATCGTAATATGTTCCCACTTCCATTCTGGTATTGCCAATGGCTGAAATAACCCTGCGGGTCATTGATGTTCGGTCTTCACTCGCTGACAAGTCAAACATCTGGATACAAACTGAGCAACCTCCCTTTTCATGTTATTCCACCAATAATGTTGTTTCAAATTCCGGTACATCTTGTTTCCACCGGGATAAATAGTGTACTTAGAATTATGAGTCTCCTCCAGAATACCACTCCTCAAACCTGGTTCATCGGGAATACAAACCCTGTTCCAAAACCGAAGAATACCATCCTCATGTAATTTGAAGTCAAACTGATCATCCGTAATCTAATCCTCGATCTTCTGAAGTTTTGAATCAAGTTGCTAAGCTTCTCTGGTTTGAGACAACAATAAAGGTTGAATACAGAGATGTGAACACATCACCCCAACCTGAGTCAACTTTGGTCTCCAATAATTGAATTCCTCAAGTACCTCCCACTTTTTAACAGCCAAACAAGAAATACTCGCCTTACGGCTAAGAACGTCTACTACAACATTTGCCTTCCCAAGCAGATAATTGATAGAACAATTATAATCTCCGAGAAGTTCCATCCATCTGTGTTGACGCATATTCAACTCCTTCTGTGAGAACAAATACTACAAACTCTTATGATCAGTGAAAATCTCGAACTTACTGCCCCATAGATAATGACGCCACTTTTTCAGTGCGAAAACAATGGCTGCCAACTCAAGATCATGAGTCGGATAGTTCACCTCATACGGCTTTAATTTTCTAGAAGCATAGGGGTTATAACCTGGCTATTTTGCATAAGTACAAAACCTAAGCCCTCCTTGGTTGCATCGCTATAGATAACCATATTATCGGTTCCCTCTGGTAGAACAAGTACTGGAGCAGTAGTCAACCTCTTTTTCAACTCCTGAAACCTACTCTCACATTTCTCATCCCAAATAAAGCAGGTCCATTTCTGAGTTAACTTAGAAAGTGGCTCTGTAATCTTAGAAAAGTCATTCACAAACCTACAGTAATAACCCGCCAAGCCAAGGAAGCTACGAACTTTCGAAACATTCTTCGGTTGTTTCCAAGACATCACCACTTCAATCTTAGTGGGATCTACAGAAATACCGCTCTGTGTAATCACATGGCCAATAAAAGATATTCGTTGTAGCCAGAATTCACATTTGTTAAACTTTGCAAACAACTGATGCTCTTGCAGCTTTTGTAAGACAAGCTGTAGATGTTGCTCGTGCTCTGATTCAGACTTAGAATAAACCAAGATATCATCAATAAAGATTACCACAAACTGGTCCAAGTATAGCTGAAAGACCCGATGCATAAGATCCATGAATGTTGCCGGTGCATTAGTTAGTCCAAAGGGCGTAACAACAAACTCATAATGCTTGTACCGAGTCCTGAAAGTAGACTTCAGAACATCCTCCGTACGAACCTGAAGCTGATAATACCCCTGCCTCAAGTCAAATTTAGAGTAGACTTTGGCTCCCTGAAATTGATCAAACAACTCGTCAATCAGTGGTAAATGATACTTGTTCTTGATGGTCACATGATTCAAACCACGATAGTCGATACATAATCTCAAGCTACCATCCTTTTTCACAAATAAAACAGGTGCTCCCCAGGGTAAAGAACTCTGCTGAATGAAACCTTTTTCTAATAAATCCTGCAACTGAGTTTTCAACTCCTTAAGTTTAGCTGGTGCCATTCGGTACGCTGATTTAGAAATAGGTTGAGTACCGGGAATCAGATTAATCACAAACTCAACATCTCTTTCTGGCGGTAATCCTGTCAACTCCTCAGGAAATACATTGAGATATTCCCGAATAATAGGAACTTCCTCCAGCTTAAGCTAATCAGATGGCTTGTTGATCAAATAAGCTAGATAACCCGAGCACCCCTTACTCACCAGCTTAATAGCTTTAGTTGATGAGATAATAAAACTAGTCTTAGCATCTCGGTTCCCCACTACCTCAACCACTGGCTCTTCTGGCAACCAAAACCGTACTACCTTTGTTCTACAGTTTAACTTGGCATCATACTTAGAAAGCCAGTCCATACCCAAGATAACATCATACCCCCGGATAGGAAATAAGATAAGGTCCGAAGGAAAATCCTGACCTTTAACATGTATTATACAATCTTTACATACTAGGCTAGTCACATATTTATCAGTCAAAAAAGTACTAATCTCAACCATTTAAGGCAATCTTTCAGGTTGCATGTTAACACGTTGCACACAAGTAGGTGTAATGAAAGAATGCGTAGCACCATAATCAGTCAACACTTTAACAAGTTGGTCGAGTATAAGGAAGTTACCTTTCATAATGGCCGCTACCTCAGGTGCTTCCTCTAAATCCACTGTGTAGGCCCGAGTTTGAACCCGCTGCTGCTGAGGTGCACCGCCAGTAGGTCGTCCCTGATAACCCTGGGTTGTTGGCCCACCTTCAGATCTCTGAAATCTAGGACAATCCCTAATCCTGTGTTGGTTGCTACCGCAACCTAAACATGTTCCTGTCTTTGCCTTACAGTTGGCCTTCAAATGGCCCTGACATTTGCAGTAAGTACACTGCGGTGACGAAGCACTAATATTGCCCCTCAAAGACCCATAAGCTGAAAAAGTAGTTGTACCAGCCTGCTGCTGAGGTCTCACAACACTAGGCCCATATTGACCCTGAGACTGGGCTGGCCTGTACTGTGGCTGAGCCTGGTAGGACCCCTGCTGAAACTGGGGCCTATAGAAACCCTGCTGACCCTGCAGTTTGAAAGAGTTCTGCTGTATTGGTGGCCTGTACACAACCTGCTGCACTGGAGGTCTATACACACCTTGCTGACCCTGCGATTGAAATGGCCTCTTACTAGGCTGACTAGGACCAATCTGCTCCCCTTTTTCTCTTCTTCAACTGAGAGAAACCGCATCAAAGGCCTCAGAAAATATATCATACTGATTCAGGGCCATTGCATCCTGAATCTTTGGCCTCAATCCCAACATAAACCTCCGAGCCTTATGTTCCTCATCTACTACAAATTCTGGTACAAACCGGGACAGTTTGGTAAAATTGACCTCGTATTGGGCCATGTAGAATTACCCTGAACCAAAGATAGGAACTCCATCTCACTCCGTTCCCGCGTAATCCTCAAAATGTATTTAGCCCGGAACGCCCTAAGAAAGGTATCCCAAACATAAGAAGTACTTCGTGCATCCCAACCGGCTTTCATTGTACGCTACCATTCTTCGGCCTCATCATCAAACAAATAAACTGCAAAGGTAACTTTCATTTCGTCATTGTAATCCAAAGGATCAAATATCTTCTCAATTTTATTAATCCAAGCCTCTGCTTTTCTATCATCCGTCTCGCCCTGGAATCTCGGTGGATAGTAACCCATAAATTCCTTCAATGTATTTCGCCCATGATAACCACCCTATGTGTTCATCATATGTGCCTGCACAGCCTGTGCCTAGGTAGCCTGCCCCGCTAATATCTGTGCCTGACCCGCCATGATTTTCGTCACTCTATCCATAGCTGCAGCAATACGGTCGTCACCCTGATCTCGGCCCGATGCCACATTACCCGATGCCTCGTTATCTGCCTCCGGCCTACCTCTTGTTCTCAGTCGACCAGCCATTCTACTAACAAAGAATTAGCACAGGTTATAGCACATAGACAGGCTATAGACAATTATTAGCACATAAGCAACAAACTCACGTAAATCACGTAAGTCACTTAAACAAATTGATCACATTTTCACATAGTCACTTACTTACATAATCACTTAATCACTTAGTCATATTATCACATATTTCACTTTTCTTTCACCTCATACATACTTTCATACTAAGTCCATTACCTATATTTTGAGAATACCCCGGCTGACAACTAAACATAAGCTCTGATACCACTTAATGTAATGCCCCAACTCGACCCCACCTACGATCAGTCAGGAAGCAACGAAATTTCAGCATTATAACGACAGTAATACGGACATCAAGGCTCTAAACCAACCCTTGAACTTCATACAACCAACTCCACAACCATATTAACAACCTACAATGCATCCGTTTTCGTATATTAAACAACCATTCAACAACCCAACCATAGATTACATGCCTCTGTTTCAACAACAACATCACTAAGTAAAACCATATACATACATAACATATTATACTAGCTTAGCAACTTATTTAAATCCAAAAGTAAGACAACTTAACTAGCATAACACTTTTACTATCTTTAGATCAGTTTATACAATACAACCCTTAAAAGCTTGAAACTCTACAACATAAGTCATACTACAGAATAGCATAAAATATTCCAGCTAAGCATCAGGATATAACTCTGGCACATAAGACTCTTCAACAAAAGTCACATTCTCAGCCTTCTGAGGCACGTACCCGTAGTCCTGTTCAGTAACACCTGCTTGCAGATAACGAATAAGAGTGAGCTTATATAAAACAAGCCTAGTAAGGAATTGTATAGATCTTTCACAAAACATCAACGTTTCAATTTAAATACATACATAACCATTCATTGAGAAAGGATACTCTAGTTGGTGTAGCTTCATATGCCATCACGATCTCAACCAACTTCTTGTAACTCCACATTACACACACTTGAGGTACCTAAACTAGCCCCTCCCTCCATGGCACCTCTGCCCATGCGAGCTGGGGGTAGTCTATGATAGTTATGTCATTTTCAACCCGACAACCCAATGCTGCCCGAGAGATGGCACACACTTATCAAGACTCATGACAATAATATTAAATACTCATATCACAGGAGGACAACAAAAGTAGGTTGCTTATCTCCCGGCTCAATAATAATCAATCAGTTATCATAATTTCAACAATATAACAACAATTAATCAAATAAACAACTAACAACTAAGTTAGATGACAAAGTAGGCCACCCAACTTAACATGCATTAAACCACACAACCAATCCCGAATCTTATCACCAACAACCCATGATTCAACCACTCAAATACCACCCAAACAACCAAAGATAATATTTCAACTTTTAAAGAAAAACTACTCAAACTTCTAAAAGTCATAACTTACAATCTACTAATCCAATAACCTTCAAACCAGTTTCTATTACTCACCCACTCAAGCATCTACATTAGCCCCCTTGGAAACCCACCACAATCCATCCAAAATAAGCCCAACAACCCCAAAACCTTAATGCACCATGGCTGATTTTTTTTGGACTTTCACCACAACATCACAATCAAAATTTCGGCATTACAACATTACTACCACGTATTTAACAAACTTTTAGAAGCTATAACCAACTAATTCCAACCACTACAACAACAATTATTCAACAACAAACCAAAAACTCAACTGTAATACCTGAAAAATAGAAATACATGCTACTACAGTTCAAAACAACTATAAACTCATATAAGTGATCCCTAGCATCTATTGAGCAACAATCTAACATCAATTCAACATTTCAACGACTAAAAATTCAATTATATGATTTGACATAAAAATAGTATTTTGAGATCTAGAATTTTTCTCTCACCTTTTGTAACGTCCCGAAATTTAACGCGATAAATTCGGGACGAGACCACCGCGCGCCTAGAAAGACAAGTCCTTCTAAACCCGCAAGGCTCAAATCTCTCGATAAAAAAATCTATAACCATTAATAAATAAATAATCCAGAGCTTCTACAGTCCCAAAAATAAATATTTAAGCTTTAATTACATTAGAGTTCTCCAATAATAATAATAGTCATATTTCTCAATAAATCCAATCGAATCTTTAGCTCTGATCACGTGATTTCTAGCATGGTAAACCCCGATTTAACTTTGTTGTCTGCAAAGAGAAAAGAAATGAGTGAGCGGAATAATGCTCAGTAAGTAGATTTACTCCGAAAAAAGCGTTAGTTCAAAGATCAATAAAATAGCCAAATAATCACGAAATAATATCAGGCACTACGGGACACTATAACAAGCTGTGGCTACTTAATAGCAGCATGATCACACGTTCAGATAGAATAACAAGCAGTGACGACTAATTAACTCCCAACTGCATAGGATTCGGTACATAGCTTGTATAGTTCGTAGGACCTGAATCAAATACTCAGATTTGATTTATCAGAAGGATCGATATAGATAACTGAATAAGAATCACGAACAAATAACAGAATAACGAACTGAACGATATTTGCAGAACAACAAATAGGGTAAATCAAAAGGAAATAGGTAAACTACTTACATTTATTAACCAAAAACTTTAGGTGCCAAAAATCACCAAAGCCAAATAATAGAAGTTGAAGTTCCTAACTTCTTAAGCCTTGCACGGCTTACTGCAAGTTTCATTCTTCTCCTTTATATCAAAACTAAAGACTAAACTAAGGCAAAGATGTCTTTGTAACACTTAATTTATAGCCAAAATGATTGCACATTTTCATTAAAATAATCCATATGTTTCACCTTTTATTAAAATAGTATATCCTAAGCAAATTGGTAGCATTATGATTATAGCATTAAAGCCACTCACGGTATAAAGACAAGAATTACTCAGCTTTGTTTGGCATAAAATTAAAAGTGGAGAAAAGTTGGCTAAAGTGGCATAATAAATCAAAAGGTTTCATCAATGGTTTGAAATATGGTTTCCCGTGGAGAAAATTTTGCCAACTTTGTTGACATAGGGAAAAAGGTTAAAAAACAATATTTAATATAAGCAAAGCATTTGCAATTTAAGGATCCTGCAATATATATATATATATATATATATATATATATATATATATATATATATATATATATTTTTTTTTTTTTTTGTTTTTTTTTGTTTTTTTTTGTTTTTAATCACTCAAAAAATATTGGGGTATTACATTCTTCCTCCCTTAGAAAAGTTTCGTCCTCGAAACTTAATCTCTTAGATAAGGATCCAGCAAGAGACAATTCAAAACTCCAAAATCATAAATAAAAGTCTAGGCACTTTTTTAATCAAAATAATAAATTTAAGCCTAATCACTGTTTTAATACGCAACAAAAACTTAGCTACCCAATCCACAAGTCCTCAATGATCATAACCTATTGCTTTAATACGATTCTGTAACGTCCCAAAATTTTACGCGATAAATCCGGGACGAGACTGCTGCGCGCCTAGAAAAACAAATCCTTCTAAGTCCACAAGGCTCAAATCTCTCGATAAAACTTGTTATAATCCATTAATAAATAAATAATTCAAAGCTTCTACAGTCCCAAAAATAAGTATTTAAACTTTAATTACATGATAAATTTTCAAAAAATAATAATCATAATTCTCAATATACTGGTCACTTGATCTCTAGTCCAGTAAACCCCGATCTAACTTTGTTGTCTGCAAAGAGAAAATGAAAGGAGTGAGCGGAATAATACTCAGTAAGTAGATTTACCCCGAAGAAAGTGAAGGTTCAAAGATCAATAAAATATCCAAATAATCACGAAATAATATCAGGCACTACGGGACACTATAACAAGCTGTGGCTACTTAATAGCAGCACGATCACACGTTCAGATAAAATTACAAGTAGTGACGACTAATTAACTTCTAGCTGAATATGATTCGATATATAGCTTGTATAGTTCGTAGGACCTAAATCAAAAACTCAGATTTGATCTATCAGAAGGATCGATACAGATAACTGAATAAGAATCACGAATAAATAACAAAATAACGAACTGAACGATATTTGTAGAACAACAAATGGGGTAAATCCAAAGGAAATAGGTAAACTACTTACTTTTATTAACCAAAAACTTTAGATGCCAAAATTTACCAAAGCCAAATAATAGAAGTTGGAGTTCCTAAATTCTTAAGCTTGCACGGCTCACTGCAAGTTCCATTCTTCTCCTTTATATCAAAACTAAAGACTAAACTAAGCCAAGATGTCTTTGTGACACTTAATTTATAGCCAACATGATTGCACATTTTCATTAAAGTAATTCATATGTTTCACCTTTTATTAAAATAGTATATCTTAAGCAAATTGGTAGCATTATGATTATAGCATTAAAGCCACTCACGGTATAAAGACAAGAATTACTCAACTTTGTTTGGTATGAAATTAAAAGTGAAGAAAAGTTGGCTAAAGTGGCATAATAAATCAAAAGGTTTCATCAATGGTTTGAAATATGGTTTCCCGTGGAAAAAAAATTTGCCAACTTTGTTGACATAGGAAAAAGGTTAAAAAAACAATATTTAATATAAGCAAAGCATTTGCAATTTAAGGATCCTACAAGATATATATATATATATATATATATATATATATATATATATATATATATATTTTTTTTTTTATCACTCAAAAAATATTGGGGTATTACACCTTTGAAGTTATATGATGCAAGAAAGATGTAGAATGGATGCCCAACAAGTGAATTCAAGCTTTGGTTTAAGAGTATTGGCTTTGTATTGCAATTTCTATGGGAAAAATTGATCAAAAACTAGGCTAAAATGGCTCTAAGGTGTTCGGCCATGTGTGTGAGTTTTTATGGTGTTTTGAGCTTTGTTTTATGATATATTTTAGTTATTAAGTATAAATAGGCAAGGTCAATGCAAAAATAGAAAGTCAAAGTTAGTATTTTTTTTAGTCTTTTAAATATTTTCTAGTCTTTTAATTTTATTTCTTGACTATTTTGCTCACCAACATGCAATTAACTCCTAGACTATTTTAAGTAGCATATTTTTAGTTGACAACAAGTTTCACATGTAAAGACTTTCACCCGACTCAGTTAAAAATTCAATTTTCGCAAAAGAAGGTGTAAAAACCTTTAAAATTCCTAATCCGATTTAAAAACCATTTTAATCAAACACGGGTCTATTAATATCCGAGGACTAGGTTTTAAAACGTTTAAAACACCCGTGTAAAAATTTTAGTTGATATGTGTTCAAAATACTATTTACAAAAACTATCGATAAAATTTCTGATGTCATTTTCGATGAAAATTTCATGAATGTACACTTAGCATGTAATAGGAATATAAATCACAAAATTAGCACATTCTAACTCATATAACACATAAACATGTCAAAACATGCAATTCTATGCAAATGTGAAATCTGGGGTTTCACATGTTGTATGTACTTATATGGTTACCTAAAGTGTAATTGAGCTATTTGAGAAGGTTGTGGGAAAAGATAAGTTGTTTGCCTCATTTAGGATTAGAACCTTGAATCTCGTAGGTAAGTAAAATTGTTTAGTTGTCAAAGGGGAAATAATGTCAAAGTTTAATTAAATATTGGAGATTGCTTTCTAATTGATTGATTAGGTGTTTATATGCATTTGTATAGCATGTGTATACCCTATTGGTGAGGTTCGTGATTTAAGTTGCTTAGCTACCTTGTTGGGATATTAGTATATTTTGATTGTATTGTTATTACTTCTAAATTGTAACTATATGTGAGGGCATTAATGAGTTAAATGCATGCTAGAGAATGAGAGGTACATGATAATTGTATTATATTTTAAGTTTAAAGTCTGGACACTTTTGTTGCTATGAAGTGGAATAATTCATTACCTAGGCTGTTAGAATTCTAGTGTAGTGAATGTCATTTGCAAGATCAAAGAAATGATTTAAAGTTACTTGTATAGTATTATGTGAGAATATGTTGTATCTTGTCTATATTGTTGTACTGTTCTTATTACATGTTAGTGTCTTGGAATTGGTCAACTAATAATTAATTACGCTTGTGTGGAGTGTTTAACTACTTGGAAAAGTTTGTGAGTTGAGCCATTAATGTGATTTTATTGTGCAAGCTACAAATGTTTCTAGGAGATTCTTTGTGATAAGTATATGTTCTATTACATGCTAGGATTGATCCATTGAGCCAATCCAAGGTGTTGAAAGTAGACTAACGCTAGTTCTTGTATCCTTTAGTTACCTGGTAGAGGTGATGGAGTTTTTATGTCTTCTGTGCATCTTAACTTACTTTACTGTTTCTAGATTGTATTCGTTAGTAGTTGATAAGGTTATATGCGTTATTTACTTGCTATCTTGTGACTTTTCGTGTTTTCTGTATCTAACTGCGAGGACGGCCTACTTTGTCATTTCTCTTATGTGATATTTGATATACTTGGCTCTAGTGATCTTGACCCGGGGTTGGACAATCTTTTCGGACATGGTAGCGTTGAGAAACACGGGCGGCGTCAGGCTTGCCGTGCTTCCTCGACTACCACGATGACTATTTCATTTCTTGCTGAGTATACTCCACTACCCCAGAGGCGTGGTTCACCTGCTGGGCATATGGACCTACCTCAGGAGAAAGGGTTATAGGATCGGGATACATCCGGAGTATCCCAACTTGTTGGAGTAAGGGTTTGCCGGCATTTGCTTAAAGTTCGTGGCTCGTGGTTCGAGATTAAAGACTTGAAGTGGAACGGTATCATTTTAATATGTGGTTAATTACCTGTTTACTTGGTTGTGTTATTTGGTGTTGGAAATGCTATTATTCTGTTATATATCATGTTGCACACCCCGGTTTGCTGCATCACTTCCCCCACTGGGTAACGTTGGTTACTCATTCCTCGTTTTAACATGTTTTAGGAAAAGCTGTGGTTGGATGCTATGTACTGGTCTATGTGCAGGAAATGCAAATTACTGGTTGTATGTGTTTTGTCTTGAGTTTATGAAACCTTGTGTATATTTCTATTGTTTGAAAGGTTGTAATATAAAGTAAAGCTTGCATTCTTGTATAAGTTAATAACTGTAGATGGGTTGTAATAACTTCAATGAATTACTTGATTGCCTAGTTAGTTTGCATGCTTGTGTGAATGAGATTGTACCTTGGAGTTAGATTATAGTTTTGAGTTTAAGTTACTGCTTGCATGGAAACTAATAGCCCTATAAACAATGGAGGCTCTGTCCATTTCCCCTCGTTTTATTATGTCCTTGGGTATTGTAACGGGGCTTCAGTATCGTGAGGGATCAGGGCGTTACAGAAGTGGTATCAGAACTTAGCAGCTCATAGTCGAGACAGGGTCCTCGGCCTGTTGGGTAGTGGACCTTGATTCCGTGCCTGTAAAGTAAGTCTTGAATAAATATGTGCTTGCATGTGGGTTGTGTTTACTTGAATAAAAATGTGTTCTTCTGTGTTATGATTGCGTGAAATAGGAAGATTTTACGACATGGAATTGTGTGTGCACCTATGTAACCTCTTTGTACAATAAGTGAAACTTATATGATATGCTTATTTATGTGATTAGTTATACATGTAAGTGATTTCTTGAGTGTTTATGTAACGCCCCGATCCTTCATGAGACCAGAGGCTCTAATAGCCATGCTAATCACAACCCAATTTCAACCCTATCACAAAATTTAAGGAAAACGGACGGAGTTTCCCCTATTTATAGGACTATTTGGAAACCCATAAACTACAACATACAACCACAAGACTATAATCCATAACTTCAATCTGTTTCATCCCTAACAGCATGCAAGTCAACTAAACAGAAGAATAAACAATTGAAGTTATTACAAACCACTAGCACCAAACTATCACCCAAGACTAAAACTTTAATATTACATTTCTTAAGATAACACAAATACATACATGACAATAAGGTCTCAAATAGTATACAGGCATATAATGTACACATTCTTCCTTGTTCTACACACTGATAGAGCAGACAGGCCACATAGGAGGCAATCCCATTTCCACTTTATAGCACTGATCCTGAAAGGTGTTAGAAACGAGGGTGAGTATACAATATATATACTCAATGAGGGAGGTGATGCAGCAAAACGAGGAATGCTTTCATGATATGCAACAAGAATAATAACATATTCAACACAAAATAACAAAGTTAATTAGACAAGTATTTAACTACGTATAAAAAGGATACGGTTCTATGTTTTTCTTCAATCACGAGCCACGAACCAAGATCTTCAAGCAAGTGCCGGCAAACCCTTACTCTTCCAAATTGGGGTACTCCGGATGTACCCCGATCCTACGACCCTTTCTCTTAAGGTAGGTCTATATGCCCAAGAGGTGAACCACGCCTCTAGGGTAATAGAGTATACTCAGCGAGAAAGAGAATAGGCACCATGGTAGTTGAGGGAACACGGGAAGCCCGACGCCGCCCATATTTCTCGACACTACCATGTCCGAAAAGGTTGCGCAACCCCGGGTCAAGATCACGAGAAACAAGAATATCAAATCATGTAAGAGAAACGACAAAGTAGGCCGCCCTCACAGTTAATCACAAATAACACGAAAAGACTCAAGATAGCAAGTTAAATAATACATATAAACTTTATCAATTACTAAATAATTCAATTTAGAAACAATAAATCAAGTTAAGATGTACAGAAGAGATGAAGACTCCTTCACCTGGAATTAAGCCAAGCACGCTAAAAGAATAGCTCAAATTTACTTCAACTCTCCGAATTAGCTCAAGTATGCAACCCTAGGGTGTTCATATAAGTTTAGCAATTAACTATATCAATTCCAACTCAACTCTTACTTAACTCAACCCTACAACATTAGAAGCTAGATTTATAATCACTTATTCACACAAGTTCATAACCCACACACAATCAAGCTATAATGTTCACCTTACCATATCATTAGACAACATAAAATATATTAGAAGCATCAATTACCATTAAGTTAAGATCAAAAGTTATAAATTCCAATTACTTTTAATTATAATAATCAATAATCATATAATTAGATGAGTTATCCTTATAGTCCTACTCACTTAGCATACAATATTTATTAGAGTTTGATCTTAACAAAGTACAAGTAATATAAACATTATAACAAGATATAAGCATTAAATATGAAAATAACTATACCAACACAAAGGGGTCTATGACCGATGATCACGAAACTTCATGAAATGCTCACAAATGCCATATAATAACATGTAAAGGCAAGATATACCAGCACCAAAGCTAATTCAAAAGCTAAGCATGAAAACCCTGAGTTTTCCTTTTTGTTATCCTAAGTCATTTAACTCCAAACTGAAGGCTAAGGCTCAAGATTCACCAACTAACTATTCTAATCTTCTAGTTACACATTATGGCACAATTAGAACCCTTGAAATCATTCATTAACCCGAATTAGCCACAAAAGCCTCGATTACCCCTTTGTGTGTTGTACTACAAGTATCTTAACCAAACCTCAACGAAGAGTTAGAAAAGCACATTTAGTCCCTACTACCCTAAGAACACCAAATATATCAACCAAATTCACCCGGATTTCTGTTTGACCCAAAACCCCTTTGTAACACAAGCCATTTTTCTTTCAAACCCAAGTTATTGTTCTAGTTAAGCGAGCGGACTATTTCATACTTTTAATTATCCCTTATGGCACCCCTAGGACCTTAGAAACTACCCAATTACCCGCATTTAGCACAAAAGTCTCAATTTTTCCCTTGTGAGTTTGTACTACAAGTACCCTAACCGGGACTCAACTGAGGTTTAGCAAAGTTTATATAGCCCGTATATAGCCTAAGAACACTAGATGTAATGGCCAAATTAACCCGGATTTGCATTAACCCCGAAATCGCTTTTTAAAAGTCACCTATTTTATGTGTTAGCCAATTTTTGAGCAATTCAACGTCATGTGGCTATTAAACTATCTTTATTAACATCTAAGGCACCTACTAGAAGCAATGAGTCAAGCCATATCGCACAATTCCATAAAACCCTGGAAAAATATCACTATTCATGCCATACGATCAACGAACGAATTCAACCCTTTAAACTATGAAATAATAGCATAAATAAGGTCTCTACTACTTATATACAACATACATAAGCATTTTTAAGCATTACATAAGCATTTGATAGCAAATCCATGAATTCAAGAAAAGAGCAACATTTTTTAAATGCAAAAATAGGTATGAAATCTCTCACCTATTGGGCGTAGGAGCTTCTAGGAGGCTAGTAAACACCCTAAACCACTTGCACGTAGCTTGGCTTGGCTTGGAATGAGGATTTGTTGAGCAAAAATCTATCCTCCTCATCCTATGCTGATTTTCGGCCTTGCTACAGTGTTTTCAACTTTTGCACTCTTTTTTTTTTGAGTTATAAAGTGTTATGTGAGTATATATTAAGTTGGGGTTATATTTGGGTGCATAAGTTGACTACCAAGATGAGTTTAGCTAGCTAGAACCAAGTCCTAATATGACATTTAATGATAGCTAATTGAAACACATAGTTTTGTTACGTAACACTATTCCTTAGTTTTAACAAATCATTTCATAAACGAAGGCTCCTAATGTATTTAGCTCAAACACACATTTTTCTCATTCCTAAAACAATTAATATAATTTATGAAAAATGCTAATTCAAGGTAATTAAGTAGTTGAAAAATAGAATGAATAGTAACCAAAGAAGACAAAAAGTAAAATATAGAAGAAATGCACAAATAGTGGATGCAATAGTTAATAAGGTGTACGGTGATGTTCTTAGGTGTCATAGTTTACCTACCTTAGTTAATTATAATAAAGTGTATAAGTGTTTATCATATGTAAAATCCACCATATACATGCATTACCCGTTAATATGGTAAGTGAACACTCTCCCCTATAAAGAGATGATCAGTAATGGCTTATCTGAAGATGTGGACCCGTGAAAGAGAGAATTATGAACCAGCTGGCTATCGATGATCAATGAAAATGATTTAGTACTCAGAGGTTTTATTCAGCAAATAGCCGTTGGTATTCATCTTCCATAATCTTTCGTGGTATTCTCTTTTGCCTTTGGATCTTGATCATTGGAATTCTTATAAAGTATTATCTCAGAATTCTAGTACTACGCTCAGATATTCTACTTAATATTTTGGTATTCTCATATGGGAATTTCAGCTGGACTTCTTATAATAAATCATGATTGGAATTCTTCTTTGAGTCTTTGTAAATGGTAACCTCCACGGCATTTTATTGGGAATTCTTGGTGGTATACTTATCCTACATCCATATTTCGTGTGCTTATTGGAATTTCATTAGGAATTCTTATATGGAGCATCCCCTTGATATTTATCTTAACATTAGTATGTGATAGTAACGTTATCTACAACATTTGCAATCGGATCTCATATTGGAGTACTTATTTGGGATTACTTATGAAGATTTCTCTAGTATTCTTATTGGAAATTTTATTGGTAATCTCGTTCGGTGTATGTATTAGTGTTCTTCTTTTAGGGTATCGTGCTTCTTTGGCTTCAGAACCGAATAGAACTGTTGCAGCTATCGAGGAATCTTTTGAACTTAAGAAATTGCGAGGACGCAATTTATTGAAGGAGGGGAGAGTGTAACGCCCGGAATTTCATCACATCATTTTAAATAACTATTGCATATCTTTTTGAGCATTTTTATGTGCATTTCTTTCCTTGCTTAATTGTTGTATTTAGAGGGCACTATTCATAAAAAAATTGAATATTTTAAATGTTCGATTTAATATTTTTCCTAGGTCACATGACATATAAAATGAGTCAGGTTATGGTAGTTTGAGCTTTGGAGGCCGGGAGTGTGCATTTGAAAAATATTTTTCGCGCCACTTGAATAGTATTACGTATGTGAAAACACTAGTTTTAAATTAAATAGCAAACAATTGGAGTTTAAGCTTATTTAACTAAGTTTTTGTGACCTTTGACCTAATATTAAATAATGTACTCATACATATATTAAACATATAACACATATAAGCCAAAATGCTCATAAAACAAAACAAGAAATTACAAAAATACCTCCCCCAAACCCGACAGCCCTAGGAGGCAAAGAGGATCAATTTTTCTTCATCCAACCTTGCATTTGGCTTCTTGGCTTGATCTTGGAGGTTTTTGGAGCACTTGGGAGCTTCAACCACTTGCCTACACCTAAAATTTGTGAAGGAGATAGCATTTTCATTGTTTTAAAGATTATGTCAAGTTTTGCATTTTTGTGATTTGTTGCTTATTGCTTTAGATATGCTTCTATATTATGAAATACATGTTGTTTATGATCTCTAGACCATGTTTGTGAGGTGTGACAGCTAAAGCTATGGTTGAAAGCTTGGTTACATTGAAAGAGATGATGAATAGTGTTCAAAGTTAGGGTTTTGTTAAAATTGGCTAATTAGATTGAATTAAAGCTTCCTTTAGGTGCTTTAGACTTTAGTGAAACTAGTTGGGGGGCTACGTGAAGTTGAATCACCCGAAATGTAGTAAAATTGCAAAATTTGCTAACTTTAAAAAGGGGTTTCTCCACGTTAACCAATCTGGGCACATTTGGGCTTTAGGTTAGGTACTTTTGGGGCATGGAAGCACTTTTGGTGCTTTCGTTGCGTGAATTTGGGATTCGGATAGGGTAGTTATAGTTAAAACCCGCTTGGGGCCTTCCCGAGCTTTTGCTTCTAAAACGGGTTTTCATGATCTTGATAGGTGTCATTTGGCTCAATGAGGAATGTAGTATGATTAGAATGTGGTTTTGTAACTTGGAAATGCAAATAGGAGAAGAAAAGCTTTGTTAAAGAAAGGGAAAAAATAGTATTTGGCTATTTTGATGCGTCTAGTGCTTGTAGATGTGTTGTATGTACTTATATGGTTATCTAAAGTGTAATTAAGCTATTTGAGAAGGTTGTGGGAAAAGATAAGTTGTTTGCCTCTTTTGGGATTAGAACCTTGAATCTCGTAGGTAAGTAAAATTGCTTAGTTGTCAAAGGGAAAATAGTGTCAAAGTTTAATTAAATGTTGGAGATTGCTTTCTAATTGATTGATTAGGTGTTTATATGCATTTGTATAGCATGTGTATACCCTATTGGTGAGGTTTGTAATTTGAGTTGCTTAACTACCTTGTTGGGATATGAGTATATTTTGATTGTATTGTTATTACTTTTAAATTGCAACTATATTTGAGGGCATTAATGAGTTAAATGCATGCTAGAGAATAAGAGATACATGATAATTGTATTATATTATAAGTTTAAAGTATGGACACTTTTGTTGCTATGAGGTGGAATGATTCATTACCTAGGCAGTTAGAATTCTAGTGTAGTAAATGTCATTTGCAAGATCAAAGAAATGATTTAAAGTTACTTGCATAGCATTATGTGAGAATATATTGTATATTGTCTATATGGTTGTACTGTTCTTATTACATGTTAGTGTCTTGCAATTGGTCAATTAATAATTAATTAAGCTTGTGTGGAGTGTTTATCTACTTGGAGAAGTTTGTGAGTTGAGCCATTAATGTGATTTTATTATGTTGGTTACAAATGTCTCTAGGAGATTCTTTGTGATAAGTATATATTCTATTACATGCTAGGATTGATCCATTGAGTCAATCCAAGTTGTTGAAAGTAGACTGACGCTAGTTCTTGTATCCTTTAGCTACCTGGTAGAGGTCGTCTCTTTTGTGCATTTTAACGTATTTTACTATTTTTAGATTGTATTCTTTAGTAGTTGATAAGTTTATATGCGTTATTTACTTGCTATCTTGTGTCTTTTTGTGTTATCTGTATTTAACTACGAGGAAGGCCTACTTTGTCGTTCCTCTTATGTGATATTTGATATACTTGGCTTTCGTGATCTTGACCCGGGGTTGTGTAACCTTTTCGGACATGGTAGCGTCGAGAAACACGGGCGGCGTTGGGCTTGCCGTGCTCCTCGACTACCATAGTACCTATTCCCTTTCTCACTGAGTATACTCCACTACCCCAGAGGCATGGTTCACATGTTGGGCATATGGACCTACCTCTGGAGAAAGGGTCATAGGAGTGGGGTACATCCGGAGTACCCCAACTTGGTGGAGTAAGGGTTTGTCGGCACTTGCGTGAAGTTCGTGGCTCATGGTTCGAGATTGAAAACTTGAAGTGGAACCATATCCTTTTAATATGTGGTTGATTACCTGTTTACTTGGTTGTGTTATTTGGTGTTGGAAATGCTATTATTCTGTTACATATCATGTTGCACGCCCCGGTTTGCTGCATCACCTCCCTCACTGGGTAACTTTGGTTACTCAATCCTCGTTTTAACATGTTTCAGGAAAAGCTGTGGTTGGATGCTATTTACTGGTCTATGTGCAGGAAATGTAAGTTACTGGCTATATGTGTTTTGTCTTGAGTTCATGAAACCTTGTGTATATTTCTATTGTCTAAAATGTTGTAATATAAAGTAAAACTTGCATTCTTGTATAAGTTAATAACTGTAGATGAGTTGTATTAACTTCAATGATTTACTTGATTGCCTAGTTAGTTTGCATGCTTGTGTGAATTGGATTGTACTGTGGAGTTGGATTATAGTTTTGAGGTTAAGTTACTGCTTGCAGGTAAACTAATAGCCCTATAAACAAGGGAGACTTTGTCCATTTCTCCTCATTTTTTGTGACCTCGGGTATTAGAACGGGGCTCCGGTCTCGTGAGAGATTGGGGCGTTACAAATGCCGCCTACTTATACAAATTTGCGGACTTGAAAACAAAATTCAAAAAGACTTATTCCAGATTCAAAAGCTTGGAGTCCGGGGTCACTATACAACCACGCGTAATAAAAAAGCAAATAATTGTTTTTACTTTACATAAAGTAAACAATAGACCTTTGTCTACTGAAAGGGACATGTCACCAGTTGAAAGTGAATTCCACCTAACATTGCTCCGCGAATATCAACTTTTCTCATCTGTCCAAAAATCCTATGAGCATCTTCAGAATTTATCTTATCTTTTCATAAATTTGTCCAAGAACAGAATTATTGCTCTTGGGTAGGTGTTTTGTCTTTTTGTTTGGCTTGTAGCGCTTTTTGTAGTAGGACGTCCTTTAGACTATCCCACACATCTTCTTCCAGTACATTAGGATCCTGTGTTTCTCCTGCTAATATAGCATATGAGTTAGAACACATAGATGCATCTTCTGATGTAGAATCACCACCATCATTGTCACCATCAATTTTCTTTCCGAAATTCTTCAAAAAGTCGTGTTTGATTGCGTCAAGATAAAAGGCCATGATGTCTCCCTTGGAACTAATTTGTTGTCGGATCTGAATTTTGCGAAGAAAATAAGAGAAGGGAGATTCATCTTCTTGATTTGAATCTTCAACTTTGTCCTTGTAAATTTGAACAGTCTAAGCTATTTCATCGACCATATTTTGTCCATAAGACTTTTTCGTCTCAGGGTCAATTTTGAGTAACTTGGGCCAAAATTTTGAAAGAAATTTTCTTTTTAAACAAAATATTTTTTGCTTATTTATTTCTGCAATAGGTACCCATTTCCAAATCCATGGGACACCAAATTCCATGAAGAAAAATAAGAAACTTGATCCTTCAATATAAAGATCAGGATTATTCCCAATATGAAGGCAAGAAGCTAATCATTCAGTAAAAAGACCTTTATAAGGTTGGAAATTTCATTTGTTGAAAAATTTGGGGGTTAAATTTTAAAAACTAAGAATGTTTTTTCTGGGGATTTTCATATAAGAAAACTTTTGAAAATGCTTCAACATAATCCTTATAATTAAATTGATAAACATTTTTGTTAGCATGAGGAAATGTAAATTGCTTTTCTGCCATGGTGCTGAGTCCCCAATCAGAGGGTGAAAGAATTTTCTTGATATAAATCTTACTATAAGTATAGACTGGAATAACATTATTTATTTTGAAATGTTCAAACTCACAACTATCAGTTGCTTGCAAGATAGACTCATAAAAGACTCTTGACTTATGGTGATGCACAGGAAAAAAGAAATTATTAAGATAACGATCCATAAGATACCATGGATCACTGATCCATTGCTTATCCGAAATTTTAAGGATAAATATGGTTTCATCATGAGTATGAGACTCATAAGAGTCTACCTCATCATCCTGTTCCACAATATTAGCATAGGATGATGCCTGTGGAGCAGAAGTATCTGCTTCAAGTAATTTCTTGATTTTCTCGTAATTAGGATGAGATGGGTCGATAGCAACACTACCACTAGTCAAATTGACTAATTGTTTTCCTCCAATGACCCTATTAGAGTTATTTCTTCCTCGTCCTCTTCCTCTTCCCCTATTAGGGTTAGAGTATTTCCCCTAGTGGGGAGCATCCTGCAAGAATTCACGGGTAAGAAAGTCAGGTAGGGAATTATTATCCCCTTTGATATAACTTATATCAAAATCAAAAAGAGCAAGATAAGCTTGCCACCTAGCAAACATTTGTTTAGAAACATCATGTTTGAAATCTTTATGAAACATGAATTTTGCAGCACTACAATCAGTACGAATAAGAAATTTTTGATTATATAAATCATCCTGAAATTTTAAAACACATTTAACAATTAGAAGAATTTCCTTTGCAACAATAGCATAATTCTTTTGACTATTAGTCCATTTACCAGAATGAAATCTAACAACTAATTCTTGTTTTGTCTGGGGGTGAATCTGTTTTAAAATTCCACCAAAACCAATATCTGAAGCATCAGTTTCAATAATCTTATCCCAAATAGGATTTGTCAATGAAAGACACGGCAATCTAGCCACTTTAAATTTAATTGTCTTAACCACATTGGTATGAGCTTTTGTCCAAAGAGAAGGAGATTTTTTCAATCTATCATATAAGATAGCAGTATCAAAAGCAAGATTTTGATAATAAAGCAGAATATAATTCAAACTACCCAAAAATCTCTGTAATTGGGTTTTCTCAAGAATTTCATTTGGAAATTTTGAAACAAATTCTATACTTCGATTTATAGGAATAATTTTCCCTTGTTCAATAATATGTCCCAAAATCTAATTTTTGTTTGACAAAAAACCATTTTGGGTCTAGAAATAACCAAACCACTTTGCATAATTATGCTTTTAAAAATATGCAAATGCTTAAAATGTTGTTCTATATTTTTGGAAAATACCAAAATATCATCAATATAAACAATAATAAATTCACTATAAGGAATAAAAATATCATTCATGATATGTTGAAATTCTGAAGGAGCATTCTTCAAACCAAAAGGCATAACATTTTATTCATAATGTCCTATTAGAACCGTAAAAGCAGTCTTATACCTATTAGATTCATGAATTTGAATCTGCCAATGTCCTGATTTCAAATCAAATTTTGAAAATATCAAAGCATCATGTAATCTATCTAATAGATCTTTTTTATTAGGGATAGGATACCTAATATAGGGCCATCTCGTTTATTAAACAGATCTGTGTCATCACACAACTATATTTCTCCTTTTGATTATAGAGTTGAAATACCCTCTACATCTAGGGCTTCTATTTCACATTTAAATGAAGACTTGAATAGATCGGAATCTACAGAAGAAAATCAAGAACTTCCTCAAGAAGTTATTGAAAAAATTAGATTGACTAAAAGTCAGATTCCTCAGCGAATTAGATATTATTGTTCCACTGGAATTAGATTAGGAGTTAATCCTACTCCCTCAGACTGTGGAATAACCTCATAAATTAATTTTGGTGGTTAATGGATTTTACACCAGGAAGCAATGAAATGAAACTTATTAATAATGAGTTTTTACAACCTAAATGGAAGAATTTCGAGATTGGTTTTCTCTTAGTTTCTTCAAAATCAAAGATTTCAATTTAGAGACCAGTTTTATAATGAATTGCATATTTCTTAAGAACGTAAATATTTTGTTCCGTGGTTTTTTTGAAAATCTTATGAATGCCCATATTTCTGTGATTGAAAGAAAATGGAATATTGGAACTTCTACTTCCGTGAAAATTTTACAAGCAACTTATCCGTCTTTACAACCATTTAAGCATTCTAATGAAAAAACTTTGGCTGAGATTGAAGGCAATGCTTTCATGAAAGTGATTAACAACAATGTTTTGCCAATGGTCACTGACCATATTAACAAGCTTTTTAAGCAAAATAATTTTACAAATATCTCATTAAAGATTTTTGGAGAACAACTTTCTCTTATTCGTAATACACTTGATAAATTAAATCAAAATATGGAAAAATTTCAAAAAATGAAGCAACCTAATGAGACTGATACATCTTCTGATGTCTTGATTGAAGTTTAGGCTGATTTTCAACCTCCTCCTAATATTGAAGGGTTTAAACTTGAACCCTCTACTTCTAAATTAGAGCAGGTTCTTGATGATGCTTTAAAAGGCTTAAAGCTTAGTATGATCAATGATAAATTTGAACCTAATCTTACTCAAACTGAGAAAGTAGCTCATGCTAGAAATTTACCAATTAGCTTTTGATGTTAACAAGCTCAAGAATTATAAGATCAAATATCAGGATGTTCCTACTCAAATGAAATATTATTATCCTTGACCTACTCCACAAGATGTTCTCTTTGAAGAACATTTAATGACAGAAACTATTACTTTTAGTGGTAGACAAATCTATGAATGGACCATAGATGGCCAAACTGAGTTGCAGATTTATAATACAACTCATAGAATGCTTATGTATTCTACTATTTGCAAACAAAATGGTAATAGTGACAAGCGTATATGTGACACCCTGAACTCAGCACATATTTAATAGTATTTAATTGCATTTAATTACATGTTATCTTAAATGCTAGCTGTGAGGACCCGAGCATTTATTACATGTGCATTCATTTATTTTAATCATTATTTGAAAAATAATATATGCATTTACATGACTTATTTAGTGTTTTTAAATTTAAAATTGAATTTCAAGTTCATTTAAATTGAATCTTGTTGACTTTTCACCTTCATTGACCAACTAGGTTAAGGTGGGAATTTTTGAAATGTTTAATGAAGGGCAAACTTGGGATTAGAAACAAAAATACAAGTTAACATAGTCAAATTTTGTGTTTATTTACTTTAGTAAATAATAAATGAACATTCAAACGATTTTCATCATAGACTTTTTAGTAAAACTTGCATTTAAAAAGTTTTCTATTAAATTGAGCCCGAACTAAAATTTTTATTATCTTATTTTCCAGATTTCATATTTTTCTATTATTACTTAACTTATAATTAGTCTATGTTCACAAAAATTATATTTATTGCATATATGACGAGTGATTTGCAAAAATATCTTGATATTATATGAATAGTAAAACTATGTATTATTTTGGATTTAAAGAAATTTTCTTGCATTTATTCTAATACACCTAAACTCAAATCCATTTTAACCCACAACCCAAACCCAATATCCAACCCATCAACCCATATAATCATTCTATACATATATATACTTAACAAAACACAAAAAAAAAACACAAAAAATACTCAAATAAGCCAAAAATAGCCAAAAAAGCCAATTACGGGAATAGTGCTTTTCTTGCCAATTTTGCTCAATTTGATCTTCCAAGCTTTGGCAAGTCTTCTCCAAGTGGTTCCAAGCTTCTCCAATGTGAGACCCCATATTTTGCTTTATCTCGATTTGCATGCTTTATCTCTTTTTGTATGAATTGCCTTGTTTTTGTGTTATATGACTTAGAATGTGTTAAATATGTGATTAATACTCCTAATCCATGCTAAGTGTGTATTCATAAAATTTTCATAAAAAATGAAATCAGAAATTTTATAGTCGATTTTTGTGAATAGTATTTTGGGCACTTGTCCTCTAAAATTTTTACCGGGGTGTTTTAAACGTTTTAAAACCTAGTCCTCAGGTATTAATAGACCCGTGTTTGATTAAAACGGATTTGAAATCGATTTTGAAATTTTAAAGATTTTTACACTTTCTTTTGCAAGAAAATGAGTTTTGAACTGACTCGAGTGAAACTATTTTAATGTAAAACTCTTTTTCACCTAAAATATAATGTCTAGAATTAATTTAGGTGTTAATTTATTAGTTGAGCAAGAAATAGTCAAGAAATGAATTAAAAGACAAGAAAATACTAAAAATAACTAAGTTTCCACCTTTGACTTTAATTTATTTTGTTTGACTTTGAGTATATTAGCATCAACACCTACTAACACAACACAAAATACACTTATTTTGCACCTACATGGCCGAGAGGCATAGAGAGAAAAATAAAGCTTTTTCTTCAAGTTTTCAAAGCAAAATTTCATAGAAAAACCTAGTTTTTGTCTGTAGTTTTTTGTGCCGAGTTGGATTCCGTTTGTTGGGCATGCATTGCACGTATATCTAGGCTTATTTCGCATCAAATGTGAGAGAAAAATTCTTGATCTCAAAAGTCATTTTTTTATGTTTTTGCTTATAATTGCATTTTGAACTGTTAGAATGTTAATTTGAAGTTATATTATTGCTCAGTACATGCTAAGGATCGATTATATGTATTCTTGTGAGATTTGAACCATTGTAGCACAAATTTTTATTTTCAGGTATTTAAAGTTGATAGTTTGGTCATTTGTTGATTATTTTGAGTTGTAGTGGTTGGAATTGATTGTCGTCGATTTCTAAAAGTTTGTTAATTACGTGGTAGCGCCGTTATAATGCCGAATTTTTGATTGCGATGTTTGTGTGAAAATCTGGAAATTTCAGCATAGGTGCATTGAGGTTTTAGGGTTGTTGGGCTTGATTTTGACGTGTCTTTGTTGGTTTCTGAGAGGGCTAATGTAGTTGATTGAATGGGTGAGTGTTAGAAACTGATTTGGAGTTGTTTGGATTAGTAGAATGTAAGATATGATTATTTGAAGTTTAGGTTGTCTTTCTTTAAATTATTGAATTGAGCCTTTAAATGATTAGGTGGTGTTTGAGTGATTGAATTGTGAATTGTAAATGGTTAGACTAGGGTTAGATTACGTGTTTAATGCATGTTAAGTTGGATGGCCTACTTTGTCATCTAACTTAGTTGTTTGTTGTTTAATTGATTACTTGATGTTATATTAATGACAATGGATGATAATTGATGATTATTGATTAACCGGGAGATAGTCAACGGAAAAGGTTGTCCTCATGTGATTGATGTTTATTATTATTGCTGAGTCTCGGTATGTGTGTGCTACCTCTCGGGCAGCATCGGGCTATCGGGTTGATAACGGTATAACTACCAGAGGCTACTCCCAGTTCGCATGACGGAGGTGTCATGGAGGGAGGGGCTAGTGAGGTACCTCGGGTGCGTGAGTAATGGGGAGTAATAAGAAGAATGGTTGAGATCGTGATGGCATTTGGAGCTACACCAACTAGAGTATCCTTTATTGATTGGTCATTATAGTTATATGTTTATATTGTTATTGATGTTTTATTGTGTGTTTACTGCTCAAAGGATCATTTCCAAGGAGTATAGTAAATACTGTTAGAGATCTATCAGATCCTCACTGAGCTTGTTTTATATAAGCTCACTCTCTATTATTGCATGCTTACAGGTGTCCTTGTGCAAGATTACGGGTACGTGCCTCCAAAAGAGGAAAATGTGCCTTATGTGGATGAGTCTTATGTGCAGGAGTCTTGTCCATGGGATTGTCTATAGTTATTGAAATATGATGTATTGTAAAACCTACCTTAGTATGGAGACATATGTATGTTGACTTAGTAGTCTTTCTTTTGACTATGGTTGGGTTGCTAAGTTAGTTTATAATCTATTTTGAAATGTATGTATAGTTAATGTATTATGTTGGAACGGAGGCGTATAACTATGATTGGATTGTTGACGAATGATTATTGTAAAATATGGTTGTGTTGTATGTTGTTAACTTAATTGAGGAGTTGATTGTTGAAAGGTTGAGGAGTTTGATTATATGTTATTCTGAGAGGTTGGTTTAGAGACTCGGTGTCTCAATTACTGTCGTTATACTGCTGAAATTCCATTGCGTCCTGACTGATTGAAGGTGGGGTCGAGTTAGAGCGTGACATCCAAGCCCTATCCTAGCTTCCTTGCACGTTTTTAGGGAAGGAGTTGCATCATTTTCATAGTTTAAAATTTATGCCAAGTTTTTGAGTTTTCGGATTTTGCTATTATTGAGCTATAACATGCTTGTTTCTTGCTTTATATAGTATGTATACATGCTATAAAACATCTATATGCAATATTATAGCTTGGTGTTGAGTTTTTAGCAAGGTATCACTTGAGGAAGATGATGAATAGTGAAATTTCTAGGGTTTCGAAAATATGTGCAATTTAATTTGATTCAATACTTCTAGTAGTTGCTAATTAGGTCCTTGAGCGTGGAAAAAATGTTAGTTGTGCTTACCATGTACAAAATTTGAATAATTTAATCAAATTATGCTACTTTAATAAGGGGTTTCAGGGTTAACTCAAATTCGGGCACGTTTCGAGGTTGTGGCTAGTCCTTATTAAGTATTGAAGCCTTAGAAGTGTCTTCGTTTCGCTTGTTTGGGTTCCGGAATTGTTACTTGTAGTGTAAACCTACAAAGAGGCATTTTCGGTGTTTCCGTGTACTTGTGCTCTAAATTATGATTTGGATGCTCTAAATGAGGTATTTAGGTATCCTTAGATTGGTAGGATGGTTAGTTAGTTTAACTTGATTCTTGAATTCCAGTAGGAAGCTAATTAGCCTAGTTGAACAAAGAAAAAAATGAATGAGTTAAGTGTTTTGGTACTTGTATTGCCTTGTAATTGCTTATAGTGTGTTTAAATGCATTTCTATAGTATATTTGAGCTATTGGTGAAATTTCGTGAAAGTATGTTATTGATCCCCTTTGTGCACCGATGGTTAATTTCATGTTTATAGCTTATAGTCTTGTGTTTCTTGCTTCTTATGCTAATCATATAATGTTATACTTGTGTGAGAGCAACCTACCTTGTTGTCCCTCATTTATATGCTTAACTTGTTACACTATTGTTGTTAGTTGATTCTTAATTGGTTGGATAAATGTTTAATTGTACTTGTATGACAAGTTCATCTACTTGGAGAAGTTGTGAATTGAATCATATGGTTACTAGTTAAAGATTGAGTAAACATGTTTATATTGCTTATTAATTGTATTGTATATGAGAAGCTATGATTATATAACTTATTGGTTAGATGTTATATAATGTTTCTACTTATATGAATTATCATTGCTATGTATATGTTAGTTATTATACTATTATCTTGAGTAATACTTAGAACATTAAAGAATGTTGCACATGTGATCATTTGAGTTATCTGTTGTGTCAATAATGATTAGAATGCATGTTGAATAATGAAATATATTGTTAGTTATGTGAATTAAAGGGAATCAAATAGAGTTGGATAAATTAATGGCTTTATGAACTAGCTTTAGTTGAGAATAAGGAATCATTTCTTATGCATATAGTTGATTGTATTAGGTAGTGATAATTGAAGGGAATTAATGCTTTTGGAGAATCTTGAGGGAATCTTGGCTTAATTCGTACAGGTTTGGCTTCCTAAAAGGTAAGAGATTGACATCCTTTTGTGCATTTTGGTTCATTTTCTCTTTAATAAATTGTATGACTTAGGATAATTGTTTGAGTTATATTCTTTTTATATCTTAATTGCTTTTTAGGGAAACCTACTTTATTGTCCCTCCTATATGTTATTGACTTATATTATTGTTATATCGTCATTGGATTAAGTGCATTGCATAGTGGTTGCGCAACTATAGTGTCAAGGGCGGATGTATTGGATATCGGCTGGGCGGCAGCGGGCTTGCCAGTGGATATTCGATCTCCGTGCTCTAGTCCTCACTCGCCTGGTCTGGAGATTGCCAAGGGGTGTTGGGTCGTAGGATTTTTGGGGTACATCTGGAGCACATCCATTGGAGTGATCGGGGTTTATGCCGGCACATCGATCGAGGTTTGTGGATCGAGGATCGTGGTTCGTGATTGAAGCCCAAGAGAATTCTAGAGTGTTAGGGTTAAAGTGAATCGTATCCTTTTAACACGTGGTAACTTGTTATTTAAATTGCTCGTAGGTTGTTTAAATGCTTTACTTGTGTTAACTGTTGCATTGCACATCCTATTAGACTATATCCCTCATTGAGCAATTGTGTTGCTCATACCTCACTAAATATATTTTAGGTGGTGCAGTTGGAGGAATTGCCTCGATTGCTGTGTGTTATTGCTTGAGATTGGAGTGTTGTTTGTAAATTATGTGAAGATCTTACTTGTATTATGTTATGTTCTATTTTGTGCCTAAGGGCTTGTATATATTTGGAGTTGTTGAAGAATTGTAATAGTTAGGTTAATGTATGGCTTGAATGGTAGTGGATTGTAATAGGGTATCTTTACTTTCCTTTATACTGCTTGCTTGTGTGGTAATGAAAGTTAGTAGTTATTTGGCTTTAGTTTATAAAAAAGTCAAATTGATAATATAGAGTAGTATGATAAGCAGATAAAAGATGAGATTCGAGGATAATTAATTGCATGCTTGTATGTGGTTATAATGTCTTGTTTTGCTTAAGGCTCGGATGGCCTTAAAGTTGGGTAGTGGCGGTGTTACAGTCAGTGATTGTGGTGGTTTTGTAATGGTGATTTTATTTGTTGTTTACAGATATCCAAATAGTCCACGGTATAGAGAAAACTCCGTCCGTTTTTTCCTAAATTTTGGTGCCCGGGTTTGGATTTGGGTTGAGTATAGTATGTTTAATAGAATTACCGATCTTGTGAGAGGTCGGGGCGTTACAGTATAGCTATGATGATTACGGCGGGATTTGTTGGCCAATAAAAAGGTTGGTGGGAGAATTATTTGAACCTAACTCAACGTGATGAAATTTTAAATACTACTAAAATAGAAGATGAACAAGTACAAGAAAATGTTGTTTATACTCTTTGTTTATCTATACGTGAACATTTCACAGGAAGATATTTACATCAATATGATAATTCCAGGACTCCCTTACAAAATTTGCGCTGTCCTACTTTAACATCTTTTAGATGGTATAAGGATGTTTTCTTATCTAGGGTAATGAATTTACTTGATGCTAATAGTAATCATTGGAAATCCAAATTTGTTGATGGATTACCATCTGTTTTGGCAGAAAGAATTAGGAAAGATCTTAGGAAAAGATCAGATGGCAACAATATTGCGTGGGATACTTTTAATTATGGTACTTTAATTACTTTATGTGTAGAAAAAGGGTTATCTCTTTGTAATGATATTCATATGAATTACCAATTGAAAACACAAAAACTAACTGAGAGAAATCAGTTAGGAGAATTTTGTGAACAATTTGCTATGGATATACCTAGCACATCTAGGAATAAACCTAGAAAACACCATAAAGAAAGGCCCCATAAAATGGAATATTATAAGAAATATAAGTCTAATGCTTATAAGAAGAAAGCAGCTAAGAAACGTGAATGGCGTGAAAAGAAGAGTTATGTACCTCAGAAGAAAATACCTACATGTTATACATGTGGTAAAAAAGGTCATTATGTTAATAAATGTAGAATGAAAAAAGGATTAATAGTCTTGATATTGATGATAAGCTTAAAGAATCTTTAGCTAAGGTTTTACTGAACTCAGAAAATGATAAATCTGATAGTGATACTGATGTCAGTGTTACTAGTAGTAATAATTTGCATGCGATTGAATCTGATGATTTAATTAGTTTTTCTAATGATGAAAATAACAATAATTGTTTTAATAAAAGTCAAAAAGATAATAGTGAATGTGATATTGATATTTATAAATTACAATCTCAATTTCAGGATATTGAATTAAATGTTATTACTTCAAGTGAAAAAATTGTTGATTTACTTGATCATATTGGTGATCCAAAATTGAAGGCTAAAGTTATTGATTGTTTTAATGATAAACAAGAATCCAGTTCCTCAATTCCTCCTGTTATACAGGACCCCAAACCATATAGGTTTGCAGAACTAATAAATCAATTGAATAACAAACAGAATGCTGTTGTTACTATTGATGATTTAAATTGAGAAGTGAAAACCTTAAAAGAAGAACTCAGAACTCTCAAAGAGGGCAATAGTTTATTAGATAGACGTCTCTCTCAATTAGAAAAAGGAAAGACTAAAGAAGAAATTTATTCGTTATATTTACATATTGAAAATCAAAATGATTTATTGGCTAACTTAAAGTTAGTTACTTCACAGAAATGGCATGTTAAGATAAATCTTCTTATAGAAAAAGATTTTATCAAACGTGATTTAATTCCTTTATTTGATACTGGTGCAGATATTAACTGTTTACAGGAAGGATTAATTCTTACAAAATATTTTGAGAAAAACTACTCATACTATCTCTGCTGCTACTGGGCAGAATTTACATGTTCAATATAAATTACCTGACACATATATTTGTCATAATAAGGTTTGTATACCTGCTACCTTTTTGCTTGTTAAGAACTTAACTAACCAAGTTATACTTGGTACTCCTTTTATACAGGAAATTATGTCTCTTACTCATATGGATGCCAATGGTATAAAAGCTTCCTTTCAAGGAATGAATTTAAAATTTCAGTTTATAACTGACCCAAAAATAAAATTTTTAAATCAAATACAGGATTTGTTTATTACAAAAAACTCTCAATTAAATTTTATTCAAAAAGAAATTTTTTTTTATAATATTGAAGAACGATTGAAAAATTTAAAGGTTCAAGAAAAGATTAAGATAATTCAAGATCAATTTTCTCTTGATATTTGTAATGATCATCCAAATGCTTTTTGGAATAGGAAAAAACAAATTGTTACTCTTCCATATGAAGAGGATTTTATTGAGGAAAATATTCCGACAAAGGCAAGATCTTGTCAAATGAATTCTGAATATTTGGAATTATGCAAAAAAGAAATTAGTTCTTTAATTGAAAAGAAATTGATTAGGGTTTCTCATTTTTCATGGAGTTGTACTGCTTTTTATGTTAATAAACATGCGGAACAAGAGAAAGGTGTTCCTAGACTTGTTATTAATTATAAACCTTTAAATAAAGTTATAAAGTGGATTAGGTATCCTATCCCTAATAAAAAAGATCAATTAGATAGATTACATGATGCTTTGATATTTTCAAATTTTGATTTAAAATCAGGATATTGGCATATTCAAATTCATGAATCTGGTAGATATAAGACTGCTTTTACAGTTCCAATAGGACATTATGAATGGAATTTTATGCTTTTTGATTTGAAGAATGCTTCTTCAGAATTTCAACATATCATGAATGATATTTTTATTCCTTATAGTAAATTTATTATTATTTATATTGATGATATTTTGGTATTTTTCAAAAATATAGAACAACATTTTAAGCATTTACATATTTTTAAAAGCATAATTATGCAAAGTGGTTTGGTTATATCTAGACCAAAAATGGTTCTTTGTCAAACTAAAATTATATTTTTGGGACATAACATTGAACAAGGGAAAATTATTCCTATCAATAAAAGTATTGAATTTGCTTCAAAATTTCCAGATGAAATTCTTGAGAAAACTCAATTACAGAGACTTTTGGGTAGTTTAAATTATATTCTGCCTTATTATCAAAATCTTGCTTTTGATACTGCTATTTATATGATAGATTAAAAAAATCTCCTTCTCCTTGGACAGAAACTCATACTAATATTGTTAAGACAATTAAGTCTAAAGTTGCTAGATTGCCATGTCTTTCTTTAGCAAATCCCATTTGGGATAAGATTATTGAAACTAATGCTTCAGATATTAGTTTTTGTGGAATTTTAAAACAGATTCACCCCCAGACAAAACAAGAATTACTTGTTAGATTTCATTTTGGTAAATGGACTAATAGTCAAAAGAATTATGCTACTGTTGCAAAGGAAATTCTTGCAATTGTTAAATGTGTTTTAAAATTTCATGATGATTTATGTAATCAAAAATTCCTTATTCGTACTGATTGTAGTGCTGCAAAATTCAAGTTTCAGAAAGATTTCAAACATGATGTTTCTAAACAAATGTTTGCTATGTGGCAAGCTCATCTTGCTCCTTTTGATTTTGATAAAAGTTATATCAAAGGGGATAATAATTCCCTACTTGACTTTCTCACTCGTGAATTCTTGCAGGATGCTCCCCACTAGGGGAAATTACTCTAACCCTTATAGGGGAAGAGGAAGAGGACGAGGAAGAAATGACTCTAATAGGGTCATTGGAGGAAAACAATTAGTCAATATGACTAGTGGTGGTGTTGCTATTGACCCATCTCATCCTAATTACGAGAAAATCAAGAAATTACTTAAAGCAGATACTTCTGCTCCACAGGCATCATTCTATGCTAATATTGTGGAACAGGATGATGAGGTAGACTCTTATGAGTCTCATACTCATGATGAAACCATACTTATCCTTGAAATTTCGGATAAGAAATGGATCAGTGATCCATGGTATCTTATGGATCATTATCTTAATAATTTCTTTTTTTCCGGTGCATTACTATAAGTCAAGAGTCTTTTATGAGTCTATCTTGCAAGCAACTGATAGTTGTGAGTTTGAACATTTCAAAAGGAATAATGTCATTCCAGTCTATACTTATAGTAAGATTTATATCAAGAAAATTCTTTCACCCTCTGATTGGGGACTCAGCACCAAGGCAGAAAGGCAATTTACTTTTCCTCATGATAACAAAAATGTTTATCAATTTAATTATTAGGATTATGTTGAAGCATTTTCAAAAGTTTTCTTATATGAAAATCCCCAGAAAAATCATTCTTGGTTTTTAAAATTTAACCCCAAAATTTTTCAAAAAAGGAAATTTCCTGCTTGGATTCATGTTTGGTGGACTAAATGTTATCGCATATATTATAAGGTTTTGCACACTCTTAACCCTAACTGTAAATTGATATGATAGAAACTAATTTGAGTAGATCTAAGATATCTACTAGAAGAATGATTCAATGGGATGAAATAGAATTTCCAGAATGCTGGAATATTGATAAAGCTATACCTCGTCGCCTAGGATTGGAACAGAATTAACAGAAGTAGAACAGACTCCTGAAGGCCAAATTAGGCTTAGATTTCAACAGATACCTAATATAGGACCATCTCATTTATTGAACAGATCTGTGACATCACACAATTATATTTCTCCTTTTGATTATAGAGTTGAAATACCCTCTACATCTAGGGTTTCGATTTCCCATTAGAATGAAGACCTAAATAGATCTGAATCGACAGAAGAAAATCCATAACTTCCTCAAGAAGTTATTGAAAAAATTAGATTGACTAAAAGTTAGATTCCTCAAGAATTATATATGATCGTTCCATAGGAATTAGGTTAGGAGTCCTACTCCCTCAGACTGTGTAATAACCTCATAAATTAATTTTGGTGGTTAATGGATTTTACACCCAGAAGCAATGAAAGGAAACTTAATAATAATGAGTTTTTACAACCTAAATGGAAAGAATTTCGTGATTGATTTTTCTCTTATTTTTCTCAAGAGGAAAGATTTCAATTTAGAGATCAGTTTTATAATGAATTGAATAATATTCAAGAACGAAAATATTTTGTTCCTTGGTTTTTTGAAAACCTTATAAATGCTCATATTTCTGTTGTTCAAAGAAAATGGAATATTGGAACTTCTAGTTCCATGAAAATTTTACAGGCAACTTATCCGCCTTTACAACCATTTAAGCATTCTGATGAAAAAACTTCGGCTGAGATTGAAGGCAATGCTTTCATGAAAATGATTGACAACAATGTTTTGCCAACAGTCACTAACCATATAAATAAGCTTTTTAAGCAAAATAATTTTACAAATATCACACTGAAGATTTTTGGTGAACAACTTTCTTTAATTTTAAATACTCTTGATAAAATAAATCAAAAAATAGAAAATCTTCAAAAAATGAAGAGATCAAATGAGAATACATCAACTTCTGATCTTTTAATTGAAGTTCAGGCTGATTTTCAACCTCTTCCTAATATTGAAGGGTTTAAACTTGAACCCTCTACTTCTAAATTAGAGCAGGTTCTTGATGATGCTTTAAAAGGCTTAAAGCTTAGTATGGTTAATGATGAATTTGAACCCAATCTTACTCAAACTGAGAAAGTAGCTCATGCTATAAATTTACAATTAGTTTTTGATGTTAATAAGCTAAAGAATTATAGGAATAAATATCAGGATGTTCCTACCCAAATGACATATTATTATCCTCGTCCTACTCCGTAGGATGTTCTGTTTGAAGAACCTTTAATGACTGAGACTACCACTTTTAGTGGAAGACAAATCTATGAATGGATCATAGACGGCCAAACTGAGTTGAAGATTTATAATACAACTCATAAAATACTTGTGTATTCTATTATGTGCAAACAAAATGATAATAGTGACAAGTGTATCTGTGACAGCCCAAACCTAACATGTAGTGATTAATACTTAATTGCGTGCACCTATGTGTTTATTCAAAATAAAAGTGCATAATGGTGTGATTTTATTAGTTAGTAACATATATTTCTTAGTATGAACTTTCTTATTTTTGGAAATGTGCAAAACATGTTTAATTAATTTAAGTGAGATAATTAAATTAGCATTATATTTATTTGGAAATTACCTATGTGTTTATTCGAAATAAAAGTGCATAATGGTGTGATTTTATTAGTTAGTAACATATATTTCTTAGTACGAACTTTCTTATTTTTGGAAATGTGCAAAACGTGTTTAATTAATTTAAGTGAGATAATTAAATTAGCATTCTATTTATTTGGAAATTATTCTTTTACATTTAATTGGTAGTTTTCGTTAGTTATATTAATTGAATAGGTAGCCCTGAGCCCGACGTGAAAATTGAAGTGTTTATTTTTGTGAATCTCATATTTTTCTCATGTCATATATTTGTTTCTTAGCATACGTTCATAAAAATATCTTGCATTGCATGTCAGGTGGATAAGTAGGAAAATTGTTAAACATAACGAATAAATAGTAACAACACTAGTGTAGGAATCTTATTTTGGGCCAGTAGGATGACTTAGCTTGCTTTGGGCCTTTGTCTACCACTTAAATTAAACTAAATAAAGCCCAACCCAAGCCTACAACTAAACCCAAGCCCATTCTTGCATTTAAATGACTAGAAGCTTCTCTTTGGAAGCTTATTTCTATCAGCCCAAAAAAAAAAAAAAAAGAGAGAAATGAGAGGGAGAGAAACGACAAGAAGAAAGAGGAGAAGAAGAGAGAAAATGAAGAGCAATAGGGGGAAATCAATAGGAAAAGAAGAGATTTTTGGCTCAATCTTGCATATTTTAGCTTCTTGGAGGTGAGGGTTTCATCCTTTGTGCATTTTTACTTGGTTTTAATGCTATGATAGTGAATGCTATGATGAAGTTGTGTATGTAAAGTACCTAGAAATGTATGATTTGATAAAGATAAAGCATGTTAATGATACTAGTAGTTCTCTAGTACTTATGGATCAAGTTTTATATGCTAACTCTAGTTGTTGAGATTGTTGTAGTAAATGTTCAAAGGTGTAGATTAGGTGTTTGGTGAATGGTCTCAAAGAAGTTCTTAGGTGTAGTCTAGGCTTAAACAAAGTGCAAAACTAGCTAGGAATGCAAGAAAATAACAAAGGTGCAAAGGTGAAATTTCTGGACAGAACATATCACCCGTCTACGAGAGCCCTTTTGGCATAGCAAACATACTCTAAAATAAACGCAATTTACACACCATCTAGATTAGGCCGTTTAGAGCAAATGTTGATTTCTAGGGCTAAGGCTAATTCTAACGTTTTAGGCCTCCGATTTAGCCATTTCCGAAATGTGTCTGGATTCTCGCACTGGTGCAGGGCAGATTGTGCGATGATTTTGTAGAGGCTATATCTCATTGAATCTAACTCTGAATTGAGATCTGTTTAAGGCTAAACCCATCTACATTCGATGAACTACTTTTTATGGAGTTTCTGAGATTTTGGAGAAAAAATAGGATGGTAACCGAAGCAGCAAAATCAAGCCAATGTAGACTAGAATTTCAACTTATCTTGCTGCAAGTTTAAGATGCCTTGATGGTTGGTTCTAGTGAATAATGAGCAATTTTGGGTAGTAAGAAGCTTAATGGTGATGAATGGTGGTTATGTGTGAATGCTCAATTGAATTGGAGATAGTTACTTGTCATCTAGTGAATCAAGAGAAATAGTAGTTCCATTAATGCTAGTGTTAGCTATGAAATGGAGTTATTGCAAGTTAAGAAACTCAAGAATGTGGTCAACTCTTGTAAATTAAGTTAAGTGATTTTAGTGCTTTGGATGGTTTGACTTGGTAATCTTAGTTTAATGAATGTAAATAATGCTCCTAGCGAAGTTAAATGCTTTAGAACCCTGTATGTGCTTAATGAGATGTTTGAGAACGAATGCAAGATTCATGAATTAAGGAGTGTCATAATAGTTATTTATGTAGTTTTAATTAGTTAGTCTTTTAATTAGAATTTCGACTTACATTTGACCCCAACTTAAACCATATACATATACTATATACATAATACATCA
Source organism: Ehretia macrophylla (assembly GCA_037974665.1). Taxonomy (NCBI): domain Eukaryota; kingdom Viridiplantae; phylum Streptophyta; class Magnoliopsida; order Boraginales; family Ehretiaceae; genus Ehretia; species Ehretia macrophylla. Next base: position 49,889,848 of record CM075776.1, read on the forward strand.
CATATACATGCAATAGAGCTAAAAAATAATTGAATTAATTCCTCTTTTGTGCCCCCAAACCCAATGACCATAGGAGAAGGAAAGGATAGATTTTGTTCTTCAATCTTTTCATCACAAGCTTGTCCAAGCTAATTGAGGGTAGTTTCAATGTTCCTAGGTCTTCTACAAGCTTCTACATACCTCGGTAAGGGAGTTTTTGCATGTTTTTGTTATTACAAGCTTATGATCATATTATCACATTTCTTGATTTATTAATTTAGGCTTATGTATTGCTTTAATCTTGTATTGTACACCTTCTACATTATATTTAAATCTTGTTTGAGTGGTTTATTATCATGTTCCATGGTTAAAAGCTTGAGATCATAAAAGAGATGATGAATAGTGCTTGAACTTAGGGTTTTGCTTTAACTTGTTATTTAGAGTGAATTGATGCTTTTTTTAGGTACCCTAGACATTATTGAATCTAGTTAGAAGCTCACATGTAGATAAGTTGCCTAAAATTGAGTTAAAATGCAAATAAACTAAATTTTTAGAAGGGGATTTTTCACGAAACGTAATCCGGGCATGTTTAGGCTTTAGATTAGGTATCCTTGGGGTATGAAAGCACTTTTAGTGGTTTCGTTGCGTTAAATTGGGGTTCGGATATGGTAGTTGTAGTTAAAAACCCGCTCGGGGCCTTCCCGAGTTTTATCTCCAAAGCGGGTTTTCAAGACTTTGATAGATGTCTTTTGGCCTTCCTAGGAATGTAGATTGATTAGATTGTGGTTTTGGGATCTTGAACTTTGTGTGGGAGAAGAATTGGCTAGTTGACAAAAGGGAAAAATGTGAGTTTTGGTTGCTATAGTGCTGGTATAAGCTTGTAGTTGCTTGTTATGTGTCTTTATGCATGTCTAATGTAGATTCAAGCTATTTGTAGAGTTTCGTGAAAAATGTATTGATGACCCCTTTGTGCGCATATATAGTTATTCTCTTGTTTAATGCCTATATCTTGTTATGATGTTCATATTGCTTGTATTTAGTGTTACATGAATTAAGCTATGCTTAAGACTTATACATTAAACTACTAGAATGGTTACTTAGGACATATGTTAAGTTACAGCGTATAAGGTGGCATCTTGTAAAAGATAGAATTTTAATAGGGATTGCATGCTAAATGAGTGAGACTATAAGTTAGCTAACATGGAGGAATAATTGATAAATGTTGTAGTTAAAGAATAATTTAAGTAATGTTTGGTATTAGGTACAAGGCAATTGAGAGTGATGTGGATACAATCTTGTATCTTGGAGCTAGGTAAAGGTGAGGGAGTTTTCAACCCTTTTGTGCATCTTAGTTTATTTCATTGTTTTTAGATTATATGATTTAGCTAATTGATAAAGTTTACATGTACCATTTATTTGTTATCTCGTGGTAACTCGTGTTTGTTTGATATTATCTCATGAATTCTCGAATTCGTGTTTCGGGTTGCGCAACCTTCTCGGACATAGTAGTGTCGAGAAACACGGGCGGCATCAGGCTTGCCGTGCTCCCTCGACTACCATGGTGCCTATTCCATTTCTCGCTGAGTATACTCCACTACCCCAGAGGCGTGGTTTACTTGCTGGGCATATAGACCTATCTCAAGAGAAAGGATCGTAGGATCGGGGTACATCCGGAGTACCCAATTTGGAGGAGTAAGGGTTTGCCGGAATTTGCTTGAAGATCTTCGCTCGTGAATCGTAATTGAAGACACACATGGAACCATAACCTTTTTAAACGTGGTTAAATACTTGTCTAATTAACTTTGTTATTTTGTGTTGTATATGTTATTATTCTTGCTGCATCTCATGAAAGCATCCCTCGGTTTGCTGCATCACCTCCCTCACTGAGTATACATGTTGTATACTCACCCTCGTTTCTAACACCTTTCAGGATCAGTGCTATAAGATGGAAATGGGATTGCCTCATGTGTGGTCTGCCTGCTCTATCAGTGTGTAGAACAAGGAAGAATGTGTACATTATATGCATGTATACTATCTGAGACATTATGGTCATATATGTATTTGTGTTATCTTAAGAAATATAATATTAAAGTTTTAGTCTTGGTGATAGTTAGGTGCTAGTGGTTTGTAATAACTTAAATTGTTTACTATTCTGTTTAGTTGACTTGCATGCTGATAGGGATGAAACAGATTGAATTTGTGGATTATGGTATTATGGTTGTATGTTGTAGTTTACAAGTTTCCAAATAGTTCTATAAATAGGGGAAACTCCGTCCGTTTTTCCTAAATTTTGTGACCGGATAGAAATTGGGTTGTGATTAACATGGCTATTAAAGCCTCCGGTCTCGTGAGGGATCGGGGCGTTACAGTATAGCTATGATGATTACGGCAGGATTTGCTGGCCAATTAAAAGGTTGGTGGGACAATTATTTGAGCCTAAATCAACGTGATGAAATTTTAAATACTACTAAAATAGAAGATGAACAAGTACAAGAAAATGTTGTTTATACTCTTTGTTTATCTATATGTGAACATTTCACAGGAAGTTATTTACATCAATATGATAATTCCAGGACTCTCTTACAAACTTTGCGTTGTTCTACTTTAACATCTTTTAGATGGTATAAGGATGTTTTCTTATCTAAGGTAATGAATTTACCTGATGCTAATAGTAATCATTGGAAATCCAAATTTGTTGATGGATTACCATCTGTTTTGGCAGAAAGAATTAGGAAAGATCTTAGGAAAAGATCATATGGAAATAATATTACGTGGGATACTTTTAATTATGGTACTTTAATTACTTTATGTGTAGAAGAAGGGTTATCTCTTTGTAATGATATTCGTATGAATTACCAATTGAAAAAAACAAAAAATAACTTAGAGAAATTAGTTAGGAGAATTTTGTGAACAATTTGCTATGGATGTACCTAGCACATCTAGGAATAAACCTAGAAAACACCATAAGGAAAGACCCTATAAAATTGAATATTACAAGAAATATAAGTCTGATGCTTATAAGAAAAAAGCTGCAAAGAAACGCGAAAGGCGTGAAAAGAAAGGTTATATACCTAAGAAGAAAATACCTACATGTTATACATGCGGTAAAAAAAAAAGCCATTATGCTAATAAATGTAGAATGAAGAAAAAGATTAATAGTCTTGATATTGATGATAACCTTAAAGAATCTTTAGCTAAGGTTTTATTGAACTCAGAAAATGATAAATCTGATAGTGATACTGATGTCAGTGTTACTAGTAGTAATAATTTGCATGCGATTGAATCTGATGATTTAATTAGTTTTTTTGATGATGAAAATAACAATAATTGTTGTAATAAATGTCAAAAAGATAATAGTGAATCTGATCTTGATATTTATAAATTACAATCCCAATATCAGGATATTGACTTAAATGTTATTACTTCAAGCGAAAAAATTGTTGATTTATTTGATAATATTTGTGATCCAAAATTGAAAGCTAAAGTTATTGATTGTTTTAATAAAAACCATGAATCAATGTCTTCAGTTCCTCCTATTATACAGGATCCCAAACCATATAGGTTTTCTGAATTAATTAATTAGTTGAATAAAAAAACAGAATGTTGTTATTACTATTGATGATTTGAATAGAGAGGTGAAAACCTTAAAAGAAGAAATCAGAACTCTCAAAGAGGACAATAGTTTATTTGATAAACGTCTCTCTCAATTAGAAAAGGTAAAGACTAAAGAAGAAATTTATTCGTCATATTTACATATTGAAAATCAAAATGATTTATTAGCTAACTTAAAGTTAGTTATTTCACAGAAATGGCATGTTAAGATAAATCTTCTTATAGAAAAAGATTTTATCAAACGTGATTTAATTGCTTTAATTGATACTGGTGCAAATATTAACTGTATACAAGAAGGATTAATTCCTACAAAATATTTTGAGAAAACTACTCATACTATCTCTGCTGCTACTGGGCAGAATTTACATGTTCAATATAAACTACCTGACATATTTTTTTGTCATGATAAGGTTTGTATACTTGCTACCTTTTTGCTTGTTAAGAATTTAACTAACCAAGTTATACTTGGTACTCCTTTTATACAGGAAATTATGCCTCTTACTTATATTGATGCCAATGGTATAAAAGCTTCCTTTCAAGGAATGCATTTAACTTTTCAGTTTATAACTGACCCAAAAATAAAATTTTTAAATCAAATACAGGATTTGCTTATTGTTAAAAATTCTCAATTAAATTTTATTCAAAAAGAAATTTCTTTTTATAATATTGAAGAATGATTGAAAATTTTAAAGTTTCAAGAAAAGACTAAGATAATTCAAGATCAATTCTCTCTTGATATTTGTAATGATCATTCAAATGCTTTTGGAATAGGAAAAAACATATTGTTACTCTTCCATATGAAGAGGATTTTATTGAGAAAAATATTCCGACAAAGGCTAGACCTTGTCAAATGAATTCTGAATATTTGGAATTATGCAAAAAAGAAATTAGTTCTTTAATTGAAAAGAACTTGATTAGGGTTTCTCACTCTTCATGGAGTTGTACTGCTTTTTATGTTAATAAACATGCAGAACAAGAGAGAGGTGTTCCTAGACTTGTTATTAATTATAAACCTCTAAATAAAGTTATAAAGTGGATTAGGTATCCTATCCCTAATAAAAGAGATCTATTAGATAGATTACATGAGGCTCTGATACCATAACAGGCCAGGGGATAATAGCTCACGGCAAGGTCATGCATCACAAATGTATGGAATGCTTACTCAACAGTGTCAATGGAGTTTTACCCAATAAAATGACAGAGCCACAGTCAATGACTTACAAGCCCACAAAAAACCATAACACGGCATGAGAAGGGCAAAACAGTGCGACTCGAGGGATGTCAAAATATTGACCATGACATGGAGTAATTAATCCATACCTAAATGATAAATGCATTGTCTTGAATTATTATACCATGGGTCAAATATTATATTTGAGCATCTCCTATATTAGAATAGTGGTATCAAACAGTAACAGATTAGCCTATCATTAGGCTAATAAGTAAAAGACTTGGAAAATAAAAAGATAAATACCTGAAGAAAAACTTCTTCGATTGCCAAAGCAGTAGAATTTACAAAATTATAAAAACAAAAAAGAAAAAAAGTTGCTTATTCGAGCTCTGCCTAATAATAAGCAAATGCCACCTACTTATACAAATTTGCGGACTTGAAAACAAAATTCAAAAAGACTCATTCCGGATTCAAAAGCTTGGAGTCCGAGGTCACTATACAATCACGCGTAACAAAAAAATAAATAATTGCTTTTACTTTACATAAAGTAAATAGTAGACCTTTGTATGCTGAAAGGGACATGTCACCAATTGAAAGTGAATTCCACCTAACATTGCTCCACGAATATCGGCTTTTCTCATTTGTCCAAAAATCCTATGAGCATCTTCAGACTTTATCTTATCTTTTCATAAATTTGTCCATGAACATAATTATTGCTCTTGGGCAGGTACTTTACCTTTTTGTTTGGCTTGGAGCGCTTTTTGTAGTAAGACGTCCTTTAGACTATCCCACACATCTTCTGCCAGAACATCAGGATCCTGTGCTTTTCCTGCTAATACAGCATATGAGTTAGAACGCATAGATGTATCTTCTGATGTAGAATCACCACCATCATTGTCACCATCAATTTCATCTCCGAAATTCTTCAAAAAGTCGTGTTTGATTGCATCAAGATAAGAGGCCATAATGTCTCCCTTGGAACTAATTTGTTGTCGCATCTGAATTTTGCAAAGAAAATGAGATAATGGAGATTCGTCTTCCTGATTTGAATCTTCAACTTTGTCCTTGTAAATTTGATGGTTCTATTCTAGGAATAGTCCATTTGTTTAGCAATTCTAAATTCTGAGGAAGGTCATATTCTTCCTTCTTAGCATTTTTAACATAAGTCTTTGACTTAAAAGGATTTATCATTTGATAAAATACTGTTTGGTAAACCAACTAAACAATATAGTCCAAGGCTCTGATACCAGTATATTTTAATGTTAGACCTAATTTATAGCTTTCATTATCTGATAGAAATATTATTGATGCTCTTACATTATATGTTAAAGCTCATGGTTATGATTACAAAATTGGATCTGAAATTATGTGTATATGTTATCGAATATATTATAAAGTTTTGCATACTCTTAACCCTAACTGTAAATTACAGGATAGAACAGGTGAAACTATTATGATAGAAACTAATTTGAGTAGATCTAGGTTTTCTGAATTAATTAATCAGTCGAATAAAAAACAGAATGTTGTTGTTACTATTGATGATTTGAATAGAGAGGTGAAAACCTTAAAAGAAGAAATCATAACTCTCAAAGAGGACAATAGTTTATTTGATTGACGTATCTCTCAATTAGAAAAGGGAAAGACTAAAGAAGAAATTTATTCGTCATATTTACATATTGAAAATCAAAATGATTTATTGGCTAACTTAAAGTTAGTTACTTCACAAAAATGGCGTGTTAAGATAAATCTTCTTATAGAAAAAGATTTTATCAAACGTGATTTAATTGTTTTAGTTGATACTGGTGCAGATATTAACTGTATACAGGAATGATTAATTCCTACAAAATATTTTGAGAAAACTACTCATATTATCTCTGCTGCTACTGGGCAGAATTTACATGTTCAATATAAACTACCTAACACATTTATTTGTCATGATAAGGTTTATATACCTGCTACCTTTTTGCTTGTTAAGAATTTAACTAACCAAGTTATACTTGGTACTTTTTTTATACAGGAAATTATGCCTCTTACTCATATTGATGCCAATGGTATAAAAGCTTCCTTTCAAGGAATGCATTTAATTTTTCAGTTTATAACTGACCCAAAAATAAAAACTTTAAATCAAATACAGGATTTGCTTATTGCAAAAAACTCTCAATTAAATTTTATTCAAAAAGAAATTTCTTTTTATAATATTGAAGAACGATTGAAAATTTTAAAGGTTCAAGAAAAGATTAAGATAATTCAAGGTCAATTTTCTCTTGATATTTGTAATGATCATCCAAATACTTTTTGGAATAGAAAAAAACATATTGTTACTCTTCCATATGAAGAGGATTTTATTGAGGAAAATATTCCGACAAAGGCAAAACCTTGTCAAATGAATTTTGAATATTTGGAATTATGCAAAAAAGAAATTAGTTCTTTAATTGAAAAGAAATTGATTAGGGTTTCTCACTCTTCATGGAGTTGTACTGCTTTTTATGTTAATAAACATGCGGAACAAGAGAGAGGTGTTCTTAGACTTGTTATTAATTATAAACCTCTAAATAAAGTTATAAAGTGGATTAGGTATCATATCCTTAATAAAAAATTCCTTGTCAAATGAAATTCTTGCAATTGTTAAATGTGTTTTAAAATTTCAAGATGATTTATATAATCAAAAATTCCTTATTCGTACTGATTGTAGTGCTGCAAAATTCATGTTTCAAAAAGATTTTAAACCTGATGTTTCTAAACAAATGTTTGCTAGGTGGCAAGCTCATCTTGCTCCTTTTGATTTTGATAGAAGTTATATCAAAGGGGATAATAATTCCCTACCTGACTTTCTCACTCATGAATTCTTGCAGAATGCTCCCCACTAGGGGAAATTACTCTAACCCTAATTGTGAAACCCCACTTTTCTACTTTACCTCGATTTGCGTGCCTTTGTCTCGATTTGCGTGAATTAACCTGTCTATGTGCTATATGGCTTATAATATGGTGATTTTGGTATTAATACTCCTAATACGTGCTAAATGTGCATTCATGAAATTTTTATCAAAAACGGAGTCAGAAATTTTATCGTCGATTTTTAGTGAATAGTATTTTCGAAACACGTCCGCTATAATTTTGAAAATGGTCTTTTTAACCCTTCTAGACCTAGCCCACGGACTTTAATAGACATGTGTTTGATGAAAACGGTTTTAAAATCGGCTAAAGAATTTATTAGGGTTTTTACACCGACTTTTGCGAAAATTGAGTTTTAAGCCGACTCAGGTGAAATTGTTTGATTCTAAAACTTCTTGTCACCTAAAAATAACCTATTTGAGCTATCTTGGGTGTTGGATAATTGTTTTGAACATTGGTGATCAAGAAAATGCATTTAAAGTCAAGAAAATACTAAAACTACTAAAGTTTCAACTTTGACTTTCATTTGACTTGTTGACTTTCATGCATATATCACCAACACACAATGAAACAAAGCAAAACACCACATTTTCACACACCTTGCAGCCGTGAGTTTCTTGGCATTTTGAGAGTTTTTTCAACTTATTTTACAAAGTAATTTTGCCTTAGAAAACTCATTTAAAGTCCGAATCTTTTCAAACCCTGCTAGATTCCGCTTGTTGGGCACCTATTGCACGCATTCCTAGCTTTACTTCGGATCAAAGGTGAGAGAAAAATTCTAGATCTCAAAATGTCATTTTTGTGTTTTTGTGTATAAATGAAGATTGAACCGTTAGAATTGAAATCTGATGATAGATTATTGCTCCTTGCATGCTAGGGATCGTTATATACTAATACTACGAATTTCTGTCGGATGTAGCATAATTTTTATTTTCCGGGTATTTAATTTTGATTAAAATGTTCAAAGTTGAATTAAATGAGTTGTGTTGATCGAAATCGATTGCCGTCGATTTCTAAATACTTGATAATTACGTGTTAGCGCTGTTGTAATGCCGAATTTTCGATTACATTGTTTGTGTGAAAACCCGGAAAATCCAGCCAAGACATCCTAGGGTTTTAGGGTTATCGGGCATGATTTGGAGGTGTTATGTTGGTTTTCGATAAGGTTAATGTAGATGATCGAATGTGTGAGTGTTTGAAATTGATTTGGAGTTGTTTGGATTAGTAGAATGTAAGATATGATTATTTGAAGTTTAGGTTATCTTTCTTTAAATTATTGAATTGAGCCTTAGTTGATCGGGTGTGGTTTGAGTGATTGAATTGTGAGTTGTTGATGGGTAAACTAAGGTTTGATTGTGTGTTTAATGCATGTTCGGTTGGATGGCCTACTTTGTCATCTAACTTAGTTATTTGTTGTTTAATTGATTATTGATGTTATTGATGATGATGATATGATTATTGATGATGATAAAATGATATTGATTGATTATTATTGAATGCGGGAATCGGGCACTCTTGTTGCTGATCTCCCAATTGATTGATTGATTTATGCTTGCATGATGATTGATGAATATGGAGCCTTGGTATGTGTGTGCCACCTCTCGGGCAGCGTCGGGCTGTCGGGTTGATAACGGCATGACTGCCATAGGCTACCCCCAGCTCGCATGACGGAGATGTCATGGAGGGAAGGGGCTAGTGAGGTACCTCGGGTGCGTGAGTAATGGGGAGTTATAAGAAGAACGGTTGAGATCGTGATGGCGTTTGGAGGTACACCAAATAGAGTATCCTTATTGATTGTTTATATAGTTATGTGATGATAGCATTATTTATGTTGTTATGTGATGATGGCATTATTTATGTTGTTATGTGATGATAGCATTAGTTATGTTGTGATGTGATGATAGAATTATTATTGTTGTTGTGTGTTTCCTTGCCCAAAGGACTAAATCCAAGGAGCGTAGTGAATACTGTCGAGATCTCTCGGATCCTCACTGGGCTTATGTATATAAGCTCCCTCTCTATTAATGCATGCTTACAGGTGTTGCAGAGCCGGATTCCGGGTATGTGCCTCCTGAAGAGGAGAATGTGGAAAATGTGCTTTACGTGGACGAGTCATATGTTCCCGAGTCTTATCCATCATTATATGTTGTTTAATGTCATGTATATTAGCTTAACAGACTTTATATACCTTATGGTTCTTAATGTAATAGATATTGAAAAGATGATGAACCAAATGATGTTAATTTAGTGACTTCCTTTTGTCTATGGTTAAATTGTAATGTGTCTCAACTTACTTTTGAAATGTATGATAAGGTTGAGGTATTGTATGTTATGTTGGAACGGAGGCGTATAACGAGGATGGTTTATTGTATAATATGATTGTGTTGTATGTTGTTGTTTGAATTAAGGAGTTGCTGGATGTATGATGTTTAATGAGGTTGGTTTGGAACCTCGGTGTCCTATTTACTGTCGTTATACTGCCGAAATTCCGTTGCGTCCTGACTGATCATAGGAGGGGTCGTGTTGGGGCGTGACACTAATAAGGGAAGGGAAGAGGACAAGGAAGAAATGACTCTAATAGGGTCATTGGAGGAAAACAATTAGTCAATTTGACTAGTGGTGGTGTTGCTATCGACCCATCTCATCCTAATTACGAGAAAATCAAGAAATTACTTGAAGCATATACTTCTGCTCCACAAGTATCATCCTATGCTAATATTCTGGAACAGGATGATGAGGTAGACTCTTATGAGTCACATACTCATGATGAAACCATTCTTATTTTTGAAATTTCGGATAAGCAATGGACCAGTGATTCGTGGTATCTCATAGACCGTTATCTTAATAATTTATTTTTCCCGATGCATCATCATAAGTCAAGAGTCTTTTATGAGTCTATCTTGCAAGCAACTGATAGTTGTGAGTTTGAACATTTCAAAAGGAATAATGTCATTCCAGTCTATACTTGTAGTAAGATTTATATCAAGAAAATTCTTTCACCCGCTGATTGGGGACTCAACACCATGGCAGAAAGGGAATTTACCTTTCCTCATGATAACAAAAATGTTTATCAATTTAATTATTGGGATTATGTTGAAGCATTTTCAAAAGTTTTCGTATATGAAAATCCCCAGAAAAAACATTCTTGGTTTTTAAAATTTAACCCCCAAATTTTTCAACAAATGAATTTCCTGCTTGGATTCATGTTTGGTGGACTAATTATGGCCCTCTTATTGAAATTTTACCTGAACCTTATAAAGGTCTTTTTACTAAATGGTTAGCTTTTTGCCCTCATATTGAAAATAATCCTGATCTTTATATTGAAGAATCAAGTTCCTTATTTTTCTTCATGGAATTTGGTATCCCATGGATTTGGAAATGGGTACTTATTGCAGAAATAAATAACCAAAAAATGTTTTGTTTAAAAAGAAAAAAAATTTCAAAATTTTGGCCCAAGTTACTCAAAATTGACCGTGAGACGAAAAAGCCTTATGGACAAAATATGGTCGATGAAATAGCTCTGACTGTTCAAATTTACAAGGACAAAGTTGAAGATTCAAATCAGGAAGACGAATCTCCCTTCTCTCATTTTCTTCGCAAAATTCAGATGCGATAACAAATTAGTTCCAAGGGAGACATCATGGCCTCTTGTCTTGACGCAATCAAACACGACTTTTTGAAGAATTTCGTAAAGGAAATTGATGGTGACAATGATGGTGGTGATTCTACATCATAAGATGCATCTATGCATTCTAACTCATAGTTGTATTAGCAGGAGATGCACATGATCCTAATGTTCTGGCAGAAGATGTATGGGATAGTCTAAAGGATGTCCTACTACAAAAAGCGCTACAAGCCAAATAAAAAGGCAAAGCACCTGCCCAAGAGCAATAATTATGTTCTTGGACAAATTTATGAAAAGATAAGATAAAGTATGAAGATGCTCATAGGATTTTTGGACATATGAGAAAAGCCGATATTCGCGGAGCAATGTTAGGTGGAATTCACTTTCAACTGGTGACATGTCCTTTTCAGCAGACAAAGGTCTGTTGTTCACTTTATGTAAAGTAAAAGCAATTATTTGTTTTTTTGTTACACGTGATTGTATAGTGACCCCGGACTCCCAGATTTTGAATCCGGAATGAGTCTTTTTGAATTTTGTTTTCAAGTCCGCAAAATTGTATAAGTAGGCGGCATTTGCTTATTATTAGGCAGAGCTCGAATAAGCAACTTTCTTTCTTTTCAGTTTTTATATTTTTGTAAATTCTACTGCTTTGGCAATCAAAGAAGTTTTTCTTCAAGTATTTATCTTTTTATTTTCCAAGTCTTTTACTTATTAGCATAATGATAGGCTAATCTGTTACTGTTTGTTAACCACTATTCTAATATAGGAGATGCTCAAATATAATATTTGACCCAAAGTATAATAATTCATGACAATGCATTTATCATTTAGGAATGGATTAATTACTCCCTGTCATGGTCTGAATTTTGAAATCCCTCGAGTCGCGCTATTTTTGCCCTTCTCATGTCGTGTTATAGCGCTTTGTAGGCTTGTAAGTCGTTGACTGTGGCTATGTCATTTTATCAGGTAAAACTCCATTGACACTGTTGAGTAAGCATTCCATACATTTGTGATGCATGACCTTGCCGTGAGCTGTTATCCCCTAGGCCTGTTATGGTATGTCATGTCTGATTAAAGGAGCCAACAAAGTCATATGAAATCTATTTAAATAACAAAAGATAACAAATAATGGCCCAAAGTTTATTTAGTTTCGGCAATTGCATGCACATTTTTTCCCACTTCAACTACTCATTACACAAACTTTTTATTATAAAAGTTCTATCATAATGTTTATCTACTATTATTATATTAAAACTCTACTACTATAAATGAAGGACTTAGCTATGCAGAAATCAAACGTGAGTATGAGAAGAAAACTAGGCCAATTTTGGTGTTGCAACCAGAATGTTTTTTTTTTAGCTTAGTGACTTTTGCATATAAGGCTTTTGATTAATTGTCAGTTCATTTAATCTAAGTAGTTTATCTTTTTCTTTTTGATTTACCTCATTTGTTGTTCTTCAAATATCGTTCAGTTCGTTATTCTATTATTCGTTCATGATTCTTGTTCAGTTATCTGTTTCGATCCTTCTGATAAATCAAATATGAGCTTTTGATTCAGGTCCTACGAACTATACAAGCTGTGTATCGAATCCTATACGGCTGGAAGTTAATTAGTCGTATCTTGTTATCGACTATTGTTAGTGTCTCGTAGTGCCTGATATTATTTCTTGATTATTTGGCTATTGTATTAATCTTTGAACTATCGTTTTCTTCGTGGTAAATCTAATTACTGAACATTGTTCCGCTCACTCCTTTCATTTTCTCTTTGCAAACAAAAAAGTTAGATCGGGCTTTACCAGACTAGAAATCACGTGACCAGAGTTAAATATTCGAGTGGATTTATTGATAATTATGATTATTATTATTTTTGGAGAATTCTAATGTAAATAAAATTTTAAATACTTATTTTTAAGACTGTAGAAGTTCTGAATTATTTATTTATTAATAGAATATAGCTCGTTTTATCGAGAGATTTGAGTCTTGCAGGTTTAGGAGGATTTGTCTTTCTAGACGTGTGGCGGTCTCGTTCCGAATTTACCGTGTTAAATTTCGAGGCGTGACACTTTTCGCATTGAAGGCCAATAAGCTAACAACTGTAGCAACCTTGGCGGCTTCAATCTGAAATGCAACAGCCAAGGCATAGCAGCCCTGACCCTTCCATATTCCGGAGATTTTTACGTACGAAACATCAACTATGTCGATCGAGAAATACAACTATACGATCCAGAAATTTGCATTCCTAGACGGCTTTTAAACTTTAGCCTCTCATCCTCCTACTTTTCTTTCATAGTCGTTACGTATGAGAACTATATATTCCTGAACTGTCCTCCAGAATTGTCCGGTGGCGGTTCACCCCCGTTGCTTGCCTTAGCAACTCCTCTGTCTATGTAATAGCAACTTTCTTGAGATATTATGCTTCAATACTGGAACTTTACATGATGTGCAATGTAACAAGTACCTTGAAGATCCCAGTGGCATGGTTTTCTCAATATGAAAACGGGTTTTATGGCGACCTTTTCTTGACATGGAATACGTCGAGAAAAAGCCCTCCGAGTCCTGTCCCTTCTTCAACAGGTAAGGATTTTTTTTTTCCTGATATTGATTTTGTTTTCATTTAGGTGTCAAGAGAGTTGAAAATGAAATTGTGAAGCATTGACCGCATCAAATGGTCATATTAACATATTTTTAGTTAGAAGATGGATAACATAGTCTTAAAAGTTAAGAGCGAGATTTGAACGAGGAAAGACTTACGGTGAATGGTTAGAGGTCGAGTGTCTAGCAAAACTAGTTAGAGCTCATTCTTTACTTTTCGGATTGGATATTTTTATCCCTGTGACTATATATTCAAGTTTTGCTTCCAGCTGATATATGTTGAACCTGCAGGTATCAGCTAATTTCTCGCTATCAACATAACCTTTTATTTTGAACAAAATAAAAAAGCAAAGTTTAACGACATTCTAATTGTTAAGAATTATGGATGTCGAGGTCGGAAACCTCGCAGCTGAGATTGGACAGCTACGCTTTGCTAAGCTGTACTTTCAGGTTGGCCTCCGAGCTGAACTTTCAGGTTTGCCTCCGAGCTGAACTTTCAAGTTGGCCTCCGAGTTGAACTTTCAGGTTAGCCTCCGAGTTGAATATTCAGGTCGGCCACTTAACTTGCACAAAGAAAGAGAAGGAAAAGGCGGGGTGATGACCTGGATTTTTCCCTCGAGCGTGCGAATGATTAGTATGTTCGAGCTAGCAAATTAGCTGAAAACATGAATGATCAGTTACCTTCAAAATGAAGGGGTGGTGCTCTATTTATACTAAATTCGGACCTGGCAGTATTTAATGCGGAGCAGCTTTATGTCCCATCAGAATAGCTGTTTGCCGAGATCGGGGTTTTCCAGGGTCGGGGTGAGGTTGGATCAGCATCCAGGTTGGGCATTAGCTGAATATGCTCGGCTTGGCTCGGATTAGCCCACCTCAGCTCGGTGTGGGCAACTTACCTCAGCTCGGGATTCCCCTCGTCAATCCTCCCCTCCCCAAGTCGAGATCAAGAGGGTGAGATCTGGATTTGGGAGTTGTTCCCGAGCTGGAGGTGTCCGACCCCGGCGGAGTGGGGATGGCCACATTAGCGGCGCATGCCCTTCAGATGGCTGACACGTCACCTGACGGTTATGACAAGATGCGATGTTTGGGATTCCTGAGGTGGTTACAGGAGTTGCCTATAAATAGGGCCTTGACATTCGAGATTCATTTCACACTTTGGATACAAAGTTCGGAGCTTTCAGGTCGGATACTAGAGTTGGTCGGACACGTTTAGCTCGGTAAATATCTTCTCAGGGTATTCAGCTCGGAATCCATTAGCTCGGAGCCAATTAGGCCGGGTCATCTTCCACAACTAGAGTCGTAGGTACGTCTCGACTCCCTTTAATTATTCCTGTACATATATTTTCAATTTGTAGACAAGATGGAAAGGTCAGAGTCGGAAGAGTCCCAAATAAGGGAGGTGAGGTCCTATAGTGGGGACGAGAGTCCGTCGAGCTCGGAATCTACCTCGGATGGAGGCCAAGGCGGTGACAGCACCGATGAATCTCCAGGGCCAGTTCGGTGATATGAGCCCAGGGAGAGTGATGACGATTGCCAGGTCATTGAGGTCAGGCAGGCGCAAGAGGAGGCTGAGACGGATCCTTTGGCCGACTTGGAAGACTTGGGAGATAGAAAAGATGTGGAGCCGTTGAATCAGTTGGAGGGGGTCGAGATACCTCAGGAGTACTTAGCTGAAGCCTCCACGGCAGAGCCGATCGAAGCAGTCCCGATTAGGGCTGTCCGACCTCGGAGCTCGGCTACAGCCAGTGGTTCGTCAGCTCGGGGAGAGAGAATCGAGCAGTTGTTCGCCTATTGCAAGCGTGAGTGCTATTCCACGATGCAAATGGCCAATGCCAGGTTGAAGAACTGGTCAGTGGATCAACACCATAAGCTGAAGGTTCCAGTCCGGCACGAATCAACTTGCTATCTTTCACCCGACCACTTCACCATTTATGACCTTGCATTCGATGTTATTCAGCTCCCACTTCCCAGCTTCATTACCAACATCTTCAACAACTTCGTGCTTAGCCCAGGTCAGATGTTGCCGAATGGTTGGGCCGTGCTGGTGGCGTTCTATGTGTTCTGCCTTGAGAAGGAAGTAGAGCCGACCCTGCGCCGGTTCAGGCAGTTCTTTGTATGCAAGCCCAACCTGAAGCAGTCAAGGTGGTTTTACTTTGCAGCTCGGGTCGGCAACTGCATATTCACCAAGTGGCATTCCTCCAACAAGGGCTGGCACAACGATTATTATTGGGTGGGGCCGGCGGTGAACTCGAGTTTCAGGTCAGATTGGAGTCCGGGCTTGAAGAAGGATGTAAACAACGATCCTAAGCTTTCAGAGGCAGAACACGCTGAGGTCAGGGTGCTGAGACCCAGGCCGGGGATGTTGAACGACATCGATAGTGTGCTCAAATGGGAGCGGATCTGGGACTCCAAGTTATTTGGTAGGGAGCCAGACCTCTCGAGGGATCATCCCAGCTTGCTTCCCGAGCCCAAAGATGATGCAGAGCCCAGCTCAGCAGACGGTTAGTTTGGCAGATCAACGCCTTACCTCCCCATTACCCTGACTGCCATTGCCTTTTTCAGTTTGCATTTTGTCATTCTACACCTCTCTTTCCTTTGTTTTTGTAGGCATAGCGGATATGGTAAAGCTCGCGTATGCCCAGAGGAGGAGGAAGACTGATGCTAGTGGCGAAGTCTCGGCTCAACCCGGCTTGGGCTTCGTCCCTCAAGGGCAGAGGTAGCGGTCCGGTAGCCAAGTGCGGGAGGTTGGTGCCGAGGTTACTTCAAAGGGGACATTAAGGTCTCCCCTACCCAAGAAATCGAGCTCGGGTGTGTTGATCCCGGAGTGCTAGGCGTCCCGCCATGATAGTAAGAAACAATATCGGGCTGAGTACTCCAGAAAGGGCAAAGCCACGGAGGTGAGCCCTCCTAGTAAAGATTTCATGGAGGCGACCAAGGTGGCTCGCGACCCCAAGCTGGCGACAGTCCCAGCGGAACAGCTCTCCCTTGACCTGAGGACGGCTATAGTCACGGTAAGTCTTATCAGACTTTTAATATGGTCATGTTTTTTAGCTCGGCTGACCTTTTATTCTCTTTTACGCAGGCCGAGTCCCATATCCTTTCAACTCCCAGCTTCCTGGCCAAGGCCCAGGCTCACTGCGTTGAGCTCGAGTAGCGGTACATCGATGCCTGAGCCGAGCTTGAGGCTTTGAGAGAGGAGGCTGCCCAGAGTTGTAAGGTGGACTCGTCGGAGATTGACTGGCTGAGCAAGGAGCTTGAGGTGGAGAAGTCCTGACGTGAGGCCATGGCCAAGGACGTTGAGCGTTATAAGCTTGAGAGGCGCGAAGCCGAGATGAAGTTTTGGGAGCTGGTAGACCGGGTCGGCCTCCAAGGAGAAAAGGCGGTGGAAGCCTTCAAGTCCAGTGATGCGGTCGTGGACTGGTTGGCCACGGAAGGTGGGGCGATGGCCAAGTACGCCGAGCTGGAGTACTACTTTCGGGGCCAAGTCACAGCTCGGGAGAGAGCGAAGACCTTCTTCCCTGCCTCCAAGAATGATTACATCGAAATCTTAGAGGCTCCGCCGCCGGAGTTCTAGGAGATTCCTAAGCTCCCGACCGACCTGACGTCCCAAGCTAAAGAGGTGATCAAATTCTTCCAGGAGGGCATGGACCAGGTCGGGGACGAGGCCGACGTGACCACCGCCGCCGCTCCTACAAAATAGATTCTGTAGATCTGCCCGGGTCGGGCTTTTGTAGTTTCACCCAGGTTGGGCTATTTGTAATTGTATTTCAATTATAATGAAATGAATATTTCGCGTTTTATTCGAGTTCGTACTTATGTACTTTTCTCTTCGTAAAAATTTTTCTCAAGTAAGTGGGGTCGGGCCAATTTAATGGACCTTTCAAACTTAAGTATAAAGAACCGAGCTGGACGCGATTAATGAAATTTTATCCTAATCCGAGCTAGTTAATTGGGCAACCATATAATCATCGCCGACCTGGACTCGTCAGTCCGATTTAAAATTGGTCAAACTAATGTTAACAAATGTTGAGTTCGAGTTTAGACCCAAACTAACATGCCGACCTGAAGTCGGATAATACCGAGTTGGACCTTAATCCGAACTGACAAAGCTAATCAATGTATTATTGATTATACCCGAGCTGGAACGTAGCCCGAGCTGGTTTACTTAATCATTAGCTC
Organism: Ehretia macrophylla; assembly: GCA_037974665.1. Classification (NCBI taxonomy): domain Eukaryota; kingdom Viridiplantae; phylum Streptophyta; class Magnoliopsida; order Boraginales; family Ehretiaceae; genus Ehretia; species Ehretia macrophylla. The sequence goes on from CM075776.1 coordinate 49,907,898, forward strand.
GTAATTAAGTGTGGCCATCGCGTTAATCCGAGTTGGCAGTAGCTTTGTAGCTGAGGCGCTTGGGCCCGGGTCGAGCCTCACACTGGTTTACAAAATACGTTGTATTGAAATTATACATGGAGTACATGGGCTCGAGAGCCAATTACAGGTAGAGTTTAGGCTCGGGGCCTCAACAAAATATTTCGGCTCAGGGGCCATTTCAAAAATGTTTTGGCTCGGGGCTTGTACAAGAGATTTCAGCTCGGGGCCGTTTAAAAGATATTTCAGCTCGGGGGCTGTTCAAAATGTTTTGGCTCGGGGGCCATTACACGAGGTTTCGGCTTGGGGGCCGTTAGATAAAATACTGCTTCAGGTGTTCTGAGTGCCATGCATTCTTCAATAGTTTTCCGTACTTATCGTGGAGGTAGAAGGTTTCATGTCGGACTTCTTTCACGACTTCATATGGTCCCTCCCAGGTCGGGGAGAGCTTGTTACCTGAGCGTGGCAAAAAGATGGCCTTCCTGAGTACAAGGTCGCCAACCTTAATAGGCTTAGGCTTAACCTGTTTGGCAAAGGCATTTTGCATGGCAGCTTTACTGGCCAGTATTTTGATTTGAAATTTAGCTCAGAGCTCTTCGGCGGGGTCGAGCTCTTCACGGATCAGTGCTCCGTTTATTTTTGGATCATGGTGAAGGGTTCTATTGGTTAGAGACCTGATCTCCACTGGAAGCACCACTTGAGTGCCGAAGGTCAGCTCGAAGAGCGATTATCCCATTGCCGATCTGGTGGTGGTCCGCTGAGCCTACAGCACCTCGGGAAGAATCAATGCCCATTGGCCCTCTGCTTCTTCCAGCTTGGTTTTCAGGCCCTGCAAAATGATTTGGTTAGTCTTTTCAACTTGGCCATTACTTTAAAGGTTAGCAATAGATGAGAATCTGAGGTCGATCCCAATCTCAGCACATTTGCCTCGAAAGTATGCATTGTCGAATTATTTGCCGTGGTCGGTAATGATGACCTTGGGCACCCTAAATCGGAAAATGATGTTTTTCCATACGAAATCTCAAACTGCCTTTTCTGTTATTCTAGCAACACCTTCAGTCTCGATCCATTTGGTGAAGTAGTCTACAGTTACGAAGGCGTGCTTCTTTTGGCCAACACTAGTTGGCAATGGGCAGATGATATCTAGACCCCACTGATAGAATGGACACGGGCTTATCATCACCGTGAGGTCTACCGCTGGCTTTCTCTGTATATTGGCGAACCTTTGGCAGGTGTCGCACTTTTTTATATATTCTTTGACATCTTGTTCTAAGGTTGGCCAAAAATAGCCTTGCCTCAATGCCTTCCGAGCTAGAGCTTTGCCTCCCAAGTGGTTTTCACATTGTGAAACCCCACTTTTCTATCTTATCTCGTTTTGCGTGCTTTACCTCGTTTTGCGTAAATTAACCTGTCTAAATGCTATGTGACTTAGAATGTGGTAATTTTGGTATCAATACTCTTAGAACATGCTAAATGTGCATTCATGAAATTTTCATAAAAAACGGGGTCAGAAATTTTATCATCGATTTTCAGTGAATAGTGTTTTCGAAACACGTCCGCTAAAATTTTGAAAATGGTCCTTTAAACCCTTCTAGACCTAGTCCATGGAATTTAATAGACATGTGTTTGATGAAAACGGTTTTAAAATCGGCTTAAAAATTTATTAGAGTTTTTACACCGACTTTTGCGAAAATCGAGTTATAAGCCGACTCGGGTAGAATTGTTTGATTGTAAAACTTCTTGTCACCTTAAAATAATCTACTTGAACTATCTTGAGTGTTGAATAATTGTTTTGAACCTTGGTGATCAATAAAATGCATTTAAAGACAAGAAAACACTAAAAATACTAAAGTTTTAACTTTGACTTTTTCCATTTTGTTGACTTATGCATATAAATCTCTACACACACTAAAAACAAAGCAAACACCACAAAAACACATACATTGCAGCCGTGAAAGCTTAGGAAAAAAAAAGAGATTTTATTCAACTTATTTTCAAAGTAATTTTGCCTTAGAAAACTCATTTAAAGTCCGAATCTTTTCAAACCGGGCTGGATTCCTCTTGTTGGGCACCTATTGCACGCATTCCTAGATTTACTTTGGATCAAAGGTGAGAGAAAAATTCTAGATCTCAAAATGTCATTTTTATGTTTTTGCGTGTAAATAATTATTGAACTGTTAGAATGTTAATCTGATGTTAGATTATTGCTCCATGCATGCTAGGGATCATTTATATGCAATACTACGAGATTTGAATGGATGTAGCATATTTATTATTTTTCCGGTATTTAAAGTTGATTAATTTGTTAAATATTGAATATTTTGAGTTGTGTTGATCGGAATCGATTGCCGTCGAGTTCTAAAAGATTGATAATTAAGTGGTAGCGCCGTTGTAATGCCGAATTTTCGATGGTGATGTCCGTGCCAAAATTCAGAAATTTCAGCCATGACACACTATGGTTTTAGGGTTGTTGAGCATGATTTGGATGTGTTTTGGTTGGTTTCCGAGGGGGCTAATGTAGTTGATTGATTGGGTGAATGTTTGAAACTGATTTGGAGTTGTTTGGATTAGTAAAATGTAAGATATGATTATTTGAAGTTTAGGTTGTCTTTCTTTAAATTGTTGAATTGAGCCTTTAAATGATTGGGTGCTATTTGAGTGATTGAATTGTGAGTTGTTAATGGTTAGACTAGGGTTAGATTACGTGTTTCATGCATGTTAAGTTGGATGACCTACTTTGTCATCTAACTTAGTTGTTTGTTGTTTAATTAAATATTGATGTTATATTGATTATTATTGATTACGGGAATCGGGCACTTTTGTTGCTGATCTCCATGTTTATTTATTTATTGTTGAGTACGGGAATTGGGCACTTTTGTTGTTGATCTCCCAGATTATTGATTGATTATTGATTACGGGAATCGGGCACTTTTGTTGCTGATCTCCCAGTTTATATATTTATTATTGAGTACGGGAATCGGGCACTTTTGTTGCTGATCTCCCAGTTTATTTATTTATTATTGAGTACGGGAATCGGGCACTTTTGTTGCTGATCTCCCAGATTATTGATTACGGGAATCGGGCACTTTTGTTGCTGATCTCTCGGTTTATTTATGTTGAGTCTCATTGTTGTGAGCTTTGATAATGTTGTGTCACCTCGGGAGACATCCTGGATTGCGGGCACAGTTATCATGGCTACTCCCTATCTCGCATGGGCGGAGAGGCCATGGGGTGTGGGTCTAGGTCAAGGTACCTCAGGATTGTGTCATTGAGTTTGGAGGAGTTGTTGAGCATGGAATTGGTGTATGGGGCTTCATCAGCAAATGTATCGTATCCTTATTGTGTGTTTACAGTTATTACTATTGTTGCATTTATAATGATTATTGATGTTCATTGTGTGTTTACTGACTCAAAGGATTATTCCAAGGAGTTTAGTAGACCTTGCTCGAGATCTATCGGATCCTCGCTGGGCTTATTTTATATAAGCTCACTCTCTATTATTGCATGCATACAGGTGTACTTTCGCAGATTTACGGGTACGTGCCTCCTGAAGAGGAGAATATGGAAAATGTGTCTTACGTGGATGAGTGCTATGTTCCAGAGTCTTATCCGTCATGTCGTACATATTTTATTATCTTGTAAATTAACTTAGTCGACTTTTATATGCTTTGTAGTTCATAATGTAAAAGATGTTGAAAATATAATGAATTAGTTGAGGCTATCTTGGTAGTCTTTCCTTTGTCTTGTTTAGGTTGCTAGGTTGGTATCAAAATATTTTGGCAATGTATATTAAGGTTCATGCATTATGTTGGAACGGAGGCGTATAACAAGGAATGTTTATTGTATAATATGGTTATGATGTATGTGTTGTTTTATTGAGGAGTTGTTTGTGGTATAGTTTGTGGAGTTGATGTATGATGTTCTATTGAGGTTGGTTTAGAGCCTCGATATCTTATTTACTGTCGTTATACTGCCGAAATTCCGTTGCGTCCTGACTAATTATAAGAGGGGTTGAGTTGGGGCGTGACACACATACTCCTTTATGGATCTCCCGGAGTACATAGTTTCCCTCCTCGGGCCCGACATATTTCAAGAGAGGCTAAGTGTAGGCTCTCTTGTAGAGTTGTCCGGCAATTATGACAAATCTTGAGGCCTGTTTCATGAGTTTCCAAGCTGTTTTCTCATCTTCCAGGGTCATACCCCCTCCAAATAGTCCATGATTGGTTTAGTCCAATCTGATCTTAAATTGAGCTCGGCTACGGCTTGCATCCCCAATTGGATACTTGGTTCAGATACTTCTTCCACATGGACCAGTGCAGGTCGGCTCTCGCCCAAGGCCAACCTGGATAGTGCGTCAGCCTTCATATTCTCCTCCCTCGGGATTTGCTGTATCGTGAACCTTTTGAGCCCTGAGGTCAAATCCTCGACTCTGTTAAGGTAGGCCAACATAGCATTATCCTTGACTTCGAAATCTCCCGATATCTGACTAGAGACCAATTGAGAGTCGGTGCTTAGATCGACTGTTTGTGCCCCGAGCTGAGCTGTAATTTTCAGCCCCGCTATCACTGCTTCGTACTCAGCCTCATTGTTGGATGCCAGAAAGGTGAACTTGAGGGAGTATTGGTGCTCATGCCGGGTTAGGTTGAGGATGACCACCCCAGCTCCGCTTCCAGACTTCCTGGACGCCCCGTCCACATGGACTTTCCACACATCTTCCGGGTCATGTTCGGCTCGGCCAGTGCATTCCACCATAAAGTCCGCAATGGCTTAGGCTTTGATGGCTGTTCTGGGCTGGTAGGTGATGTCAAATTGGCTTAGCTCAACTGCCCATTTCAATAACCTGCCCGATGCCTTCGGTTTGTGCATAATGGACCTGAGCGGAGAATCCGTCGTGACCTTGATTGCATGAGCATCAAAGTATGGCTTCAGCTTTCTTGCTGCGGTGATGAGCGCGAGGGCGAGTTTTTCAAAGGAGAAGTACCTCGCCTCGGCCCCCTGCAATGTTTTGCTGACATAATAGACCGACTTCTGCTCATTCCCTTCTTCACAGACCAGTGCTGCCGCCACTGCTATGCCTGAGCAGGCCAAGTATAGTACCAACTCCTCCCCCACCTCAAGTCGGGATAGCAGGGGTGGCGAAGCTAAGTACGTTTTCAGCTCCTGGAAGGCATCCTGGCATTCTCTAGTCCATTTAAAGTTCTTTGGATTCCTCAATATTTTGAACAACGGAGCACACTTGTCGGCCGACCTGGACGTGAATCTGCTCAGTGCCGCGACCTTGCCCACGAGCACCTGGACATCTTTCACGCAGGTCGGCAGCGCCAGGTCAAGTATCGCCTAAACCTTCTGCAGGTTGGCTTCTATTCCGCGGCTGTGACCATGAAGCCGAGAAAATTTCCTGCCTTGACACCGAATGCACACTTTTCCGGGTTCAGCTTTATCCCAAAGTGCTCCATTACGGTGAAGGCTTCAGTTAGGTCGGCTACATGGTCTTCAACCTTCTGTTCTTGACCAACATGTCATCTACATAGATCTCCATATTTTAGCCAATCTGATTTTTGAAAGCCTTGTCACCATCTGAGTGTAGGTAGCTCCAGCATTCTTGAGGCCAAAATGCATGACCTCATAGTAGTAGAGACCTTTATCGGTGGTGAAGGCAGTCTTCTTTTTTGTCTCTAGGAGCCATCTTAATCTAGTTATAGCCCTTGAAGGTATCCATGAAATAGAGTAGCTCGAACCCGGAGGTGGCATCCACCATCTGATCAATCCGAGGTAGGGGAAAACAGTCCTTGGGGCAAGCCTTGTTGAGGTCGGTGAAGTCGATACACAATCTCCATCCGCCTGAGGACTTGGCCACTAGTACCACGTTGGATTACTAGGTCCGGTACTGGATTTCCTTTATGTGGCCGGCGTCTACCAATTTGTCCACCTCTTCTGCTATGATTTGTTGTTTATCATAATGGAAGTGCCTACGCTTCTGCTTCACCAGATAGTGATTCGGGTCAGTATTCAGGTGATACTCAATCACAGCCGGGTTAATACCTGTCATGTGAGAGGCAGACCATGCAAATATGTGTTCATTTTTCAGAAGGAATTAGCTTATACCTTTCTTGAGGTCATCAGTGAGTTCACTTCCGATCTTTGGTTTCTTTGTTTCATCGGAAAGCTCCACCTCTTGAAAGTCTTCAGTCGGGCTTTCTCTCTTAGCATCCCTCTTCTCCTCGGGCAAATCTGATCCCCAGCCCATCTGATATTTAGGTCAGAGAGAATTTTCATAACATTCCCGAGCTGAGAGCTGGGCTCTGCAGATGGTGGCCGTGCCGCCCGGGGTCGGGAAGTTCAAGGCCTGGTAGTAAGTTGAAAGTACAGACATGAAGTGGTTGAGCGCCACCCGACCTAAGATTCCATTGTAAGTGGAGTTGCAATCCATTACAATGAAGTTGGCCTGCATCGAAACCCGCTCGTCTCCATGTTCCAACTTTAGTGGGAGGTTGATGACCCCTTCTGCTCGGTGGGCATGCCCGGTGAATCCAGCTAAGGTGCCCCTCAATGGTCTGAGTCGGCTATTTTCCAACCCCATTTGCTCAAATGCCTTCAAGAATAGGACTTCTGTCGAGCTCCCAGTGTCCACCATCAACCTCTTCACGGTGAAGTTGGCTATTTTAGCGCTAATCACCAGTGGGTCGTCATGGGGCAATATCACACCCTCCAAGTCTTTTGAGGAGAAAATGAGCTCCTCCATCTCCAGGGGCGAACCCCGTGCTAGTCCGTACTCTCTTCCAGCCCAAACATAACCCTTCCTGCCAGCCGAGGTCTCCCCACCCAATGCCAACCCTCCCGCGATGGTCTCAATCATAGCCAAACATCCGCCCCCGGCTTGGCGCCTGGGTGGACTTCTCTCCCTGCCCCTCTGATCTTGACTCCGGGTCGGCTGTTGATCTACGTACCTCCGGAGGTGACCTCGAGCTATTAGTGCTTCGATCTCCTGTTTTAAGTCTTTGCACTCCTCGGTAGTGTGGCCGTAGTCCATATGGTAGCGGCAATACTTGGTCTTATTGTACTTTTCAGGTCAGCCTTTCATCCTCGGGGGTAGAGGTAGGTGGTTCTGGTGCTGGATCTCCATCAGGATCTACTCCCTTGAGGTATTAAGGGGAGTGAACATGGTGAACCGGGGGTTATGCTTTGGCTGCTGAGGTTGATTGCCTCGGTCATTTTGGATCTTACTCCCAGGTTGGGATTAGGAGGTCTCTCCCCTCTTTCCGACTTCCTTCTCCTTGTCATCATCCCTCTTGGCTTGGTGGATTTCTTCTGAGTGTATGTACCCTTTTGCCCGCACCATCAGCTCGGCTACGATATCCACGGGGTCAATGGCCAGGGAAGAGGTAAGGGGTCCCGACCTGAGCCCACTTTGGTAAGCCATTAATGCCATGGAGTCCTCCAAGATGGGGATCCTGAGGGTCTCTTCATTGAATCGTGCGGTATAAGCCCTCAAACTTTCTCCTTTATACTGCTTCACCGTCAGCAATGATGAAGTGTGACGTGTTGCGTGTCGGCTTCCAGCGAAGCGGGACAAGAAAGCCTCGGCCAGCTGATGAAAACTTGCAATAGAGCCGGGACGAAGTTTTTGGAACCAGTCCAAGGCATTGTCATCCAGGGTGGTCGGGAATGTCTTCGTATTCATGAGGTCGGTCATATCATGCAGAGTCATATGGTGATCAAAGTTGAGCAGGTGGCTAGCCGGGTCTCCATCCCCGTTATAGACGGCCAGGTTGGTCATCCAGTTGCTTGTAGGCAATGGCGTTACCAGTACCTCGAGCAAAAGTGGGCTTACGCCGAGCTGGTTAATGACCTTGGCTATGGCAGCCGCGTTCTTGGCCTGCTCGGGGTCGGCTTGGGCCGCCCTTTTGCCTCTCGCCTCCGACTCTAGGAAGCCTTCTCTATCTTGTGCTAGGGTTCGCCCCGGGTCTAGAATGCGGAACTGTGGGCATACGGGCTGCGGCGTAGCTGTTTCTGGCACTGGACGTTCCGCTGCTAGTCGGGCTACCTGCTCCTTTAGCTCCTGGAACATTTTATGCATCATCTTCACCTCTGGCGACAGGCTGGAGTTGTGGTCTCCATCTGTAGAGGGGATGGTTTCTGAGGCTAAATGCATACGTTGACTCGTTCCAACGTCAGTTTGGGTTGGATCTTGGCTAGGCACCTGCGTGGTTTCGAGGTCCTCGTCCGGGTTGGGTGAGTCCTCTACTGGTGCGCTGTGGCTTCTAGTTTATACCATGATGGTTTCTCAATAAGTGGTGAGAAGAATGATAGAAAGAACTCTTTCCCATAGACGGCGCCAAACTGTCGAGGTCGGAAACCTCGCAACTGAGATTGGACAGCTACGCTTTGCCAAGCTGGACTTTCAGGTTGGCCTCCGAGCTGAACTTTCAGGTTGGCCTCTGAGGTGGACTTTCAGGTTGGCCTCCGAGCTGAACTTTCAGGTTGGCCTCCGAGTTGAATATTCAGGTCGGCCACTTAACCTGCACAAAGAAAGAGAAGGAAAAGGCGGGGTGATGACCCAAATTTTTCCCTCGAGCGTGCGAATGATTAGTATGTCCGAGTTGGCAAATTAGTTGAAAGCATGAATGATCAGTTACCTTTGAAATGAAGGGATTGTGCTCTATTTATACTAAATTTAGACCTGACAGTATTTAATGCAAAGCAGCTTCATATCCCATCAGGGCTTTATGTCCCATCAGAACAGCTGTTTGCCGAGGTCGGGGTTTTCCGGGGTCGGGGTGAAGTTGGATCAGCATCCAGGTTGGGCATTAGCTGAATATGCTCGGCTTGACTCGGATTAGCCCACCTCAACTCGGTATAGACATCTTACCTCAGCTCGAAATCCCCCCCATCAATGGACTTTCATGTAAAAAATAATTAGTGTTAGGTGGAGTCATTCAAGATATTATAATGTAGTTTTGAAGTTTATAATTTTTTCACGTAAGAAGGTTTAAATATTATTCTAACACTTCTTCACGTGTGACCCAATTTGATGAATCAACTTTTTGAATACTAAAGTTGACATTGGGGTGAGTAAGACTTTATTTGCCTAACTGCGAAATTTTACCTGTTGAGTTAGAGCTTTTAGTAGTAGAATTTTGGTTAGAAGTACTGTTGAACAAAAATTGTTGACTGTTTGGCTATTTTATGCTAGAAGTACTATTAAAAATATGGAGGGGTAATTTTTGAATTTTTTTTAGGCAAAGTTGGTGTCGAAAGAGAAGAAAGACATGTTTACAAGAACTATGTGTCTTGATATTGAAAAAAAGTGATGATACAATTATAATAGGCACCCCAATATATAGATGCTAGACTACTTGGTCCTCAAACTAAGCTAAACATGGTAAACCTAGTTGTACACGAAATACTAATATAATTACAATAATTACAATATATACGTTAATACCCCCCTTTAAACTCAAGGTAGTGCAAAGGACACAACTTGAGTTTACAAATCAGATCTTGAAGACGGCTGGGAGGATTAGATCATCTAGATAAGAAACATTCCTTGTTAAGTATTCAAAATCCAACAATCTTGGCTCCTTATTCTAAAAGCTTTAATTCCTCTATGTTATTGATGTTTCAAATTGTACAACTTATGTGGTTATTTTAGTATCCAGTTTCGACATAGTATAACAGAATATAAGGGCTTACTCTACAATCATGTATTAAGTGTTTGTTTAAAAAGTCTTAACAATTATTTCGGATGTGGGTTAAATTATTATTTTTCGAACCTATGACATAAATCTTGTTGAATTTAACTCAATATTTGCATTTTGGTCAGTAAGATTGAGTCACAAAGTGCTTTTGAGTCATTTATCTAGTCATTTATCTAATACCTCATAGACCTACGACGTTGGATAACAACCACAAATTAAGTGTGCTGCTAGAAGAAGAGAACCATATTCTTGAGTACTAGTTTTCATTTGAAAAGACTAGTGTGACTTTAATTGTTTAACATATCCAACACGCTTTTAATGATAAAAATAGTACTTGAAGTAGACTTGACTTGAAAATCTAAATTATATTTTCATTGCCTCATTGATAGGAATGTAAAAAGATAGAAAAATAATCTCATTGACCACACTTTCAGCAAAGAGCTGGCAGCAAAGATTAAAGCTACTGGACTGGGGAAGCAGAATCAAAGACCTATTTAAACGCAAAAGTAAAAAAAGACTAATGTTGTTACACATTCAAAAGATAAATATTGAATTGTTGTACTTTTAGAGATAAGTGACTACTATATCAAATACGCTAAAGATACTAAATTGAATATTAACCCTTAATTAATCATACACTTATGAATAGATTAATTATTTAAATGATCGAGTGGTCATTTATCTTGCTATCATAGCCCTGTTACTAAAAGAGTTTTAGGTTCAAGTATCGCTAATATCATCCTAATTACGAAATAGCATAGCTTGAACATTTCTCACTTAAATGTGAAGGGACAGGTTGGGAATATCAAACCAAATAAGTTTACATTCTCGTTTGCAAGTGAAGAGGTGTCTTGAACACATTACTTGGAAAAATATCACTTGCACGTGAGTAAATGTGTTGGAAACATACATATATACCTTTTTAGCAATATAAAATTTTAGATAAAACAATCACTTATTAATCAATTGCATCTTACCTATGGTGCTTATTGACCACGACCAAATTTTCTCAATCATAATCAACATCTATCTGGGCCCTTCCTGTGGAAATGAATTTGTATAGAAAAATGGAAGTCTTGTAAAGCCGTGTTTTGTACTCATCACTTGAGAAAATTTCAATCTACGTCAAAGAGCATGTTGAATATCAAACTAAATAAATATATACACTCTAATAACTTAAAATTCTAAATAAAGTAACCACTTATCAATAGTGAAGCTTCCGTATGTTGCTTATTGGCCACGACGAAATCTTCTCACTCATAATCAACATTTATGGGCCCCTTAATGAGGAAATGAATAAGCTGAAAGAAAAAACAAGAGAAAATGAGAACTATAAGGTGCTGTCAAAATGACGTATTCAATACGGTTATTAGCTGTTGGCTTCCTATTGGGGGTAATGATTTTTTCATCTTCTAATTTTTTAGATAAGATGTATTAGTTATTAGTTATTAGATTTAATACTTCTAAATTTTAATCATCAGATTTAGAATAATAAATTAGTAATCTATAAAAAAATATTTTTAAAAATATTTAAAATGACATAGCTGAGATTTAAAATAGAGAATTAAAGCAAACCATTTTTTTTTCCTGGTCGAAAAGCAAATCAAGTGAACAAAGATGTAATGTTGACAAATTAAACAATGTTTTATAATGTGATACTTCAAGAATGAGAAGGACATTTGTCTAAGCTAAATTCTAAATCACATTAAATCTTTCAAACTACGTGCTCACAAGTGTGTTTTTTTTTTTCTAAGTCTTGTCCACATAATTTCTAAGTTTAGGTCTTCTTGGTTGCATACATCTTGTGTCACATCATCAATCTATTTCAAAGACTCTTCTTCTTCAATTTAAGAGAGTAGACACAAACCATGCATCATCGTCCCAAAACACAAAGTTAAGCATGACAACATCCAAGAGATTTGGCCCTCTTCTTCTATATATTTTGTTCCTCTTTATACTTCCTCTGCACATCACATCATCATCACCAAGAACCGAAGCAGAAGCTCTTGTGAGATGGAAGAACAACTTATTATCATCATCTCCTACTCTCAATTCATGGTCTCTTGCCAATATCACAAACCTCTGCAAATGGAAAGGCATACTCTGCAACTTTGCTAGAATTGTTTCTGAAATAAACCTTTATGATGCAGGGCTCACAAGTACACTTGATCAACTTAATTTCATTTCATTTCCAAATCTCATTCGTCTTGATCTCTCTTCTAACAACCTCAGTGGTTCTATACCTTCTGGTATTGGCAACCTCTCCAAGCTTACATCCTTGGACTTAAGTTATAATCATTTTGATGGCATCATACCATATGAAATAAGCAACCTTCAGAAACTACAGAGCTTAGACCTTGGCTACAATCGTTTAAAGACTCCTGATTGGTCCAAGTTCAAAAGCATGGCTTTGTTAAGAAATATTAGCTTTTATGAAAATGAACTCAACGGAGAATTTTCATATTTCATATTGAGCTGTCATAATCTTGTGAGCCTCATTTTGTACAAAAACAATTTCAATGGGTCTATTCCCGAATCATTGTTCACAAATTTTGATACAACTTGAGATCCTAGCCTTATCTAGCAATTTATTTGAGGGGCCATTGTCATCAAATTTTACCAAGCTATCCAAGCTAAAAGATCTTCGCCTTGCAAACAACGAGTTCGCTAGCTCAATTCCTGATGCTATGGGTTCAATACCTAGTCTTCAAGTCATTTCATTGTATAACAACTCATTTGAAGGAAAGATTCTATCTTCACTTGGCCAACTCAAAAACCTTTGGGGGTTAGATCTTGGTACGAATTATTTGAATTCTTCAATTCCTTTTGAGCTCGATCAATGAAAAAATCTTATCTTGTTGGATCTAGGCTTAAACTCACTTACTGGGAGAATTCCATCTGAAATTGGAAGGTTGACCAAATTGAAAATTCTTTGGTTGGACAATAATCAATTCTCTGGCCCCATTCCCCCAGAGCTAGGCGATTGCAAAAGCTTAGTGTACTTGATCTTGAGCAACAATAGCTTATCAGGGAATATCCCGTCGTCCATTTGTAATGCAAGTTCCCTTGATTCATTTCTAATAACAAACTGAATGGTATTATTCCACAATGCTTGGGTAACTTCAGCAGTGGACTCCGAATGTTTCATCTTGGCAATAATCAGTTGCATGGCACCATTCTAGGGACATTTAGGAAAGGAAATGGTTTGAAGATTCTTGTCTTGAAGGGCCATTTCCGCAAACATTGGCCAATTGTGGCTTATTGGAAATACTGGATATTGGAAACAATCTCATAAATGATTCATTCCCCAGGTGGATAGAGACTCTTCCACAGCTTCAAGTTCTTGTCTTGAGATCTAACAAATTTTATGGCTTAATTGGAAGGCCCAAGACTAAGTCTCCCATCTTTAAATTGAAGATTTTTGACATTGCCAACAATAAGCTAGCTGGCCTTTTGCCTAATCTTTACTTTGAACACTTTGAAGCCATGACGATTGCTGGTAAACAAGCAATGAACAAGACAGCTACTGGGCAAAACCAATATTATGAAGTTGACATAATACTATTCTTAAAAGGGCAGGAGTTAAGTGATGCACACGTACTAAAAATCTTCACAGTAATTGATTTATCCAATAACAGCTTCCAAGGCAAGATTCCAAGTTCTATCAGAAAAATTAAATTCCTCTGATCTCTTAACTTATCGCTTAACATCCTCACAGGCGATATCCCACCCTCACTGGCAAATTTGACCAATCTTGAAACATTAGACCTTTCTTCAAACAAGTTGGTTGGAAAAATTCCAAGTCAGCTGATTGAGATGACATTTCTTGCAGTCTTCAACCTTTCGTATAATCAATTGGTCGGACCCATACCTCATACTGCCCAGTTTAATACATTTGAAAATAATTCATACATTAGAAACCTTGCATTATGTGGATTTCCTTTGTCAAAAAGGTGTGAAGATAATGATGAAGCGCCACAAGAAGATGAAGATGATAATGAAGATTCAAATAATTCCAGTGGATTTAAGTACTGGGATGCTGCCTTAATTGGCTATGGAAGTGGAATGTTAATTGGTTTGATCACTGGATCACTTCTTCTCTCATATGGGAAATTGAAATGGATTGGAACTACAAGTAACAAAAAGAATAGGTGGAGAGGCATAAGACCATTATGAGTAGTCTTGAAGAAGGAGAAATAAAGTTTTTAGAATGGTGGTACTTTCACTTATGTTGTTGTATTGTTTTCCTCATAGATATTATTTGTAATTCAGCTAATTGAAAAATATACTAGCTTTGTATTAGTTATAGTAATACCTTGATGTTCCACGTTGTAAAACCACGAGGGGTTATTTTATAAGTGTGTATTAAAAGTCTTGTTTAACATATCTACAATTATATTTGGATCAGTTAATTCGAGTTAGAAATTGTTATTTTTTTAGTTTATGACACTTTTTAACCTTGCACATTTACAAATTTAGTGTTTTTAAATGAATGACGGTAAAACTTCAAACCAACACTGTTTGGTATATAGGCTTTAGTACAATATTAAATTTTATCTCATCTAAAAGTTTAACTTTATTAAAGAAAAATTATTATATCCATGTATTGTTTTCAACAAATACTATTGCTTACGAAACCCTTCCCATCCATTAACATAGTGGAGCTCAATATCTTTAGGCTTCACAAAAAAAATGGGAGAATAAATAGCCTAGATTTAAAAGAACAAAATTTAATAGTTCATAACATACCGTGTTTAAAAAATGGGAGAATCAGTGGAGGTTCCTATACTGGTAGTAGCTTTCGACATGGAGAATTTTTTTTTCATGAAAGGTCCAAATGCATAGGCTTAATAAGTTAATAACCAAGACATGAGATTAAAATGAGTTTGAATGGGCTGGCGTAAGCCTGGTATTACTTTGATTATTGACCAAATCTAATGTTTATAAGCCCCAAACTAGGTTGTAACAAATACCGCAGTTTGGATTTGATATTTGCTTTTGGGAACCAGAAGTTAAAAGCTATGATATTAAACAAGTTTTGACTCCGTTAGGGATAATCTCAAATACAACGAATATGCAATTTCATGGATTTTTTTTTTTGCTGGAAAAGCAAAGATATATTCATAAGCTCAACAACTTTACATGGGAACAACTCCTAGACAAAACAGTAGCCTAACAAAGAATATCATCAAGACTCCAATTGCTACATAGTGTTCTATTTGTTTTATTATCTTTAAACTTTTTACATGAGTAAATTTTCAACCTAATAGATAGAATGATGCCAGCAACAATACTTTCCTCAGACCCAAAGCAATCACGGTAGATTCTATGGTTCATTTCCCTTCAAACAACATAAACAACTCCACAAAAAAATAGTCTCGCAAGAGTCGGCTGAAGTCCTTTTCCTCTACAGTGTCGGTTGCTCCAATCCATAACTTCATCCTAGTTAGAAATATCATCATCAATAAGGAGATTCCGTCCCTGAATCCAAATTCTACAACTCAAACCACAAGAGAAGAAGAGATGGTCCCTGTCTTCCACTGCAATACCACAGATTTTGCATACACTCTCCTCAATAACTCCCCAAGAAAACAACCTGTCCTTCGTTGGAAGTTTATTGAGGATGGCCATCCATGTCAGAAAGCTATGCATTGGTACGCGGACCTTGTTCCAGATAAGAAAATGCCATATGACTTCCTCAAACTTAACTCTAATAGTTTCCCATGCCAAGGCAGTAGAGAACACTCCATTAGAACTCGGTCTCCATCTCCACGAATCCCTCCAAGCTGTGTTAGGGAAGCATGAAGTATGGTCACCAATAAATTTAAAAACATGATGATTTGGCCAGGACCAACTTCCATTCGAGATAACACTACTCACCCTACCATATCTGCTTACAATAGAAAGACATCCATCATCCAAGTCCACCCAGTCAGTAAGAGTTCCCCACGGATGCCAAGGATCCAACCAAAAATGAGTATTCGCCCCATCACCAACAGTAACATAGTATAACTGTTTCATAGCTGGTTTGATCTTCATAAGCTTGTGCCAATACCAAGATGAGTTCGATCCAGGGACATGATCCCAAATACTCTTTCCTTTAAGGTAATAATCGTGAACCCATTTTGACCAAATAGAAGCAGGATTTGTGAGAATAGCCCAAAATTGTTTCTTCAAACCTAACATATTAAAGTCTTCCAGTCTCCGAATGCCTAGCCCGCCTTCTTTAAGAGGCCTACAAACCTAGTTCCAACTCACATGTGCACCACTCAGCCTATCATTTTTTCCCTTCCATAAGAATCTAGCTATTCTTTTTTCCACCTCCTTGATGACCCCATTTGGAAGTACAAGCATCGAGGACCAATAAGCTTGCATATTAGCAAGGACTAAATTCACAAAGACCAAACAACCTGAGAAAGACAGGAACCTCGAAGTCCAATGGTCGATTCTTCTGTTCATTTTATCAAGCAGCGGATTGAATGAACTTTTACTAATCCTGCAAGGGGAAAGCGGGACACCCAGATAAGTAAAAGGAGGGACGCTTTCTTTGAACTGGAAAGTCTGACTAAGCAAAGCTTTCAGAGCCTCATTACAACCACCAAAGTAAATCAGACTCTTATCTTCATTGACATTAAGGCCAGACAGTCTTCGAAAATTGCAAACATATTTTTCACAGACATAATTGAACCCAAGTTAGCCCTGCAAAACACAAGAATATCATCTGCAAACCTAAGGTGAGACACCTTCCTTTTAGCGCATTTAGGGTGGAACATAAAACCATTACCCAAAGTTGTCTTCTCCATTAACCACGTAAATACCTCCATCACAAGAACAAACATATAGGGGGATAGTGGATCCCCTTGGCGCAGTCCCTTAGCCCCATAAAAATACCCTTCAAGACTACCATTCAACGCAACAATATAACTCGTGGAAGATATGCAAGCATTCACCCAGTTAATGAACGTCACAGGGAAATTCAAAGCTCTAAGAATATTAAGAACCAAGTCCCAACTAACAGAATCATACGCTTTTCTAATATCCACCTTAATGGCACATCTGGGAGAGATACGCTTTCTACCATAACCATGAATTATTTCCTGCCCCAAGAGTACATTATGGACAATCGATCTGCCTGGAACGAATGCTACTTGATTATCCGAGATTAACCCATCCAGGACCCCTTTGACTCTATTCGCAAGAATTTTAGAAAAACACTTGTAGATGACGTTGCAGCAAGAAATAGGCCTGTAATCCCCGAGTTTAGATGGATTTCTCACTTTAGGCACCAAAGTAATGATGGTTGAATTGCACTCTCTAAGCATACGTCCAGACCTGAAGAATGATTTAATTGCGTTTATAACATCAGAGCCAATAATAGGCCAAGCCTTCTTGTAAAAATAGGTTGTGAACCCATCAGGCCCTAGACTTTTATCACCATTCATAGCAAATAAAGTATCTTTGATCTCCTGATCAGAAATATTTGCAATCAGCCCTCCCAAGTCTTCATCAGGAATCGATCTTTCCAACAAAGCTTTGAGATCGTCAACCGAATAATTGTAATATGCATTAGGCAATCCCAAAATCTCATGATAAGCCCCTACAAACTTATCGCTGATTTCCTCCTCATTGTCAATGGAAACCCCATCGCTAGTTTCAAGCCTGGAAATTTTGTTGTGCACAAACCTTCCTTTAATGCACTTGTGGAAGAAATCGGAGTTATAGTCACCTTTATCCAACCAAAGGACCTAGACTTCTGATGTAAAATAGCTTCCTCAACTTTAACAATGTCATCAATCTCAGTGATAATCCTTTTTTCTTTAGCAAACAACTCATCCAAAGGTGCCAAGATAGTCAAAGTCTGGATAGAGTCAAGTCTTCTTCTTAACCCATCAATTTTAACAGAAATGTTGGAGAAATACTTGGAGTTGAACAACCTGAGTTCCTTCTTTAAAGCTTTTTGCTTTTGGAAAAGAGAAAACATTGGCGTGCCCTCCACATGGTTAGCCCAAACTCTTTGCACTGTCTCAAGAAACTTCTCATGTTCAGTCCAAATATTGAAGAATTTAAACGGCTTAGGTCTGGACTTCACATTCCAACCTATTGAAAGAATGAGTGGGTTATGATCTAACAACCCAGGCAAATCAACATGAAGACTAGATTGGGGAAAAGTCGCCACCCAAGCAGAATTCACCAACAGCCTATCTAATCTACTAGCACGACGAGTAGCTCCATTATTCGATGTACCCCAGGTGAACAAAGGACCTGTGTTGCTCATTTCAATCACACCTGTTTTCTCAACACATTGAGCAAATTCAATCGCACTTTGGCTAAGGTGATTACACCTTAATCTATCCTCCGACCTTAATATTTCGTTGAAATCACCAATGATGCCCCACGGCACAATACCAACACCACCACTCCACTCTTCAAGTTTCTGCCACAGTTTACATCTATCCACCGTATCATTCACAACATAAATAGCAAAAAGAAAGAAAGCCGTACCATCACATTCAACCCAACAATACATAGCTTGGTCTAATAGCCTGGATTCGGGAAACTTTAACTTTGTCCTTTCTACTAAGAACCCACACCCTGCCACCATGAGCAAAGTCATAATTGTGAAGGCTATTTTATCCATGCGATATTTTGAATACTAGTTAGAGATAAGTTATCCTCCAGTTTAAACATATTAGTGATAATCATGTATATGATATCAGATAATGAGTTCTACCTGTTGTAAACAACTTCATTTGCATATGTTATAAATATGAATACAAGAACCTCACAAAAGACACAGGAAATTTTTTCCCTTTCATGGTATCACGAGCTTAGGAAATACTTCGTTTTTTTATTACCCATATCATATATATATATATATATATATATATATATATATATATATATTTCTTCATGGCATCTTCCTTACTAGAAACTTCTACCACCTCTCAACCCATGGCAACTTTACCTGTGGTAACTCACATTCATCAAGAGATATTGCTCAAACTTAGCAATGATAATTTTCTTCTCTGGAAAACTCAAGTTTATCCTGTCCTACGATGTTATGATCTTCTTGGATTCATCGATGGTACAATTGCTAAGCCGACTTCGCCTCCTGATGAAATTTCCAAATGGATGTGCTTGGACCAGATGGTTCTTGGATGGATTTTGGTTTCTTTGTCTGACTAAATGCTCTCGCAAGTTGTTGACAAAACAACCTCACGTGATGTATGGGTCACGTTGGAGCTTCTTTATGGCTCTCGTTCTCACGCAAGAATTCAGCAAATTAAGACTGATTTGCAATCTTTTTCTAAAGGCACTTAATCAGTACATACCTATATTCAACATGCTAAATCTCTTACCCTTATTCTAGCTGGTGCTGGGAAACCCGTTGAGGATGACGACTTGGTACTCTGGACCTTACGGGGTCTTGGCTCAGACTTTGATCCCATTGTGGCTGCCATAAACTCGCGCCCGGATTCTCCTACCTTTGCAGTAGTTTGTGGCCCCCTGTTAGATTTTGAACTTCGTCTTGTTTCATCTGCATCCTTAACGGACAAAACTATGGCTTTCAATACTATCCAACATAAACAGGCTACTAGTTCAATACAATTTACACCCAATCACGGTGCTCCATCACCTTATCCTTCATCTACTCCTCAATCTGGTCGTGGCTCGTGAAATGTGCGTGGAGGTCGTGGTCATGCAGGGGCTGTGGTCGTGGTCGTTCCTCCAATACATCATCGAAGAATAATGGGTCTTCTTCTTCTTCTGTTGTTTGTTACAGGTCTGGTTACCCGTATCACAAAGCTAATAATTGTTGGGCACCGGATGATATTATTGATAATACTACCAAAGCTTTTACCGCAATGCAAGTTACTAATCCTACAGATTCGACATGGTATATTGACATTGGTGCAACCCATCATATGACTCCCGATGAAACAATTGTCAATGGTAAGTATCCTTATCTAGGAGTCGACAATGTTCTTGTTGGGAATGGTGCAAGCATGTCTATAACCCATACTGGTAGCACTCTTGTACATTTGTCCTCTGGATCTATTTTGGACTGTAATGTATTGCTTGTACCGTCACTTACTAAACGTCTCTTATCTGTTGCCAAATTTACTCAAGAGCATAACTGTTTCTTTGTGTTTACACCATTTGGTTATTATATTAAGGACATGAAGACAGGTCGATTGCTCCACCAGGGACAAGTTAAAGGGGGTCTCTATGCTCTCCATCAACCTGACAAATTCACATTTCTAGCAAATAAAGTGTCTTCCAATATATGTAGTGACATATAAAGTCATAGGTTATCTTTTGATGGTCCTGTACTTCACTCTTCAAATGTATTAAATATTATACATTGTGATGTATAGGGACCTGCCCCTACAACATCTTTGGAAGGATTTCGATTCTATTTAATATTAATTGATGATTTTTTCCATTATATTTGGTATTATCCTTTGCGTCGTAAATCAGATGTGGCTGCAATTTTTTCTAGCTTTATTCATATGGTTGAAAATATCTGTAACACCAAGATAAAACATGTGCAAAGCGATGGAGGTGGTGAATTCATAAACCATACTATTCAAACTCTTTTTCAACAACATGGTATAGTGCACGGATTTCTTGTCCTGGGACTCCTGAATAGAATGGTATGGCAGAAAGAAAACATCGCCACATTGTTGAGACGGGTCTTACCATGCTGGCTCACAGTAATTTGCCTCGTCAATTTTGGAAACTGCTGCTTATCTTATTAACCGATTGCCAAGTTCTTTGTTACAGAATAAATCTCCTTATGAGCTTCTCCATGGAAAACTGCCAGATTATTCTCTGCTTCGAGTATTTGGAGCCTTATGTTACCCATGCCTTACAACATTTAGGCAAAATAAGCTCGAATTCAAGAGTGTTCATTGCATATTTTTGGGTTACAGTCCCTTACATAAGGGATATAAATGTTATAACCCAGTTACTAACAAAATTTTGCTATCTCATCATGTTGTGTTTGATGAATTAACCTTTCCATCTATTTTCACAATACAGGATTTTTCATCATCTCATAATCACACCACCAACTTCAATTTACAGCCATTTCCTTCTCAATTACTTGACGATATTTCAGCTGCTCATGTTCTGCTACCAACATGTCCTAGTTCCTCGGCTCACATACAAGATCAGCCTCAAAATTCTCATCATGAGTCTCCTGCACCAGAATTGGACTCTTGCCTTGATATGTCACGATCTGCTCCACCAATCAGTTCTCCTAATATTGATCCACAAATGGACTCTTGCCTTGATATGTCACGATCTGCTCCTTTACAATTGTCGTCAACTACTTCAGCCCCTGTCACTCGATCTCATCATATGACCATAAGATCTATGGATGGTACTCGAAAGCCCAAGGTCCTCTTTTCTACTCGTCATCCGATTCCATCTTGCCTATTCTCTATTGCGCATC
The DNA here is from genome assembly GCA_037974665.1 of Ehretia macrophylla. NCBI lineage: Eukaryota > Viridiplantae > Streptophyta > Magnoliopsida > Boraginales > Ehretiaceae > Ehretia > Ehretia macrophylla. The sequence goes on from CM075776.1 coordinate 49,929,075, forward strand.
AACTCCCTCTTGAACCCAGCTGCTTCACTCAAGCTAACAAGGACAAGCAATGGCGTTTGGCCATGAACGAAGAATTTAATTCCCTTCTCAAAAATCATACTTGGTCCTTAGTTCTGCACTCTGCTGATCTGAACGTTATTGATTGTAAATGGGTTTACCGTATTAAGCAAAAATCTGATGGCTCATTGGAACGCTATAAGGCAAGACTTGTGGCTAAGGGTTATACACAACAACTAGGTCGTGACTATGGCGATACATTCAGTCCTGTTGTTCGTCCAGGCACAATTCGCTTGATTCTAAGTTTGGCTTTATCTAATGGTTGGTCACTGCGACAATTAGACGTCAAGAATTCCTTTTTACATGTAGATTTGTCTGAAATAGTCTACATGCGACAACCTCAAGGCTTCGTCGATCCCATCCATCCTACTCATGTGTGCAAGCTCCACAAGTCTCTTTATGGTTTGAAATAAGCACCCCGTGCTTGGTATCAGAAATTTAGCACACATTTACTTTCATGTGGGTTTTCTTCATCTCATCATGATGCCTCTTTATTTGTTCGGCACGCCACTGATCACATGCTTATTTTGCTTATTTACGTTGATGACATAATTGTCACTGGGAATTCAATGGCACATATTTCAAATTTTATTCACTTCCTATCTCGCAACTTTGATATAAAGGACTTGGGTCCCTTACATTTCTTCTTGGGCATAGAAGTTCATCCCACCACTAATGGCTTACTACTTACTCAAACGAAATATGCACTTCAGTTACTACAATAGTATGGTCTCGACGGTGCGAAGCCAGTTTCTACCCCAATGTCCACCAGATGCCTTAACTCTCAAGATGGTGATTTGTTAAGTGACCCATTAGAATTCAGAAAATTGATAAGTGCACTACAATATTTAACAATGACGCGTCCTGACTTATCTCATGCTATCAATTCCATTTGTCAATATATGCATGCTCCCCGAATACCGCATCTTGTTGCTGCCAAGTGAGTATTACGACACATCAAACACACCTTGAGTCATGGTCTCTGTCTCATGCCTTCTTCGACGACTCAACTCAAAGGGTATAGTGATGCAGATTGGGCAGGCTGTCATGATACGTAACGATCTACCTCTGGGTTTGCTATTTTTTATGGCAATAATTTGATTGCGTGGAGCTCAAAGAAACAATCCACAATGTCCAAATCAAGCACAGAGGCTGAGTACCATGCGTTGGCATCTCTCACTTCGGAGTTACTTTGGTTCGTTCATTTACTAAAGTTTCTTCGAGTTTCAGTACCAAGCCCACCTACAATTTTCTGTGATAATGTCAGCTCAATCTATATGGCTTCCAATCTGTTCACTCACAATCGAAGTAAACATATTGACATTGATGTACATTTTGTACGTGAGAAAATCTCTGATGGAACATTTCGTATACAATATGTATCCTCTACTGAACAGCCTGCGGATATTTTTACAAAGTCTCTCTATCAACCTTGCTTCGAGGCATTGCGTGACAAGCTTCTCGTGGTACAACCCCCATAAGCTTGTAAGGGGGTGTGAAGGCTATCTTATCCATGCGATATTTTGAATACTAGTTAGAGATAAGTTATCCTCCAGTTTAAACATATTAGTGATAATCATGAATATGATATCAGATAATGAGTTCTACCTGTTGTAAACAACTTCATTTGTATATGTTATAAATATGAATACAAGAACCTCACAGAAGACAGAGGAAAATTTTTCCCTTTCAATAATTGCTGACAAAATCCCAATTTTTAAATCTTTTTTTCAAAATAAGAGAAGCATTTTCAGATTTAACTTTTGTCTCCAAAACACAAAAAATATCAATCTGATTTTTATTTACAAAATGAACAAGTTCAACTTGTTTAGAGGCTTTTTTGAGACCTCTAATATTCCAACTAGCACACTTCATAGGGAAAGGGAAGGAGAGGTAGCACCTGACCCCTTAGGCTTAGTCTTGGCCTTAGTGACCAAGTCTTGAATAGCCCCACTCAAGCTTTCCTTCTCACCATCAAGAGCTTCAAATTTGTTCCCACTAAGAGGGCCGCTAGAACCAGCACCACACGGGTTTTTCCCAGAGCTGCTCGAAGAAGCTTGAGACCGTCCAACACCAGAGCCTGAACTAAGTCTACGTGGTCCAGAAGAATGCTGAGGAGAAGTACTCCTACTGACTCCCACAACACCAGCCTTACTACCCATATCCTTCTCCAAAACACAATTGTTACATTAGACTATCCTTAGCAGAGGTAGCAAAATAAAAAACATATTAAATTTGGAAATTTTTAGAGACCCAAACATTATTTTTGATTTAAATATACATGGAATCCACCACTTTTCACAACTTTTGAGGCAAAATGGGTCTCTAAATTACATTTGGGGTGCTAAATTTAGAGCCTCAAATATAATTTAGAGACGCATTTTACTTCAACAGTTGTGAAAAGTGGTGGTTCTCATGTATATTTAAATCAAAAATAATATTTGGGTCTCTAAAAATTTTCAAATTTAGTATGTTTTTTATTTTGCTACCTCTGGTAAGGATAGCCTTAAGGCTCTTCATCAACATGTTGAATCTCAGCATTTGTTTGGTTCTCCTGAGGTTTAGCTTTCCAAACTGGCTTGGCAGTGCATTTAGCCTCCAGGTGACCCACTCCTCTACACTTGGAGCACACCCTTGGAATCCAAGAATATTCAACCGGAATCTCAGCCATCACACCACCTCCCATATCGAGTGTTAGCTTGTCAACCAAATCCTTTTTCAGATTAACTTCTACACAGATACAAGCATATTTGAGCCTAGTTTTAGCCTCTGTGTACTTATCAAGTTGCAATGGGACACCAACCCCACTTGCCAGGTAACTAAGATCTTCATTATTCCAATACTCCATGGGAATGTTGCGAAGATTAACCCACAAAGGGAGGTTCTCCATTTTAAGATGCACTGGTTGAAGTTTCGGCTTCCATTTCCGGAGAAACAGTGGCCTGCCATTGACATGCCAGCAATCTTCCAAGATTTCCGCACAATCTTTCTCACTTCTCTATTATGCAATTTCATGGATATAATAGAGAATTGAAGCAAACCTGTAATGGCCCAATTTTTTTTAAAAAGTCCAAACGAAAAGAGAATATTTAATTTGAATTTTAATCGGATTTGATGCTTAATGAAAATAAGAGTTTCGAATGTGTTAATGAAAATAAGAGTTTTGAATGTGTTAGACTTTATGGAAACTAGAACTCCTATGTAAAATAGAAGAATTTTGAGGAAATAGAAGATAAAGTGTTTAATTGGTCTTCAATTCTGAGTCTGATATGATTAGGATTAAACCTCTATAGAAGGAAATCAGGGTTACATTTTTCATATTATTTTTGGAGATAAACAAGAAAGTTAGTAAAGGATTTTATCGAGATTTGAAAGGTTTAGAAAACTTTAATTCTTAGTTATGATTTCATAATTTTTGAGATAAGTAGGATTTATCATTATTTTATACCGTTTTGTTCATTAACAAATTTTATTTCATTCTTCATCTTTTCTGACATTCATTATTGATTATTCTTGAATTCTTTTTATTGACTTTTCGTGATATGATTAAATGCATGACACTGAATATTGTATCCTAAATATTTGGAAGTTTAATTAGCCATCATCTGTTATTGAAGCCTGATAGGCATCATCGTATGTTATTGAAGCTTGGGGAACGGTTTTATCAAAATATTTTTGCTTCTCACTTCGGTCAATTAGCAATAACGTGGCATTCAATGCGAGTCGTAACATCTGGTTGCTTGGTTGATTAAATGCTATTAATGAAAATAGTTTATAAGTTTTCAAAAATTGAAGATACAGATCAAGATATTTGTGGAGATCTTTTAGATATACACATTCCTCCGGAGGGATGATTGGGAAGTGGGCATAAGGGCCTTTGTGACACAACCAATATCCAAAGATTCTCGAATAGGGCAAGCTTTCAAACTGGTTTGTGGATTTTGTGTTGTAAAACGCACTACTAAGCAACCACAGTTTCATTGTGTTAATTATTGAATTTCGTAAAAGTTATTGATTATGGGCCTTTTAATTTAATTTATGTTTGAGTTTTAGTTTTTTTTAGGGTGAGTTTTATTTAGTGGACATTATTTCGCTCACTCTATTCTTTGACTCTGAATGCGTTTTTTATATTGAGTGAATAGCTCCGGACCCCTCTATGGTCAAGCTAAACTAGCTATAATCTCCCTGTAATCCAAAAAATATAGTCGGACCCCCCTGTAGTCCACCCGTTGATGCATACCACCCCCCTCCGTCAAATTTTTCGTCAAAACTGACAGAAAGTATACCACACACGCGTAAAATGCGATTTTTATTAGTTTTTAACGTATTTAATAATAAAATAATATTAGTAATTAAAAAAAATTAATTTTTTCTTTTTTCTTTTCATTTTCACCTATTGTTTTATTTAGTATTAAATAAAAATATATATATTATTTTATTACTAAATACGTTAAAAACTAATAAAAATCGCATTTTACTCTCGTGTGGTACACTTTCCATCAGTTTTGATGAAAAATTTGACAGAGGAAGGTGGTATGCATCAACGGGTGGACCACAGGGAGGTCCGACTATATTTTTTGGATCATAAAAAGTTATAACTAATTTCGTTTGATCACAAAAGAATTTTAAACTATTCACCCTTTTATATTTAAATATACCAAATTCATCTATTTCGAGAAAGAAACTTGTTGAAACCCGGACCTTCCCATTTAATTGTGTCGGGCCCGCTCAAGAATTAAGCGAAAAGTGCCTTTAAAAGTAGAAGGTTACGAGTAACCAAATTGTTTACTAACCAAATTGCTTTTCGTATTCACATAATTTCCAAGTCTTCGGGTCTCTTGAATGCCTGCCTGCATCTTTTGTACATGGTCGTTCAATTGTCCACACACTCTTTTTTCTTCAATTTAAGAGATCTAGTAGACCACAAACAAGTATCTTCAAGTCGTAAAAATGAAAAGAATTTTAAAATTTATTTTATTATAATTCAATTAATTATGAATTCTTATTAGATGATTTGTATGCTCACAGTAGTTGGTCAAACACTTTTCTCATGCTAAAGCTAATAATAGAATACAACGTGCCGAAATATATCCAATAATAACAAACTCTCTATCGAGACGAGACTTAAACACGCAGAGTGCATACTTCATCGTAGTGTGAACAGTGCATTAGCATCCATCACAATCACCTCTAACTGTATTTGCTTACAAGTTGCAGATAACTAAAGAAAAGATAGATGGAGTCGCATTAAATTTCCCAGAAATTGCAACAGAGACCGAAAAAGTGATTCAACTCTAAAATGGTTGGAAAATGTGTTCACAAACGCGTTCTTTTTTCCAAGTCATCTTCATATAATTTCCAAGTCTTGGGCAAATGGACATCATCATCACAAACCTCTGCAAATGGACAGGCATAATTTGCAACTCTGCAGGAACTGTTTCTAAACTAAATCTGACGTATGCAGGCCTTGCAGGTACACTTAGTCAATTTAATTTCACTTCATTTCCAAATCTCATCCATTTCAACCTCAATTTTAACAACTTCAGTGGGTCTATACCTTCGAGCATTGGTAGCCTCTCCAAGCTTATATTCTTGGACCTGAGCGATAATTTTTTCGATGATATCATACCATCAGCTTCTCTTCAAATGAACTCAATGGAGAATTTCCAGATTGAATCTCGCCTCGAATTCAACAAACTCTTCTACTTGAATCTCGCCTCGAATTCACATACTGGAGACTTGCCATTATCACTCTCCAATATAACCGCGATGGATAGTTCTCTTTCTGGTGAGATCTCACCTTATTTCATCTCAAATTGGACCGAATTATATACATGGGAGTTTGAGAATATATAATCACTTCTCTGGTCCCATTCCCGAAAATATTGGTAACGGTAAAAACTTATTGGAGTTGCACTTGAGCAACAATAACTTATCAGGAAATATCCCAATGTCGATTTGCAATGCAACTGCACTTGTGCAGCTTGATCTTTCCAATAACAACTTGAATGGCATTATTCCACAATGCTTGGGAGAACTCAGCACAGGTCTTCAAGTATTAGATCTAGGCAAGAATCACTTCCAATGTACCATTCCTGAGATAGGCAGGAATTATCAATATGGATGTTTGAAGATTCTTGTCTTGAGCGGAAATCAATTAAAAGGGCCATTGCCTCAGACATTGGCCAATTGCAGTATTCTAGAAATTCTGGATATTGGAAACAACCTCATAAATGATTCATTTCCCGACTGGATGGAGACTTTCTCAGAGCTTCAAGTTCTTGTCTTTGAGATCCAATCAATTTCATGGTTCAATAGGAAGTTTCAAGACCAAGTCTCCCTTTCCTAAATTGAAGATTTTTGACGTTTCCTATAATAAGCTAACTGGTCTTTTGCCTGCTGTTTACTTTGAAGCTATGGCGAATGTTAGTGATCAAACACCTGGCCCAATAGTTGATGAATTCGGATATTATGGCGCTTACATACCACTAATATTTAAGGGATATGCATATGAAATTGAGCTCAACCTGAGAATTTTCACAATAGTTGATTTATCTTGCAATAATTTTCAAGGAGACATTCCAAGTTCTATCGGAAAACTAAGATCCCATGGTCTCTGAACTTATCACATAACAACTTCACAGGCGATATCGCACCCTCATTGGCAAATTTGACCAATCTTGAAACATTAGACCTTTCTTCGAATCAGTTGGTTGGGAAAATTCCAAGTGAGCTGATTAAGATGACATCTCTTGCAGTCTTCAACCTTTCGTATAATCAACTGGTCAGACCTATACCTCATGCTACCCAGTTTAATACATTTGAAAATAATTCATACATAGGGAACTCTGCATTATGTGGACTTCCCTTGTCAAAGAAGTGTGAAGATGATGAAGTGCCACAAGAAGATGATGATGATGATGATGATTCAAATAATTCCAGTTGATTTGAGTACTAGGATGCTGCCCTAATTGGATATGGATGTGGAGTGTTAATTGGTTTGATCATTGGATCACTTCTTCTCTCATATGGCAAACTGAAATGGATTGGGACTACAAGTAGCAGAAAGAATAGGTGGAGAGGCATGAGACCATTATCTTGAAGAAGAAGAAGAAGAAGAAGAAGAGGAGAGAAAGTTTTCAGAATGGTAGTACTTTCACCTAAGTGGTTGTATTGTTTTTCTCATAGATATTATTTGTGATTCAGTTGTGTGCAAAACATACTAGTTACTTTATAACTTAGTATTAAAAAGATCCTTTATCAAATCTACAATTATATTTGGATTAGTTGATTCGAGTTAGAAATTATTATTTTTCTAGTCTATAACACTTTTTAACTTGCACATGTACAAATTTAGTGTCACAGTACAACGTCAATCCAAAAGTTTAAATTATTAAAAAGGAATTATTATATTTGTTTATTATTTTCAACAAATACTATTGCTTACGAAACCAACCCTTCCAATCCCTTAACACGACTACTAAATATCTTTAGGCTTAACAAAAAAACAGTTTATGCTGGTACTACACAGAGCACATATTTCAAGAAAGAAAAACTTTAAAAAAGTCAACTGAAATGATCCGACTGTGAGATAGAGCTACCAATCGACTGACGTTTTGAAGAGCTTCCCTTCAAGTAATTCATATAGGTCAAGGTTGAGAAACTTAAAGAGAGGATAACCTTTATGCTTAGACATTCTATGGCCATAAGTGATGGCTTCTTTCTCCAACTAAAGTTTTTATTGAGTATAATCTAGTAACTCTACACTTGAAACTGGTATTCAAAAGCCTTGAAACAATCAACTCAACTACAACCAAGTTGGGTGCAAGATAATTCCAGTAATAAAGGATGACATAAGTACTAAAGCTCATTATCGAGCCCATCATAATAATCGATGTTCCAAACTTCTATATCGACTTGTCAGTCCTACAACGATTTGATAAGAGTTATAGGTTTATTCTTCTATTTTGACATACTTCCAGGGTGGTAAACTTGATGCGCCACCCGTATTTCCCTTGCAATCTTCAAGAGCTTTGTTTTTAGTCTCATATGCCTTTTGCTTCTCTCCAACTTTCTGAGAGTTGTCTACAAATGTTGTGGTTGCATTGGGAAAGTCATCCTTTTTTTTATGATCAGGTTTTGGAACCTCAGGAACATCTTTGAATACGGTCGTCTGGGATTGCATCTGACGATTGTGTTAAAGGGTTCTTCATGGTGGATGAAGAGCTCCTTGAGTAAGTTAATACCTGACTTGTATTGTTTCTCAAACATCATCTGAAGGTATCGTCCTTGTTCTTCTATTCGCAGCTTTAGATTCCTTTGGATCTGCAGCAAATTAACGCAAACAATATCAATTAATACCTGAAGACACCAATTTTAAGTATTTACAAGAATGGCCAAGCCACTGCAAATTTTATATTACAGGCTTACAGTAGCACACATTTGAGACTTAAATTAAGCAAGACACCATGACCGGGATAGTGCCCAAAGAGACATGATTATTGATCAAAAAGCATAATAAAGCTATTTGAAAGAAAAATTATTAGCCAAAACTAAATTATTTAGAACTTAATTATCAGTGTTTTTAACAAAGAGTTATAGAAAAGGAAAATGAAATCTCTAACTGCTCAAAAGAAGCTATCCATGAATAACCATCGAGCTGATCATAATGCATGTGGTGTAGTAAATAATACCTGTTCATGCAGCCGCTTCAAACCTCCATCTGTAATGGTAATGACTCGGTGATCTCAATACCCCTGTAAGTGTAATGCATCAGCATCAGATATGCGAGTTATATATATATATACACACATACATATACATATACAGATAAAGAAATTCAAGTTAGTTGTTTGCCAGATGTACAACTATGGTGTGGGCAAGAATTCGATAATCTCTTATTTCTAAGAAAACTATTCATCTACAATTTATTTGCCTCTACTTCTTAAAAAATATTTCAAGTTAAAGACTTCTATACAGTTTGGACTTAGACTTGCAACATTCTTTTATGGACCAAATAAATAAGTGTTTTTAGCTAGCCCAAATGCTTGCTCATTAATATTTAGTCCAAATTCTTGATTACCAATGTTAAACCCAAATTCAGATTTATTTTCCAAGAATAATTACATCCTTAACATAATAATGAATTTGGAAAAGATTTTAAAGCAACTTTCCATTTAAAATGATCATTTCATTTCCTTTAGTTCTCCAATTCAAGCAACTAATTCTTAAATCATTTGTTTTCTTTCCCTTATTTATTTTTTTCCAATCCACATGATGAATTTTTTTTTATTATTATTTTTCCTCTACGTTACTTCCTATCCTTCGTGCGATCCAATTATAGTGTTCAAGTTTGAGGTCAGTATAAAATTCCAACCTTGGAATATATGTTTCTCTTCAATTTTGTTTATTTTGTTTCTATTTGACCATTTTAGCAAATTTCCTGGAAACGCATGGATAGCCTATTGATGATGAACTTCCATCTGTTATGCAATAATAGCTTTCAAAAATCCAATAAGTTACTTTCTAACCCCCAAGAGTTAGGAAAAATGGTCGAATAATAATTTGTTGTGGTCAAATATTTTAAATTCAAACATATATCCTCCCATCACAAAAACTACCAACCATTGACCAGTATCGCATATACATTAGGGATCGTTGCACCACAAGATTTATAGTTTTAGAGTGAATTCAATGTAATCCTAGTTAAGGGAAATTCCTTATCATAAAAAAAGAAATAAATAAATAAATAATCATGCTTAATTATTTTACGGTAAATTCTCAGTTCTCTTCTTTGTTAATCTCAAAAAACAAGTCATGTTAATGCAAGATGAGAATATTTAGAGCACACTTCTAATAAAATAAAGGGTTAATACCACTTTTGGTCCCTTATTTTTGATCTCATTAACAATGTGGTCCCTTATATTTAAAAGTGATATATTTCAGTCATTTATATTTTCAAGTTGGGACACCGTTAGTCTTTTTTAAGAATCCGTTAAAAATCTAATAGAAGATGCATGTGTCTAGCACGTGTCTAGTACTTGCGTCTTAATAATCTTGTCAAATTTTTTAACGGATTCACTATAAAGGACTAACGGTGTCTCAACTTGAAAAGATAAGGGACTGAAATGTATCACTTTTAAAGATACTTTTGAAGATAAGGGACGACATCGTCAATGATGTCAAAGATAAGAGACCAAAAGTGATATTAACCCTAAAATAAAACATGTAATTATCAACCAAGTTGTTTCTTTTCTTCTTCAAACCCAAAGAATTCTTCTTAATTACTTATACAATAGATATTTTCTTAACACCAAACGTGTTGGAAGATAAAAACGAAAACTCCAACAATTCCTGTGTTTTCAAAGCCTCCAATTTTTCATGAATTAGTCCCTCCATTGGAGCCTTTGATGGTTATTAGTCCATTCAAATTTTGAACAAGGACGCTTGTTCCCAACCATTCATATCATTCGAGTAATTTTTACAACGTTTCATATATACTATTGATTCCTAAGTGATTCCTAAGTGAAGTGCTTCTTCCCTTGTGCTGCAATTGGTAATAATGAAGTAGGATTGAGCTCGCGCCTCACGTTCAATCTTTTCATTTACGATCAACATCATCAACAATTTCCACAGCCCTTCCTGAGTGAATAATTTTCCATGGAAAAACTGAAAGTCTTCGTAGAAGTCTTTGCTAAGAATTTTCAAGTCTGGTTAATTCCTATTGATAGCAACCTAGATAAGAAACATTCCTTGTTAAGTATAAAGTAATTAATTTTTTTAAATTTTCGTTGAATTGGACCAAATATAAATGATCTTGCCATTATCTCTTCACTATGCAAACTTTATTTTATTTTTTTCTCGGTCAGCAAGTAAAACTTTTATTCCATTACCAAAAACAAAATGACAAAGCCATACAAAAGAGACATTTACAAATCCACAACTAGAGACTTCTCAATAATCTCTCTAATATTGAGTCTACTACTAATTTCTCTATTAAGTTGGTTACTCTTATACTTTTTCCCCGACAATAAATTATATCGAACATCCTCAGTGATCCTATGCAAACTTTATTTTTAAAAATCGTGTTTAAAATTCTTAGGCTTCCTCCTTGTACATATGGACATCCCCAAAGCGATCTTCTTTCTTTTGCTGCAATTTTTCATCATCAATGGCAGAAATAATTGCCCATCTTCCTTCTGTGGCAACAATAGCTTCCCTATAAACTACCCTTTTCGCATTGAAGGCCAACAAGCTAACAACTGTGGCAACCATGGCGGCTTCAATCTGAAATGCAACAGCCAAGGCATAGCAGTCCTGACCCTTCCATATTCCGGAGATTTTTACGTACGAAACATCAGCTATGTCGATCGAGAAATACAACTATACGATCCAGAAAATTGCATTCCTAGACGGCTTTTAAACTTTAGCCTCTCCTCCTCCTACTTTCCTTACATAGCGGTTGCGTATGAGAATTATATATTCCTGAACTGTCCTCCGGAGATTGTCCGGTGGTTCACCCCCGTTGCTTGCCTTAGCAACTCCTCTGTCTATGTAATAGCAACTTCCTCGAGATATATTGCTTCAATACTGGAACTTTACATGATGTGCAATGTAACAAGTACCTTGAAGATCCCTGTGGCATGGTTTTCTCAATATGAAAACGGGGTTTATGGCGACCTTTTCTTGACATGGAATACGTCGAGAAAAAGCCCTCCGAGTCCTGTCCCTTCTTCAACAGGTAAGGATTTTTTTTTTCCCTGATATTGATTCTGTTCTCATTTAGGTGTCAAGAGAGTTGAAAATGAAATTGTGAAGCATTGACCTCATCAAATGGTCATATTAACATATTTTTAGTTAGAAGATGGATGACTTAGTCCTAAAAGTTAAGAGCGAGATTTGAACGAAGAAAGACTTACGGTGAATGCCTAGAGGTCGAGTGTCTAGCAAAACTAGTTAGAGTACATTCTTTACTTTTCGGATTGGATATTTTTATCCCTGTGACTATATATATTCAAGTTTTGCTTCCAGCTGATAGATATTGAACCTGCAGGTATCAGCTAATTTCTCGCTATCAACATAACCTTTTATTTCGAACAAAATAAAAAGGAAAAACTGCAGCAATGGTCTCCATTGTTTACTCAAAAATCATTTTAGTCTCTATTATTTCAAAATGCTCAAAAAGGTCTCCAATGTTTCAAAATCTGCTCATTTTCATCACTGCCGTTTATCTAGCTGTTTAAATTGACAGAAAATCAATCATGTGCATCTCACGTGATCTGTGGTTGGGGGCAATTTTGTAAATTTTTTGAAATGTTTAATTAAGTCCCTAATGATTTAATAAATATTCAATTTGGTCCCCATTGTTATAAAATGGTGTAAGAAAAGGTCCCCAATGTTATATATAATATGCATTTTAGTACCCAATGTTTTGTATGAACCATATCACAGCAGCATTGTCATTTTTTTTGTTAGTCTTTTCTTTTTTTTAAGTGAAGTACATGAGCCTAAAACTATATATAAAAAAAAAAAATTGGTATAAGTGACTGGAATACTTTTTTTAAGGTAATAAGTTAGTGTTAAGCTTTTGATTGAATTAGATTGTAATGAACTAGTAAGAAAATTGAATCCGTTGTCGCATTTTATTAAATAAGTCTAAAAATAAACATGAAGGGAACAACAAGTAACAATGTCAAAAAAAAAAAGGAACAAATAACAAAATAAATTACATCAAATAAGAAATAAATCAACAATTGCATTTCATAACCCATTGGTATAGTCATACACAAAAACCAAATTGCACAGTGAAGTTCAGCCACTGCCAATTGCAACATACAAATCAAATTGCACATCAAAACCTGCAAACTTAGAAGCTATTCAACCAACAACCCACATACAAAAACTGCACAAAACCTTCTTTATATCAAGGTTTCAACTGCAAAAAACTTTCACAATAAACAACTCATCTATAACTATGAATCAAGAGTTGTCAAAAACTCAAAAAAAAATGATCTTCTTGAAGTTATCCAAATTGCTTGGAAATATTTCAGTGTTGAGAAGTTGGGATTGATTCACGAGTAGCTGAAAATGGAGCATTTGGAATTTGTGCATCTTCATTTGGAGGCCCACCAATTTGAACATTGACAACCTAAAATAACAAATTATTAGTATGAGCATTTAGAACACTATTTAATTTTTAGTATGAGCATTTGCAAGTGCTTACCTTTTCACCAAGCCTTCTTGGTGCCCTAAAGTTATTGTCCCCTCTCCCAAATGCGGTGTTCACCATCCCTTGGCTGCTACTTTTCTTTCCCAAATTATGCTCCTTACCCATTGGTTGACTACTCCCTCTCATTGGTTGACTACTACTACCCCTATCAAGAATATTCCCCCTACCTTGCATAACCCCCATGCCCCTAGTACTTCTTCCTCTGAATGCTCCTCTGCCCTGAATGGCATCACTTTCACCCTGACTCATATTTTGGTCTTCATATCCTTGTCTATTTTCATTGCCATCACATACACCACTACCACCTACCTGCTAATTATAGTCAAATAAAGTAGAAAATAAATAGTTTAACTGAAATGAAATTAAAAAACAAAGTAAAGAATTAAAAGACTTACTTCTTTTGGTAATGGACAGGTTCTGTATTCTGCCCTAGTTGCCAACATCTTCTACAACGATTGATTCTTTTTGTAGGTCTATAGTGTGTAGGGTCTTGAGTTTGCTCAATCAATGGATCCCTTCTTCTAACTAGTTTTGGTCTTCCTGCCTTCTTGTCATATTTTGGAGGCAAAGGTGGAATCCTTTCACTTCTAGGCCATAAATCTGGACCATTCAATGTCATAATGGCAGGTTCATAGATATTATTGAATGTCTCCACTTTATAATAGTCTTCTATATAATCATCAAGGTTGTTCCTCTTCATTGCCAATGCTGCACAAGCATGTTTGCAAGGTATTCCTGTTAACTCCCATTTCCTGCAACTGCAACTCTTGTTCAACAAGTCCACTGCATATCTGTCTTGATAACTTCCAACCAATTCATAGTGAAAGTCATTCGATTTTATAGGAATAAATGCATAACCAGATTGTGATAATTCTGCAAGTCTTTCTCTTATTCTAGGACACAATGGCCGACTCCATTTCGTAGCCTTTTCTCTATTCACTTGAATTCTGGTCATTACTAGTTCTCGAATGGTCTCAAGCATGGTTATCAATGACTTATCCCTTGCATCCATAATAAAGAAATTAAAACTCTCACAGAGGTTGTTCAACAACATGTCATCACTAAAAATCAATCCCGCCTTCAATTCAACATTGTGCATATCAACTTGATTGAATATAGGGCAGTTTTCCTTGCTCTCTAAACCCTTGAAATCATCCATGTTATCTGAACCCACCAAGTCTTCTTCACCGTTTTCCTATTCATTCCAAATCATTGAGTCGACCACTCCTTGGTCTACATTCTTATCAAACAAATGATCATCATCACTCTGCCCATATTCATTGTCATTGAAATCTTCATCAACCGAGGATTCACGACCTTCCTCATCAAAGTTCTGATGCACCCTATTAATCCTATCCCCAATTTCAACCTGCCTAACAAAAATTCCACCACTCTCAACCTGATTTCTCACTACATCATCAAAATCCAAGTGTTCGAAGTAAATAACAGCAACTCTATCATTAGTCAAGAACTTCATAAAACCCTTCACTCTATCATCAGTTTTAACATACCTACTATTGCCCTCAAGATCAACCCCATACATATGCCATATCCTTATCATTTCTCTTTTATATCCACACTCTTCAGCCATAGTCAACAGGTCATATATTCCAACTACATTCCCTTCAATATAGTCAAAATAGTCAACTATACCACCTATATATCTTCTAAATGGTTGTTTTAAAAAGGCTCCACCATGATGAACCTTAATAGTATATAACACATCTGATCCAAGATCTAGCAATACAAACCAAATTTATAATCAAATTAAATACAACATCTGATCCAATTTTTAGGATTAAGGTTTCACAAATTCGAAAGCCTAATCCCAAAATTGGAATTAGGGTTTCATAATCAGAAACCCAAATCCTAATTATAGGGTTTAGGGTTTCTGAATTACTGTAAAAAAGCAAGATAAAAAAAAATAATGTAAAAAGCAAGATAAAAAAAATTTGGAAGCACAATACCATTGGTGGGCTCGGCATCACCATTAACTCTTCGCACATATGCTATTTGCGCTGACGACGAGCTAGCTTCAAGCGACGGGCTTCGAAGAAGACAATGGCAGAGACGATGACGGACGAACGAGGACTACGACGATGAACGACGACGACGAATGGGAATGAAAATGAGGATTGATTTAGGATTCACGTTGTATTTGTGGGTTTTTTTTTTTAACAAGTTTTTGTGGGTTTGATTTGAATTGAAAATGTCAACTGAAATATGAGTGAAAAAAAAATCGAGTGTCTGAGGGGCATAATGGTTATTCAAAAACTTAAGCATGGGCACAATTGTCTTTTCATAATTTTCTGTCAATTTAAACAACCAGATAAATGGCAGAGATGAAAATGAGCAGATTCTGAAACATTGGGGACCTTTTTGAGCATTCTGAAACAATGGGGATTAAAATGATTTTTGAGTAAACAATGGGGACCATTGCTGCATTTTTCCCAAATAAAAAGCAAAGTTGAATGATATTCCAATTGTTAAGAATTATGGACTTTCATCTAAAAAATAATTGGTGTTAGACAGGGGTGGAGGTACCTAGGGGCCAGTGGGTCTGTAACGTTAAAAATTCTATGTAATTTTTTGAAAAAAATTTAAATATTTATGTATTTTTAGTTAAAATAAATTAATTAGTCCCCAGTAGAAAGAAAAAAAAATATACTCATATAATTAAAAAATTATTTATTTTAGCCTCCAAGCAGCCCCCATGGCCCAGAATAACGTTAAAAATTCTATGTATTTTTTTCAAAAAAAATTTAAATGTCTATGTATTTTTAGTTAAAAAAATTAATTTGTCTTCACTGAAAAAAAAATACTTATATAGTTGAAAACTTATTTATTTTAGCCCCCACTAAAAAGATTTCCTAGTTCCGCCCCTGGTGTTAGGTAGAGTCATTCGAGACTTTATAATGTGGTGTTGAAATTTATGATTTTTTTACGTGAGAATGATTGTATATTATTCTAACACTTCTTCACGTGTGACCCAATTTGATGAAGCAACTTTTTGAATACTAAAGTTGACATTGGGGTGAGTACAACTTTATTTGGCCTAACTGTAAAATTTTACATGTTGAATTAGAGCTTTTAGTAGTAGAACTTTGGTTAAAAATATTGATGAAAAAAAATTGTTGACTGTTTCATTATTTTATGCTAGAAGTACTGTTAACAACATTAATAAAAGAAGTAATTAATGGTGGGTTACCATTATCATTTTTTGTGTTTAGTCCGCCTCAAAGCCACCATGAAAAAAATGACCACATAACTTTTCTTGTGGTGGAAAAATTTCTCTGATAAGCCTTTTGACCTCATATTAGAAGTGTCAAATTTCATGACATATAATTATACTCAAAAGAGACATGATTTACATTAGTTAAGTAAAAGACCTATCGAGACTAGTTTCACGAAATTAGCATTGTAACTAATTTAAACTCAATATGTAAGTAAGTCTCTCACTCATACCCCAATCGCCTCATCACTAGGCCCCCTAAATACTTCAGCCTGTAGAACTAGCCGAAATATACATGGACTTTCCCAGCCAACAATACATTCACATGATGAGCTTGATCCATTTTGTTTCCACAGGTATATATATTTCATCTTACAGTCTGTTCTGCAAGTAGGATCTACAAAGTTGTGTCTATTGATATTAACATATCCTCCACCATTTGGACTTTTTAAATATTACTTTCTTCCTTCGCCTGATAACTTACAATACAAGAAAAAATTCAATATATGTCCCGGTTTATGGCACCAATATTTTTGGCACACAAGTTGGTGACGGTTTGGCAGTGGAATACGTAAGTCCGTCGCGAATCTGTAACAAATTGGCGACAAAAATATTTTCCGTCGCCAATGTCGTCGCTTGCTTTCTGTTTTCTTTGTAATTAACTAATTTCAATTTTCAGGTAACTCGTGGAGCCAGAACGCTTTCAAATACGTCGGCTACATCATTTTCTTATCTTTCGTGATTCTAGCCACCCTGTTAATCAGTATATTATCCTTCAAATGCATATCGGAGAGACGACAACGACGTAGAATTTCGAGCTTGAACAGCGCCGCTGACACTACACTAACATCACTGCCCACCCTTGTGATCACTAGTGGTCTTGATGCCTCAACAATTGAGTCGTGCACTAAAGTGGTTGTGCTCGGCGAAGGTAGACAAATTCCGGGGACTAGTGACATGACTTGCCCCATATGCTTAGCAGATTATCGTCCGAAAGAGACAGTAAGGTGCATGCCGGAGTGTCAACATTATTTCCATGCTGAATGCATCGACGAATGGCTACGAATGAAAGGTATTTGTCCAGTTTGTAGGAATGCTCTTGCTCCGGTGAATTCTAATCATGATTCCAATATGGCAACTTCAGTTTAATTTTTGGGTGAATTTCACAAATGGTTATCAATGTTTATATATATGTGTTTTGAATTTCGTTTTCATTATTTTAAAAGTACTGACGTATTTAGTCTCGAAGTATTATAAAAAGTTTTAATGTAATACTTAATATTTATACTTCTTTCTAATTTTGATTCCTATTGTTTTAAAAGTGTCTCACTTAATCCTCAATATATATAAAAGTTTCAGTTTAGTTCTTGTCGTG
The DNA here is from genome assembly GCA_037974665.1 of Ehretia macrophylla. Lineage (NCBI taxonomy): Eukaryota > Viridiplantae > Streptophyta > Magnoliopsida > Boraginales > Ehretiaceae > Ehretia > Ehretia macrophylla. Next base: position 49,946,967 of record CM075776.1, read on the forward strand.
AAATTTTAATTTGTGACCTACATATAAAACTTAGAGGACTAAATTGAAAAAAAATTAAAACATTGGGGACTTAATTGAGAAACCTCTGGTAAAATGCTCGCTTATAACCCATCATTGAAATTTTTTGTAAATTTTAGAACAACGAGGACGAAATTTAAATAAAAGTGCAAACATTATGGACCATTTGTAAAAGTTTGGCTTTTTTTTTTTTGCGCTAGGAATAGTTATTGTAGGAAAATGTTTGGGTCTGACTATACAGCTTTTTATATTGGTGGAACTCACATGATGTGAGCCCCATCTGTTGTGAGAGTCAGGGGGATAGTCGGACCCAATAGCAACCTGTGATTGTATTGTTGTGAATTGCAATTGTAAGGTTTTAGCGGATCAAGAATCAGGTTATATAACCTGGCTCTTGTATATGATTTTATAGGGGAAGCCTTCATTCTATTTGTACAAATGATGATAATTATTTGAATTTGAGCTTTGACTTGAACAGGGCCAGGGATGATACACTTTATACCACGAATAATTTAAAAAACACCCTTATTAATACTGCAGAGAATCAGAAAGATAATTGTCCCTGCACTAACTTTTCTTCTTTCTAGTTTTGGTGATCATGGAAAGGTTCATGAGATTATTAGCATATTTCATGGATTTTGTAACATTGTGTTTTCGTTAGTAATGATCACTTGGTTATGTGCATGTCTCGATCCTCAACCAAGTGCCACGCCTCTAAATATGCTTGTATAAATTTGGGATAGCATAGAAACTCCAAAGCTCAAGTCAATAACAAAAAGGTATATTAAGTGAGGAAAGGGTAATCAAAGAAGACCCCGATATAATTTTTGCAGGAAAATAGTATTAGCAAAATTGGTTTTTCTTGAGTTTGGTATAGAAGTCTATTTATAATTATCGAATGACTTGATTATCAAAAGAACCAAGGGGATCAATCTTCCAAGTGTCCTCAACCTTCTCCATGTATGACGTCATACGAAAAACTACCTAACTTTCTTCTGAGATGTTCGAACCTCACCGAATTGGTTCATCAAATCTTGTATTCTCAAGTCAAGGTTTGCGCAGGTATGTATGATATACCCAACAAGGATTTTAGGACTTGAGCCCGAAATAAGTTTATGCATGCTAGACTTGTCCTTAGATTAAATTCTGACCACTACAAGCCCGATGATCAATACATCTCAAAAACAATAATTTATGTAACCAATAGTGGCGATGTAATGCAATAAAGCGTTATCTAGTGCAAACATAGATTTCAAGAGGAAATATCAGAGCATATAGGTAAGAGACAAGGCTTCTTGTTAAGTAACATAGGCTTTAACGTAATTGAGTTTCCCAAATGTGCTTGCCTTAAACATAACTATGTACTATGCAAACTACATTTTAATGAAATCTCAAACCAAAATTGTGATTACAAATTCTAAGGCATGATCATCCCCAAAGTCATCTTCTTTCTTTTCCTGCAATTTTCTATCATCAATGGCAGAAATGGTTGCCCATCTTCCTACTGTGGCAACAATAGCTTCCCTATAAACTACCCTTTCCAGATTGAAGGCCAACAAGCTCACAACAACTGTAGCTACCCTGGCTTCAATCTGAAATGCAACAGCCGCGGCATAGCCGTGCTCAACCTTCCATATTCGGGTGATTTTTACGTTCGTAGCATCAGCTATGCCGATAGGAGAATAACACTGTACGATCCAGAAAATTGCCTCGCGAGACGGCTTTTGAACTTCAGCCTTTCCTCCTCGTCTCCTTTCATGGCTTCTCATTATGAGAATTACACATTCCTCAACTGTCCTCAAAAGGAGGTTGAATTTTATTTTGATCCCATTTATTGCCTTAGTAACTCCTCTGTGTTTGTTATAGCAAGCTCCATGGGAGATTACGTTTCAATGCTGGAAACTTACTTGATGTGCAATGTAACAAGTAGCTTGGCCATCCCAGTTGAATGGTTTTCTCAGTATGACTGGGGGTTTCATGGCGACCTTCTCTTGACATGGAATAAATCGATTCCCTACGACTGGGATGTACCTCCTCCACCAGGTGATGATGATTTTTCCTTATTTTCTTCTTTTGTTTTTAGAGAGAGTTGAAGATAAATAGGATTCAATGAGAGAATAAAATAGAAATAAATGTAGGGGATGGTGTTACTTACTCTTGACAATCAAGACGAGCTCCTTTATTCCAAATTAAAGAATTCTGAATAGATTAAATCTCCCCAACTAGGATTCGTACTTACAACCAATCGGTTAATAGTTGATTGGTCTACAACTGATCTTGCTAAGAAACAAGATTTAATCATATGCTTCAATTTTGGTTCTCAGCAGTGAAGTCATAAGACATTATAACATTTTAGCGCTCTTTTACAATGTTTTGTGTAGACACTCCAATCGATACTTAGATTTAGTTAAGATGTTTTAAGTTGAAATTGTAGTAGTTGTCTAGTTAAGGCAAACTTGAGATCTATAACTGCTAGCCGAGCTAAAGGAATTCCGGCTATTATACTTATGCTATCATAATTAACCTTAGGGACGACTACGAGATTCAAAAGTAGCGTAGTGGTAGATTACTTTTTTTGACAGTTAGAAGATCAGAATTCGAATCTTATGAATTAGGGTGGGAGGCAGGTAGGAGGGGGAGGGGGTAAAAAAGAAAAAAAAACAAACAAACTACCTTAGGGACGACCACCGTTGCCAAATTGGCGACCAAAAGACAAACAACGATTTCTGAACCACCAGTAATTTTAACGCCAGTCGGGAAAACCAACTTCTTTTCGTGTAATAGAGATTGGCCAGTCGATTTGATAAAAGTGATGATAGATTTATGAATATCATGTACATGCTCACATTTGGTCCATTGAAATTGGCACCATAAGATAGTGACCATAAATTATAGTATTGCCGTATGAAGTATAGTCATTAAAATAAAGACCAAAAGATATAGGCATTAATAATTTAATATTTATATATTGGATCCTTCTCTAACTTTACGTGATCAAAATCAAATTTAAATTTAGACTTTATTTTATTCGACTTAATTTGAGCCTATACGATAATAGGCCCAACACCAGACCCATGTTGAGAGTCCATATAAGTAGTCCTCTGTTGACTTTACTAGAAGAGAGCATGACCTTCAAACCCGTCATGACTCTAATCCTATCTACTTAACTTCTCTACCTACAGTTTCACCATCAATGGTTTTCTCACCTTCCTCTGACCATTTACATCTTCTAAACCCAACAGGTTGTTAGTGTCCAAAAAAAACAGTTTAAATGTAAAAATCACGTGATTTTAATTATAGATTTAAAGGTCTACACTAAGTGAAAATACTCTGGAACTTTTGATAAACCAATCTTTGAATCAACTGGGATTTCTGAAAAGGGAATATCGAATGAACTAGTTTGTTTTAAACATAAGGCTAGCAAAATTTATTGGCTGTGATTGATTCATTTCATATCTCTATAGAAAAGCACTAGGGTTTGCTTGCTATACTTAGATTTTAGATTACCCAAGCTTGTAAGCAAGAAAGATTGGTGATTTAAGAACCTAAAAGGAGAGCTAGTGCACATAATTCAGTCAGACATACTTTAAAATCTACGCACGTGATCTCGGGAAGAGTTGGTTCTTTATGGACCTATATGGACTAAAAGATGATCAAATACTTGAGCATGTCGAACTAGCTAGCTGAAATATCCATATCCTCCACCATTTGGACATTTTAAATGTCTTGAACAATTGCCTGATTGTTGAGTACTTCACTTTGCAGTTGACGCTCAGAGCAAGGAAGTTCTCAAATACTTTCGCTACTTCTTGATTTCGACTTTCGTGCTTCTACCGGCCTTATCAATCAGTATTTTCTCCTTCAAATGCATACTGAACTGTAGACGACGTAGAGAGTGGAGCCGGGCCTACGCCGCCACCACCACGGCTACAACAACATCACGGAGTACCCCTGTGATTAGAGGCCTTGATGGCTCAACCATTGAACTATACAGCAAAGTAGTTCTGGGTGAAAGTGGAGAAATTCCAGGGACTAATGACATGACTTGCCCTATATGCTTAGGAGATTATTGTCCCGGAGAGACATTAAGGTGCATACCGGGTTGTCAACATTATTTCCATGCTGATTGCATCGATGAATGGCTACGGGTGAAAGGTATTTGTCCGGTTTGCAGGAATGCTCTTGCTTCTGAAGTGAATTCTAAGCATGATTCCAATCTGGCAAGATCTGTTTAGTTGTTATTCAATGTTTGAAAAACATTCCATCCGGCAGTCTGGGTTCCACATTGTTCGGAGTGATGGAACCGTCTGTTTTATGGACGTAAAACTTTTCTGTCAATAATGTGTTGATGGTTAGATTAATTTAGAAAAATATGAGTCACTTCAAAAGTCAAGGCTCTTCTCTTGTATATAGATTTATGGGGTCAGCCTTCATTCTATTTGTGTACAAATGATGATACAAGCATAACATTTTCAGCCTTTTTGAAGTTTCCTTCTATTTACTTTTGGGGATCATGTAAAGGGTCATTATATAGTTAACATATATATTTCATGTCTTGTATTGGAGAAATCTTTTTGAAGTTTCCTTCTATTTCAGTAAGGCTCTTTAAGAGACCATCAAGGTGTTCTTACACCTGGTCAAGCATTGAAATTTCAGTCCAAATCTACCATCAAGCTTAAAATATTGCCTCGAGAAATACATCTCAATTTGCAGGACAAGGCAACTAAACATTATTATTGAAAATAATGCTGAGACTGGAGAATAAAGCACATTGTTTATTAGGAGGTCTCGCAATTAGTCAAGTGATTAATTGGGTAGTTTAAAGCAAACTTGACGGTAAAAGATATTTGTTCAATTTATAACCATTTAAGTGATTGGGTTCACTACTACTTATAACACGAGTTTAATAATTTTATGTTGATTGATTAGACTCAATCACCTGCAATAACATTACGAAATAATAATAAGCATTGTTGAACATTTCGATTAAATTTTTCTCGTTTTTCAATATGAAGTGATACTATAAGTAGAACTGAACTGATTTGTGCATATTGGTGATGTTTCAAAATTAATTTCTCACTTTCTAAGTTGAGAAATTTTATTAATACAATGCCCTTCAATTAAATAACTCAGAACGTACTAATGCTTTCAAGATCTAAGATTGTCTAATAGTGGTTGCCAAATTGGGGATTAGCAAATTTTAAAGGTCCAGGAGTTAAAATAAATTTATACACTATTCATTATCTTAACTTTATAGGGTCAAAGACAAGTTTTGAAGCATTATTTGGTAATAATTTATTGTGTTCAAAATTGAAAAAAATTGCATATACAGGAGAATAATAAATTTATTGTTCGGTTTTGATTTGTGATCAATAAATTATAAGATAATACCTTTTAAATATTTTATTTTCATTTTAAAAGTTTCATATATTTTATAAATTGATAATTAACTAAAAGTACATAATAAATTGAAAATGAAAATTTCTCACATGGTACATTTTGTACACTTATTTTAATAAAATTGAATATATTGGACTAAATATTCATTAAATTAAGAGTGAACTAGCATACACATAATTTAATGAACCCTTAATTAGTTACTTTGAATCTTATATTACTTGGAGTATTAACTTGATTACTTAATGTGATAAATCAAATTCATTAAACCTTGATAAGGTATGTATCAATTTGTATTAATTTATATTTTCTTATGTCATTAGGAAAACAAAAATTTGAGATTTAAATCCAAGAATCGTCCGTGAATTCGCAGTTAGCAATCAATAGTTAATGGTTCCAATTTGTTATAAATTTCAATTTTTGCGACAGAAAATCCACATTTGCTTTTTCATTCAATAGAAACGTGAGAGAAAATTTTTAGCACTGTCGATTTATTTTGAGATACTATACAATAAATTGAAGGGATGGATCAAATCAAATAACAAGGGGGAATGATTTCTTTTAGGTAAAGTATTAAAGAAAACGAGACTCAAGATGCAAGTATAATAAAAAAGTAGTTCAGTAATCCAGGAATATTTTCAACTATTTTGTATTATTTTGGCGGCACGGCCAAGTGGTAGGTGGGGGACTGCAAATTCTTTTTCCCCAATTCAAATCCGAATGTCGTCTGATGAACAAAATACTCGAAATATCTTACTTATGTTCTATTTATATAACTCGCTGAATTATTCCCCAATAGAAGCAAAGGAAAGAATTGTTCATACTTGTTTGCTTCCAAGCATGGTTTGGGTGGGGGATTTCTAAAAAAATGTAAATCCTTGTATCTAAGATTCAAAGAAATATTTTATATAGTAATGGTAGAGGGACTATCAAGACTTCATGATTCCCTTCTACTACTAATCTCATGTCTAATGATTCGATCTTGAATTAAATTGGAGAGCTTGATAGGAAAGCGAATTCAATTAATAATTGTAGTTGTGAAAATGGGTGAAAGATATTTTATATACGACAAACTCACAATAATATCTGGGTGTTCAGACGACATAATAATTGGAAAGGTAATTTACTTTTATAGAAGAGAAAAAAGGGAAAAATATTTTCTTTTCGGCAATCCCTAGTCAGTATATTATCCCCCTACTATTTCATAGAGATAATAGATAAAGGGTACGGATTATATTAAATGGGAAATAGGGGCATGCAATAGATAATGATTTATGTTTTTATGCTTTTTACTTATGAAGATTAACCAAATAAAAAATAAAAAATAGGCCTTTGATAACTCCATCTTTCCATTAAAATATATTCACCATTAAATAAAAATAATAATAATATCTTTATATATTAATTGATATCTCATATATATCCTATACTACTCAGCATAACATGGTGTGAAAAAGAAAACTTACAATTAGAAAATTGATGAATTGATGAAGAACAATAGCAGCAGCAACAATATGGGAGAAAAGGGCCGGGCCTTACACGTGGACCCGAACCTACCCCGATACGTGTGCCAAAACTGTCGGCACAACCTCTGCATCGTCGGCGTCGACTCTTACGCCGACAAGTTCTTCACCGACGCCTCCCGCTCCGGTTAGGGTTTCTCTCATCTCATTTCCATTTTTTTTCTAACTTTTCATTAAAATAAATGGAAATTTAAGAAATAATGTTAACACTATTATTGCCTTTCATGCAATTACATTAATTTGGAAAAAAACCACTTTGTTGAAATTCTTAATTATGGAGGTGCATATGTATAATTATAAATGTGATATCCCCAATGGGTGAGAGATGTGATATGAGTGGGATTTATAAGTTTGGATCATGGGGTTAAGTAATGACTCGGATTAATCATTTTGGGCAAGTGGATTTGAGCCACTGGATAGTTGTTCTTAATACTATGACATTTTTATAGCTTGAGAACTCGGGGTCTAGGCCTGGGGCATGACAGTATATTAGTTGTATATGCGAATGCGTGGATTGAATTTTGCTAGGATGTGTGCTGTATTAGTTATATTTAGTTTAGAGCTTTGTTAATGTGTTTCCCGAAGAAAGGAGAATTACTCGTGTAGTAATTTTCAGGTGCTTCTATGTTATTGAGCTAGATTTAATTATACAGAGTAGGTGAAACGCGCCTGGATTTAATTTCTTTATGTGTATCATTGACAACTAGATGCTTGTTTTTTTAGCTGAGTTTCCATATATAAAGCTTATAGTCAGTTACAATAAAACCTTGATCGTGTGTAAAGAAAAGTCTATATAATTGGGCATTCCACTGTATAACACAGTGATTGTGATTCTGGCAGTGGCTGTGTGGCATTTCTTTTTATTGCATCTTTTATCATGCGTAGTTGAAACAATTGTCTTCTCCATATTGCTATATCTCTAGGTCAATAAGTTATATGAGGAACCACTGAAAATCACTTGTTGTTGTTACTCTTCAGTTTTTTGTAGACGTCTATCTTGTAGAGGTACTCAAGTTGGATTGGTCATTGATTTCTAGGTTTTTTGTGGTAAACCGAATTGGTTACCTCCAATTAAATAAATCAGGAGTTCAAACCGCACACAAGGGTAGGGAATATCCCATTTTTGTAGGAACTTCTGTACCAAAAAACAATGGTATCTCCAATTATAGCCTGTCTAGGATGTGCGTGTGTGTATATATTGAGGCCTTGAGGTTATGAAGGGTAATTGGAGATAAATATGCAGGGATGCAGGCATCTTCAGTACATGGGGCTGGTAGTGTACTAGGTTCGACACGGATGGACAACTCTTATGTTGTGTTGCCAAAGGAAAGAAATCAGGCACCAGGAGTTCCTCCTCGTCCTCGTGGTGGATCAGCTCAGCCTGATAGTAGTCCATCTGGGAAAGTAATGGAAGATTCATTTGTCGTTTTGCCTCCACCAGCAGCTTCTGTATACAAATCTGAGTCTGTGTCTGATGGAGGTGGGAGCCAGTTGCCATCAGCTGAGGGTGGTGGCATTACAAGTGCTCCTCTGCAGGCAAACAATTCTGGCTTTCACTCCACCATAACTCTCCTGAAGCGTGCATTTGAAATTGCAACGACTCAGACGCAAGTAAATGAGAATCATATCTTATTTTTTCTGGTGTCTTGGAACTTCAGTCTAATTGAAATTCTACTCAAGCTTGGACCATACTGATGTTTTTATTTTAAGTTGACATATTTGGTCATCCTCTTATGGTCACAGATGTTTCTTACAGGTGGATCAACCTTTATGTCTCGAGTGCATGCGGGTCTTATCTGATAAACTTGATAAGGAGATTGAAGATGTGAACCGGGATATAAAGGAGTATGAAGCCTGTCTTCAACAGTTGGAAGGGGAAACAAGAAATGTTCTCAGTGAGACTGATTTTATTAAAGAGAAACTAAAGGTGCTTATTAAACGTGAAGTTCATATGTGCAAGTTTTGGCTTTTCAGGCTTCCAAGATATGGCTATCAAATAATAAACCAGCCAATATTGGGGCCGAATTGGATAGTAATTTGCCGGCTATATTATTTTAAATTAGAAAAAGAACAGAGCTACAAAAAATTATTAATTTGCTGTTATACCATCATTTGGATTTAGGAACTATATTTCTGGACTGTATGAGACAAGTCCTTGAGATATAATTGTTTTGATTGTCATCAGTGTCATTGCTGGGGTGGTGGAAACCATTTCCCAGTTTAAGCAATTTAAACAGCCCTCTTGGCATTGAATTCTTTCTTCTGACTTCTGAATTCTTAAGTTTTACTTTGTCATTGTTGGTGCTTTTTAAGATTGAAGAAGAAGAACGTAAACTTGCAGCGGCAATTGAAGAAACAGAAAAGCAATCTGCAGAAGTCAATGCTGAATTCAAGGAATTGGAGCTGAAATCTAGTCGTTTTAAAGAGTTGGAAGAGCGGTGAGACCCAATCATCTCCCTTATGTAAACTGTTACTAATAAATAATAGTAATGATTATGAACATGTTTTTAGGTTCTGTATTTTCCTTTATTCTATTAGCAAGATGTGTACTATATATTGGAGTTCGCGGTTGCTAATCATTTACTATAATGTCTACCAGGTATTGGCAAGAATTCAACAACTTTCAGTTTCAGTTAATATCACATCAGGTGGTTTTCTGTTGCCTTTACTGCTATCTAATCACCTCCAATTATGACATTCTTCCATATGGACACACTAGCAAACTAAAAATGTTTCTATTAGGTCACGGTATCTTGAATGGTTTTATTGCACATACTGATGGAATGCAATTAGTTGGTTGTAACTAATCTCTCCATGATTTTAACAACAATGAGGTGACTGGCTCTAAAAGTGTGGTTCTTACCCATCTATTCATTTTCTAGTATAGTGCATTTGTTCTGTTAACTTGACGCAATATTTAGAATTTTAAATATGGGATATATGGTCTACAGGAAGAGAGGGATGCAGTCTTGGCCAAGATTGAGGTTTCACAAGCTCATCTAGAGTTGTTGAAGCATACTAATGTGCTCAATGACGCTTTCCCTATCTCGTATGATGGCGACTTTGGAACAATCAACAATTTTCGCCTGGGAAGACTTCCTAAAATTCCAGTATGTCAAAGAATTATGCACTCTGTATGCTTCTTGCGCATCTCTAGAAAGATGGCTAAAAGAATTCTAATTTTTGTGGAAATGCTCAGGTGGAATGGGATGAGATAAATGCTGCGTGGGGCCAAGCTTGTCTTCTTCTTCATACAATGGCCCACTATTTCCGTCCAAAATTTCAGTATCCTTTTCACTATTAATAGAAATTTTACATTTTTTTGGACATCCTATAATTGTGGTTGTCAGATGGATCTTTGTATTCATAGTATTTGATGAAGATGCTATTGCTATTGTTCTTCCTCCCATAAGGTTATGTTATGAAAAGCAAAGTTAAAATCCAGAACCCAAAAACCTAAAAGGAAAAGGTTCACAATGTCGTAACTTTCTGAAAGCAATAGGTAGGCTTGACTAATCTATCTCTTCTGAAATATTATGTTGATATTTGTATGTCCTTATACTTGGTTCAGATATCAGATAAAAATTCTTCCTATGGGTAGTTATCCTCGAATTATGGACACCAGCAACAATACTTATGAACTGTAAGTTGCTGAAGAATCTTAAGAGTACTCTCTTTGCTCTTAGCGAATTTACACTTAATAAATAAACATAGCTTATACTTACTTGGTCATTTTTCCTGAATTGAGCATAAAAGAGTAGCGTATGCCCAATCTGCATCTCCCACACTGTCACGAATGGGAACTAGTTGAGTAATTGTCCTAATAATACTCCGAAGTGGCTGTCACGATGTTACTAAAATTAGTCAACATGTCGTTACATCTACTATTTTGGATTCAGCTGAATAAATTATTTCCATTCCCTTTTCATTTACATATGGTGCTTCCATTCCATGTAGGGCTTTTTCTGGCCTTCATGCCTCTGTAGATTAGTGCCCAGTGTAGTTTTTCCATGTCATCAATATTCACATAATATTTGTAGAGTCTGATGATGGTCCAGTGCTGCAATTATTCCCCTTTCCATGATCTTGTTAATGACTACTTCTATTTACTCTTTCAGTTTTGGGCCAGTGAATCTGTTCTGGAGCACTCGGTATGATAAAGCAATGACCCTCTTCTTAACCTGCCTCAAGGAGTTTGCTGAGTTTGCAAATGCCAAGGATAGAGAAAACAATATACCTCCTGAGAAATGTTTTAAGCTTCCGTACAAGTAAGTTTTGTGTCTTTTAGAAGCCTATATTTTTTGACTTTTGTTACTCCTTTCTCCTTGTCTCTTTCTTTATTCTTGTTCTCTCCACTTCTCTATTGACAACTGTGTTCCCACTTCTCTTGAACACTGGAAAGTTTCTCATATGGATTGTAATTATAATATACCTCCTGGGAATTCCTGTGCATTACCCTCATTTCTATATACCTAGTGCAATCTGTAGCAATTCCCATATTTAGGTGTTTTTAATTACATTTGGAAAATAAATCTTCCTCTTATTTTCTGTCTCCCTCCGGAATTTCTTATTTTCTTCCCCGATGAATCTGTTTCCTCTTGAACTTTTATAGCAGAAGTCAATATTATGGGGAAAATCACTTCTCTGTGCTGTAGTATATTCTAAATTTGCTCATCCCCAGAAACTTCTTCCATCTCCAAATACTCACCGATGAGATAATGAAAGAAAGAAAAAGAGTAAAGGGAAAACAAAAGGAAATTGTTTGAAACTTTTAAGGTTTTTCTAATCATGCAAGTAATTGTTCTTTTCTTGTTAGTTGTTGCTTTATTTGTGTTTCATCCTCCGCAGTTTGAATGAACTGAGCAAGTGGAACCTCTTATAGAATCATGTGTTTCATGCCTATAGCAGTCGAGACGGTGCTTATCAAGAAAAAAGAATTAACCTTACTTAAAAGGAATGTCTTTATCTTGTTGTGTAATCTAAAATTAGTAGTTGTTCCAGAGAATTAATTGTGATTCTCATTTGTGAAAATGGAAGAAATTTTGAAGCATTTTATGGTTATGGAATTGATACTTGAAAGTTGAAACCACTGAAGAAATAATCAAGGGCTATGTGGCCTATTGTAAGTGGACGAACTCTTAAATCCCTTGACCATTGGAAGCCCTCTTCCTCTGTCCACCTTCTCCCATGGGAAACCCCAAAAAATGAAAACTCGAAAAATCCAGTAATGGAATCTCATGTTTAAGGTCTGTAAGTGAGATGGGGAATTCTTCTTTTTCTTTTCCTCGTTTTGCTCTTGTTTGGTCAAGAGAAAGAAGAGAAAGAAGTAAACCAATGGACACTGATCAAAGAGTCGATTGCTTGCCTAAGCTGTCAATAGTCCTTAGAGCAAACTTTACCCAGATGTTGTCTTTCTGACATTTTATATTCTAATATTCTTCTTAGAGTTAACAATTATATATTTTGTGGTAGACTGCATTTATACGTCTTCTAACTTTTGTGTAAGTTCCATGAAACCAGTTACTGGCCCCTAAATAGATGATGCTTTGTTATTTGCAGGATTGAAAATGACAAACTGGAAAATTACTCAATCACCCAGAGCTTCAATAAGCAGGAGAATTGGACCAAAGCTCTGAAGTACACGCTTTGTAACTTGAAATGGGCTCTCTACTGGTTTGTGGGGAATACAAATTTCCAGCCACTGTCTGCAACTGTCTCTTCCAACTCAGAAGTTCCAACTGCAGGCTCGTTACACAGTAAGCGGCCTGCTGATGTCAAGTTCCAACCTTGAAAAGTGTCGATTCATTAAAGGAAAATTTCTCCGCGTTGAAAGACTTCAAAGTGTAAGTAGATTTATTATGTATATATGGTAGTTAATTTTATCGACACAGTTATCTGCAACATAATGATGTATAGTACTCTTCTGCGAAACATTCAAATGCAACAAGCATAAATTTCAGTAATGTAGTTCTCGAAGTTCCTTTTCCTCATTATTTATTGTTAATAAGGGAGGGGGGGTTTAAGAAATAGATGACTTTAACTGATATCAGAGGTTTTCGATATTTGGCACCTTAAGAAAATGCTAATCTGTTTTCACATGCAGGATTTCTGTAGGGATAGCTATAGGGCGAGTTTAGGGTGAGGAGACCTATTTTCACGTCCCGGCCCAATTACCTAAAAGGTTATTTCAATACCCGTTCCACCCTTGCATCCTTCACCCCCATCCCCTGCGCTGTGATAGCGATTCGCTGTTTTCTTTGCTATTATTATATTATATATGATTATCGTCTATGAAATGTGAACTGATCCTGTAATGAAATATGAAATCTGCAATTGCACATCAATTCAACACACAAGCAAAAAACAGCAGGAACTCTTCTGAAGCTTAAGCCTAGTTATAACCACTTACAATAACAAAATTAGTTTGAGAATGGCGCTTTCACATCCATTACGAAATGGTTCTGATGTTTGCCAACCATGATGAAACTTTCTCATCTTTGAGGAGTGAAGCAAGCCCCCAAAAGCAAAGATGGACTGAGATGTAACTAAAGGCTAATAGAAATAAATCAATTAAGGTGTATATAATGTACCAAATCGGTGGTCGACATTAAAAGTGTGAGTTATAAGTCGTGGATTTTAGTATGTAATAATTGAGTTTAACTATTTTGGACTTAGTTAATTTAAGATTTAAATAGTTATTGTTCAAGTTTATATAATATCAGTCTCATTTGTAAGCTCGGGTTTCGGGACCCAAGGTGTGACAGTTCAGACCGTCATCTGGCCTTAATCTCGGTGCCCATCATGAATTTGCAAAAACCGATTCTGACCATGTTACTAATGCTAGTGATCCTTCTTGCTCAAAACGAACACGAAAGATGCAGAACTTTATGAGTTGCTTATTAGAAGTTTAGAACTATTCTCTGCCTACTACGTTATTGCTCTACCCCTATGCAGTAGGATAAAAACAACTGTCACAAAATGGCAATCTTATTAAAGAATAAGCTTATTCGTTTTATACCTCGCACCTTATTATAACCTGCTTGGGTTCAATCCTGAACCAGGGATAAATAAATTAGGTTTGGGCAGAGGTCAGATTTTGGCTACTACAAGTTTGATTCGAGACCACACCTTAGCCAGGCTTGGACGAATGTTAGATTTTGGCCACTACCGTCAACAAGCGTCATACGCGTACGTATTATGTGATTTCATCAAGTTGGTGTTGTGGCTGTAAACTAAATTGAGTGGATTAATAATCATATTCATCAAATTATCGTGTAAGGAACATTTCTGTTCCAAGGCTTAAATGCATGATGCTTTTGTTGTAACAGACACAGAAGGAACACTCACTAAACGGCTTCAAATACTATAAATAGAACTCGTCACATGTGATAACAAGAATCACTAGGCAAGGTAAACATGACTCGTCAATGGTGGATTCTAGTCATGAGTCTCTTGCTAGCTTCAAGGTCAGCCATGTCTGTACCTTCATGTGGAAAGGTTGGCAATGCTCTAGCTCCATGCCTTGGTTATCTCATGGTCAAGGCTAAGGAATATCCATCTCATCGTTGTTGTAGAGGTGTCAACAAATTGAAAAGCTTTGCAAAAACCAAAACAGATGGAGTAGCTACATGTAAATGTGCGAAGAATGTGTTGTCTCAATTCAAATATTACCCCATGCGCCTCCCTCTCCTTTCAAAGGAATGTGGAGTGGCAATCAACTTGCCACCAATTGATAAAAACTTTGACTGTTCCAAGTATGTGCTTGTTTTCTCTTCATATTTCGACCTAATCGTCTTATATAAAAGTTTAAAATGTTATAAAAGAGTTTATTAACTTGTATATTAATTGCCGACAACACGGTCCTCACATGATGTGGGATTGTGGGTTGCATATGCAGCTTTGCATGTGGACACATTAATTTTTTAAGTGGATCGCGGCAAGACTTAAATCCAAGACCTCTGTTAACTAGACTCTGATACTATTTTAAAAACTATTTTATATAAAAGTTTAAGCTGTTAGAATGAAGTTAATTTATTATACATATTATGTGTCTTCAACATGACCCCTCAACTGAAGCGGGATTCTTTACCCGTGGACCGAATAACTTTCTAAATGGATGACGAGACCTGACTTAAACTTATGATATTTTTTAACTGGACTCTAACACCATTTTAAATAATTATTTTATCTAAAAATTTAAACAATTAAAAATGAGATTTATTATATATATATTATTCACTTTTGTTATTCTCTCATGTTAAACATAGTAATATGATTGCCTTCTTTTGCAGGGTCTCAATTTAGAAGGTGAACAACTTATATATGAGCCATAGTGCTTAATAGTGATTATATAAAAATAAACGAGGTGTATTATGGTCTAGAAACTCTCAGATTCATAAGATGATGAAAAAAAAAAAGACAGAATTTGAAGTTTCGCTTTGTTCTTGTAGGCCATGGCTTATTAGGAAATAACATGAATACATACTTTGATAAACCAATTATGAATTTTCGACTATACAAACTTTCTTTGAGCATTATATCTCACCCTATGTTTTAAGGGCCTCCTTTCTCAAAAAAAGATGATCAAACAATTCTCAATCATAGTCATTACTGATCGGATCATCCATATAATTTATAAAAAGAAACTCTAAATATGTTATATCTTTTGATCAATCATTAATGAGTAATCCTAATTTAGACGAATTTGGTTAGAGAGATGCTGAAATAGTACTTCTAAATTCATTACGTGTTCAATTTTTAAATGACTTGAGTTGAATAGATATACGAAGGCCTAAAATTTATCAAAATTTTGACACCGTCGTGATTGTAAATGCTACTCGAAAATTAAAAAGGAAATATCATCTCATTATTTCAATTGCTAAGCATGCATATAAATTCAAACAAAAGATAGATATTTCATATGATCAGGTGATACATGTTGTACTTTCAGAAAACTTGAAAGTAGAAGAGGGAATAATATCATATTAAACTTTTCTCTTTCATTAAAGATATTGAGTAAAATGCACAATACCTTTCTGTGTTTTACAAAAGTTATATATAAAATCTTGTGTTTTCAAAAGTTACACAATACCCCTTGTACTATTTAAAATGTTTCACCATATCCCTTGCCATCTAATTTTTCTATCAAAATTAATGAAGAGTGTTATACACATGTGTCTCATGTAAGGGACGATCGTATGAAGCTTTAAAACACATTTAAATAGACCAAAATGCCCTTATGTTAATAATTTTCTCATTTTTCTTTCCTTTTCTTTGCCTTTTTTTAAATCTTTTTTACTCTTCTTCTTCCTCACCACTAGCACATCCCACCACCACCACATCTTTCCACCATAAATCATTATAACTAAACGTTTTGAGAATCCTTAAACTTAGAGATTATTTTGATATAAATTTTAAAAAACGTTACAAGTAGGTTTCAAATATAAATCTATTTTTACAAAATTTTTAAATCTTAAGATGTATATTATTGTGTATTAATTAAGTGAATTTTTGTATCGGTGGATTCCAGAAGAAAAATGGTCGGTGGAAGTAGATGTTAGAGATGATTGGAGGTAGTTGCTATTATGTGTTGTAGTTGAGATAAATATCCTTTTATATTTATTACTGACCTCAAAAATACAATAAACAGCCTACAAGAACTCCTCTCTTTGATCTACCAACAAAGCTTAGAATGCATCTAGCTCAATGGTTAAGCACTATATTTTTAACCAATTTATGAGGGTTCGAATTCTCTCGATAAAAAACTTTCAAATTTGTCTTGCTAGCATCTGCCACGTGTCAATACATTATTAGCCATAGCTTAACAAGTTGAAACGATGCCATTTTGGTCATCTTCAATCTTGACCCAGCAGAATTTTCAACTATGAAAAGAACTTTAAAGAATTCATATATTTTTCATTTGTTATCCAAATAGCATGAAACTTGAATCATTGGATTCGTAATTTTAAATTAAATGAGGAGAAACAAGAATTGCAATTTTTTTATTCAAAATTTCGTTAATGTGATTCATACTAATAAAGAGAAAATATGTGTTAAAATAAATTCAGAAAAAGCAACATTATAATATGAAGTTAATTTTGTCTTTTATGACCTTAAACTAACAGAGTTTAACAAAATTTCAAATTAGGGCAAGTGTGCAACATTTTAGATATTATAAGGGATATTGTGCAACTTTTGGAAATAGAGGATTTTATATGTAACTTTTGTAAAACACAGGGGTATTGTGTATTTTACTCATTAGATATTAGGTATTTCTCTTCTTTTTTCTTTAAGCCTACAAATAAATGGCATACGTCAAAAGCCACAAAAATTAGATATAGTTCAAAGCCAAAACATTATAAAATCTTGATCCAAAGCAAGTTCGTAAAGCCAGACCATTAGTTAGTTTGATTATTATTTCGAATGAGGCAGTTTGGAAATGAAAAAATTTAGTGAGATTATAAGTGTGTATTAGGCAAACTTCACAGGCTGTAGAATACAAAATCTACCAATCAAACCATAGACTTTAGAATCTAAGACCCAAGCGGAAGGAACACTAACAATTTGCAAGTCAGAAGACAAAAAGTAAATGTGAGTCCTTAATACCAGTGTGGTGTCGTCTAGAGTCGCTCAGACCTCAACTCAGTGAATGGAAAGGGTGATATGGACACAAAGGGTATGTTTGGATTGGGAAAAATGGGGGGGAAAGGGGCTGGGTAGTAAGGGGAGGGATTCACTCCTTCCCCTGTTTGGTTTGGGAGGGATTGAGTGGTTGGGGTATAGAGGGGATGAGCTAACCCCTCCATACCCCCAAAA
Source organism: Ehretia macrophylla (assembly GCA_037974665.1). Lineage (NCBI taxonomy): Eukaryota > Viridiplantae > Streptophyta > Magnoliopsida > Boraginales > Ehretiaceae > Ehretia > Ehretia macrophylla. Next base: position 49,964,720 of record CM075776.1, read on the forward strand.
TATGGTCACCCCAATTTGGGATAAAATGGAGGGATGGGAAAATACTATTTCCTGTGAGGATAATTTTGCCATTTACTTTTATATTAGTTACAATCATACCAATTATATAAACATTCAAAATAAAATAAGAGAAGGGCATAAAAGTTATTATACACATAAAATTTATTTATCCCCTTCCATTTATTTTCTAGTCTAAACAAAAGACACTCATACTCCTTTATGATCTTCTCCTTTATAAAATTATCCAATCCAAACATGATTTAATTCCCTCCACTCATTTCTTTTATAATTCCCTCCATTCCTCTCCTTTATTAAACTTCTCTCCCTTAATCCAAACAAACAATAAGGGTTTGTTCGGATTCGAGGGAAAAAAATAATAAAAGAAAGAAGATGATTTAATAATAAAGGAAAGGAAGGGGGATGATTAACTCTTGTTTGGATTGGGCAAAATTATAGAGGAAAGTTTCATAAAAGATTATGCGTATTCTTTGTTTAGATTGAAGAGTAAATGAAAAGAAATGATAAATTTTATAAACAAATTGACAAGAATGGTGGCTGGATAGAGATAAACTTATAGGGAATTGAGGGGTGTGTGAAAAATGTAACTATACATAGTGGACAGGGGTAAAGTAGTCATTGCAAAAGGTCAAATATTTGACCGTTAATAACTATTGAACGCTGTTACACCTCATAGGGAAATCTGAGTATTGTTGAAACCTCATGGGGCACTTTGGGTTTATGCGATAAATTCATGGGGGAAAATGACTTTAATCCAGTGAAAGATAAGGGAATATAAATGAAAGACTTAAACCATAGACTGGTTGGAGTTTTAGTAGGAGTCACCAGGGAAGGGACCATAATTAATTTGTAATATATGGGAAAGCACTTAAAATATTTTTTGGAAAAATTTGTAACAGATATCATATAACGATTATACTAAACTCACGTGTTTTCTCCCCCCACTGGGCATGGATGTCATTGCCTAGTACTAATCAAGTCGCCTATGTGCCTAAATTAGATAGATCGCATGACATTAGGTAAGCCATCGTTGGTTTGGATTGAGTTGCCTAGGGCAAACCTAGGTCAACTTGGATAAGGAAGTCTTATGTTGAGTCGATTCGAGCAGGATAGATGTTTCTCATGCCAAACAATCGAGTTCCAACCACGATGTTTTACATGGAATCTTGTCAAGCCAATTGATAGGGATGTAGTTGACGTGAGCTACATACCATCCAGTGGTCACAACATCATTGTATTAGGTATGTTGTCATCCCATGGATGCAAGTACATAGGCAAAGGAGATCAGTGCAGAGTATACAGACATGACAAGATGAACGAGAGGAAGATTTGTATCTTGGAGGGTAATACTGCGCATGAGAAGGGATCAGAAGCAATTTCGGTTTGACTAAAGAGTACTCACCCAAAACAAGCCAAGGAGAAGAAGAGATTGATGTTCTTTGAGGTTGTTGAGGTGTTGGGAGAATCTCATCCGAGGAAAGAAGTGTTGAGTAGGGAGAGCACACTGTTCTATAAATAGGGGCTTAAGGTAAAGAATATGAAATCAAGCATAAGATTGAATAGAAAGCATATGTGAGGGTGAATAATTTAATTTTTGTGAGGGAGAGTTTCTCGTATTTTTCTAAAAAAAAGAGATTTGGCGAGGGTTATAATTTTATTCGTTCAAAAGTTATATTGTGGGAGAGGGTTAGATTTTAGTTGTTCAAAACTAAAAATCGTTATAATCTTTGTATAATAGTTGGTGAATTACTCTATGGACATAAACAATTGTTGGCCGAACCATGTAAAAGTTTGTACCTCCTTTATCACTTTCACGAGTTTTCATATACATCCTGTGGAATCTGGGCAGGGGAATAACCAATATTTCCAACATATTGAACTTCTAAAAATATGGAGGAATATATTAGAAAAATAACCCTAAGTTCATAATCCCAAATCTATAACCCCAAATATAATTTCTATCGTGCATTTTATTGCCCTACCATACACCAAAGGGTTAAGTGTTACCAAATACTGAAAAATTAGAAAAATATTTTAAAGCGAACAAATGGAGCCTTAATGTTAAAATTTTGACAGAAAATCACTAAGGGACTAACGGAGGCACAAAAATAAAAGATAAAGGACCAAAAGATGACACTTTTAAATATAAGGGACTAAGTTGACAAAACCACTAAAGATATAGGATTAATAGGGTAATAAACCTAAAAAAATGGACTAAACAAATTAGTTTCAACTTCTAAACTTATAAAAAATATTTTCAAGTGCCTGAAAACTAGGCCAAATAGACCTTAAAAAGTAGTTGATTTGAAGCCTAGTAATTATAGTTTAATCCTATATAACATCAATCTCATTTGTGAATCTAGAATTCGAGGATTCAGACCCAGGGCATGACCAAGGGTGGAGGTACATGACGGCGAGTGGGGGTTGCAGCCCCCACTAGCCTAGGAAAATGTTAAAAATTAGATGTATTTTAATTAAGAAAAATTAATTAGCCCCTATGGAGAAAAAAAAAAAAAAAAACCTATACAATTGAAAATTTATTTATTTTAATCCTCAATGAAAAGAATTCTTAAATCCATCCCTGAACGTGACGATTCAAACCGTCCTGGCCGGCCTTAATCTCAGTCCTCATCATGAGTTTGTAGAACTTTATCCGTTGCTTATTAGAAGTTAAGAACTATTCTCTTCCTAGTAAGTTATTGCTCTACCCCTATGCAGTATGATAAAAACAACTGTCACAAAATGACAATCTTATTAAAGAATAAGTTTACTCGTTTTATACCTCGCACCTTATAACCTGCTTTGGTTCAATTCACCCCTGGGTTAAATAAATTAGGCCTGGGCGGAGGCTATATTTTGGCTACTACGAGTTTGAGCCGAGGCAAGACCTTAGACATTATAGCAGGTTTGGACTAATGCCAAATTTTGGCCACTACTGCGAACAAGCATCATACGATCATGTGATTTCATCGAGTCCGTGTTGTGGCTGTAAACTCAATTGAGCATGTGGATTAATCATATTTATCAAATCGTGTAAGCAACATTTCTGTTGCAAAACTTAAATCATGATGCTTTTGTTGTAGCAGACACAGAAGGAACACTAACTAATTAGCTTCAAATACTATAAATAAAACTCTTCATTTTTTTACAATTCGTCTATCTCACATTTGATAACAAGAATCACTAGCTAGGCAAGGCAAACATGACTCGTCAATGGTGGATTCTAGTCATTCTCTTGCTAGCTACAGAGTCAGCCATGTGTGTACCTTCATGTGGAAAGGTTATCAATGATCTAGCACCATGCCTTTGTTTTCTAACGGGTAAGGATCCATCTCCTCAATGTTGTTCAGGTGTCAAGAACATGAAAAGCCTGGCAAACACCAAAGCAGATAGAGTAGCTGCATGTAACTGTGGGAAGAAAGCGTTATCTAAAATCAAATATGACCCCATGCGCCTCCCTCTCCTTCCAAAAAAATGTGGAGTGAAAATCAACTTGCCACCCATTGATAAAAACTTCGACTGTTCCAAGTATGTGCTTCCTTTCTCTTTATCTTTCTACGTATAATTGTCTCATCTAAAAGTTTAAAATGTTAGATAGCCCGCATATTAATTGTCTACGTCAACACGGCCGTCACATAAGGTGGGATTGTGGGTTACACATGCATCCTTGCACGTGGACACATTAATTTTTTAAATAGTTGGCAGCAAGACTTAGATTCAAAACATTTGTTAACTAGACTCTGATACCATTTTAAAAACCATATATCTTATCAAAAAGTTTAAGCCGTTAAAATGAGGTTTGTTATATATATTATATGTCTTCAACATGGCCTCTCAAATGAGGCGCGAGATTGTTTCTTATACGTGGACCGAATAACTTTTTAAATGGGTGACAAGACCTAACTTAAATCCACTACTTTTTTTTTTTAACTAGAGTACTCTTATACAATTATAAATAACTATAAGAAAGAGATTTGTTGTATATATTATGTGTCTTCAACAATCTTCTCTTCATTTTTGTTATTCTTTCTCATGTTAAACATAGTAACATTGTCTTCTTTTGCAGGGTCTCAATTTAGAAGGTGAACAGCTTATTTCATCGTCGAGTCTCATCGACCAATCATCATGAAATACAAGGAAGATATGAGCCATAGTGCTCAATAGTGATTATATGAAGATAATCGACGTGTCTTATGGTCTAGAAACTCTCAGATTCATGAGATGCAGAAAAAATAATGACTACAATATGAATACATACTTTGATAAACCCATTATGAATTTTCGACTTTACAAACTTTCTTTGAGCGTTATATCTCACCCTGTGTTTTTAAGCGCCTCTTTCTCACAGAAAGAGGATTAAATAATTTTCAATTATAGTCATTGCAGATTGGATCATTCATATAGTTTACAAAAAGAAACTCCAAATATATGTTAAATCTTTTGATCAACCATTAACGAGTAATTCTAATTTAGACGAATTTTGTATAGGAGATTCAAAAATAGTTCTCCAAAATTCATTACGTGTTCAATTTCCAAATGACTTGAGTTGAATAGATATACCATGGCCTAAAATTTATCAAAATTTTGATACCGTCGAAATTTTGAACACTACTTGAAAATTAAAAAGGAAATACTATCTCATTATTTCAGTTGCTAAGCATGAATATAAATTCAAACAAATGCTAGATATTTCATATTATCAGGCGATATAGTTGTACTTTCAGAAAATTAGAAAGTAGAAGAGGGAATAATATCATATTAAACTTTTCTCTTTCATTAGAGATATTAAGTAAAATGTACAACACCTTAATTATATAAGTTGCATATAAAATCTTGTGTTTTTTCAAAAGTTATTCAATACCCCCTATATTATTCGAAATGTTTTACCATACCTCCCGTCATCCAATTTTTTTATCAAAATTAATCGAGAGTGTTATACACACGCGTCTTATACAAGTGAGGATCGTATGAAGCTTTAAAACACATTTAAATGGACCAAAATACCCTTATGTAAATAATTTTCTCATTTTTCTTTCCTTTTCTTTGCCATTTTTTTTTTTTTGTTATCTTTTTCACTCTTCTTCTTCCTCACCATTAGCACATCCTACCACCACCACATCTTTCTACCATAAATCATTATAAAAGTTCACTACTAATAACTTTTTGAGAATCCTTACAACCTATAGATTATTTTGATATAAATTTTAAAAAAGTTACAAAGGTTTCAAATCTAAACCTATTTTTTTACAATTTTTTTAAATCTTAAGATGTTTATTATTATGTATTAATTAAGTGAATTTTGAAAAATGGTTGGTGGAAGTAGATGGTGGAGATGGTTGGTTGGTGGAAGAAGATGGTGGAGATGGTTGGACGTAGTTGTTATTACGCGTTGTAACTGAGATAATATCTATTTATATTTATTACTGACCTCAAACATACAATAAATAGCCTACAAAAACTCCTCTCTCTGATCTACCAACAAAGCTTAGAGTGCAACTAGCTCAATAGTTAAGCACTACAAAAACTTATGCGGGTTCGAATTCTATCAATAGCAAAATTTCAATTTTGTCTTCCTAGAATCTGCCACGTGTAATACATTATTGGCCATTGCTTAAAAAGTTAAAATGACGTCATTTTGGTCATCTTCAGCCTTGATCCAGCAGAATTTTCAGCCATGGAAAAAAACTTGAACAAATCATATCTTTTTCATTTGTTATCGAAATCACATAAACAGAGGATTTTATATTTGACTGCTGTAAAACACAGAGGTATTATGTATTTGTTGGACTTGGGACATGATCCACCCAAGTTGGGGTGGACCAATCAATATAGCCCAAGTAGTGAAAATCCACGACCTCATATATATAAACAAAAACCTAATAGAGAACATTCGTTGTTCTATAGGTTTTGCCTCCAACAAAACAAAAAACACTTTGTGAAATAACTCTCTACACCCTAGGCATTTAGGTTGTGAACACGAAGTGTGTGGTCTAGTACTACACAATACGACTCATTGCAAGTGTAGTGGAATAAACAAAATTGTTAATTACTCGCTTCCGCAATTTCAAAGTATGTGTGAATATCTCACTTTAAATCAACAGTATTTTACTCATTTGATATTAAATATTTCTCCTCTTTTTTCTTTAAGCCTACAAATACATGGCATAAATTGAAAGCCACAAAAATTATATATAGTTCAAACCAAAAAACATTAGAAAATCTTGATCCAGACCTAGATTGTAAAGCCAGACTTTTTGGGTGCTAAGATCCAAAGTCAATAGAGAAACAACCCATATCGTACGCTAAGGTCCCTTAGGAATCAGTTAGTGAAAAAAGAGATGATCAAACGATGATAATAAGGAGGTGGGCTTGAAAGCAGCCATCATTTGAAGAAAGTATAATAGCTCACTAGTCTAACTCCATGGCACTGAAAATGTATCAAGGCTCAAGTGATTCACCAAAGTGATGAGACCTTGAAAGCTACTTTTTCAAGTGTCAGTAGTAGAACGCTCTGTCAATCGGGGAAGGGTTTTGGTGACAAGACCTGGAGATATCAGAAGTGAAAATGCTGACATGAGTAGCAAGAAATCTTGTGAAAAGTACGATCACTTGCCAGTGGAAGGTTTTCTGCGTTCAGTCAATCTACGCAAAGTGAATCAGTCCCTAAGGAACCCTCGAAAGGGCTGCCGTCTGATGGGAATACAAAAGTGACGAAGTTGCTTTGACTATAGAACCATGTTGTTGGAGTGAATTGGATGATCAAGTCGAGGGATGCCACCTCTTCCCCTCACTCTCTTTTTCATCTATCAGAGAAAAAAGAACGAACGGATCTTGTAGGATTCCCAAGAAATTCTTCGATTTCTTCCGGAAGTAGAATCATCTGCTTCTCACGTTCCGTGAATAGTCAAGATATTGAGGAATATCCAGAAAGGTATTTTCTCCTCCTTTCTTTAATTCACAGGAGGTCAAATTTTGATTGTTGTCCAAGTTACTGAACCTATTCCAGCCTAATTTCGATCTAAGAAGAAAAAAATCACACTCTGTAGGATTTAAACCTACGACATCGGGTTTTGGAGACCCGCGATTGCTTGCCAGTGAAAGGTTTTCTGTGTTCAGTCAATCTAAGCAAAGTGAATCAGTCCCTAAGGAACCTTCGAAAGGGCTGTCGTCTGATGGGTATACAAAAATGACGAAGTTTCTTTGACTATAGAACCATGCTGTTGGAGTGAATTGGATGATCAGGCCGAGGGCTGCCACCTCTTCCCCCCATTCTCCTTTTCCTAATATGAACCTCCTATATAACAGCATTCTCATTTGTGAACCTAGAATTTGATGTTCGGACCCAGGGCATGACAATTCAAACCGTCATCTGGCCAGCCTTAATCTCAGTGCTCATCATGAATTTGTAGAACTTTATCAGTTTGCTTATTAGAAGTTTAGAACTATTCTCTTCCTACTAAGTTGTTGCTCTACCCCTATGTAGTATGATAAAAACAACTGTCACAAAATGGCAATTGTATTAAAGAATAAGCTTACTCGTTGTATACCTCGCACTTTATAACCTGCTTGGGTTCAATATTCCTGAACCGGGGTTAAATAAATTAAGCTTGGGTGGAGGCCAGGTTTGGACTACTACGAATTTGAGTCGAGGTCAGACCTTAGCACTATACAGGTCAAGACTAATGACAGTTTTTGGCCACTACCGTCAACAAGCATCATACATATCATGTGATTTCATCAAGTTCGTGTTGTGGCTGTAAACTCAATTGAGCATGTGGATTAATCATATTCATCAAATCGTGGAAGCAACATTTCTGTTCCAAGACTTAAATCATGATGCTTTTGTTGTAACAGACAAAGAAGGAACACTCACTCGACAGCTTCAAATACTATAAATAGAACTCTTCCTTCTTTACACATCTATATCTCACATTTGATAAGAAGAATCACTAGGCAAGGCAAACATGACTCGTCAATGGTGGATTCTAGTCATCCTCTTGCTTGCTACAAGGTCAGCCATGTCTGCACCTTCATGTGGAAAGGTTATCAATACTCTCTCGCCATGCCTTGGTTTTCTCATGATCAAGGCTAAGGAATATCCAGCTCCTCAATGTTGCTCAGGTGTCAAGAAAGTGAAAAGCTTGGCGAAAACCAAAGCAGATGGAGTAGCTGCATGTAAATGTGGGAAGAAAGTGTTGTCTAAATTCAAATATGACCCCATGCGCATCCCTCTCCTTTCAAAGAAATGTGGGGTGAAAATCAACTTGCCACCAATTGATAAACACTTCGACTGTTCCAAGTATGTGCTCGCTTCCTCTTCATCTTTCGACCTAACCGCTTTATCTAAAAGTTTAAAACGTTAGATAAGAGTTCATTAGCTTGTATATTACTTGTCGACAACATCAGGGCCCTCACATGAGGTGGGATTGTGGGTTGCATATGTAACCTTATACATGGACATATTAATTTTTTAAATAGATGGCGACAAAATTTAAATCCAAAACCTTTGTTAACTAAGCTCTGATATTATTTTAAAAACCACATTATTTAAAAGTTTAAGCCGATGGAATGAGATTTATTATATATATTATATGTTTTCAACATGACCCCTCAAATGAGATGGGATTGAACCTTACACGTGGATCGAATAACTTTTTAAATGGGCGACCATGCCTGACTTAAATCCAAGACATTTTTTAACAACATTTTGATATCATTTTAAATAATCATTTTATCTAAAAATTTAACCTATTAAAAAAAGATTTGTTATATATATTATTTGTCTTCAACAATCTTCTCTTCACTTTTGTTAATTCTTTCTCATGTTAAACATAGTAACATTGTCTTCTTTTGCAGGGTCTCAATTTAGAAGGTGAACAGCTTATTTCTTCCTCGAGTCTCATCCACCAATCATCTGAGATACATAGAAGATATATATTAGCGCATAGTCCTTAATAGTAGTGATTATATGAAGATAATAAACAACGTGTATTATGGTCTAGCTAGAAACTCTCAGACTCATGAGATGTAGAAAAAAGAAAATGACTTACAATTTGAAGTATTGCTTTGTTCTTGTAGGCCATGGCTTATGAAGAAATAACATGAATACATACTTTGATAAACCAATTATGAATTTTTTACTTTACAAACTTTCTTTGAGCATTATATCGGGTCATCCATGTAATTAATTATAAAAAGAAACTCCAGATTTGTTATATCTTTTGATCAACCAATATTAACTAGTAATCCTAATTTGGACGGATTTGGTCACAGAGATGCAAAAATAGTACTCTAAGATCCATTCGGTGTTTAATTTTGAAATGACTTGAGTTGAATAGATATACCATCACCTAAAATTTATCGAAATTTCGATTGTGTTGTGATTGTAAACGCTACTCGAAAATAAAAATGAAAATTTAATCCCATTATTATTTCAATTGCTAAGCATGCCTATAAATTCAACCAAAAACTAGACATTTCATATCATTAGGCGATACAATTGTATTTGCAGAAAAGTAGAAAGTAGAAGAGGGAATAATATCATACTAAAGGTTTCTCTTTAATGTAGAAAGCCACAAAAATTACATATACTACTTCAAAGCAAAAACATTAGAAAATCTTGATTCAAAGCAAGATTGTGCCGTTAGTTAGTTTGATTATTATTTCGAATCAGGCAGTTTGGAAATGAAAAATTTTAGTGAGATTATACGTGGGGATCAGGCAAACTTCACAGTTTTCTTGCCCGTTGTAGACCACAAAATTTACAATCAAACTGCATAGACGTTATAATCTAAGATCCAAGCAGAATGTACACTAACAATTTGCAAGTCAGAAGGCAGAAAGAGCAACATGAGTCCTTAATACTAGTGTAGTGTCGTTTAGAGTCTACTTAAAACTCAACTCAACGAATAAAAGAAGGTGATATGAGTGAAAGGTACTTAGGTGGTTTCCGGGAAAAGTTGTGGTGAAGTATCATATATAACAATTATACTAAATTCACGTGTTTTCTCCCCCATTGGGCATGGATGTCATTATGATCAGAGATATAAAGTCTAATTAATATCAACCCTAAGAAACATTGAAGGAGTAACTAATAAGACAGTTGAAAAAACAAATTATGGAAAATGAATGATTATGATTTATGATGGTTGGTGTACTAAAAAGTCTTGGCAGCGTTGATCAATTCGCAACTAACTCAAAATGAATGTATTGCATCCACATAATAAAAATACCCATTTGCATGAAGTTAAACTACTAGTCAACGAGAGCGTTTTGGCTGGTGGCTTCATGCACCTCTCAAATTCAACATATTACAACATTTCGGTCACCAAAAGCCATTGAAATTTCAAGACCTTGGTACAAATTTTCATGCCTAAATACGTTACGTGCCTTTCTTGTGAAAACATTTATATTTTCTTTAAATACAACTCAAAATTAAAAGTACAACTTAAAGAGTCATCTAAAGTTTTCGCCCTCGGAGAACCAAACTTTTCCCGATTCTTTTTCGGATTCTACTCAATCTTGTCGTTTATAATTGCATAGAGTGATGGCGGAGATGAAGTATGTTGTTGAGATTGAGAAGGGAAAAGAAGCCAAAGATGGGAGACCATCAGTTGGACCAGTTTATCGTAATGTGTTAGTGAAAGATGGGTTCAGGCCACTGGCTGAAGGGCTTAATAGTTGCTGGGATATTTTCTGGTAAGAAAGGTTTTGTATATTTTTGTTAGTTATTTGTGAATTTCTACCGAGTACGTGAAGTATTCGATACTTATGAACTTATCCTAAGGTACCTTTGGTCGGACTTGGATCCTTTCATATAATTATAATGTTATAAGATATTGATCTAACGTGATAATATGTCTATATAAAGCTATGTAGTTATAATAAAATAATTTGAACATATTATCATCATTGAATCTCTCGTAACTTTATATGATATAAGAGAATCCAAAAGCACGTTTGGTCTGACGTTTTAAAAATTTAAAAGCATGTTTAGTAACAAAACACAATTTTGAACGACATTTGGCAAACACTAATTGTTATTGCTTTTGACTGTCAAAATATGATCTTTTTGGCTTTACAAAAGCTATTATAGGGTAACTTTGATATACACGTGATTTTGAGTGTTTTTATTTTTGTTTTATTATAGTCTTATCATAATTTTTTATGATAAACAAAATAAAATTAGAATTTTGAAATATTAATGACTAATTTAAATTATTTTTCAAAGTCATACGGTGCAGTTATGGGATACGGTTTCAGCATCGACGGTTCATGTTTAACGTCTTATTTATTTTTACTGACCAAACACCAACATCTGATTAATTTGATAATCTAAGTCTTCGAGAATTACCTTTTAAAAATCACGTTTTGCAAATGTGAGGCCAAAGGTGGCTCAAAATGCATTTTTCTTGGCTTGATTTTTTACTGGCTTAAATTTCATTAATAATTATTTATCTTCCTTAAGTCCGCTGTACCTCAGTAGTGTTAACGAGTTTTTAATTTGCAATTTCAATTTCTATGAACTCTTTTTTTTTTTTTTTTGCTAAATAAACAAGAACTTAAAGTCTAGGATATCTTCAATGACAAAAAAATTAGTGCACTATTCACAAAAACTTTCTATTTTTGGTAATTTTTAGAGACTCAGGTCTCTATTTTAACTCAAATCTTCAATGGAGTCCACCACTTTTTAGAGATTTGAGTTAAAATAGAGACCCAATTTACTTTTTTGACAACAAATTTAGAGATCTAAAAAGTGATTGGATCTCTATTTTGGTTTAAATCTCTAAAAAGTATTGGGTCCTATTGGAGATTTTAGTTAAAATAGAGACTCAGGTCTCTAAAAATTACCAAAAATAATAAGTTTTTGTGAATAGTGTAAGCCATTGAATAGTAACATGCAAAATATGCAAAAGATAAAGAAATTGGCATATTTGAAGGAACAACATGACCAGGTTTGGATTGAAGTAGATTAAGAAATTGGGCTAGAATTGTGGTTTACGTAGCCTAGGGTGGCCCTGGCGGTCCTAGAGGGCCCGAAAGTAAAAATATTAAACTGAGCCCAAAAGTAAATATCAGTATTTTTTTTTTGTCAGTATTTAAAGCATTACAACAATTTTAGTGGATCACACAAAATTTTTTGAGTCTCGTAGCTATACACCGAGTAAATGAATATGCAAGTGGGTCATGTCTCACAATGCGATTTTGTATTAAGAATTTTTTGCTGACAACAGACAAATTTAGAAAGTTTTATTTTTTATATAAACATAAAAGTTAATAAAAAATGTCGTTTTTAAAAAAATAATAGTGTCAACAACACATGACTTGCACATTTAGAAGTTTTTTCATTTATACATTAGTTAACGTAAAGAAATCATTTTAGATAAAAGTAGAGGTGACAACAACTTCTCACCTCACAAGAAATAATTCTAGTTGACCAAAAACAAACAAGAATAACTCTACAGGGAAAATAAAATAAAAAAATCCATGGTAGATTGGATAAGTAAAAGAGTGCAGTGATTCGATTTGTCTTGAGAATGTCCTATAACTAGAGTAATAGTGAGTATACACTTTTAAAAAATATTAAAGCATATTACAGTCGGATCATCTATTTGAGTGGAGAGTGAACCTCACGTATTTGTAGAGTTCACTCACATTCAATCGGATCTATTTGACTGTAACATTTTTAAGCATTTTTCGGCACGGTATTTTAGGGTCCATAATAGAATTGCACGTTTCCAAGTTGATTGTACCACATAGGAACTTTTCTTGATCATTTTGTGACACTGCCTTAAATATCAAGATTTTTGATCATGTAATCTTCTTTTCAATTAAGAGTAGCGAAACCATAAACATCTAAGCCATGATTTAACATTAATGGTGATTTTAATGAATGGTATATGCAGCAGTTATTCACTGTGTTTTTGCTCCAAGCATCGATTTGTTAAAAATAAGAGTACCATATCTTTTCCTCAATAAGAAGACTTTTCTTACAACGAACATGAGTTTTTCCATTCTAAATTCGTACGAAACAATCAACGAATTCTGGCAAAATAGAAGATCTACGTGACCAAAATTTCCTGAATAAACATATTGCACCATTTAATAGGGACTGCAATTTGTTAAGAAGCTTTTGATGTAACCTCATTAAGTGCATAGTTATAATATGTTAATGTTGTTTTTGCAGTGAGTCTGTGAAGAAGCATCCTGATAATCTAATCCTAGGTGAGAGAGAGATAATAAATGGGAAGGTATGACCCTTGCCACCATGGTAATAAGTTGATGTGTTCTTTGAATTTCCTGGTAAAATGTACATAAAAACTATGTGAGAAATACATTTTGATCATGTAATGTTGCATTTGCAGGCAGGTAAATATGTGTGGTTAACTTACAGTGAAGTATATGACACAGTTTTGAAGGTTGGAGCTTCTATTCGAAGTTGTAGTGTCAACGAGGTGAGTTTCTTTGCCATTTTAGATGCTACAAATGTGAAGGGTACATAATCTATGTCGCAATGGTGAAGTTGTTGGCACATGACCTAAAGGTCATTAGTCAAGGATTTAAGTTGTAGATATAACTTCTTGTGAAAATGCAAGGTAAGACTATGTACTAGATTCCAAAGTGAGTCCGAGCCTTCCCTAGACCCCATGAATCCGGAAACTTTACTCACCAGGCTACCCTAGATGTAAATCTAAGATTTAGAGCTTTTGCATTGATTTTAGTTTTTTTCTGTATAATTCTTTAAGTAGACTTCACTAGGGAGCAAGTAGATTCTGTAAGTAGTGTCCTGGTGTAAATTTCTAGGAAAACTTGAAAATTGTTGGATTCAATCTCAGTTTACCTAAAACAAAATGAAAGAGAGACGCACTAAAATCTGTGGATGATTCTAAACGAAAATAACCAAACAATACTATAAGAATCGGTACTGAACACACTAAAATCTGTACGTGATTCTAAACAAACAAGCATTTTTCGTGGAACTTCTGTTTTGAAAAGTTTAAGCATGTACAATAACTTTGTAACTGTTCGTTTCCAGGGCGATAGATGTGGGATATATGGTGCCAATTGCTCAAAATGGGTTATAAGTATGCAGGTCAGTTCTATGGCTACTTCAATTTCTATATTAATGGAATAACTTTATATACAAATGCCTCCTTTCTGATTCTGTATCATTTCAGTTTTAAACTGAAAAACTCTAAAGCCGGCTAATAGATTTCTTCTAATATTGGGGATTAATTAATTCTTGCGTCTGAATTAGTACGATGCTTGGGTGTTTCTTTCCAGCTTAAGCTAATTGGTTTACAGATCATGATTAGATTAATATAAGAACTTGGACCCTAGTAGCACTCAATTATTGCATTATACTTTATCCTTAATGCCTTCCTCTTTGTGTCACATTTCTTTTACCTCTTTATTTCTGATTAGGCAGCTCCACCATTGGTAAAAGTAATCATGATCTGGATAACAAAAATGGGAAATGGTAGTACCAGATTCATTCTGATCTTACTAGATCAAAGTACAGGAGGAGATATCATTCAGTCTACTAATTACCACTGCAGTTGTTTGAAAGTGGTTTGGAAAAGTATGATCTGAATGAAATCAAAGATGTAGACTTAATGTGGACACCGCGAGATGGGGAATTGTAATTTTCCTTTTTGTAGGATCCGTCTGAGAACAGTTTGTTTTTCGGTTAATTTGTGTCCTAATATACTTACCCCTACTGCAGGCCTGCAATGCTCATGGTCTGCACTGTGTCCCTTTGTATGATACTCTAGGTGAGTATGATCTTCTCTGTCAATGCATTTTGGTATTTCTGCTTTGTAATACTTTTATAATGTAAAGATGAATTGATCACAAAAAGCAATACGTTTAGGATTTCCAGTCCACCAATTAAAGGAACATATCAAATACGGCAAATTTTAATATCTCAGCATGACCTTAAGTTGATTGTTGAATATAGGTGCTGGTGCTGTGGAATATATCATCTGCCATGCAGAGATTTCAATTGCTTTTGTTGAAGAAAGTAAAATTTCTGAGGTAATGACATCGTGTTATCTTCTGGAATCATTGGAATCACGTCTTGCCTTCTTTTTCAATTGTTTCCTTCTTTGAATTATACCTAGTTTATTGGTCTGACAGTTTTATATGAACTCGAATTCTTTTAGGTGTTGAAAACATTTCCTAATGCTGGAAAATACTTGAAAAGTAAGTGTTTCCTTTCCTCATCTTTTCTTATTTAGTGCAAAAATTGCTTTTGCTAAAGCTGTCATTCAATTATTAGCTGTCGTAAGCTTTGGGAAGGTCACACTTGAACAGAAAGAGGCAGGGAGATCGTTTTGCTTGGACATATATTCTTGGGATGAGTTTTTAACGCTGGTAAGCCAAAGTCTATAGCCATCGAAATCTTTTACTCAGGAGCTTCGAATATGCCTCAATTCCAAACTGTCTAAGTTGTGCAAATGTTTGTGTTTTACATAAATTTTTGTAATTGCCTTCTTTGATTTTAGATATTTTTTATACATCTTCACACCACTTTCTAATCCTGTTCTTTACCAAGTACTGTGTTCTACTCTAATTATCTTTGTAAAACTTCTCACCACCTTCTAATCCTGTTTGTTACCAAGTACCATGTGCTACGCTTATTGTCTTTGTAGAACTTGGTAGGATTAACCTACAGGATCTAGTGCTTTCAGTGACGATTAAGAAAATAACCAGTCCATCTTTAGAATGCCAACACCATTCGTAATGCTGAAGAAGAATGTGAGACCAAACTTCTTATTGTGGTTTCCCTTTAGCTTGAGAAGTTGGAGGTGACTCATGGGTGTTTGGCTAGGCCATTTTTATTCTGTTGATGCTGAAAGCCTGAGAATAGATGTAGGGAGATCTTTCGATCATTCTGTTAGATCCAAGGCATGTCTTCATCAAGCTCAGTTCTAGAACCTCTTGAGTTAATGATCTATATAACATCAAATTGTCCAATATGAATTTCCACAACTGTTTTATTCTGTTTGATTCTTTTTTTCCTCTGATATTTCTATTGGATTGAGGTATTCGTGTTGATCTACTGGCTCTTTACTTGTGTTGTTCAGCTTTCAGGTGTTAATTGGGAATTTGAAAATATTAAGTTCAGCTTATTTCATAGTTTCGCGCTCCCTTACTAAAGTAAACAATAAAGCTCATTCCTGTCATATTTGATCAGAATAAACTTTAGAAGAATCTTCCTCCATAGCTCCGTATCCAAATCCCATACCCTTAATCTTCATATTGATATCAAAATCTTTGATTTTAAAACTGCTTATCCAAAGACAATAGAAAGAATTCTGGCTGCTAATTGATAGTAATTTTCTGAATTTCCATATTCAAACGCAGGGAATAGAAAACAAGTTTGACCTTCCAGTGAAGAAGAAGACAGATATATGTACGATAATGTACACAAGTGGAACAACAGGTGAACCAAAAGGAGTAATGATTTCCAATGAGAGCATCCTTTCGATTATAGCTGGAGTAGATCACCATCTAGAGAGCATGAATGAAGAGGTGGGATTAATAGTTCTCCTCTCTTTTCCTTTTTCCTTATTTTCGACAGTAATTTCGAATCCTAGGGAAGTAGTTCCCTATGCTTAATTTTCATATATCACCGTACATGTCTCGAATTGATACAACACATCCATTGTCATACCGTTTTACAAGATATGCACTTCAATCTATAGAAGAACATTCTCTTGCATTTCATAGTGAAATCTGTGATGTTACTTATCGAATTCATCTATCATTTACAGTTCAGTGAGACAGATGTTTATCTGTCTTATCTTCCTTTAGCACATATATTCGATCGGGCGATTGAGGAATTGTTCATCTCCAAAGGCGCCTCTGTAGGATTTTGGCAAAAGGTAAGTCAGAAAACAAGAACATCATTATACCAAATCGTGCTGTATTATAACATCTATTGGTGATGGCGTCTCCAGGATATTAAACTATTGATGGATGACATCAAGGAGCTAAAGCCAACTGTAGTTTGTGCTGTTCCTCGTGTGTTAGACAGGATTTATTCAGGTAAATGCGATAAAAATGAAATAACTCCGTGTTCTTAAGATAAACCTATATGATCATTGATCCAATCTAAGAATTATTCAAATACCTCAAGTATTTGTTCTAATCTTGTATGTGCATGCCCCTTGATGTAATTTTGTGAAATGTCGATTTATGGAACTATTTTATAACCTGGCTAATTACCTTTCTGGTGGGTTAGGGGAAACATAGATGTTGTGCTTTTACCCCTTTGTTAATATAATATAAGGTCCTTCTACAAATCAGGCTTCACCACAGAACCTTCGCCTTTTCCCTTTTTCCTTTGGGCTCAGGAGGGGGGGTAGGGGTAAAGAAGAAAGTCTTAAATTGATTCAAGTTCAATACTACACAGTTTTCTTTAAAATTTATTGAAGTTGCAGTTTTTGGTTCTTACACTCCACAGAAAAGTATTCTGGTGATTCATTTCCTGGAGTCAAGTATTCAACCAGTTGCTCCATAAAGATATTGTAATTAGACGGTTTGTAATCTTATATATTTCTCAGGTTTGGTAGAGAAGATTTCTTCTGCAGGATTCATTAAGCATGCGCTATTCAACTTTGCATACTCATAGTAAGTATATGACTTGAACCTGCATATAACTTGAGACTATATGCATTGTTGCATCATAGACTTTGGAGACATCTCTGATAGCACCATTGTTCTTACTTTTTCAAAAAAATATTGGATTTGCAGCAAACTTCAAAACATGAGTAGAGGATATAAACATGCTGAGGCAGCTCCAACATTTGACAAACTTGTTTTCAGTAAGGTAGTGCATTGACTACGTTGTGCAACTTGTCTCTCTTTCTTTCATTTTGCCTCGTACAATTCAACTGTTGTCTCCTACTGACATCTACACCTCTTTATTATATGATGATTGTAAATTTAGGTGAAACAAGGTCTAGGAGGGAACTTGCGCCTTATTCTGTCTGGAGCAGCACCTCTATCTTCAAGTGTGGAGACGTATCTACGGGTGGTAGCATGTGCCGATGTACTGCAGGGATATGGTACACTGAAGAAAAAAAACATACTAATATTTTCTGACTCGGCTCAGTTAGATTTCCATGTTTCCATCTCTTATAGTTAGCAATAGAATGCCATTTGTCATTAGAAATCGAATGATGATGGAGAACATATAAAGCCTCTACCGTTCTACATTAAGTCGAAATCTGAAGAACATCTAACTTGTTCAGAAATGCTGACTTCCTTTAGTTGGTTTGTAGGTTTAACAGAGACCTGTGCAGCGTCATTTGTTGCACGCCCAGATGAACTAGCAATGATTGGTACAGTCGGCCCACCATTGCCTATCGTAGATGTGTGCCTGGAGTCTGTTCCAGAAATGGAGTATGATGCTCTTGCAAATATGCCACGAGGAGAAATATGTATAAGAGGGAACTGCTTGTTTTCTGGCTACTATAAGCGGGAAGACCTCACCAAGGAGGTGATGATTGATGGATGGTTCCACACAGGTTCTCCATACAACCTTTGATGATGATGCTCTACTCTTGATCCATAGTCTAATATGCTACTTTACGATATAATCTGCATCATATTTCTTGCCACAGGGGACATTGGTGAATGGCAGCAGGATGGAAGCATGAAAATCATTGACCGCAAGAAAAACATTTTCAAGCTTTCACAGGGGGAATACATTTCTGTTGAGAATCTGGAGGGCATATACTCCCTTGCGTCGAGTATTGACGCGGTATGGCTCTTGATTCTTCGACATAGTTGGAAATGCCCTCGACTTATCCCATCCACTGAGCACAAATGCAAAACATCATCAACTTTTTTTAATCGGATTAACTAATCTCTACCATCCTTTTTCCATATATGCGCGTATTTTTTTAGCACGTAACTATTTGGATTAATGCTCATGTATGAGATTTTCTTCCTTACCCTTTCTTGCACCTCATCATTGTTCCTTATGTAGTTAAACGTAGATTCTTGCAGTGTTGATTGTTCTTCTCTGTTGTGAATCATCATTTTCACATATCAGCTTCCTATTAATTCTTCTCAAAATTGGTCAGATATGGATCTATGGTAACAGTTACAAGTCCTTTCTCGTTGCTGTTGTAAATCCCAATGCGGGATCTCTTGAACAATGGGGTGCAGAGAATGGAGTGACTGGTGATGTCAGTACATTATGTGAAAAGCCAGGAGCCAAAGCCTACATTCTTGATGAACTAACCAAGATCGGAAAAGAAAAGAAGGTGTTCTCTCTTTCTTTTGTTAAGTATTGATGTATGCTCGTATAGGCAAGGCTCCTTCTGAAGCCAACAGCGCTTTAGATCATAAAAAAGCATATATAACTAGTTAATAGCATGAACGAGCCCCTTTGATTCCTGCATTCGTTCTTGTAAAATACGTCCTTTTTTTCTCAATTGATTGTAACGGTAACTCCCTTTCCTGATATTTGGCTTCATTGAACATAAATTTTTTGTTGACAGTTAAAGGGATTTGAGTTCATCAAAGCTGTTCACCTGGATCCAGTACCATTTGACATGGAGCGCGACCTTTTGACTCCGACTTACAAGAAAAAGAGGGCGCAGTTTCTCAAATATTATCAGGTTCGCTCAGAAACTTTCCTGAAATATAGATTATGAAATTCATGTTTACTTGTATATGCACCCGGAGTGAATTGCGAGTCGGTTATGGAATAGAATAGTTTTTTGGTCGGCTTTCTCATTCTTGAGGCCGGGTTCTGATTCAGTGAAAGGTAAACCAAATGAGGTATATTGATGTTTAAGGTAGCCTTAGGGTCTATGGGAACAACTCTACAAAAATGTAACCAACTGCCATAAGAATACATTCATTGTAATGAATGATATTTGCTGAAATCTGACAAAATGAATGTTGAGTTGCAGAATGTCATTGAAGATATGTACAAAAGCACAAGATAAACACAATTGAAGATCTTGACTTCACCAGTTTGTGGAAGAAAATGTCCGTGTTTGTTATGATCAACAACACAGGATTCAGTTGCCGCCATAATAAGAAGCAGGCGAAGCAGCTATAAGTACTCACTTCACGCCTTTGAATTCTGCTGAGTCCTGTAACCTGTAATCATTTGTATCCAAGATGTAAAAAACCTTGTATATTTTACTGTACTTTCAATTTAAATTCCATTTCTAGATAGCATTTGTTGATATTATTCCCGTTCGCTTCAAGCAGGAACAACACTTGGTAATTTCTTGTGGGAAATCAAATATTATTTCTTGACAAATTTTATTTACTTTTGAAAGGAATATCTATATTTTTACATGGGCCGAATCCCTGCAGTATATTCATCTGCGCTAGTTTAATTCGGAGTTCAGCATTAGCACAGAGAAATACTGGCGGGAGAAAAAGCCAACTGGCCCAAACTATCACAGTTGATACATCTGATTGCAAAAAGATACTAAGATTCTTGTATATTAGATACAGATGATGACTTTGTATTTACTAGGTGGATGCAAATTATGTCTTGCATACACTGACCTGAAGCCATATAGTGTAAAATGAATTGAGTGTCATCTTCAACCTGTGTAAAGGAATGGAAAGAACAGTTAAAAGCATGTTCTTGCATTACTAGCAGATCTTGGACTTGGACACTTGAAGGAAACTTTCAAGTAACTGCAAGAAAGGAGTCCCTTCACGGGCGTTCTTTTGCGCCAAAATCAGGCTCAGGTGGCTTCTGAAGCAGTAGAGGAGGTAGCTTTGGTGACATATTCGCAATGTGTTGATTACGTCGCAGAAGACGTAGGGCATTGGCAGCAAACTTCGACGCATAGATTGTGGCACCCAGGCTTGGTGAGCTTCCTCCCTCTTTTGCCAAAGCATCCTGCAGTCTGTTTTCTTCCTCCCATAAAGCCTTCTCAAGTTTCCTCCTGCAGTGTCGGCGCCATGCTGCTTGTATAAAACAGGCTGCCCACGTCCTCCATTGTTGGGAGTAGAACCTGAAATTATAGTATGAAAAGTTGGAAATTTTGTGACTATCTGCTAAAGCTTCCAGTAGTAAAAATTAACAATTGACATGAATAAGGATATCAGGAGCTGCAGCAAAACGCACGAACCAGCTCTCTGATCAGTATGGAAAACTGTAGTCATCCAAGCCAAATCATTAAAACCAAGTTAGAACTTGCCTAAAAGTATGTTGGAGCTGCTTGCTGTGGAGACGCCTGAACTGGGAGGCCACACTCTTCAGGTTATCAGCCATCAGAGCAAAAGCTTCGACATCTGTCACGGCTTTCACTGTTCTGGTTGAGGTGGGAAGACTGGATGAAGAGTTCGGATCCAGAGCCCATGTAAGAAGCTCTTCTCCACAGAAGTCACCCCCCTTGAGATCCACAGAGTTGAAAAAGCCAGTTCTCCCACCATTTGTGGTCATAGTCAATAGATGTCCTCGCATTACAAAGATCATATGATCAACTGGATCGCCTTCACGAACTATCAAACTACTCTCAGTGTAGAGAACTGGTTTGAAACGGTCACACATTGCATCCAACAATTGTTCATCCATTTTCTCAAACATTGGCACCTACAATAGATAATTGGTACCTTAAGGCTTCATGTTTAAAATTAGTAACTAAAATTCGAACAAAAAGGTACAGAAATGTAGAAATACGAACTCTTTTGAGTAAATCCCAGAAGAGGTGGCGCTTTATATCCCTCCTCAAGTCTTTAGGAAGGTTGCTAACAAGATCCTCTTCCTCAACCCCTCTGGTTTCTTGCCATTTATACTGTTCATACCGTCTAATACGTTCTTTCAGATCATCAGGAAGCATGCGATGGGACATCCAATTCTCTGCATCTCGCTTTCTCACTCTCATCCCTTCTACTCTTATGGTAATAGATTCCAGATATTTCTACAACATTACAAAAAAAGGGTTGAAGTATTTCACATACAGTAAAGAAATCTAGAAAATACTTCTACTAGTTGATATCACTTCTGTCTTTATAAAATATCGTTTACCATCTATCTACGCTCTAAAAATATAAATGATAATTATGGACACACCTGCATGTTGCCAATGAGAAATGAAAACAGAACCAACCCAGCAATGGATATGACGATAGCAAATATATTCTCCAAAACAAAATTGCTCGTTTTGAGGTTTTGACCGAGAGAACTGAAAAAAAGAATAGAAAATGGGTTCAGTATAAACATTATCCAGGATCTCCATATACAGAATCAAAATCGAACAATTAGTGAATAAAAGAACTGAATCCATCTCATTTTCAAACGTTTCAGAGATGATTCAATGTAAAGAGCAGAAAGTTAGAATAAATGACTAGGAATATTCCGGGTTGTATCATCCCATTATATCAAATCATAGTTTTGAAAATCAACAAGCATGGATTTGCTACTAAATCCTGTTGCCAATACATTGTGTATACAGATAACAGTTAAAATACTGGATGGTTCAATCAGGCGTAAAAAAGCTTGAAATATAGAGTAAATGAATGATTGATTAATCATATAGAAATAATCACAAACCTTAGGTTGCGCAGCCCCCACCACAAGCAATAAAACAGTTTTGGCAAGAATGCCTTATGTTCTACCACACGAGACTGAAGAGCGTCAAGAAATATACCAAAGTCAAAGTCTGCTGAGTTTCTTACTTGATCTGGCCCGAGAAGAGGGCATGAAGAGTTAAGAAATGAATAGTTTCCATAACGCTGTTCTCCACAGGACAAAGTATCTACATCACGATTATTTTTACCGCAAGCTATACGCCAGCAAGTATCTTGACGATCTACAGAGAACAAGTACCAGAGGGCTCCAAGTAGCTGAGATCAGATTCACAAATATTGTTAGAGTAATACATGTGATACAAGCCTAACGAATAATAGTAAATGAGTTCAAATTACAAATAGCTTTTTCATTAGTATTGAATCAATAGCAGAGAAGCATTTTAGATTCACTTAATTTATGATTCTTATACAAGCTAAATAATATCTTTCTTTTAATGTCCTTTTAGTTTTTAGGCAATTTCATGATCTAATACTTTGGAGCTTCAAGCAGGATAAAATTATTTCAGGTGAAGGTTTTTCCTAATGAGTAATAATTTGACATCCAAAGCAAAGGAAGATTAGACTCAATACGTCAATAACACAGATACAAGAAACAATTGAGAGTACGGATTTCACGTATGATGAGCAACTTGAACTTAAAATGACATAAAAATTCATGACTATAGAACAGATATCAATGAGCATATACATTTCTGGAGATTCATAGAGTGAGAAGCAGATGAAAAAGGAAAAAGCTTACATGGCTGGCCAGCATATAGAGGAAGAGATTGAAAGCTGCTCCAGCCCATGCTGTTTCAGCAAAAAGGCCAGAAGTTCTTGTAACTTCCTTGGTTAACGGATATAGCCGCATAAATCTCGGAATATACTGGCAGAAAATGACAATCTTCAGCAGATCTTTTGTGATCAGTTGGATAGGAGATCCCAAATTGGGGCCAATAACTAAGATCAAAACCTGGAACCGAAACAATCTCAATAAATATTGTTTCTTAAGTCAAGTGAAGTGGTTGCCTAGGTTACAAGTTTTTGCAGATGAGATTTTCACAAAAATGAACAACATTTGAGATATGTAGCAAGTATTGGGCTGGCATAAAGTTTCCAGCAACAGTTAATATTGGGGCCTGAACTTGAATGATTTTGGATCATTTTAAGGGGGAATGCTTTCTGGCAAGTCTGCATAAGTTGGCACTTTCAGTCACTTGATCACATATGGGAAGAGGAACTTTAGAGTCCTCAAACAACAAAAGAAACCTATGGAGCTAATTCTCAAGAACATCATAAATATGGTGAAGGAAAATCTCAGCTTATGGAGAGACCGCAACAACTATGTCTAACTAGGACTTAACAGTCATTTATATAGATCAAAGAATCTTATTGTGATTGAAAATACCGATTGTGTAGGTTGTGAGTGCGAGTGTGTGTGTGTATGTGGGAGGCGGTGGATTGAGCTCTCATAGTTTCTGTACTTCAATGTTTGATCAAGGAAGAAATTTAATAACCAAAAAGACCTCTGAAATGAATTAAGTTTTCTATTGATCACAAAACATTTGCACATGATGAACGTTTGCCAAATGATTGAACATGTCTCATTGTTTAGGTATATTGATGAGAACTAAAGTCTAAATCAAGTCTTGCAAGGAATTTGCAAGCACATGGCCGAGAAAACAAAGAAACAAACCATACCTGTGGGAGGGGGAGAACAGCCAAAACATCCATGATGAAGTAAGAAGATAAATAACGCTTGGCTATGGCAGACAGATCCTTGATTAACTCACCCCTTCCAAAAACTCGTGAAGGAGGAGCGATGAAACCAGTTCGGAATTGCAAGATAATATGAAGTATATAGAAGAGGTCAGTGAATGAACGCAGAACACAAGCAGTGATCATCAAAGTTCTGTCCAAATCAAAGCACTTATTCTTGCCATCAACAATTGGGATATAAAAGAAGAGGGGATCCAAAGACACTGATATTATACAAGAGAGCACAAATATTTTGTTCCAGCGTTGTAGAAAAGGTCCCTGTGGATCAAAAATTTTCTTCCTAGAGCCTGACTCTTTTTCTGGCTCATCACTTAGTGGATGAACGCGTAAGGACTTTGTTAAGCTTTGTACCCTTTCAGAGCCCTTTTCAAATCCTTTTCTAATGAAACTCGTCACTGAACTGACCATCATCTTCCCTCTAGAATATAGTCCAAGTTTGGAGGAAAGTTGCTCTGCAGGGCCAGAAGACCTCTCTGAACTCCAGTCAAACCTAATGAAAAACCGAGAGAGTGATTGCACGATGTTAGTCCAAGAGTAGAAGGCTGTCAATGAAACAATGCATACATCAGGTATCATAGAGCTTATCAGAAAAGTAGAAATCTCGGTTGCAAAGTGAAGATCATAATTGATCCTTCTGAACTTCTGGAAAGCTATAAAGTGCACAATCTCCCTTAGAGAACAATAATACAATTTTCTGATTTCATAATTTTATCACTTGACACGGAAGGAGGAGTAGTTGTTATACGATTCTGGAAAGTTTAGCTCAAAAAAGATAAACATGTTTAAAAGGACAACATGAGGAGCATAAAACATTGACCACTTTATCATTTTCAATGGTAACTTTCAAATTACCATAGTATGAATTACCATAAACCTTGAAATTAAGATTGAGTATGTTAGAGTATGAACTAGCATGGTTATGAATAATAAAGTGCCTCTATAGAATGAGTAGAAAACTAGAGTGAAACAATGGAATACATAGATTACAACATTGATCACAACATTTTATTACAATATTTTATTACACTTTATGTTTCTACATAGTGGTTTATATAGCCCTAAAAAGGGTAGATAACATTTCCTAATATTAAGGAGGAAAATAGGGAAGATAACTTTTCCTAATATTAAGGAGCAAATTGCTTCTTACAATAGGCCTAATTTTAGAGAACTAAAGTAATATAAACTAATATAATATTTTATATTTCAATACTCTCCCTCAAACTGGGACGAAGAAATCAACGAACCCAAGCTTGATAAGAGCTGGCTAGAGAAGTGATGGTTGATATTACGATAAACTGATGATTCCCATCAAGAAAAACAAGTGATTGCATGCAAGCCATGTGCAGACCCAAGGCCAAAGGCCACCTATGACTGGACCAAAGCCCCAACATCGACAGCGCACCACCAGTGACTGGAAAGACCATGAAATCATGGCTAGGCGCCTGAAAACAACAGGCGGACAACAAAAGGTACATGACAAATGACGTACCAACCCCTGGTATGTGACAGAGAACGTACCAACTCCGAGTACGTGACAGAGGACGTACCAACCCCGAGAGGGCACCAAGCTGAGAGAACAAACTGAGTCTCAAGCTAACAAAGGTGGAGAACATGTCCACTGAAAAACCTCCACACAAATTTCTACCAACAATGGTGAAAATCACAGTCAAAAAGTGGGCAAACGATGAGAGAGGCCGACAACATATGGTTGGTGAGCACTCCAACCCATATCTAACCACGATAGCCTAGCAACCATCAACAATTGAACAAAAGAACCATCATTTGGGAGAGAGAGCAGCAACAGAAGAACACACAAGGGAGATGAAGGTCGCCGAACAAACTCGACTACGGACAAACTCGGCTACGATAACGATAAAGAGATGACAAAAGCAAAGGCAGCTGGGCACTCGGATACGATAACGATAAAGAGATGGCAAAGGCCACAGGAAGCCGGACACTCGACGACAATGACGATAAAGAGATGGCAAGAGCAAAGGCAGCCGGACACTCGGCTACGATGAAAATAAAGAGATGACATTGTTTTTGGTTGAGGAAGCTTAAGAAAGCTTTCCCGTATTTCTGAAATTTTTATTTATTTATTTAAACTGATGAATAGTATTGTATGGAGGAAAAGACGATGAACAATAGCAGATTTTAACTGATGAACAGTGTTGTATAGAGGAGAAGACGATGAACAATAGCATATTCTTTTTTTTTTTTTTTTTTTAACATTTTGGCTCTTGATACCAAGTAGAAAACTATGGTGAAACAATGGAATACATATATTACAACATTGATCACAACATTTTATTACAACATTTGATTACATTTTGTGTTTCTACATAGTGGTTTATATAGCCCTAAAAGGGATAGACAACCTTTCCTAATATTAAGAAGGAAAATAGGGAAGACAATTTTTTTTAATATTAAGGGACAAATTGCTCTTTACAATAGGCCCAATTTTAAGGAATTAAAGTAATATAAACTAATATAATATTTCATATTTCAACAGAATGTAAGAGTAGTAACTAAAACTCCAACTCTCTAATCATTTAGCAGAACACTTAAAGAAATGTCAGTCATCTATGTTTCGATTCCTTCATTTGTTTTTTTCTATCTCAGGCAATCGTGCTGAGCTGAAAGAATCCATCGACCTCTATTCCTCAGAATATCTTTCTGTTGTTATAGAATACTAGAAGACACTACGTGCGATATTTGTAGTGTTTTCCCTTTACCTAAGATGCCCGAAAAGCAGAAAGACAAGTGCAGTCTGCACACATCATCATACATATTCATTTTGCAGAAAGGAAAAAAGCAAAACAGTATACAAAGAGGAGAAACGCGGCCCCTATAATTGCATTAATGCCTGGAGCATGAGGATAGAAGCTCCTAAACGTAATAATAAGGATTAATTGGCAAATTACAATATCAAGAAGTGAGATATTACATTTTTATTAAACCATTTTCCATACCGACAGTGAAAAGTAAATATTTATAACAGGAAATATAGTGCTTGCACCAAGGCTTCAGTTTATTAGAAGTAATCTCTGTGATCAAATGCATCATCATATCTTAAGTTATACAGCTGCATAACAAAGAATAGTTGAGATCTTCACCTCCAGGCAAGGGAGAGCGAAAATTAGGACAAAAATAAGGTTGATATACCTTGAGGAAATGTATGCTGAGCGGAACAACTAAACTAACCTTGAATAATTATTTCGAGTGCAATTCATGACTTCAGCTGATCTTTGCGGTGGATGCTACAAACAATCAGCTTCAAATTCTTTAAAATTTTCTTGTATCTCACTTATTTATAGCTAAGGAACAGTGCAGAATGCGTTCTCCCTGCAAGCACCAGATCAAAAAATCAGAATTAGCATTCAGCATATGAGACGATAGAGATTTTTCTTTCTCAACTAGAGAACTTAATCAACCGCAGACAAAGTTTTCGTACTAAAATATGCTTGCAGGAAATATGATTATAAAATTGCTGCGAGTATGTTCAAAATTGCAAATGAAGCTTGGCTATGCAGAACAGGACAAGCCTTCAATTGCTGCCTTCTAGCTCTAAGTCAATCAAGAAGGTCTTGGAGGCATATTTATAAGCAACAAGACCAACACAAGAAGAGCCCTAAACAATTAATTTCATGCATTCTGTGGTTAAAATTCAATAATATTCAATTTGCTGAAAGCGTCACAAAAATAACCACTAACATCACCCGTTTGTTGTATCTCCGGAAGTTCACCAAATCCTACGACCCGCTGGCCATGGAACTCTCTGTCCATACTGTATACAATAGTTCTTACACCTCAAATGAAACCTGCCTGACTTGGCAAGCTTTGATGCTTTGATCAATATAGTAAATCACATAAGCAGTTAAACCATGCACCCAAAAAGTAAAGAAACACTATATCAACAACATAGAGTATTACCATATTCAAGTTCTCTAAGCTGTTACATAACCACAAAGACGCACAAACACATGTTCAAGACCATGAATAATATAAAAAAATAAAATCCTCTTTTAAGAGCTTAAATTTTTCGGTAAGGTGCTCAGCATGAACATCCTGGTTACCAAACAGTCTCGTGTTCAAGTTTCACTACCATTCATTTAAAAACATTAAAAACTGTGTCTACATACAAAGATCAAAATAGAATCCTACATGAACATGCGGAAACCGAAACTCCTCTCTAATAACTTAAACTTCTTTTAGAGGAGGTCGTGATTCAATAACACATACTACATGTGACTGAGAGTTAAGGAACTTACATAATTACCTCAAACATATAGTATAGATATTTCTGAAGCATAGACGATAGACAAAGTTGTTGGCGAAATGTTGACGTGAGTTAATATATATAGTTTATACGAACTTGTGGTTATAGTAAATCAAAGGCAGCTTCGGAGCCAGTTTGAGAAAGTTCCTAGACATTGCCATGGCAGTGATAGACTTGGTCATCATTCCAAAAACGATGAAAAATATAAAAGAGAAAGACTTCGCGGGAGCAAAGTCAAGACTTGAAGAGTCAGTCTCATTCATTACATGAGTTTCCTCATGAAGAAACTACACTCTCTTCGCTTGTGGGACCTACTTATAGACTTTAAACTTTTTTAAGCTTTTATTTTTTATTTACTTAATATATTTTTAGGGTGGAGTTCTGCATCGAAATTTTAATTTGGTAAAACATAAACTTTACTTGTCCTTCAATTAAGGTTAAATAATATTGTCTATTTATTGTGGATTAAGTTAGATGGAGATGTTTTTTTGTTAAAAAATAAAAAAAAATAAAAACTTTTTTTGTTTTGCTTGCAAGACTATAGCAGTGGACCACAATTTTACTTTAATGAATGATTTTTTTTTTTTTAAACTTTAATTTGGTTTAATAAAGGTCCAAAGTCAGACTTTGGACCTTTTATTAAAATAAAGTTTTTCTGTTTAACCAAGATTTCAAAATCATAATCTACGTGTTCATTTTGACCCAATCGTAATTCTCAATCATTTCGCGGCATGAAGCGTGACTGAACCATCTTAGATGGAGAAAGCTAATACACTTGATTGGATGTTGTTCTAGGTTACGACGAGGATCCCCTTCATTAGTTGTAACGTGTTGGGCCCTTGTATTTGTGTAAGAGTCTTACCACAGTACGGAGAGCACCCAAATTGTTTTGTTGACACGTAAAATATATTAACGAGTGATCATTTAATTACATTTGGTTGAGATAAACGTAACCACTCGAAAGAATGTAATACCCATTTTATCATTTTCTAAAAAGGACATGTATGGTGCTTCATCACTTAAAAATTTTCCAAAATTGTTATTCCAAGACTCTGTTTGTTTGTCGTAAAATAATTTATATGTGAAAAATATTTCAGATAAAAATATTTTTTTTAAAAATAAAATAATTTTATGGGCTCTGTTTGTTTGCCGTAAAATAATTTATTAAAAAAAATATATTTTCTTAAAAAATAAAATACTGAAAATATTTTCTAGTATTTGAATTAGAATAAAAAATATTTTCCGACCTGAGATTTTATAAAATAAAATAAAATATATTCACAATATATATGTTAATCTTGAGGGTGGAGGGAAAGTAGGGTAAGGGGTAGGGAGTCGAGGGTCGGGTAGGGGGAGAGGGGGTGGGGTGTAGGGAGTAGGGGTGATTGAGTTCCAAAAAAATATTTTTTTCTCTCAAAAGACATGAAAATATTTTTTTAACTTTGTACAAGTCGTAATATTTGAATGAAAAATATTTTTCAATTGATTAAAGAAAAAAGTAACCATCATTTTTTACTGAAAAATATTTTTCAATTAATCAATTTTTTAGTGTTACCAAACACTAAAAAATTAAAAAAATATTTTACGGTAAATAAATAGAGTCCAAATTAGAGTTAGTTAACCAGTCAACACATTGATTTGCATCTTGAAAATTTTGACATATTTGTTGCTGAATGGATTCATATTTTTGACACTTAAAATGAAAGAAAATCACCTTTGACTCGAAAAAGTAGATGGCACAATTTATGATACGTTTTATTGATTCTTCGATGAATTTGCCATGCTCGTTGATGAGACTGTAATCTAATAGTTAAAATTGGATTCAGGATTCGTAGTTTCAAGGTTGGTTCTTTCAACAATAGTATAAATTTTTATTAAGGGCAGAGTTAAAAATCTAATATTAAAGAATAATTTTTTTTTATATAGTATTTTTTGGGTTAATAGAAAAGAGATTCAATTTTTATAGTTGTAGTTTTTTTTTTTTATACAGTTTTATTAAAAAAAAATTGGTCATGGTTTCATATTAACGTTGCTTTTAAAGATTTGATAAGCAAAATAATCAAAATTATATACAGTTTAACATCTTTAAATTAATAGTGTTGGGACTGCAAATTCTATTAATTTAGTGATATATTAATTTATCAATAAATTCATAATTATTAATTTATTGAGATATTTTGTTTTTAAGCCTAATAGTAAACATTTTATATTATGGTATCTTTTTTTAAAAGCGACTCATATTTTTTCATATCAATTTAAAAAGATAAGTAAAAATGTCTAATAAAAATAGAAGATAAAAATCTAATTTAGTAGGATTAGAATTTTTACGCGCATTGCGCATAATTAAATATGAGATTCAACTAAATTTCAAATTCAATAAAAGATAAGCTATTCTTGATTCATATTTTTAAAAAAACTTCATAGTCAATTTATTATGTACATTTTAGCTAATTATTAATTTATGAAATATTTAGGTGGATAAAATACAAATGAAATGTTTTAAATGTATTATTTTATAATTTTATCGAAATTATTAATTTTTTACATTGGTTCCAAGTCGGGATTGGACATTTTTATTATTTTAAATAGATTATTAATTTATCGAGTATTAATTTAAAGATGTTCTACTGTATATCTATCTATCTAATAGAAAAAAATAAAATAAAATAAAACAAGCACTAAGAAGCTCAATAATTTTTACAGTTTTATTAAAGAAAATTTGTTATGGTTTCATGTTGTGTTGCTTTTAAAGATTTGGTAAGCAAAATAATCAAAACTATATACATCTATCTATCTAATAGAAAAAATAAAAAAATAAAACAAGCAGTAAGATTCTCAAAACTAACAAAAAATGGCAAAAAGTAATATGTATAAGAGTTTAGTTGTGGAAAATAGTTGTATTCCGTATATCCTATGATGTGTACACCATATCTCTTTTATAGTACAACAAGAGTAACTAGTCTGTAGGACTAAAGATATACATCAACATATATAATACACATCAACAGATATGTAAAACATAATTTTGAAAATCAAACAACACAAGTCTGTTATCACGCCCCCTCAAGCGAATCGGGATCATGAACCAAGAACTTGACACGTAATGCAGTAAGCCGTTGTCGAGACAAAGGTTTGTTCATAATGTCAGCCAGCTGATCCACAGTAGAAATGAATTTCACCTACAAAGTACCAGAGGCAACTTTTTCCCGGACAAAGTGAACATCAACCTCTATATGTTTTGTGCGAGCATGAAACACTAGATTGGCAGTTAAGTAAGTTGCACCAATGTTGTCACACCACAAGACATGTATAGACGTTTCCAAAACCCAAAGTTCGTGAATAAGAGATTGAATCCAACAAAGATCTGCAGTGGCAAAGGCAATGGCGCGATACTCAGCCTCAATGCTCAAACGAGAAGTAGTCATCTGTTTCTTGACGGACCATGAGATTAAATTCAAACCCAGAAAAATACAATACCCATGGGTGCTATGACAATTATTCGGACAACTAGCCCAATCCGAATCAAAGTAAGCATGAAGTGTTGTATCGCAAGATGCGTTTGACTGCTGACCAATGAACATCAGTGGGAGCATGCATGTACTGGCAAACTTTGTTCACATCAAAGCTAATTTATGGTCTTGTGATGGTGAGGTACTGAAGTTCGCCCACAGTTTTTCGATATAGTGTAGGGTCTGAGAATGGCTCACCTTCATGCTGAGAGAGCTACTGAGAAGTAGCCATCGGAGTCGCAATTGGCTTAGTTTCATGTAGCTTTGTATGGGCTAATAAATCATGAATATACCATTGTTGATTTAGCAAGAGACCAGAAGGAGTTCTAAGAACCTAGATACCAAGAAAAAAGGACAAGTCTCCCAAATCTTTGAGATCAAATTGATGATTCAAAGCAGTAGTAACAAAACGGATAGCAGCCAGAGTGTTTCCAGTCAAAATAACATCATCAACATAAATTAATAGTAACAACACTTCATTACCAAGGTGACACATGAATAGTGACGTGTTAGACTTTATCGCTAAAAAACCCAAGCTAACGAGAAAACTGCTCAGCCTAGCGAACCAAGCCCGAGATGCCTGTTTTAGCCCATAAATTGCTTTGTGTAACCTGCATACATGATTTGGTAGAAGAGGATTATTGTATCCAGGTGGTTGAGCCATGTAAACTTCTTTAGTGAGAACACCATGTAGAAATGCATTATTAACATCAATCTGTCGAATGGGTCAATTCTTTGAAACTGCAATAGCCAAGATAATCCGAACCGTAGTGGGTTTAATCACTAGACTAAAAGTCTTTGTAAAATCCACACCTTCTTCTTGATTGAAACCTTTGGCTACTAATCTAGTCTTATACTGCTCAACAGAACCATCCGATTTACGCTTGACCCGAAACACCCATTTGTAGCCAATAATGTTTGTTGTGGATGGCTTAGGAACCAGCGTCCATGTAGTATTTTGAATGAGTGCATTGTATTCGTTACTCATAGCAGTATGCCAATAAGGGAATTTAGACGCAGTGGTATACGATGTTGGTTCATAGTCCGCAGAGGAAGAAGACTGGGAAACTGTATTTGTAGCAAAGGTAACATAATCTAAGAATTGTTTTTGGGAACAAGTGTTGTCCTTGCTACGAGTCACCATATGATGACGAGGTTGAGTAGAGCCAGAAGAAATATCATGTGTTGAAGAAAGGGACATGTCTGGCAAAGCTAATAAAGAGGCGTGATTTTGCAAGATGGTTGCAGGAATAGAGGAAAAAGAGAGCTGTGATAGTTGAGACGTTAATTGCGAGATAGGACAGGACCTATTGTCTAAAGAGGATATTGGAATTGGTGAAGACAAGTTGTTAGTTGGGGGTCCACACGAATTGATTACTGGAGGCCGTGTATGTCACGCCTCGAACCCAACCCATCGCTAGGTTAAGGCCGAAACATGACGTGCCAATGCTTAAACCCTGAAGATTTGACAGTAACAACCTAAACAGTTATAAAATTACACAAGAAGTTCCCAAAAGACTTCCAAAATTCTCCCATAGATATCGGCTTTAGAGGGTTTCAACACCCTGATACATGTTACAATACCCGAGTCTACCTGCCAACATTCCAAACTTAAGTCTACTAAATAGAGTAATCACCTAACTAGGTATCTAGTTGACCAAAAATACTATTACAATAGTTTAAACAATTCAATTAAACCAAATCATGCTTATTACAACAGAGAATACATCTTCGCATATAGGTATGTAGATCACATAAGCAGGAAATCCAACTCATCACATCAATAAAGCTTGCAACCACATGGGAGCTTGCTTGGGGTACTCTTCACCTGAAATTGTTAAAAGAGGGTGAGCTAATCCTGCATATAGCTCAGTGAGGATGAACGAGGAAGAGTTTTCGCAAAGGTTTTATCATTTCGCAAACTTCTTTATAAAACTGTGCTATGCATATACAATATCTAATCACATAGAACATGATATCAAGATTAACTTCATACCCGAAGTATAGAACAATTAACACAAATAAAAACAACTTGATTCAAAAGACATGAGCAACTCTTCTCGCTGAGGACCTCAAGGGACCAAGCGAGATTGGTTGCAATGAAAGAGTATAACAAGAGGGCACTCCAGAGATAACCCAAACCATGACAAGATTCAAAAGACATGAGCAACTCTTGTCACAATTGAAACATCTTCCTTCTTCTTTTGGTTTGTTTCTCCCTTTGTTCATAAACTTATTGTAAGGAGCTTTGCTTACCTTTTTGAATTTGAGAAATTTCTTAAAGTTTCTTGTAAGAAGAGCTATCTCATCATCATATTCTTTGTTTTCTTCCTCTTCATCACTTGAGTAAACTTTTGATGCAAGAAGTGCAAGTGATTTCTTGTTATTTCTTTTTTCTTCTTCTCGATCCTTCTTCTTCAACTCATGGCTCATAAGAGATCCCATAAGTTCACTAAGAGTGAGAGTTTTGAGGTCTCTAGCTTCTTTAATAGCCGTTACTTTAGCTTCCCATGGCTCGGTTAAGCTTCAGATAACTTTTCCTACCAATTCTTCGTTAGAATACTCTTTTCCAAGAGATTTTAGAGCATTAATAATATCGGTAAATCTAGAAAACATTTGTTCAATATTTTCATCAAAAGACATTTTGAACATTTCATATTTATGAACAAGTATGTTTATTCTAGTTTCTTTAACTTGGTTAGCTCCCTCATATGTGACTTCTAATTTATCCCAAATTTCTTTAGCACTTTTGCATCCGGAAATTTTGTTGAACTCATTTGAATCTAAAGCAAGATATAACATGTTCATAGCTTTAAAGTTTATTTCACATATTTTGAAATCATCATCATTATAGTCTTTTTTACGATTTAGGGACAGTGATGGTTTGTTCTCCTTCCTTTTTAGTTAGAGTAGGATTGGTTGGTCCATTTTTTTATCACATTCCAAACTCTTATGTCATTTGCTAAAATATAGATTCTCATCCTAGTTTTCCAAAAAGAATAGTTTGTTCCATTAAATAATGGTGGTCTAGAGGAAGATTGTCATTCAACTATATTAGACATTGATGAGCTTGGCATAGGGATATTAGGGAGCCTCTACTACATGTTAAGCTATATGTAGAGTACTAACTCTTGATACCACTTGTTGGTCCTAGATAACCTAAGAGAGAGGTGAATTAGGTTGTTTGGCAAGGTTAAGCAATTTAAAAATTCTTGATGCGGAACTCATGTCTAGTGAAAGATGATAATACTCAAGAATTTTTTGTAGGCAATTTATCAAATACTTAGTGAGCACACAAGTATATAATACTAGATAAGCAATTAGAACTTCAAAAATAAATTCCAAATAGATAACTCAATAATTATCAAGCAACTAATATGAGCAATATCCACACGAAGGTAAATGACTTGAAAATAAAGAGAATAGAGTAGGAGAAATCAAACACGATGATTTTTAAGTGGTTCGCACTCCCGGAGGCCTAATCCACCACCTAAGGTCTTTCATTCTCTTGGATTTAACAACTCTTCACTAAGATGCTTCTTCAAATGTTGGTGAAGCAAAAAACCAACTACAATTACTCTTGAGTCCACAAGAGTTATACAAGCTCCTTCAAGTATAAGTGAAGCTTAACCTACTATCCTTTCTTCCTTTGAGTCCACAAAGGATTACAATACTTCTTCTCATAATGATTCTCTCAATCTATGTGAAAGAATATATTACAAAGATTGTGTGATAAAATGAATGACAATTGCAACTCCTATTTGAGGTTGATATTACAATTGAAGAAAAACTTTGAATGCTCAAAGATATAAAAATGATAGCTCAAGATTTCTCAATGAAAATGATATGAAAAGCTCTTTGAATTAGCTTAGAAATCTAAAGATTAAGGCTTGGAGAAGTGTTTGAGATGGTGAGAGAACATGACTTAAAAAGAAGGAAAAGTTAGACACAAAACGGATATAATACAAAAATCCCGGATTTTTCCGTTAAGTCATCTGGTCGCTGAGCCCTTCATCCAATTGATTGGATGGGGCAGGTAACACCTGGATCAGAGCTCTCTGCCGGGCGTTGTGGCCCATCCGGTAGACCAGATAAAGCTAGTAACCCCCGGATGCTTAAAATGCTGAAAAATGACCTTTTTGAGCCCCAAAACAATTTGTTAAATAATAAACCATTTGGACACTTTTGAAGATACTGATAAAGAAGTCTTTCTAGCATTTTTAACGTCTCAAAACATTTTCAAAAATTATTTATAGAACAATTTTTATACCACAAGAGTTTGAAATCCAAAAAGTCTTGTTTTTCAAAATGGGTTTGTAATGACCTTTTGAAAATAAAAAATTTATGAAAAAACCTTTTGGAGAGATTATGAGCTACACGAGTCATACTTAGGCAAATAACATTTTATTAGCCAGTACCC
Source organism: Ehretia macrophylla (assembly GCA_037974665.1). Taxonomy (NCBI): domain Eukaryota; kingdom Viridiplantae; phylum Streptophyta; class Magnoliopsida; order Boraginales; family Ehretiaceae; genus Ehretia; species Ehretia macrophylla. Next base: position 50,001,288 of record CM075776.1, read on the forward strand.
CTTATGTCGCTACGTCTCCTTCTTTGTAACTCCCTTTTTATCGTCGAGTCTTCAACTTTATTTATTCGAGTCTTCATAACTTGATTTCTCATGAGAGACTTCATTTGAATGAGACAAGATATAAGAATACCTTTTGGGCTTTCATACAATTTTTTGAATTGGGTTTTGACTTTGATCCTTTTGAATGATTTCATGTTGGAGTGGGCTTGCTTGACAATTTTGTGTTGATGGATTGAATGACTTACTCAATATTCAAATAATAATTCTAAATCACAATCAAGATGTTTTGTTATTATCAAAATAAAGATTATAAGTTTTTCAGGTCAACAAGTAGACTTGAGATGCGGGTTGAAAGATGAGACAGTGATGAGACCTGAATAGGATTCTCTAGCCGAGAATCGTGTGCTGGTCGAATTTGATTAGAAGATGAGGATAAGAAAGGAGTTGTTTGAGCTGAACGTGAATTAAGAGATAAAGAGACTGACACATTAGACTTGCGAAATGGAAAGGTGTGTTCGTCAAAGACCACGTGGCGAGACATATGTATTTTAGCTATGTATAAGTTATAACAACGGTACCCTAAATGCTCTAGACTGTACCCCAGAAACATGCACGAAACTGTCTTTGGACTTAGTTTATCAGACTTAGTTGCGCTTAAAAAGGGATAACAAAGGCAGCCAAACACTCGAAGAGTAGAGTAGTCTGGAGGTTTCGCATGTAACTTTTCAAAAGGATAAAGCTGATTTAAAACTGGAGTAGGCAATTTATTGATTAATTGAACTGCTGTTGTAAAAGCTTTCAACTAGAATTGTTTTGGGAGATTAGCATGAAACATTAATGTGGTACCCAGTTCTGAAATATGGTGAATTTTTCTTTCTGCCATTCCATTTTGTTGTGTGAGGGCAAGAGATGCGATAGTGTATACTAGCAGAATTCATTATGGTCCAAAGGTGATCTTGAGTAAGCTCACGAGCCCCATCACATTGAAAAAATGTAATCTTAGTCGAAAAATGGTTCTCAGTGAACTATTTAAAGTGTAAAAGCTGTTGGCACTATCACTTTTATTAATCAATGGATAAATCCATTTGAATCTAGTAAACTCATCAATAAAGATAATAAAGTAGTGATAGCCGAAAAATGAAAGCATAGGAGCTGGTCCCCAAATATCGGAGTGTATTATTTCCAAAGAAATAGTAGCACTATTTGTCGAAAGAGGGAAAGGAAGTTTATGACTTTTTCCCATCATACAGGAATTACATAGCGAATCAGAAGCTAGAACATCAGAAAATTAACCAAATTCCTAGAACGTAAAACAGCTAAAACAGACTTCAATGGGCGACCCAAACGGTTGTGCCACAAAGTCGAGGAGAAACGTGAGACTACTAATGCTAGAGGAGCAGGGCGCGAACCAAGAGAAAAAAACGGAATGGTGTATAAACCAGAGTCAGCATGGCCCTTGAAGAGAGGAGTCCCGGTGCGGAGGTCCTTGACAATGCATTCAAAAAATAAAAAATTCCAATGAGTCGGAATTATCTTTTGTGAATTATGAGACAGAAAGCAAATTTTTCGTTAATCGGGGAACATGCAAAACATTTTTAAGAGAAAAAACATGAGAAGGAGTAGAAAGAGATGAGGAACCAGTGTTTAAAATATCGGGAGTTTTACCATCCCTAACTACCACTTGATCAGAACCATGATAGGGGTGTAGCTGATGAAGAAGAGTGGGATCACATGTCATGTGAGAAGAAGCCCGAGAATCTACAATCCAAGAACCAGGAGTGATAGCTGGAGAGGGGTGCTGCTGATGGACGCCAGTAAAGTGAGTCGCGGAGCCACTATTTTTGGACTAACCATACCGGTAACGGCACTTTGCAGCGCTATGACCATATTTGTAACATATTTGGCACTTGGTTCATGAAGTGTTTGAACCCTGTTTGTTGGAATTGGAAGAGACAAGCTGCGAGTGGGTCGATTTGCCAGACCCACTCTGACATAGCAAGAGAGTGAATAGAAGTTGTAGGCAATATGTTAGATTGGTCAAGAGATAAAGGCCGCATGTGTGCATTAAGGGCCGAAACAGTACCATTAGGAGATGGAGAGAACGAGTCAATATCCAAAAGAATTCGTTGTTCATACGTCAGCAATTTGGCGCGAAGCTCATTGAAAGATGGAATCGCTACAAGGTTCTAAATGGAAGTCACAAAGGGACGATAATCCTTAGGAAGACCATCAAGAGTAATGACGACTAAGTCGGAATCAGAAAGTTTGTCTCCAATAGCAGACAGAGACGAGGATAGGTGATGGATCTGTTATAAGTAATCAACAACCGACATAGAGCCTTTCCGCAATTGACGGAGTTGAGCCCGGAGGAGTGATTTGCGAGCCAATGACTGTTGTTGAAAGGAGTCTTTGAGAGAGGTCCATAGTGCATAAGCGGAGTCATGTCCTGTGGCTTGATAAACAAGATAGTCTGAAAGAGTAGCAAGAATGCAGGCAATGACGAAACTGTCGTAACGTTTCCTATCGTCAAGAGATAAGGAAGAGAAGGAAGAAGAGGTAGAGGAAGTAGAGACAGCCGTTTTATTTGGTTTAGGTATGGTGCCATCGATAAAACCTAGAAGGTTAGGCCATCCTTAATGTAAGCTTTAAAACATAATGATTACAATTTTTTTTCAAATATAGAGCTTTTTGAAGCAAAAAGGCAACACCAATGTTTATTATAGAGCCCCAAATTACTACTTTTTGCTACTTTGGTGTCAAATTTAACAGATTTTACCAAAAATAGAGCCTGGGGTTCCATTTTGTTCAACAAATTTGTTGAACAAAATGGAGCCTGAGGAAAAAGACAAAACAAAATAGAGCCCCGTGGGGCTCATCTTCCAAATCAGATATGACATCGTCAAATCTGACATCGTCAGATTTGACTTAACCCAAAAAAAAAAATAATATATCTGACAAAAAAAAAAAGACAGCAATCTGAAATAAAAAAATGCCCGTTGGAGTTGCAGAACGTTCAAAAACAAAGTGTTCATTCATCACCAATATACACAAATCGCCCAAAAATTTGTTCAATTGCCCAAAAAACAAAAAAAGTATTTGCACAAATTCAATTTCTATCCCTTTTTGTGTTTATATATACAAAAAAATTATTTTTTAGAACACCCATGATTTGCAATATATATAATATGTGAAAAAAAAAAAAATTAAGGGGGGAAGGGGGTGGGGGGGGGGGGGGGTAGGGTGGCATCGTGGATCTGGAAAAAAAAATGGAGGAAGCAGCATAGTGGGTGGGTGCAGCGGGGAGGTGGTACAGCGGGGTGTGTGGGTTGGCGTGTGGGGTGGGGTGGAGTGGCACCGCGAATTTGAAAAAAAAAATAAATTGGAAGAGGCAGCAGAGTGGGTGGGTGGGCGTATGGGGTGGGGTGGAGTGGCACCGCAAATCTTAAAAAAAAAAAAAAAAATGGAGGAGGCAGCGGGGTGGGTAGGTGAGCGTGTGGGGTGGGGTGGGGTGGGGTACCTGTGTCGGCGGGGAGGGGGGGTGTGGTACGGTGCGGTGCAGCTGAAGAGAAAATGAAGAAGAAGGGGGGGGGAGTGGGGAGGGGAGGGCAATGGCGGTTGAGTGGAAAATGAGGGAGGAGATGAGTTTTACATGTAGGGTTTTCTTTTTTTTTAAATGGTTGGAATTAATTTTTTTTTTAAATCCTTTGTTTTGAATTTTTTTTTAATGGTTGGGATTATTATTATTTTTTAAATCCTTTGTTTTTAATTTTTTTTAAAAATTTCATAATGTGGGTCAATTTTAATAAAATTAATTTGGATTCAACTTGTAGACTTTGTAAATTTAAGTTTTAGTGGTAATTTATTGTTTAATAAAAATTTCATAATTTGGGTCAATTTCATAATTTGGGTCAATTTCACATTCGTGTTTTTTCTTTCCCTTTTTTATTTTAATTAAATATAAATTAATTCACAAAAGGGAATATAATAAAATTAAAAAATACAAATCGAGTGTAATTACACGTCATCATAATTCAATAATTTTTACCGTTGTCAGAATGAAATAATTTTTTGGTCCAAATGTTCATAAAAAAAAGTTATGATTATGACGATAATAATTTATCAAAAAAAAAATTAACACTCGAAAAAAATAACATATATTCAAATTAGTTTGTAAAATTAAATTTAACACAATATAAAGTCCTAATTTTATAAAGCCCCTCATTGAGAATAATTTTTTTTTTAAGTCCCTAAAAAACACTTGAAACTTTATATGAGACTCTAAATTACTAAAAGACTCTAAATTAAATTTTAGAACCCCTCAATTTAAAATAGAATGGCCTTATTGAAGGTGAAGAATGGAAGTATTTAAGTTTGCCAGGTAAGAAAGTTCGTGTTGTCAAGTGCAATAGTCACATACATCTTAACATTGTAGGAGGGAAGAGTCAAAGCAGTAGGTGAAGTGGCCATGAGTACTGATAGTGACGTAAAGTAGAGAAAGATGAGACAAAAGCGGAAGTGTGAGAAAAGGATTTGGCAGTGAACGAAAAGGAAGAAAAATAAGCGGAAGAGAGTGAACTGGACGTTGTAAAACCCAGGAAGGACGTTTGTCGTTTTGAAAGCGTTTTGAAAGCTAATACCATATAAGAGTTTAGTTGTGGAAAATAATTGTCCCCCCACATCTCTTTTATAGCATAACAAGTGTAACTAGTCTGTAAGACTAAAGATATACATCAACATATATGATATACATCAACATAAATGTAAAATAGAATTTTGAAAATCAAACAACACAAGTCTGTTATCAATATGTAACTGTAGCGACTCAAACCCACATAAACAACATAAATGAATTTGTGACTAACCATCCGACTAACTTCATATTTTTTTAATATTTTTATAACCTTTTAAATTTATTTTTCAGGGGGTCAAATCTATTTTTTCAACAAAAAAAAATCAATTAAACTATTTTTTTTTTTTTGGAGGTTGCCCTCTGCCCCTGTCCCTCTGCCCCTAAATTAATATATTATTTATCGGTTCCTACTCTATTTGGATTGATTTGTGACTAGTAGGGGTTGTAATTTATAATCTGTATGATACTATGTCCCTATATATATGTAAATTGTACTGTAATAATTGCTTTTGAAATAAAAATAAAATTTTAATTCTAAGCAATCACTTGTTTTCAATACTTAATTAATTGTTCGTGTAACTCATATTTGAGGTTCAAGTGGCGATTTCGTGGTTCAGATTATATTTGTGAAGCAAACTTTATTGGTGTAATCATTGATCGTTAAAAATAAAAATAAAATAAAAATCCTTAAAAATTCGACTAATAATCACCTTTCTGTCAAAAAATTTCACGTAAAGAGTTCCACACACAAGGCGAGTCTTTCAATTTTTATTTTTGAAAAACTCTAAAATTTGCTATTATATCATACTAAGTTGTACATTGCATTTATTTGCACATACACCTTATCTTTTCAAGTTGTGTTATATTATTGTCTTACTGACTTTTTTTTTTAAACCCCCACCCCGACCTCCACCTGTCCTCCATCTGCATGAGATTTGAATCCTAATTTCTCAACTATTAAGGGAAGTAACCTACTATTAGACTACTTCTAAATCTCAAAAATCATACTACTAGAATAAATGGCCAATGATCTACTGACATTAACTTCATTCTCTTTAAATTTTTCGCCTTCAACTATAAATATTAACAGGGACTGACCACAAATAAAAAACAAAATATCAATGGGGAATAAGGAACAGAATTTGAAAGTGTAAGAGCACTTAAAGAGGGGGTGGCACAAGAAGATTTTTCGATCTTATTTGTTAGTGGGTAGGATGAGTGAAAGGTGATGGACAGTAATAATTATGGGCTGGTGCTTGAAATCAAATTTCAAATTTATCGAACTTTGGAGGTGATGAAAAATGGATATAATACTACTCGAAAGAAAAGCAGAACCCCATATAGATAGTAAAGATTTTTGATCAACCAAAACAAATTAGTCTGTTCTCATTAGAAGAGGCTGTCTATATAATTTTAACGATACTATTCATTCTTATAAAAAAAAATCGTCTTTTTTATTAGTTCAATGTACACAAAGTCTTGTCCAATTAAGTGTCTCTATCTAACTAATTTATGTGTCTTATTTTGCTCCAACTTTGTACACTATCGCACTTAGGAATAAAAGACAAAGGAGCAACTTACCAATTAGTGTCTCTATCTAACTAATTCCATTAAGAATGTAGGCAAGGGCAAGAACAAACTCGTGGAGCTTGCAAATGAGTTCAAGTTGAACAATGAGGCCTTGATAACCCTCGAACTATCCCTAAGCTAGTAATTGGAAAAACGGGTTTAAGTAATATCTCGGGTTTACATCTCAAAGAAAGAGGAGTACTCTCTGTGAGTATGACATTTTTTCCTCCCTAACTCATCCAATGCTATCAAGTTTTTTGTGCGCGCGAGTTCATGGGAGTTTAGTTTCCGTTTGTGCATACACCAATGAAAATAAATTCTGTATATGAAAAATGATTCAAGTGTACAATTGATTTTTACATTGAAATGTAAATTTTCTTAATTTATTTGATATTGAGAATGTGCAATTTTAGCTTGATATCAAACTCTATATAGCTCAGTTAAAACTATTTAATGCACCTTTTACCCTCCAGAATTTTAATTCTTTGCTATTCACCTGTCTGCTTGATCTGACCTTTTTCCAATTTGTGGGTTGCATGAGCTTAATTCCCATCGTCATCCTAATAAATTGAAATCTATTATATTGACCTTAGATGATTCGGACATATTAGAAGATGATTTGCATGCTAAGGTATAGAGGTGATACACTTATAAAAAGGGCAAAAAAAGATCTAAAATAAGCTAGATAGAGACCTGCGTGCATTAATCTGCAACTCGGGAACATGAAGAAGAAATAGCTAAATAAAGGATTTGCATGGATTTATAAATCCAAACAACTTCTAGACAGAGAGCAAAGCTTGAACAGAAAGTTTTTGCTCATGCATTTTCTTCAAACAAGAATAGGTGGCAAAGGCTACTTATTTGCCTTTTGTTTCTGAAAGCGTCCTTACTTCTCAATACGCAAGCATCCATCTAATGCATTCTCATCGGTCCAATGCACTGGGCTCATTTCATGAGGAAAAAAGTCAAGATGTAATTATAACAGAAAAGACAACTCTTAATAAGAATAAATAATATCGTAAAAAATATATAGACAATCTCAATTAATAAGATCACGATTAATTTGATTTGATTTGATCCGGAATTCTTACTATCTTAAATATGCGGTTCAGCTTTTCTTTGGCACCTTCAATTTAAATGTGGGCCTATTTTGGTTAGAATTATGAGGAAATTATTTCTAACAAATGGACAATAAAATATGTAATAAGTGATTATGACTTGTACAACATGTAAGGACAACTTCCCCTCTAAGCTGATGCAGATAATATTTCGGAGTTCGAACTGATATTAATGTCTTATATATTAATAAAATCTATCTTTCGGATGTTAACCACTTTATACTCGTACATAGTTATGATGAATGCAAACAATCAAGTTACAACCCTACTCTTCTTTTCTAATTATTTATTATTTTCTTTTTGAAAAGTGAAGAAAAATAATTATATGAAACGGTTCTAAATAAAAGTGAAAGAAGTTGAACATTAAGGTCAACCTAGGCAATGTCAGCTTAGGCCACCTCTTCTATTTTTTTTTTTTTCCCGAACAATCAATTCTTCTGATTCAGCATTTTTTTTTTTCTTTGCTCTTTGATAAGAGGGTTGACACAAAAAAATGATAAGAGTACAATAGATTCACACATAGAGAGACGCGTAGAACGGGGATACACAACGCACACATAAAGCAGTAAAAAAAACACACGATTTAATATGGTTCAATCACCTCTAACTTAAATCTAGGGTAAAATGCAGCAGTAGTCCCCATTGTTTACTCAAAAGTCAATTTAATCCCCATTGTTTCAAAATGCTCAAAAAGGTCCCCAATGTTTGTAAACATGCTCATTGTGGTTCCTACCGTTAAAATTTTAACAGAAAATTTATAAAATAACTAAATTACCCTTACTTAAAAATAAAATACCCCAACCATCCCCTTCTTCTTCTACCTCTTCCAACCCCTCGACCCGCCACCACCAAGCCCCACCAAGCACCACCACCACCCCCCGCCCACTCCCTGCACGCGACACAGCCCCCCACCCCCCCCCCCCCCCCCCCGCGCGCGCGACAGCGCCTCCCTCCCCTCCCTGCGCGCGACAGCGCCCCCCCCCCCCCACCCCCCCCTGCGCGCGACAGCGCCCCCCCCACCCCCCTGCGCGAACAGCGCCACCCACCCCCCCCTGCTGCGCGAACAGCCCCACCCCCCTCTTTGTGTATTAGTGTGTGTTTTGGTGTTAGTGTGTGTTTATGAGTGTGTATTTTTTGGTGTTAGTGTGTGTTTTTTGGTGTTAGTGTGTGTTTGTGGGTGTGTTAATGTGTGTGTATTAGTGTGTTTTTTGGTGTTTCTGTGAGTGTGTGTGTTTGTGGGTGTGTTAGTGTGTGTTTTTTGGTGAGTGCGTGTGTTTGTAGGTGTGTTAGTGTGTGTTTTTTGGTTTTTTTGTGTGAGATTTTGTGTTTTTTGTGATTTTTCAAATTTACCCTTGAAATACTATTCACATCTGTTAAAACTAACCAAAATTTTAACGGTAGGGACCACAATGAGCATATTTACAAATATTGGGGACCTTTTTGAGCATTTTGAAACAATGAGGATTAAATTGACTTTTGAGTAAACAATGGGGACTACTGCTGCATTTTACCCTTAAATCTACAATCTCATCTTAGGATAATCTAATACTATAAAATAAAGAGAAAATGGTTTAATTAATTTCAAACGTTTACTTATTTTAACATTTTCGTTCAAAACGTTTTAAATCAGACACTTTAATCCTAAACATTTTACATAAGAGACATCATTAATCCATTAATTCATTTTTACTAAATTTGCTTCGTTAAGATCACGTGATTCGCATGTCATGTGTAAAAAAAAAAAAATACAAAGTTAAATTAGAAAGAATTGAAGATCGGGTGATATTTTGTGAGAATGAGTTATAAATTAAATGATCAATTTAATCTTGTATTTTTTTTTTCTTACGTGCAGCGTGCGACATGTAGATCGGGAATACACAATGCACACATAAAGCAGTAAAAATAACACACGATTTAATATGGTTCAATCACCTCTAACCTAAATCTACAATCTCACCTCAGGATAATCCAGTACTATAAAATAAAAGTTACATCTTTTCGAAGGAACAAAAGATTATAAAGAAAACCACCCGTCACGCTCACAACCATTAATTGACCTAGATACACCCACTCTCAAACTCAAAAATACAAGGAGTGATTTTCAATACCCAGCTAGAAGCTAAAAAAAAAACCATATTTAAACCTTTACCACATTTGTTCTACCCTTGCCCAACACCACAAAGGGGAAGACATCAAGGGGTGGGGAACAGGCGAGGGAGATAGCAGAAGGATTGTCTATGATCTATATCATAAAAAACATACAGCATAGATAAGCTTCAGAGGATAAATGAGATTTTGTCATCTAAATCTATCATAGTCATTCACATTGCTACACTGTTAACATCCTGACAAAGGATGACGGGAAGTTAGTTAAGCAGGTCCTGAAAAGTCCTAAAGCATTTATCTATGAGAGAAAAGGGAAGAGAACCTGACAGCCGCAAAATTATAACAAGTTCAAACTCGTATGTTCTGAACTCTAAATGTTTCTTTTGAAGTAAGATTACAATGTGTTAGCAAAAAAACATGAAGAAAGGGAAAGAAAAACCTGAGCTACTCCTACTTCCTCGTTCCTGCCAAGCTTCCATGTCTTTGATGAGGGCTGTGGTGGTTATAGGACGATTTGCTAGTTTACAGACAAGCATAAACCAGAGGAACAAGTGGAACTACATATCCATACCTTCCCGATAAGAATGAGAGGAGAACAAGGACTCCCTGTAACAGGATAGTCCCTCCTTATAACTCCTCTCATCATTTTTCATTGGGTTTAAAATGTGAGAGGTGGAAACCTAACCTCATCTTTCTGTTGATAATTTGTTTGGGGCCACTGATCTGGAGATATACTCAAATCCTCCTGGTAATTTGATACATAGACAACGTCACAAAGTGATCCAGCACTATAATCTGAAGATTTTGTAGAGGACAATGAAACAGAACCCAACATTCAAATACAAATAGTGAACTGGTCTCACAACCTTCTTTTTCTCTTTATTCTTTTAATTTTTGACAAACAACAGAAGCTATTATTTACACACAATTTTGAGCCAAATAAATAGCCCATCAGCTAGCACATGTGAATAGACTCGATACAATACTTGAGCAACTCTAATACTTGAGCAACTCTAAAACTCTTAAGGTTCCCAGTACTTGTAAATTAAGGCAACTGATAAAACTAGCCAAGCTTGTTGAAGAAAGTACATAATATGGCCCAATTCCCCTAAGACCATACACAATATCTTGAATAATGCAACTTTCTAAATTAACTAAACAAAACTCATACATTCCTTGAAGTCAAAGAAGAAAACTTACTTTCGATGATGAGGGGAAGACGGTTGATCTGGGGAAGACCGTTGCGCAGATCCACCATGAAATCTATGTTCCTCAAACGATGCCCTCGATCGACTTCCTTCGCTTAGCTGTGATTGGTCATTTATACTGGAAAAGCCTAGAGGACCCAGAGAACCAAATTCAAGCTGCTGAAAGGTAGCATTATGGTCACATGGATACAGCATTACAACAGGAGGAACAGTGGGACCATTTGAAGACACTCCATTTGCATTCACGGCTTGCAAAGGATACATTCCGTAAGCCACATTTGGAGGACCATTAGTGGTGGAGTTTGAGTGCAAAACACCATTTTGTGACTGGTTAGAAGGAAATGAGTCATGTCTGTATGAGCTCCATGATCTGTCTGCTCGACTCTCACTAGAAGGAAACCGGTCCAATCTTGAGTTTGATTTCTCACTTTGGCTGCGATTTAGGCTACGCTCTGCAGCTCGTGATTTTGGGTTCGCACGCCAATTCCTCTCTCTGTCACCCCGGTTGTCATTTCTATCGTAGCTGTAATTCCCCCTCCTAGTACCAGAAGAGTGATGCTCTTGAACAGAAACCTTCTGTCACAAATCAAATTGCAAAGGTCCAATATCAGGTAGAGTATTAGAAATATTGCAAGTATAGGAAGCGTTGGACTAAAGTAGAGACAACTTGTTGGAGAAAAAATGGAGGACAGAAAATTATAGCTAAAGTCATCCCCAAACATATAAAATGAAGACCATAATTTCTCAATTTCAAATTTAAATCCACTCAATGAGGATTTACCACGCACAAAAGGGTTTCATTTCTCATTTACATGTTGAATCCCACGCAAATGAACAAACATTAATTCTCTTTTTAAATGATGGATGTAAAAACCAAGAAAGCAGAACCATATAAAATTTGATGAACCAACGTCACAGATCAAATATCAAACAACTCACTGAGTGAGAATCAACAGCCAGTGAAATTTCCTTCAAGGAAAAGAACAAATCTATTGCAATTTACCAGCATAGGTTGCTCATTACGATATCATAGAATCCCAGCATGTCAACAGGACAGATCTCTAAATTCTTAGAACTTCATAATTTGAACCATGAAGGAAAACTGGTCGAAGGCAATGCGTGAAGATTCTCATCTGTTTCAACTCCCCAAGCTGAAGCCTTGGTTGGTAGACATGCTTGCATTATGGCAAAGCACCACAAACCTCTTAGCATCATTATTGAATCTGATGCAGCAGTTATTGTGGATGCACTCTAACACCCCTGACCATGATATGGATTGGAGAGTTAAGCCAATGGTGTGTGATGCTCTCAAGATCATCTCTGATTTTCCTTCTATTAAGTTTTCTCTTATTAGGAGGTCGGGTAACCAAATTGCAGATTTTATTGCTAAAAGCAAGCTGAATTATAATCATCCTTTAGATTGGAATTGTAACTTGCCTAATCAGTTGCCTGAGCGTCTAAATTCGGAGATGGCCCCAACTGGAATTGGATAATCTGATGTAATCTCATTTTGTTTAATGGAATTTGACTTTTATTTCAACCAAAACAAAAATCATTTGAACAAAATAGGCACAACTGTTTGACAGTAAAGCCATGCCACAGAAAGCCCGACAAAATGATCCAGCCACCTTTACAAAATTATGGTATAGTAGAATACAATAGCACAACCTCTCCAACAATAGAAGGATGTTCCAACTGCAGAGGGGTAATAAATCACCCCGCAACATCAGAATCACTAAATTACAATCAGCAATATTTCTAAAGGCAACCACTCTGAATCTCAAATAAATTCCTCTCAATAATGCGAACTAATCAAGAAGGTATTATCTCTAAAATGCGCTTCTTCCAACATTGCATATCAGAGGCCATTACACTTAGCAAGTCACAAAGGAAAAAATATATAAATTTACCATTCACAGTAAATTACTAAGAAACAACAAAAGGCACAGATAACAAAGCTCAGAAACAGACACATATCCCATTAACAACTCTAAAGTTAGAGAAGGAAACTATCTCACAGGATTTGGCAGGTAAGTCCCAGTCCCGCTGCGATATCTAGGCATGTCATCAACATAACGTTGGTACACATTGGGAGGCCTATTTGAAACAGACTGGAGGGGAGCAACAGGAACCAGACGAGGACCATAACCCATAAGCTGAGTATAGAGGTTTGAATTCGCTGAAAGCGGTCTTCCCGGACCTTCCCATGGAAATCGACCTTGTAAGTAGACAGGCGGTACCATTAGAGGTGAAGAACAGATTAGAGAACCATTATATCTTGGGTTCTGGCAAAATCTTCCAAATTGCAAATTTTGCCAATGGCTAGCAAAGTCACTGTTTAGAATATCAGATTTGTGCACATGGGATGCCTCAGTGGTAGCTATCTCTCTTAAAGAATTAGAGGTATTTAAATCCTCAGATTGGTCAAGACCCTCAGGTGAGTCCAAGTTCTGACCAGAATCATGGTTATCCAAGCCTTCACCCCCTCCAAAATGGCATGTTGATGAATCCAAAATTCCTGCCTCAGGAGGTATATTGTATACAGGAAGCATTGTTAAAAATGGAACTGGTGGACCAGTAGGATAAAATGCAACTAACCCTGAATTATCTGTCATTCTTTCTCGAGAACCAGGACCTATAAGCATTGGTGCAATCGGTATCATTGACTCTGAGCTGCTTGCTTGTGAAGCTTCATAAATAGAAGCATGATACCTTGGCAAAGAAGCAACAGATTGAGGTCCTGAGCTTCTTTCTGTAATTTCAGTTGCCATATCTGATACTGAATTCCACTCCTGATCGTCATCCTCGGCCTGAATATATACAGGTTCAGAAATAAGTTTACCTTTACCATAGGTAGCAGTTGGCTCAGTACCAAATCCCTTCCTTCCCCTTTTCTCCTTAGTTGACTTTGAGGTCTTCGTTGACGATCCATCCCATGAACTCTCAGAAGAGGTTTTGCTTCTCAGGGAATTACTGTGTGCAGCAGATGAGAATCTTGAGCTCACTGTTCTTTCATCACTATAAAGCTCACTTCCTCTGTTATCTTGAAATTGGAAATTTTCTACATGATCTTCCCTCATTGGCCCACGTTTGTCCTTGGTATTGGTATGCCTCTCCTGAACCCGCATAGAACTACCAGAGCCACTTACCCATGATGGACCAACAAAATTAAACCCCGAGGCATTTGGCAGCGACTTATCATCTGGCTGAAGCATTTCATACTTTCCATTACCAGGGTCAAAGCCACCGGTGGATCCTACGTCCTGCCCCTGCCAATGCTCATACTCAAATTCACCATGGTTAATCTCCATGGAACCAAAACTGTCATTATTTCGCTCAGCTGGATCTTCTGAAGTTGAGCTCACTCCAAAGCCTGGGAAACAATGGGTAAAAGGAGGTGAAACCAAACCATGAGGAAATTGTAAATTCGTAAAAGAAGGATCAATCAATGGAATATTTGCAGGAACCATTCCAGGCATGTTTCGCTGATTATAACCCATGGAAGCCAGAAAAGATGGAGAGATAGGGAACGGCAGTTGGGGGGAAGCTAAATTAAATGGCACATGAACCTGGCCATTAAAACCATGTAAAGAAGCAGAGGTCATCATGTTCACAAGATCTTGCTCTTCCTGCCGCATTCCCAGTGTCCCAGCAGTGGAGGGAAGCTCCTCATTCAGACCATGAAGACCTGACTCACGGTGATAGCTATTCGGATCACTGTTGGAATCGGTAGCAGCAACAACATTCTGATTGGATGGGACATGTCTAACAGATGTAGAATCATCATTCAGAGAACGGCCACTATGGCTTGTTACAGTTTCAGAACCAAAGTTCTTCCTCCTGTTATTATTATCAACCCTTGTAACAGAACCTTGTACTTTTGCATCCTCTGCTGCTCTGCCATGCTTCCCTTGAGAAGACAGATCCCTGTAAACATCAGTCAACTCAGGACTAGAGTGTGTTCTGGCAAAAAGTAACCTTCCTTGGACATCATTCACCAAATGATCAGATTTCAAGTTCCTCTGTCCTCTCTCAGTAGGCACACCTAAATTGGAATGCGTTTCTCTCACATTGTGATCAGATACCTTTGAGCTGCTTATATATATATGACTCTTTTGGTTTTGACCCTCAGAAGCCATAGAAAAATCACTTGTTCGAGACATGCTTCCAGATGAATAAGTAGCCTGTTGAGAAGAAACGAAACGTAGACGACTCCGATCAATCTCGGACTCACAATTAGAAGAATTGTCGTTTGCTTTCCTTCCACTAGTATTACATATCACATTCTCAGACTCCGGAAGGCAATCTGGAGTTGACAATCTCAAGCACCTCAAATCCATGCCTGGAGCATCTGGACGACAGCCACTCCCATGCCTGTCCCATGTATTCATGAAAAACTGATTCACTTCATAAATTAAGTTTTCTTTGGGACAGTCAAGTAATCTTGCCAGCCTTTTAGCCCCAAATGCAAAGGCACTGCGAATTCTAAAGAAATTACCTGACAAACAAAATAATCCAATGTGTCAGTTTATAAGAAGTAATGGAATGAAACACATTATTTCCAATGTACAACTACTTGAAAAGAAGAAGCGAACACATTTCTTGGAATCAAATGGAAAAGACAAAAGAAAAAAGGGGAAAAAGCTAGTCAAAACAAAAAAGAAGCAAAGGGTATGGAAGAGAAGAGAGGACTCTTGTGACATAAATTAACAAAACGAGTTTACTTTTAAATTTCACGCTCCTTATCCTCTCTGAAAGAGGAGAAGTACTTGACCAAACAAAAAAAGAAAAAAAGAAAAAGAGAGAAAGTAGAGAACATAGTTCCCTGATTCCAGAAATGCTTCCCTCCCCTTTTAAGGTAGTAAGTGGTATCCTAGAATGAATTTGGAATGGAATGGAATGAACTTGGCAAAGAGTATGACATGCTTGGTATGTTATAGGAATGAAGATAGGAATGGATATATTGATTTCAAGCCCATATTTGGTAGTCAGTAAACCAGAGTAGTATAAGGAATGACTTCTATAAAGTGACAAGATTGCCCTTTTGTTATTATATACCTGTTATTGTCTTTAAAAATAAGAATAAACATAATAATAATAATAATAAAAATAACAAATAACAATAATATTAGTACTAATAAATAAAAAACATCAATAATAAAAAACTTAATAAAAAATAATAATAATAGACGATCATAATAATAACAATAATACTAAATAATAATATTTTGTTATTTTAAAATTATAATAATATTACTAAATACTATTATTATGTTAATTTTTAAACTAGTTCTGTAATATGTTATGTTTTGAAAGGGCATTTTGGCCATTTGAGAAATGAGTTCATTCCTAAAAACATAAGAATGGGCTAACCCCATATGTTTTATCCAGAATAGGTAATCCCAAAATTGGGGGAGTCGGATTACCTAGGGAATGGTATTCCCACGTATATCACCTCATACCAAGCATGGGAATCGGAATAGAGGCGGGAATGTCATTCCATTCCCAACCCGTTCTTGCACACCAATCACCACCTAAGAGTGCGCACATAATATTCCATATTCTATTCCCTGTACTTTGTTTCCTTCTCCACTTTTAAGTGAGTTCCATGATTCCAAGAACCCAGAAAAGGAATCTGATCCCACAAAAGTATCATCTTTCTTAACAGATGCCTCGACAATTTCTTTTTCCCCGCCCCCTTTACCATACAGTATTCCAGATGTTCATGAAGGGAAAATAAGAATACAAGGAAAAGGAAAAAAGGGGTGACAACACTTTGCGAAAAGGAAAAGAAAAGAAGGGGTAACAACTAAAATTTGTTGATAGAGGCCAGGGGATATTCATTCCTACTGCTTTCTCTATCATTTTCCTGCTTTTTTGTTCCCTCTCCCTTTATGTTTTCAAGCTACTCAGGATCACTGGGTAAGAAACCCAGCACTTCTCTAACAAAGCGAATTTAAAAACAATCATAAGCAATGACCAAAAGAAATTAAACTGACCTATGTAAGCATCCATTAAACAAATGTCAAGGAGCATTCATATCTTTAGTAAAGATCATATTTGGGATAAGCTAATAAAGAAACCATAGAATCACGTCCACCCTGCATTTCTTCTATCACTACCATGGCATAGGAAGCCAAATTTTTAGTAAAAAAAAAAAAAAGTAAGCAATAACCATAGAAAGCTAGCAATGAACATCATTGTGGGCACTAAGGTAAAGAGATCACTAGTGCACCAAAAGCAAACTCACTAATGGAAGTCCTAAAGAAGTGACAGACATGTTAGCAAGCATCTAGAAATGAAAAAGGGTCAAGATAGTAGAAATATATGAAACAATACCATATGAGGGAAAAACTAAACTAATGATAGTTAAAAAGCATAATGGTCAAGTACCTTTACTAACACTACGTCCAAGATTATTGTTTACACGTAAAGGATCAATAACATTAAAATGTTTGGAAACAAAGGGTTGTCCTTGATTTTCCTGGCCACCAGGGAAAACAGCATATACAGAGCTGCAAGCATCAAGAAACGGTTTGCTAAGGAGCAGTTCTCCACCGTCCTTGCGAGGAGGCTCCGCTGCAAATTTCAGGCACAAATTTTGACACTTGGAAATTAGTCAACATTATATACATAGCCACCAATGAATTTTAGCTCAAGAATGAGAAGCAACAATTACCAGTCACATCTGGAAGTGAACTAATGGGCACAGGTCCCCATAAGCTAACACAGAAATTGTCCCAGTCAAAGTTACTGAAGAACTCCAAGAAACGATAAAGGACCTGCAAGTAATAACATAATATGTACTTCAGAAGGAAGATCAAAGAAATAAAACTTTAACAGCAAAAGAACTAAACCAACCTCCAGCGGTCCAGCAAAGGAATTATTGAAAACATGAAATATGTACAGAACTAATGTCTCCAGGGCATAAGTTGAGATCAGTCCGTGATGAGCACCCAGTATACGACTCTCATAGTAACACCATGCTTTAATCAATATAATACTACGTTTGAATAGATGATCTTGATTTATCAGATTATCAACCTACAAACAATACACTGCACGTTGTTAAAGGCTACCCCTTGTGCCAAATAGCACACTGACACCAGATACATAAGCATTAACATAGCATACCCACCTCCTCAAGAAAGCAAAGGGTACATAAGCCACCAAGCTGGTTAAAAGATATATCTACAACAATGTTTTCCACTAAACATTTTATTATCTTTACCTGCAATCAAATGAGAAACGAATAGTAAGTACAAATACCATATGGTAAGCAAAAGAACACCTGGATTTTGTAAGTATATCGAGCAAATAAATCTATATACAACTATGCATATCTATATACTTAAGTAATGTTTGCTTCACCATATTATTTAGCTGGTATGGCTGCGAGGATGTTTTTCTTTTTTTTTGGGATAGCAGGTAATTAGTAAGACAATTATCAAACGTATGGCTTATAAATGAAATCCAACGTACTGAATGTCAATAAATTTATACACCATCACATCCCATGTATGTAAAGGAATCAGTTCAATACTGTCATGTTCCAGCCTCTTATTCACTTGCGCTGAAGGCTGGCAAGTTTTCAATTTCTTTGTCAAAGGGCTTTCTAGGTTTTTCGTCAGAACCTCATTCAAGAAGTAATTGCCCCAGAACAGATTATGCTCCTTCAACATTTTGCTAAATATCATTTTAAAGTTTCTCATGCAAAGAAAAACAAAACTAAAATCCAAATGGAATCATTTGGTAGGCCCAAGAGTAAGATGCTAACTAGATCCTATTCTTCGAGCCATGGGCTTCCTGACCGCAACAGATCCATGTAGGTTAATTAGCCTTTTAAGCTCTAAAAGATATTTACCTAAGCATGGCCAGACAAAGGGCCAGGTAATATTGCTCTCATTCAAACTCTGTAAGGTACCTCTACTGGCCAACCCATGAAAATTTCAATGGCCAAGCCTTCAGAGATGACCATGCCTAAAAATGGTGCAGTTACTAGCTCAGCTCTCCATTAAAATGGACACCATAAAATCAACGTACTGTAAGGTCTGGCAACTCTACCCTTCTCACTCCACACACTCCTCACCGACATACATGCCTTTGCATAATTGTCTCTCCAGAAGCTTCTGTTTTCATGTCTCTTAATATGATGTTTCCCTCCACATATTTTGCCTTAATATGGGGTCCATTTCATTCTCTTCAGATGTCTAAAAGAAAGTGTGTTTGATTCCCATCTACGGTCTTCTGCACCTAATTTTTCCTAGTACACTTCCCAATAGTCAGTGAATTCACTTTGTCAGAAGCACTTAAATAATTTCCTCCCCTAATAATGTTTATCCACCGTTGTGATTCCATGATTTACAGCCGACATCACAAAGTGAGTTTCTGATTACTTGTCAACACACAATGACCAAATGACTTGACATAGTTCCTGTTTTGCTCAAAACCAAAATGTCCAACCACCCACCCCAATTGAAGAGCCAAATTTCTTGAATTGTAAGAGAGAGTGATAAAGATCCTCTCTATTTTCTAATTAATTGGAAAATCTTCCAATTACCCATAAATGAACAGAGTTCTCAACTTTAGCAGATTTCACATCTTTAAGAAAGAACCTAGTTATGGACTAATTACAAAAAGTAAACTAAAATTAAGGAATATCCCCAGACTAAAATTAAGGCATATCCCCGGATTGAGGTAGGTGTAATGACTGGATAAGGTGGATGTCAAGCGTATAGCCTAATGCTTTAAGTACAATATCAAGTGATACACAAAATTTCTGGGGATGAGACACGTTCAAAGAGAAAATTAAGAAATTAAATATACAGGAAATGGGCATACTTCCGCTTGAATATATTGAACCTCCTTCACACAAAATTCAGCATTATCATTCTTCTCCTCCTTCTCCAGCATATCACGAACCTGATTGGGCCACGTGTCTTTTAGATTTTGATTATTACTGAAGGCAGTCAAATCAATATCTCCATCAGGTAGGTAAGTTTTCAAAGGTACAGATCCAAAAGTAAACACCTGTAAGAGAAAGTAGGGAAAAAGAAACAGCACAAAAGAGATTAGAGAATAACAATATAAACATGAATATCCATGTATTTTCAAACCAAAAAAAATTATTTTGATGATAAGTAGTAAAATGTACTTTGTCATTGGATAAGTGAAAAAATTGCTAGATGATAGAAGAGCGGACTCTTAGTACCCTGCTTCTGTAAGAAAATACTCACATAAAAAACATGATCCAGCTTCCTGAACTAGAATGCATATTTATGCACTGTCATATATGAAATATTATGAATTACCACTGTATCCTTCTGTTCCCTTTCCTTCTGGGAAAGGAATCTCATTTTCTCCTTATAAGAGAGTTACAAGAATTCACTAAACCATAACCCATAGTGAATTGGTACAACTGAACCAAGATGTGGTACATTAGCGATTTGGACCTCTAAATTTGGCGTCCCAGCTATTTGATAGAAATTAACTCAATTAGAAAGAAAGAAAAAAATAGTAGCTTTCACTCTTTATTTTAGGTCAAACTCTCAAATTTATTTAGAAAAATCATCACTGCAATAAGATCTTTCCGAAATATCTTAATAGAATGACCTAAAGAAGTATATTCCTAGCATTCCATAATTGCTAGTAGGTAGCAAATTATATTCCCAACCCCATTCTGCAAACGGTTACGATCCACCTGGTGGTTATCTAGCTTCTAACTAAGACTTCAAATCATTTAACCCTGTCAAAATGAATCTCCAGCAAACTAGAATTCTAGGTCTGCAGATGAATGTATTCATCAACATATGAGACCAATTAGAAAATCACAACAATGCAGTGCATGATACTGATGTTCAACTGATATACTTTCAACTAATATTTTACCATCAAATAGGCAAATAAAAACATTCAATATCATTAATCTTTTTTTACCATCATTTTATAAGTATTAAAATTTTGTACTTTGTGGTATGCAAATCAAACCTTATCACGAGAAATAGCAGAAACCATTGCAAATTTGGACTTCAATAATTCTTCCAACTCACAAAATCTTATGGTGCCATACAAAGTAGCAAAAAAGCATTTAATTAAAAAAAACAAATGCACCTAGAAATTCAAACTAATACTATGATACTTTCTCCGTTCCATACAGGAACCTGGAAATTTGAGCAATACTAATGCCATCACGCTTATCATATTCTAATAACAAACGCTGCAATTGCTACAAATGCCAAGTAGACCTCATTACATTGCCATCAAATAAGACTATCTTTGCTAAAACAATAAAGGACAAGACTAACATTTAGCTTCCAAATCCGTTATGACAGAAAAATAAAATGGCATAACAGGAATAACAACCTGACAAGAGAAGCACTTCATGATGAGCCGCTGCACGTAATCTGCAACGGCATTTCTCCTATCCTCGGAAGGCGGATTAGGCTGAATGCAGGCAATAAGCTTTGCAGTCCTCTCCTCTGCCTTCAACCACCTCTCTGAGTCGAGGACCTGGACTACCGGCCCAGCATTGGGCAATAGCCCATTCGGAAACAGCCCACCCGGCTCTGCCCATCCCTCATGTTCGCCCATACAACACTTCTTTTAAACCTCCCGACAACAAAAAGCTTGAAACTTTTGATATTTTCTCAGTAACCCAATTCTAAAAATCCAATCTTTCTTCACAAGCAGTCCTCAGAGTTCGATATTTCCGATATGTTTTTCTGTAACCCAATACTAAAAGTCCAATCTTACTTCATAAGCTGTCCTCAAGGCTCAAAATTTTCGATATTTTTTCAGTAACCCAATACCATAAATCCAATCTTTCTTCAGTAACAGCCCTCAAAATGCAGCTTAAAGCTTCAAAGTAAGCACCTTTTCCCCAATGGAGAAAAGGTTAATCAACTAAAATATGTATAGGACCCTAATAAACCAGTAAGAATCTAGTATTTATATCAAATACACAAATATATTATAAGCACAAATCTGAACTACTAACAAATGAAGAAATATTGATTCAAGTTCCTAATTTCACAGCCTTATTTTCTCAATATTTGCAGAAAAACCCTGAAACAGAGGGCCTAAAGTGCAAAGCAAATAGTTGATCAGAAAATCTATAGAGGGTGGTGAGGGTGGTGGTTAGGTGAGATTATCAAAACCCTAGAAGATATCAGTGCAATGTCGACAAAATTGAATAGATTCTAATAAAGGGTAGAATTTTAAATTTTTCAAAAAGAAAAAAAGATTTAACTTTTTTTATTTTATTTCTAAAGGGTGTTGGATATTTATGTGCAGATATTTGTATGTATAAAAAGAGAAAGTGTTTGGGGATCGGGAAAGATAAGGAAGAAAAGGTGGAAGTGTGTGTTTTTCAAGTGTTTGAGTGTTTGGATTAGGAAAGTGTGTGAAGTGTGTGTGTTTTTTTGTAGGAATGGAGAAATGATTGCAGGGATGTGTTTGTATTTTGCTTTGGTCTCTGGAGGATTTTATTGTGTTGTTCTGGAAAATTGAGTGTGTGCTTTTTTCTTTTTCTTTTGTTGCAGGTATGTTCTGGATTAAGATATTTTAATAATGTATAAGATTATCAATACAAATTCATAATAGTTATTTACTTTTGGTAATAATTTAAATTATTTTATAGTAATTGTATCAAGTATTTTACGATTTCGTTAAGAGCGTAGGATTCAAATCTGGTGTTAATAGTAGGGTGATTGATAGTATGAGAATTTCTTGTTAAATGATGGGATTGGAAAGAATTAATTAAAACTGATAAATGGGGATGATAATTGTGAGTATTGTGAATTGAATTAGGCTTATTAGGGAAGAGATCTTATGAGACATCACATGAGATACAAGTTTGCAAATGCTAAAGATTTTTCAGACATTGTGTTTAAGGTTGTCCTTTTTTTATTCTGGGTTTGCTTGGTGTGTTTAACCTTGTTAGATCCCTAAGGAGTGTCTCCTATTTTGGGCTTAGTCCATGGCATTGGCAACATTAGCTTTTAGCACACATTTCACATTTTCCATTTTGGGTTACCTATGTAGTGTATATTCTAGGGGAAGATTGGAATTTATAATTTTTTGTGAAATATTTTTAGAATACTAAAAATTTGATTATTATGAATCAACATCTCTATGTGATTGGAGTCCATATTTGGAAAACTTAGTTTAGTAATCTCAAGTAAAATATATTGTTTGCTAACGGTGTTTGATGTCAAGACCATGCATCCAATTTCTATAGCCATCTAACTATGACAAAAGTTTTACCTACCACCTTATTATTGGCTAGTAAGAATTTGTAAAAAAGTAGAATACGATGTTACTAATTTGATTTTAAGTCCAACATGCTCAAAATGGTCAAATCATAGCCTATTTTTTATAGGTGCAGGACATTAGTTCGTTCGCGTATTCTTGAATCCATTGGAGTGTAATGATGAATCTATTTCTTCGCTTCTTTGACAATAAATCAGAATTATCGTGGAGAATGGCCGGAAATTTCTATAGCCATCTAACTATGACAAAAGTTTTACCTACCACCTTATTATTGACTAATAAGAATTTGTAGAAAAGTAGAATACGATGTTACTAATTTGGTTTTAAGTCCAACATGTTTAAAATGGTCAAATCATAGCGTATTTTTTTATAGGTGCAAGAAAATATGTAACTTAACATTTACTTATGTAGCATAATAACTCCCATTAATGTGTGGTTGTGTATGGATATATGTTTGTATAGTTATTTATTTATTTATATAAGTAATATTTATATAAGTAAGTGCAGGTGCTTTGAAAATTGGAAATAAATAAAATTCAAAAGCAAGTGATCGACACAAGTACTTGGTAATGGATAGTGTATTTAGACATTCCACATGCTACAACTCCAACTCTTATTAGAAGAGAATCTTATGGATACTACAAGTTTCTAAAAATAGAAAAACAAGATAAAGAAGAAGATAGAATATTTTGAGAGATGGAAGTTACAATAACAAGTTGATATAACCTAATGTTTGGAAACCAATTGACAAATTTAACCATAATGAAACAATTTATCTATTTCATTGTTGAAAAAGTGCAGTGGCTTTGCTTGTCATTGAAGAGAGAATATAAATGCCATGAAATTCATCAAAGCAACTTAGACCATCAAAGGACCTTTGAATAGAGTAGGGTTAATACTCATTTTAATCTTTTATCTTTGACTTGATTGATAAGGTGGTCATTTATTTTCAAAAGTGATACTTTTTATTTTCTTATTTTTTGTCCGAGTGATACCGTTAAAAAATTAACGGGAAAACACACGTATTAATCAAGTAAAATTTGAAAAAATTAAGAGAAACATGTTAATCACTGCGTTTCCCGTCAATTTTTTAACGAAATCACTAAAAATGACTAACGGTGTCACTCGGACAAAAGATAAGATATTTTTTTTTTTTGGTTGAAAAAGATAAGGGATTAAAATTTATCACTTTTGAAGATAAGTGACCACTTTATCAATAAGGTAAAAAATAGATAACCAAAATGAGTATTAATCCAATGGAATATAATAAAATAGAAAACTACTATATTTGAAAAGGGAAAATTCCAATTCTGACAAAAAAAATACATATATAAATTTCAATGATGGCATTTCAAACTCCTCAACTTTAAACTCATTAGAGGTTTGTCAGAACCATAGAGTTTGGGGAATCCGGATTTGAAAATGATATATATTGTGAATTTCTTTATTTAGAATGCTAAAATTCTGAAATGGTAATATTCCACTATTATAAAAAAGTGTAATTTTATTTGACACCGTTGTATTTTTTATAAGTGTGACAGAAATTTCACATTTTTTAATATATGAGTGTCACACCTCTTTCACTAATGATCCGTTAATTTTTTTGTTAAAAAATTAATAAAAGACAATTTTACTTTTACTACGTGAGAGGATCAATGAATACTCAAAAGTTCTCATCATCTAAATATTTTTTATTATTATTTTATTTTTTTGTGTATGTTCACATCATCTATCTATACAAATTTACACTTCTAGTCTAACAAAAAGTTCTTAGTTGAATTCCAACAAACAGGGAAAGGTGTAAACACATAGAATTTTAGTAATCTGTTTTTTGTTTTATTTTTTCGGAAAATGGGCCATATTTGCATAGGATTTGATCCTCAAATAGGACGAATAATAAACTGCAAAATTGAACTATGAAAACGAAACAACTAAAGATAAATCATAGCACTAAATAAAGTTTGATAACCAATTTATACACTCTCGCCACAAAGGCAAACTACAATGTGTTTTGTCGATATATCTTCGAACTCATCATGGTAACAACAAGGTCATCTACTTTATTATCCATCACAGACAGCAATAAAATGTGATCAAATTTTACAATTACTATGTAAAGTAATCAATCGATTATATTGTTACACAAAATTAATGCATGAAAAATTTAGGTTATAGGATATAACTCAGAGCAAGTGGGTTACTAGGTAAAACTCTTGGAGTTAATTAAACAAGATAATTCTGGTTAAAACTATGTGAAAGGATTAATAAATACCCAATTTTTTTTTTTTTTTAAAGAACCATGTTTGTATCACATGCAATGTAACAAATACTTGAGAAAACAATAAATCAACTTGATTGCAGAAGTAGGGGCAGAAGTAGGCGCAATTTGTTTTCTTTTTTTTCTTTTTTTGTGTTCACATTATTTGATATCTCCGTGACTTGAGATATGAATCCCACAATAGTACTGATAAAATTTTAATAGAATTACGTATTTGTATAATTGGATGATGTGAACACACAAACAAAAAAAAAAAGATAGTAAGATGAGAACTTTTAGATATTTATTGATTCTCTCATATGGTAAGGGAAAAATTGTCTTTTATCGAATTTTAATGAAAAATTAACAGATCACTAGCGAAAGGGGTGTGAAACTCATATATTAAAAAGTGTAGGATCTAAGTCAAACTTGCCAAAAGTACAAGGGATGTTAAACAAAATTACCCATTATTAAAACATGGGGTTTCTTGAAAATTTGAGCTAGTTGAAATCCCATTTTAAACGGTTGGATTTTATTAGGATAATTTTAGTATTATAAGAAACACAATGATTTTGATCTTTTTTACATCTATATTTTAAGACTGTTGTTATATATAATACTATTTTCATTATATATTTATTAATTACCTCTTATATATGATTATTTAGTTAGCAGGTTAAAAGAAGAGAGAAAAATTATAAATTTTTTTAAAAATCTTTTTAGCATGTAAATTATAATTTTTAAAAAAAAATCTTTTTAACATGTTGACTAAGCATTTACATAAGAGATGATAAATCTGTAATAAAATGAGGTGGTATCTTGCATTTATCTATTTCTAATAACGATAAGGATAGAAAATGAGAATAGCAAATTTAAAAGTTTTACTTAAAAACATTCACATTCCAATTGTGTTCTTGACTAATTTTTACGCATTCTCCTTCCAGCCGAAGTGCAGTACTGCAATTCATAAATTTACTTGCAATTTGCACTTGACATTGATTTGAGGGTTGATAAAAATTTGTTGATAGATCCTCAAAATATCACATTACTCCTGCATTTATCCTAATATTTTTTTAAAATGTGTATTTTTAATATGAAAAATAAAATTAGACTCCACTGACATAAATATTAGTATTATAAACCCTATTGAAACAGAACTTAGGATCTGCCTCTAATGTCAATATTTCTTTTTTATCTGTGATTTGTGCCGATGAATTCTTTTTATTTTTATTTTTTATTTGATGGGAGGCTTAACCAATCCCTAAAAATACAGTAAGTCAAAAGTCCCCCTTTTTATTTCTCTCGAGTAATGGGAGGTGACCGCAAGGTGCCACAATTATAGTCACACTGCCCAAAGGTTGTGCCAATGAATTCTTCGATTGCTCATAGAACTCACCTGGATAAGAAAACAACAAAAACAAACCGTTCACAAGGTGAAGTATGAAGTGGCTCCAGTCTGCCTCCTTTTTTGGGTTCTCGTCTGGGCAACCACTACTATCATTGTTGACGCTGAGCTACATGTGGGCTCAGCGATCAGCCTCCATTCGAATTATATTGGGATTTTTCCGTTTTTCCAAATATAAAGAGATACTACAAGTCCTCCCTCCTAGATTTCATTATACAGCATTGCACGCTAGCCTAGCTAACTAACGTTTTTCAGCTGGCTATTATGTTAGTTGTAGCATGCCGTGAAATCACCTTAATTATCAAGTGTCAATTGCAGCTCACAACCAGATAGATAAAAGGTCTTTAGCACATAATTTCAAATAAGTGGGAGCTGAAGCAGCAATCTCATAAGCAACAGAGTGCTATAGTAGAAGTTCCTGCATAGATAATCCATCCTCTGTAAATTACATTCGTGGTGCTAGTGGTACCGGAGCAGAATCTTCTTCACCAGGGAAGTTGTTATTGTTACGTAACCACCTTATTTAAAAATTTCAACTGTTAAAGAAAAATTATATTTATTTATTGTATTCAACACGCTATCTCACGTGTAGACTAGGCAGTTATTTATTATATTCAACGTACATACCACCTCATCTAAAAGATTATCGCTTTCATGTTCATGTGTTATCCCTTTCATACTCACTGTTCGAGGTGATATGAATATCGCAAGTGTTAGAGCGGAGAATGTGAAATCTGATCATCCTGCCACAACCAGGCGCGAAAGGTTGCAGCCACTTGATGATGAGGAGCACCTTCTTGGTATCTGGCATAAGGTACAAATCTCTTCTCTTGCTTTCTAATCTATTGCATGTCAAGCTCTCAAACACTTAAAAACTAGAGACAAGCATTAACATGTCACTAATTGAATAAATGGATCAAGTGAAGTGTGGGGTTCACGGCTTGTAGAAGGTGAAATGTTGGCCCCGGTAAGGCATGTGGTTAATGGGTATAGCTTCAGTTCGGTACTTCCGGATGTACAACTCTATGCGGGGTCATTTTGTTGGAGAATCCAAATGTCTCGTATGAATAAATCAAGATATTCAACACTAGCATATAAAATAATGGTTATTTCACTAATACCAATTAGTTTTAAAATAAAACCTTAGATTATTTAATATGGTATTAGAGTTGAACTTTAATCTTATGTTATCCATCCACGTACGATTCATTCGCATTTTAATCTTCGACCACATTAATCAATTAGTTATGGGTCGCACATGAAGGGGACGTTAAAAAATTCAATTATTCTACATAAATAAATCAAGTTCAAGACCAGTAAATAAAATCTTAAGCTATTTCACCTAACACTAAACTGATGTCTCATCGGCAATCTTCTCAACCTTAACCATTGTATAATTACTTAATTAATGTCAAAGTTGACATTGATTAAGTTAATAGTTATTGATCTGAATATACATTGAGTCTGTTCTTCAACTAACTTATGGAAACCCATATCAGTTGATTAATCCAACTGCAATGCTCGACGCCCATTAGTAAGGCCGGCTATGAGGCCCATCTTAGACACAATGGTAGTTATTGAACTTTTTTTTTTTTCCTTCTAAGAGAGGCCGAAGGCTGGGGAATTAAGTAACCTATTAAGGGGATATTGCATCCATTCTATCCTGATTAAGGAGAGATACCAATTGACTCAGAGGTTGTCTCAAATCATGTATGCCCAAAGGTTGGGTAAACGCGAAGTTGGCAATCCAGTCTGCACAAACATTTATTTTACGATAGACATGTCGTATGGTAAACGTTCTATTTTCCGAAAGGAGTTCCTTACATTTGTCCACCATCGTCTTCATAGGAGAATATCTACTAACATTTCCTTTCAAAAGATGTAGCATCAGTTGAGAATCTATCTCAATATATAGGTGAGTAATGCCCATTGAAACTGCTTGTTTCATACCTTTAAGAGTAGCCGTGACTTCTGCCATATTATTAGAAGTCACCCCCAAGTTTATCACGAAGCCCGTCTCCCAATGTCCTACTTCATTTCGAAAGAGTCCCCCCGCTCCTGCTAATCCTGAATTTCCTTGGGAGCAAGTGCAACCATCAATATTTAATTTCTACCCCCTCGTGGGCTTTTCTCACCCAATGTGAATTTGTCGTCGCAGAAATCTGTTTTGTGAGTTATCATTGACTTTCCAAGCAGCTTCAGTGTCGCGAGCATATTCATAGATAAAACCCACTTTGCCATCAATATCTTAAGTAGTTTGACGTCTATCTCCATAAATTCTTTCATTCCGCTACCGCCAGAGCCACCAAATTGTAAAAACAAAGATAATGTTCTAAGCAATCCCTTTTACTCAAACTGTTTTTTTAAGATTGCTTTGAAGCCATTCTAACCAATTCCTATTGAGATAGTCAGAAGAAGTACTTGAGTTTCCCAATTTCCTCCATATTTCCAGCACAGCAGGGCATCTTTGAAATATCTGAGTTGTATCTTCAAGTGCTCCTCCACATTCAGGGGAAAATTTTGAGCTCAAGCTTCAAGACGTTGGTGGATACAACTAGGGACTGTTATTGGTATTTGGATCCTAGTATGACAATATAATATTACAAGGAATAATCAATTGTGGTGAATTGTCAATGGAATTTATGATAAAATAATTTACAACAATTAAAATTTTCTAATAACATTATCTATTATGAGCTATTTAAATCCATGTTATTGACCCTACAAAATTTTATAATTTTTTTAGATACATGGGTATTCTTATGATTATATATTAATTAATTCTTATTTAAAAAAATTATTTATATAAATTTCAAATCAAGCATTATATTTCTCACTAAAAAAAGTATTGAATCCCGCCCCTACCTTTTAACTACCAACTCATTCACTATCCAAGGGTGAACTACATTTCTTCTAGTCAATGTAGGCCGAATTTGCTTCTTCGGGATCGGATTTGTAATATCTCCACAAATCAAATTAAGATTTTGTACTCAAATTTTTTCGACAAATGAATTGATTAATTGTACGTTATGAAGTCTATAAAATATACACGTAGACAATTTTTAGACAAAAAAAACAAAAAGACCTCTCCTCAATTTCTCATAATCTCATAATGTCTTAAAACCTTCAGTTACCTTTCTCTGTTAGACATGATTGGACTAAACTTTCCACCATAGATGTGAATGATGAGTTCAAACACAAGGACACATTTGTAAAACATTACATACCACATCCAGATCCTAGGTTGTCTTATAAAGGACACTTTTTGCCAAGGATGTGGGATGGATTGGCCACTTTTGTGTTCCTCAATCATCCAATCGCAAAGTGCCTATTGTACACTTAATAATGGTGAAAGCGAATCTTAAGATAAAAAGGATTTGTTTCTCTGCAAAAACTTGGCCACGCCTAATTCTCTTGCACCACGGAATAAAACATTGTGGTTATCAAGATTGGTTGTCTTATTCACGCCATCTAAAACGATAGGTCGATGTAAAAATCTTTTTATTATAGTTAAAAAAATGGTTGAATTCATATCGAGGTCTATTTTTTATCATTTTACCTTATATTTTGTAAGAAGTTATTTTTACAACTAAAATATGTCACCTCCACAAATCACACGATGACAATTTTAGCATTATATTTGTAGACAATCTTATCCATGCCGTCTAAGTTGACAAATTTCTTCTAACTATAGAACACTTGAGTTTTCTTCCTTAACTTATGTGAAAGTTACCAATAGTGTGGATGATAAGATAACTCTTGACAACATCATTGGTGTATTGAGTAAGGATTTTTTTATAATATCATACGTTATGATTCAATTTGAAGCCACTACTCCTCAGGAGCTCTTTGCAATATTTTCCAATCAACGGTTTAGAAAGACTATTAGGAGGTGTGGCACAAGAGACGAGCCTAATGATTAGTTGCGAATTGGTTTCAATGAGGTGGACAACACAACCTCCATTTCCTTGGCCAAACGCGTAACCCCATTGAGGGCCATAACTTTGGCAACACTATTGGAGGCAAATAAAACCTAGTTAACCGTGAAGCCTTTAATCCACTCCCCCTCCTCATTGCCTACGTCTGAAGACCACTTGATGGACAAAATTTGCTAGATGTTACATATTTAGAAAGATTAGAGGGTGAGTTATATCATACCTTCATATGGTGTGTCGTAATTGCATAATATTTTGGCGTATAAAAATTACCAAACAAATCCCTTGTATTTTGTTAAACTAATTACACGTGCCCTCATTCTATATTTTTGTAAAAAAAAAAGTTAACTGAAGTTGTTAAACACTTACATACATATGTATACACAAAAAGGAGGAGAAAAAAAAAAGAATTAAGAGCTCATAAGTGTTCTCTTAACTTTTATATTTATATGAATAGATTTGCGTGTGAAGGGTGGGGTTGGGGGGCTGGGGGTTGGGGACGATAAGAGTGAAATGCTTTTGTTTTTCTTTCTTTCTTTTTTTTTTTTTTTTCTGAAAAGGGTGGGTGGTGAGAGAAGAAAAGAAAAGAAAAATAATATGTATCTTAATAAAGGTATTTTTGTAAGAAAAATAATCAATTTAAGTAACAAAATATGAACGATTACATGCGCGTGAAGTACACTTTCCATTAAATAGACAAATTTTTTGATGGAGAGAATACTATGCTTAGTTTGACCTTCAAAGGGATCTGTTATAAACCGCAAGGAAGTTACTACTGAAATCAAGAAGAAAGTTGATCAAGATATGGCTGCCCAAACAAATTTTGAAGCAATTATAAGGAATATGGAATCAATGCATCAACAAATTCGAGAAAACAAATGGAAGATACATGTTCTTGATGCAGAGGATCTTCCTCCGCCAAAATCAAGATGCAACAATATCAAAGTTGACATTGATTAACCATTGTATAATTACTTAATTAATGTCAAAGTTGACATTGATTAAGTTAATAGTTTTTTTTAATGATTAAGTTAATAGTTAATTGATCTGAATATGACACTGAGTCTGTTCTTCAACTAACTTATAGAAGCCCATATCTGCTGATTAATCCAACTGCTATGTTGAAGCCCAATAGTAAGGCCTGCTATGAGGCCCATCTTAGACAATGGTTGTTATTGAACTTTTAAGGGGAAAAATTTGAGCTCAAGACGTTGGAGGATACAACTAGGGACTGATATTGGTATTTGAATCCCAGTATGACAATATAATATTATAAGAAAGAATCAATTGTGGCGAATTGTCAATGCACTTTATGATGAGATGATCTTGACTGTAAAACTCTACTTTTCTATCTTATCTCGATTTGCGTGTTTTACCTCGTTTTACGTGAATTGACCTATTTATGTGCTATATGACTTAGAATGTGTTAATTCTGTATGAGTCTTATGTGCAGGAGTCATTGCCATGAGATTGTCTTAGTTGTTGTAACACAATGTATTGTATAACCTATCTTAATATAAAGACATATGTATGTTAATTTAGTAGTCTTTATTTTGATTATGACTAGATTACTAAGTTGGTTATAATCTATTTTGAAATGTATGTATAGCCTATGTATTATGTTGGAACGGAAGCGCGTAACTATGAAAGAGTTGATGAAAGAATGTTTAATGTATGGAGTGGTTGTGTTGTATGTTGTTAATTTGATTGTGGAATTGGTTGGTGATTTATGGAGGTTGATGTATATTGTTCTTAAGGGTTGGTTTAGAGCCCTGATGTTCATGTTATTGTCGTTATGCTGCTGAAATTCTGTTGCGTCCTGACTGATCGTAGGAGGGATCGAGTTGAGGCGTGACATTGACAGTTTACAACAATTAAATTTTTTTGATGGCGTTATCTATTATGGGCGATTTAAACCCTTGCCATCGATCCTACAAAATTTTATAATTGTTTAGACATATGGGTATTCATATGATTATATATTAATTAATTCATATTAAAATATATAATTTATATGAATTTCAAATCATCTATTATATTTCTCATTAAAAAAAAAAAATCTTGAATCTCGCCCCTACCTTTTACGTAACCGACTCATTTACTTTTCAAGGGTGAACGACATTTCTTGTAGGCAATGTAGGTTGAATTTGCTTCCACGGGATTGGATTTGTAATATTTGCACAGATCTAGTTAAGATTCTGTACTCAAATTTTCCGACAAATGAATCGATTAATTGTACGTTATAACGTTTATAAAATATACACGTAGACAGTTTCTAGACAAAAAAAAGAAAAAGAACTCTCCTCAATTTCTCATAATCTCATAATGTCTTAAAACTTTCAGTTACCTTTCTCTGTTAGACATAATTCGACTAAACTTTTCACAATAGATGTGAATGATGAGTTCAAACACAAGGAACGCATTTCTGAAACAGGACATACCACATCCTAGGTTGTCTTTGTAAGGGACACTTTTTGCCAAGGATGTGGGATGGATTGGCCACTTTTGTGTTCCTCAATCATTCAATCGCAAAGTGCCTATTGTACACTTAATAATGGTGAAAGCGAATCATTAAAATAAAAAGGACTTGTTTCTTTGCAAAAACTTGGCCACGCCCAATTCTCTTGCACCACTGAATAAAACATTGTGGTTATCAAGATTGGTTGTCTTATTCATGTCATCTAAAACGATAGTTCAGTGTATAAATTTTTTTTATTATAGTTAAATAAAAGGTTGGATTCATATTGAGGTCTATTTTTTATCGTTTTACCTTATATTTTATAAGAAATTATTTTTACAATTGAAATTTATTACTTTCATAAATTACACGATAATAATTTTAACATTATATTTGTAAATAATCTTATCCATGCCATCTAAGTAGACAAATTTCTGCTAACTATAGAACACTTAGAGTTTTCTTTCTTAACTTACACGAAAGTTACCAATAGTGTGGCTGATAAGATAACTCTTGACAACATCATATGAGTGGCAACGGTTCAAATCATTACATCATAATTTTATAAATAATTTACAACAATTAAATTTTACTCTTATAATATAATAATATTATAAATAAATTTATTCTTAGCGAACGTTACCGTTCATGTTCACTTAAGTTTTTTCTTCTTTTCCTATTAGCAAACAGGAAATTGCCATCTTGCAGGCATAAAATCAAATGGCGGTCTTTTCGATGGCTACTCGTGAGGATGACATTTTTAGCTTGTGTTATTAATGTGTGAGATTAATTTCTAGTGATAAGAAATTTACAGCATGAAGACATGACAAGCCAGCAACTAACGTTAATATTTATGTGGGTATAAAAATTGAGTAAAATTTTTTTAGGTCCCTCAAATTTTATAAAAGTAATTTTTTAGTTTTTTAATTTTTAAAAAATAATTATTTGATCTATTTTTAACAGAAAATATTAACTTTTTTATAATTTTTATATTTTACCCTTAGATTCATTTTCTCTCTCATGCATGGCATTTTACACCATTTTGACAACCATGGGATATCACCAAAAATCAGAAAAAAAATCACCAAAAAATTCACAAAATAAACCTATCCAAACCAAAACAAAAAAATACAATTTCTACAAAATGACTTCAATATCATCTTCCATCACAGTTAGAGAAAAAATAAACCGAACAATTATCAAGTTAAAAAATATAAAATATTATTGTGGGTCAAAAACAACTGATCACATATCTGAATAGGAAATATGAGAGTCTGTCGTTAAATTCATCGTTAATTAGTGACGGAATTAGCGAATGAAATAAGTATTTATCTCAAAAAATAAATGTTACAAATCATAATTTTTTTATAAAATGTATTTTACACTCTGTTAACAATATGAATAAATATTTTTCAACTTAATTTGATATCCGAGCCATTTTCAGAATTAAAATCGATAAAATCGGGTTTATTTTATCGCTTATCTTTAAATTTTTTATACATTCCGTTGCTAATTTTGTCGCTATTTAGTGACGGATTTAGTGAGAAAATTAAAACATGCCGTCACTATTCCGTCGTAAATCTATCGGCCATTACTAATCCGTCTCAATGTTGCGAGAGATTAGTGACGAAATTTAGTTATAAAATTTTCTATTGCAAAGTCGTCACTAATCCGTTACTAATTAGTAACTGAATATTTTTCTCGCTAAATCTATTGCCACTTAGTGACGAAAAAAATTCTTCACTAAAATTCATCGCCCGTTTCAATTTTTCTTGTAGTGGACCACTTCATTTTTTTGTTTTGATTTTAAAAGAGAAAAATCAAAATATCTCATATTTTTTAACTTGATAATTGTTCCGTTTATTTATTCTCTAACTGTGGTGGATGATGATATTGAAGTCATTTTGTAGAAATTGTATTTTTTTGTTTTAGTTTGGACATGTATATTTTGTGATTTTTTTGGTAATTTTTGGTGATTTTTTTTTTTTGATTTTTAGTGATATCTCATAGCTGTCAAAATGGTGCATAATGTCATACATGAGACAGAAAATAGATCTAAGCGTAAAATAGAAAAATCACAAAAAAAGTTAACATTTTTTGTTAATTTTTCGTCAAAAATAGACCAAATTATCACTTTTCAAAAATTAAAAAATTAAAAAATTACTTTTATAAAATCTGAGGCACGTAAAAGTTTTTTACTCGATAAAAATTGGACCACTACGGTGTCATTTGTCAAATGTTGGAAATGCTACTCACAAGGAAACCAAGATGATCATGTGATGATCAATGAATAATGTTTTACGATTGCTTCCATTCTTGCCTTCATTTCTTTTGTCTCAATGTAAACAGGGGTAGTCCAATTATGAGTCAGTGACGAATACACTCGTCACGTATTCTAAATAGCATTTTAAAATTTTCAGTCTTAATAGTAATTTTGTCTTTGAAGCAAGAAAAACTCGAAGGATTATGAGCAAACCAGTAGCTATAAACAAAACAAAACTGACTATAATATTTTAATTAAACGTAAACATTAATTAGCCCCTAATGGAAAAAAAGAAAAAAAAATATTGCACGATAATCAAACTATGTGTTATAAACCCAATTACGAGAAAGTCCAAAATCCCCTGAATGTAAAATAATCACTTAAATGAAAGAAAAGATCTTTTTCAAAGTCCTAGGATAAGCACCATGAAAGCAAGTGTATATAATAAGAATTAAGGTAAATTATGAATATATATATATATGTGTGTGTGTGTGTGTGTGTTAAAAATATCAAAATAAAATATCTCCAATGTGGGATCGCCACCATGTAGAGATTACTACCGTTAAGTTAGGATGGCAATTGACTTGCAATTGTTTTCAACTAGTATGCTAAGAAGAAATCTCATCATCATTTCACCAACTCTTAATCAGATTATTATTTTCCATGTTTTTATGGTTGCTTTCATGAACAATGACAAATGCCACTGAGAAAATGACAATGCATGGTGGTTGAATTTGAATTAATTTTGACAAAGAGAACCATGTTGAAATAACAAAGGAAAGAGAAGTGAAAAAAACAAAATTTTCTTCGAGCATAATCTTTATCACT
Source organism: Ehretia macrophylla (assembly GCA_037974665.1). Taxonomy (NCBI): domain Eukaryota; kingdom Viridiplantae; phylum Streptophyta; class Magnoliopsida; order Boraginales; family Ehretiaceae; genus Ehretia; species Ehretia macrophylla. The sequence goes on from CM075776.1 coordinate 50,037,335, forward strand.
TGACTGTGTATGCATTACTACTTGTGTAGAACATAGTGGTGGGATCACAATAAGACGAAAAGTTTTTTATCACGTGGATTTGATGTTTGACCTTGACTGTGAGTGTATGGAGTCCGCTCCCATGAGAGTCACACAGTACGGATTGAAAAGTTTTGAAAATTTATCGACATGCTCGACAACTTGCATTTTCTTTATGTCTTAACTTTTTCTATTATGTTCTACGTGTTCACTTAAATGAACAAACATTTATGTGAAATTGGATATACATTCTTGAGTCTAAGTTTTCTCTTTTTTTTTTGTTTTGTCAAATCTAAGTTTTCTCTTGAAGATCTGTGTATATACAGTAACGATGGTGAGTTACCCCTTACCTATCAGAATAGGGTTTTTTTTAATTAAAAGAGAATCTCATTGTCCCAATAATAAGTAACTCTAAAAGTAAATGTTTTTTTTTTTTTTTGCTAATCAAATAAATATTATTTTTTCAATAACAAATAACGACAATAAAACAACTTGATGATGCCATGTATGAGTTAAAGGTCTCGAAATATACTTATCATAGTTCAAGACCTTGAAAGATACCCCGTAAGGGTCCCTTAGCACTAAACACTCCTCTTCTTAGTCATAAATGTAACATGCTCCAATCCTATAACTCCTTTTAGCTTGTCTTTGCTTTTTCTCTTATTATTCAATTAGGCTACTCCTAATTTGTCACTTACCATTTTTCTTTATTAGTCAAAAACTTATATTCACTATCTTTCTCTAGTACGAAAATCTTTGGTCATCTGAGCTAAATGCTTAAACACTTGTAGATCCAAAATTTGCATCATCAAATTGAAACTATTAACCTACCAACACCCACCTCACCCACAAGGAGAAGAAAACAAAGAAAAAAAAACCCTTAAGAGTAAATCCTTTTATTGGTCCTTTAACTTTAACAAAAGTGACAATATAGTTCCTTAACTTTAAAAATGAGTATTTTTGTCTTTTAATTAAAGTAGGACACTGTTAGTCCTTCGCCAATTTACCATCCATTTTCAGTCGTTAGCTCTTCACTAATTTGGCAATTTTCGTGCAATTAACGATAAAAGATCTACGAAAAAAGTAAAAAGGTCTAACGGTATCCTATTTTGTAAATTTAAAAAACTAAAAGATACGTTTTTGAAGGTAATGGACTAAATTGTTATTTTCGTCAAAATTAATGGACCAATAAAGATATTTACCTAAACCTTTTAAAGTGAAATCAAAAAAATACTATGACTTTTGTGAAAACTCTTTTATTAATGTTAGTCCCCCAAAAAAAAAAAAAAAAAAAAAAGTTGAATCTCAATCACATGTCAAGTCCAGACCGATCTAAATTAATAGAACAGCAATCCTTGTCTTTTGTTTTGTTTTGTTTTGTTTGGGAGGATGGGAGTTGGGGAAGATACCCATATCCGCCGTACCATTCCACAGGGATTGGGGTGCCCAGCAAGAAGAGGCCACTTTCATTTGAGTCGTGCGAGCAATGTCACTACCATTAATGGGAAACTAAGGACTAAGACCTACGAAAAGCATATTTCTAGCTAGGAAATTGATTAAAGCATAATTCTAGTGGCAACTATTATTTCCCAACTAATTTTTCATCCACCAAAGACGAATAGCCAAGCGTCCTGCTTCAGTTGGTGAAGCAGGGGGAGCAATAATGCTGGGAGCCAAACTTTGAAAGCCAATCAAAGGCCAAAGAGTTGATGCTAAGAATATGCAACACACTTGCGGCCAAAATAACTTTTTGTCAGGTCTCCCACTCTCAGGATACAAAAGGCTCCACACATAAGAATTGATTTATTTATAACGTTATATTATCATGAATAAGATTAAATAATTATAAATAATGAATAAAATTTTGATGATGTGTACAATGTACGCTCATGAAACCTAATCATAACGTTATAATGTTATAAAAAAATATTAATCCATCTGTCTTTCACAAATGATCAAATAATGAGTGGAGATCGATACATGTAAATCTCATTTATATGTGAGAGATTAATATATCATACATGTAAATTTCACTAATATGTGAAAGACTAATATCAGTCCAAACTAACTGAATAGTTATAAGAAGAGATTAATACATTTAAATCTTATCAATATATGAAAAACTAATATTAATCGAAACTGATCGAATAATTTTCATATTATGAGGGAAAAGGGCACTCTGGGCCCTAGCCACTAGCCTTTAGAGCATCTCTAATGAGGGGCTCTAAATACAAAAGTTTTTAAATTTAAAAATTTTTAGAGACTCAGTCTTTAAAAAATATTTAATAATTTAAATATACATAATACTCACCACTTTTTACAACTTTAGAGGCAAAATAGAGATCCAGTCTCTATTTTGATCAAAATTTGTTGATCAAAATAGAGACTGAATCTCTATTTTGCCTCAAAAATTGTAAAAAATGGTGAGTCTCATATATATTTAAATTATTAATAATATTTTTTAGAGACTGAATTTCTAAAAATTTTTAAATTTAAAAATTTTTGTATTTAAAACCCCCCATTAAAGGCGCTCTTACCAATGGTGAGTATGGTGAGTTGGGACAAATACTTAATATGGTGTATGGATCAGCTTCGGATCTAAACTAGTGGTGCTGATTCCTAACTTGAACCTTGTGCTATTCTTGCACCCCATTGTAGATAAACGATCAACATGTGAATAGTTCTCTTAGCAACCCCTTTCAGGCATTCTTTTTAAGACTGATACATTTACATTCTAACGGTTTCTCCCTATAATTTTTTTTTACCTTCCTCTCATATTTTACATATCCGACAATTGGATGGAGTGTTGGAGGGTCTTTGACCGGTACTATCATAGTGTCACAAGTTCACTTCACTTTTTGATTTGCTGGATATTGGTGCCCATTATTTTTGAATTCAGCATTTTTGTGTACGAGATTTTAATTATAAATTTTGTGGTCTATAATAATCAACATGTGAATTGTTATTATAGCCGTACGCTTTATCATTAAGAGAATATCTTTTATGTTACATTTCTATTACCATTTTATATTTCATTCCATTTTATTCTTGGTTTTTGTCGATTACCATTCTATCAAACGTAATTTTTTCCTGCTTAACTTATTCGACACATTTGAACCACTCCACAAGATTAAAATGTTGTAATAAACTTGACAACAACATCTAAATATCTAGTAAAAGCAATGATTCCAAGTCAACATCCTATTCATAAAATATATTGACACTAATACCAAATCTAATAGACTCCCTAAAATAGTCTCTTTTTTTTTTTAAAGAAAAAAAAGAAGCTATTTTAAGGAGCCAATGGCTCAAAATGAGCTCTAATACTATAATAAAACTTATCAAGATTCTCTTAAAATTAAGAGTCCCTATTTTTTGTATGAGCTTCAATCGATATAGAAGCCAAAAAGTAATTCTTTATTTTTCTTGTGCGTAGAAAATGTTGTTTGAATCAAGCTAAAATAAAATATTCTTAACATAGAGAACAATTAAAAATAAAAAAGTTGTTAGAGTTGATTTAATATATTTTGGTCAACTTCATTGAAAAATAAAATCTTCTTATAATATCATAACATTATAAGTAAATACAATTATTATAAAATACATAATTTTATCTTAAATATAACAACAATTTATAATAATTAAATCTCGCTTATTTCACTCATAATGTTATAAGTAAATTGATTCCCAAACACCTTTAAGGGCGTTCTACGACAAAAAAAAAAAAAAAAAAACCGATGTTCTAATCCCCCAATCAACTTTCACTATCACTTACTTGGTGGCCAGTTGGTCCACAATAAACACTAGAAACCTCCAATGACAATAACACATTCACCTCTAAAAACATAAAAAAATAAAATAAAATAAAAAATAAAAAATCAAGAAGATAAGTTTGTTTTATAGAGGGTCGGTGAAGTCTATTAAAATAACCACTAAAAAAGGGGGAAAAAAAGAAACTTACCTTATTGGCCTTAGGTATTCTCAATAAAGGTTTTAAAGGGCAAAAATTAAGATTTTTAGAGATTAAAAACAATACCAATAGAATTTGTAAATAACAAATTCATATTTTTCTATTAAGTTTGTCATTATTTATGATTTTTTAAGTAAAAATAGACCTCCACCTTCTATTTTTTTTAACAAATTAATAGACTCTCTATATATTTATATTTTACAAACTCTATTAATATTACCTTTTTTTTGTTTTTCATAAGTAACTCTAAAATTTTTAATTATTACCTTTTAAAAATTTAATTTAAAAATTAATGATCTAAATTACTTTTTAGAACCTCAATTAAGATAAACATGGCTTAAGGAATCAAATATTAATGTTCAACATCTCTCTCTGTGAATTGATAGATATACTTCCAAGCCAAGACTTTGCTCAACCACACACACACAACACACACTACACAAACAGAGGCCTTAAGACCAGTCTTTCTATTTTTGCATCAATTATCTGATTTGGGTTTGTGTTGTTTCTTCCATTTTTGTGATAAAGTTTGATGGTTTTTGAGGTTAAAAAGTAGTGAAGAAAAATGGAGGCACAGTACATAAGGAGTCATCACCAGCACCAGCCTAAAGAGCACCAGTGTTCTTCATTTGTTGCTAAACACATCAAAGCTCCAGTTGATATTGTAGGATCTTTCTTACTGTTCTTGTGTTGCATGTAAATACATATATACATATATATGCATAGTTAAGTGAATTAATGAGTTCGAGTCGTGAAAACATAATCTTGTCACTTACGAGATAAGTTCCGGTGGATCCTTTTTGCTGATAGGTCAGAGTTTCGTGTACCGGGCTGACCTGTATACATTACTAACTGGAGTTTTCATTTTCTCTAGCTTTTGGATTGTTTATCTGGTTTTTTCTTGTTTTTTGGTTTTCTTTGTGATGAGATAAATGGGCTAGAAAGAATAATGTTTTTCACGTTTTCTTTGGTCTAGTGTTAGTTATGTTCTTGGAAACTGTAAGTGAGTTCTTGGATTTTTTTTTTTTTTAAGTACTTTTGTGGGACTTCTTCATTTTCTGATATATGGGAGCTAAAATGTTATCTTGGACTAAATTTTTGTATTTTAAATTGGATTATTGATGCAAATGGTAGAAATTGAGTTTGAAAATCATGTTGTGTGATATTTAAGTTTGGTAATTCAAGATTTTGACTATTTACTTGTGTTGTTAGCTTCTGTTTTACTAAATTGCCAAGAAATTTGTGTTTTTGATAGAAAATGGAGCTGGAATTATTATGCAAAATTTGTTTTTATTGGATTTATCTGAGAATAAATGGGATTTAAGTTCGTAAATTTTGTGTCGTTTGAAGTGAATTGTGATTCTGATACTTAATTTGTACTTCTTTTTCAAAGGTTTGGTCATTAGTGAGGAGATTTGATCAGCCACAGAAGTATAAGCCCTTTGTTAGTAGGTGTACTGTGCAGGGTGATCTTATGATTGGAAGTGTTAGAGAGGTGAATGTAAAATCAGGGCTTCCTGCTACGACCAGCCACGAGAGGTTGGAACTATTAGATGATGACGAACACATCCTCGGTATCAGGATTGTTGGCGGTGATCACAGGCTTAAGGTCCTTTCTGAATCCCTTTTCCTGCATTGTTCTTTTCCATCTTGAGATAATTTCATTGCAAGAAATATGCGAAAACTTGCAATAACAAACATGTAGCAGTTATCAAGTAAAATGTAGGGTTCAGTATGTCTTTCCATTATATTCGGCTAGGTATTAGTGAATAATCTAGCATTTGTGAAGTGAATTGCAATATTTTCTCATGGAAGTTGAAGGCAAATACTATTAAGGAAAGAATTGGTAAGCATTCTTTGTTATGCGGGTGAAGGACAGCTAGCTATATTTTGTTTTTGATTAGGAAAACAATCTTTGCTTAAATTTACTTTTATTTTCGTGATTGCTTCATGTTGTCTTTACTGGTTTTTACTCATATCCGGAAAGGGGAAAAATAAGTTTCAACTGGTATCCCTCAAGACTGATTATGTTCATGTATATCGAAACAGGGTATACAATTCACTTTTGTTAAATTTCTTCGGTTCATGCTCTCTTGTAGCAGGAACAACTGTAGTGTTGAAAAAAAATCTTCCTCATGATATTTGTTTTGCAGAATTACTCCTCAGTTGTTACTGTCCACCCGGAGATCATTGATGGGAGACCAGGCACCCTAGTTATTGAATCATTTCTAGTAGATGTCCCTGAAGGGAACACACAAGATGAGACGTGCTACTTTGTGAAGGCCCTGATCAACTGCAACCTCAAAGCTTTGGCTGATATTTCGGAGAGAATGGCCGTGCAGGATCGGATTAAGCCCATCAACCATGTCTGAATGGGTCATCTAGAGTTGCTGCCAGGAATCTAGTTGCCAAGTTAAGCCCAACAAGTGTTTCTGATCCTTGAACTTGTTGGCAGATTGGTCCTAGCAGCTCGTATTTACCCCACTTCTAGATTTTCTTTTCCTATGCTGTTTTGTTTTCTTTGGCTTTAAATCCATGCAGGGGTTTATTTCTGTTATATCTCGAGTTTTGATAACCGCGGTATGATATATATATTTATGTAATTAAATTATTGTACCTGTAGTCTGTGTAGATGTCTATGTAGGGAAGTATTATTACAGGGTTGATTCTCAGCTTTGTAGATAACTGCTTCTAGATTGTGGGCATAATAGCTAAATAATATAGAAACCTTGCTGTGAGAAAAACAAATATCTCTGGTGTTCGTTTTTCTATTTTGTTTGATTCTTAACCCTTAGGGGTTTAGGCTTTGGGTGTGCTTTTCAAAGGTTGCCAATTCGAGTTCTCTTAGGATTATTGGAAGTCCAAATACTCCGGACTTTCAGGAAGAAAAGAAACAAAGCCGCGATGCTTTATCTTACCTTCCTCATTGGCTGGTCAATATCTTTTGTGCTGATGCTTTTTTGGTGATGGTTTCTTGCTAGGTCTTGTTGGAGTAAAAAACATTCAACTTTGACAAGGGAAGAGATGTCGTCATCTTTGAAATTTAGGACATTGTATTGTTTTAGCAAATTGAGTTGATAGTCAACACCTTACGCCATGATAATGTCAAGTTAAAACACCTTTTTCTTCTAGGTGGGCTAGTTTAGCTTGTTGACACAGATATTTTCTTCAATCACATAAGGAAAATAGAAAGGCTTGTTCTTGTGTAGTTATTTGTGACACGTCTCGTACCTGTAAACGAGACTTATATTATACACTTAAAAATTAATTACTTAGGATTCAAAATGATTCGGCCATGACAGAATTATGTATTAGATATTAAGGAAGGAAGGTTCGGAATGAAATAACGCATGTATGGAGATTTTGTCAGTTGGAGGTTCGAGAATTTATGAATGGACATTTAAGGCTAAGAAAAAATTCGTATAAGAGTCTCTCAAACAACAATCTCTTGTTAAAATGGATTTGCGTCTCATCCATATTCTGGCTTAGTTCGCATTACTTGAATTATTAATATTCTGGCTTGCATTCCTCGAATTATTATTTTATTTTGTAATACTTCTTTATAACTTACTCTTTTAGTATGTCTTTCGGGGCCTCTTTACACTCTGCCAATTGCATTGATTACTTAGCTTGGTTTACATATTTGGCTGCCAGAATTATAGAATAGGATTGAACCATAGTTACCAGATTTGTGTTATTTTTTTTAGAACTGTGTATCAGATTTTACGTCCTAATTCGCAATACATTTGCATACCAAAATACTGCAATTCGTGTTCCAATTCACTATACTTGGCGACCCAAACAATATACAAACTTTTACTAGAAAACTAATGAAAGTGAACAAAGAACTTAAAAATTACTAACATATATATGCAAGGTGTAAACCTCTGTTATGATATAAAAATATTATATTTTGTTTTTGTGTCTTTTGCTCGATATACAATATTAAAAAATTATCTTAGCTTACTGAATTTGCATTTTGGACTTTAGACTAAACTTTGTAGCAAATTAATTTTAGTATTGTTTTACATTATATTTGGTAACAAACTTAATAATTCTTCATACCGTATTGTGAACACAATTAACATATTGAAAAAGTTTACTCTCATCGTATCTTATAAACTCTTAGTGTTGTACTCCGTACTTGAATTTATATCACAATTTAAAACGTATCGCGAATCTAGTAACTATGGATTGAACTTCAACTTATACAACGTTACATTTAATCGGCAAGGAGGGATTTGAACGGAATCTGTACTTAGACGGGGTCATATGTAATAGATAAATATGAAATGTTCTTTACATATCAGGCTACCAGGCAGAGTTAGTGAACCGTGTTATAGACAACTATTTATTTGGGTTAATTCCCTTAGTATTACCAAAAAGTGAGGGTCCTGTGGAGTATGAGTTTCTATCCCAAGTATTGCCAAAATAATACCTATAGAATTTAGCGGTTTGATCGAATTAAGCCTCCATTGTTTCGGATAGGGAAAATATCACATTTCGCTCTTATTATTTTTAAAAAAATTTAGTTTGATTTCTATTATTTAAATTTTTTTAATTTCAGTCTTACTGTTTTTTAAAAAATTTTAAATTGGTCTCTGTTATTTAAAATTTTTCAATTTTATTCCTATTATTTCTCCAAAAAATTCTTAAAAGTTTTAATTCTTTCATTTTTGTTTTCTTGAAGTTTCAAATTCGTCTCTATTATTCAAGAACTAAATTAAAATTTTCTGAGAAATAATAAGGACAAATTTGAAACTTTAGAGAAACAATAGAGACGAGATTGAAACTTTTTAAAAATAATAGGGATAAAATTAAAACTTTTGGGCAACAATAGGGATGAAATTGAGAAAGTTTAAATAATATAGACCAAATTAATTTTTTTTTGAAATAATAGGAACTAAATGTGACAATTTCCCTTTCAAATAATCCTATCAAATGGCCTGGCCTGTTCTCCCATCCTGGCAACTTCCCAGATTTTGGCGTTCAAATGTTTGACGTAGCTAAGACTCGCAGATTTGTGGATGAAATAGCCCAAGATGACTTTTGATTCTATTGCGTTTACTTGCACGAACTCCTCTTTAGGTTATTCTCAATGGAGACTCTAAAAGACAATTATTGAGGTTTTTAGAGACTCTATGGATAAAAAACAACACCAATGGAGATTTGTAAATGTCAAATTCACATTTTTCTCTCAAATTTGACTTCTTTCATGGTTTTATTGAAGAAAATAGAGACCGGGTTCTATTTTTGCTTAAAAAATTATGTATGATGACAAAATTGATGGACCCCATATATATTTGGATTTTATAAACCCCCATTTGTATTACTTTTTTTTTTCATGGAATTTTTCAAAACTTTAATCATTGACTTTGAAAGACTCCATTAAAAATATCTTTACATCTGTACCTACTAGTGCTCGGAGATTCACTAGTAATTTGATTCTCAATATGTGAAACTAAAAACTATAAAACTCGAAGTCAGGTGGGCTGCAACAAAAGAATGTTCTCTCTCAAAGCACAGAAGCGGCGAAATTTCTTGTAACGAGGGGAAACGATAAAAGATTAACTTGAAGAACCCGCCCCGGGGGGGGGGGGGGGGGGGGGGGGGGGGGGGGGGAATCGAACAAAAGTTTGGAAAAGAAAAAATTAGACCATTTTTCAATTTGTACATGTGCCATACTTGTGCAGGAGCCATGCTAATCTTCTCTGTAACATTCCAACTCGACGTGGTCTGAGGCAAGTTTTTATAAACTACTGCACTATGCGCTAAGATATCGATGTGGGACATTTTGAATGGAGAATTATGGATAACCCCCGTTACCTCAATAGTCCAGTTTTTCAATTACTCTGAATATTTTGAAGGGAAGAGTTACACTAAAGGTCCTCATTGTTTCACTTTTTATTTATTTATTTCAAATTAGTTCTCATTGTTTTAAATGATTCAAATCAATCTCTAATATTTTCAAAAAGTGTTAAATTAATCTCTACTGTTAAAAAGTTGAATGAAAATCTATATTAAAAAAAAACCCCTTCCCCATCAGAAGGAGCACTTAATCGGAGAAAAAAGAGAAGAAACAATACTCAAACAAAGCAACACCACCCCCTCCCCCCCAAAGTGGCTCGATCTGATCCCCCACTATAGGCTCCTGATCTATTTTTTTTTTTTTAATAAAAAAAAGTCAAGTACATTTCTTTGCCTAGCTACACAATTATATTTTTAGTTGTTTGTTATTTTTTATTGTTATTTTAGTTGATGCATATTATTTCTTATTGTTATTTATTATTATTCTATTCAATTGTTATTTTAATTTATGCAATTATTTTTTAATAAATTGAATGAATGTTTATTGTTTTAATTAATATGTGTTCTTTTTATCTATTTATTTTAATTGCTGCAATTTTTATTTTTTTTAAAAATATTTTATGCGCTAGCAGAGTTGATGCAATTGTCATTTTAGATCAAATAGTTATAGTACGTGCATTGAAAGTTTCTGTTAGAGAAATAGAAGTGATAGAAAATCATCCACTAAATATTGTGGCTAGCAAAGATTGGCAGCAACATTGAGGAGAACAAACCCATATAATTGCATCTCAATGCTCGGTTCAGTATTCTGTAATACTCAAACACTGAAGTTGGGAGTTTATAATGGAATGTCAACGAGATGCCACTTGGGCTTCTTGTTAAGAAAATATTTCTTTTACATGGCAAGCTATAGCCTATCAATTTGATTAACCTTCAGCTCTCAAAAGTTTGATCAGAGCTTCCTTAATTTTTATTTTGTTTTCTACAAAATGTGAAATTAAAATCTGAAAAACTCGTAATATCAAGTGAGAATAGATCCAGATTTAATCGCTTAAAAATCATAGAAATTATGACTTAAGAGTGATGCGAAAATATGCCAAGAACATATTTATTTCTCATATATATATTACGTACACTTCTACAAGCATATTAATTTACCATATATGCTGATTCCAAAAGATAAACATGAGAAAGTTTTTGCATTTTCCAGTTGCAGACATGAACTCTTTTGTGCGCGGATATTTATTGTACTTGGTTTGGGTATATGATAACAAAATAAGTCGAAGAAAGCAATAAGGAATCAGACAAGCAGAAGTTTGGAAAAAAAATTTGGACCATTTCTCGATTTGTGCGTGTCATCCTTGCGCAGGGGCCATGCTAATCTTCTCTGTATCGTTCCAATTTTATCGGATGTCCCCGAAGGGACAAACGCTTGCGCGAGGCAATTGTATATTAGGAGATGAGATGATTGCTAACTTATCGATGTGGGAGCTGCATAGAAGTCAAAAATGAGCATTTTTATGGACCAAAATGCCATTTATCCCCATGGGCCATGAGCTTTACCTCACGCCCAAATTCTTTCATAAAATTTTAATTTTGCCCAAATTCTTGTATGATATTAAATTCTATCAAATGTAAGGACTTTAGAGTTTAGTGACAAACTCATTGGGCAAAATGGACTAGTAGCTTGCCAAGCTGTTTGAACCACGTGAAATTAGTAATAATTTTGCATCACCAAAAATTTCACACAGAAAACAATTTAATATTAGTGATAGATATCCTGATGCATACTAGTCAAACAGAGGTTTTTGGCCTTTCCACCAAATATTGCCCCATTAATGAACTTAAAAAACCATTCACTATCAGAAACCAATAGAAGAATCTATCCCGATGGATGATAATGAATTAACAATACAATTATTATCTCAAGATGATATTGATAGATATGCATATACTCATAGATTTTTACATATTGGTTTAATACAAATTGTTTTTAAACCTTTAACCTTATCAGGTTTACCAGAAAATTTTATGGCAGTTCTTAGAGATGCTAGAAATTTTAATTGGAGACAATCTCTAATAGGAATAATGCAAACTAGTCTGGCACATGGACCAGTTTATTTTAATGTTAAGCTGAATTTACAGCTTTCATTATCTGATAGAAATATTCTTGATGCTCTTATATTATATGTTAAAGCTCATAGTTATGATTATAAAATTGGATTTGAAATTATGTGTATATGTTATTGCATATATTATAAGGTTTTGCATACTATGAACCTTAACTGTAAATTACAGGATAGAACATGTGAAACTGTTATGATAGAAACTAATTTGAGTATATCTAAGATATCTACTAGAAGAATGATACAATGGGATGAAATAGAATTTCCAGAATGCTGGAATATAGATAAAGTTGTACCTAGTAAGTCAAAAATAGAAACAGAATTAACAGAAGTTGAACAAACTCCTGAAAGCCAAATTACCAACATATATACAAGATCCTAAGGTCTCAAAACATAACATATAACATGAACTCCAAGCAAACTGCACATATGATCCATCTTATCACACAAAATCACGGAAGCTGTTCAACTTGCACTTCCTCTTCTTCAACTACTGCTACTAGCTGGGGGTCTACCTCAGCTTCTCCTGAAACATGTCAAATGAGGAGTGAGCAATAGTGTTGCCCAGCGAGGGAGGTGATGCAACATACCGGGCGTACAATATGATATGCAAACACAAGAAATCACATTTATACAACATAAATCAACAAGGTTAAATAGCCAAATAATTAACCACATTAAAAATGATACGGTTCCACTTCAAGTCTTCAATCATGAGCCATGAGCCACGAGCCACGAACTTCACGCAAGTGCCGGTAAACCCAAACACCAACAAGTTGGAATACTCCGGATGTATCCCGATCCTACGACCTTTTCTCCTGAGGTAGGTTCATGCCCAGTAGGTGAACCACGCCTCTGGGGTAGTAGAGTATGCTCAGCGAGAAAGGGAATAGGCACTATAGTAGTCGAGGGAGCACGACAAGCCCGACGTCGCCTGTGTTTCTCGACGCTACCATGTCCAAAAAGGTTGCGCAACCCCGAATTCAAATCACAAGTTCCAACAACAGCAAATCACAAGTAGGAGGGTCGACAAAGTAGGCCGCCCTCATAAATAATTGCAATATAAGCCAACAAATACACAATATAGCATTATAGTCTCCAAAAGAGGCATTCAACACAACTTTCCTCCACCATCTATTTAAATAGCCCAATTGAAGTTTAGACAAACAATATAAAGCATAACAACACTACCACAAGCTTTAGATGCATCAAAATAAGCCAAATACTATATTTTCCCCTTTCTTTAACCAATATTTTCTTCTCCTAAGTGCATTTCAAGGTTACCAACCCACAACCTAACTATACTACATTCTTAACCAAGCCAAAAGATACCTATTAAGATCATAAAACCTCATTTTAGAAGCAAAAGTTCGGGAAGGTCCCGAGTGAGTTTGAACTACAACTATACTAACCGAATCCCAATTTCGCGTAACCAAAGCACCAAAAGTGCTTCCTTACCCCAAGGATACCCAAACCATAGCCCAAACTCACCCGGATTGCACAACGAGAAAAGTCATCTTTTTAAAGTCGACTAATTTTGCAATTTAGCTCGGATTTGGGTGATTCAACCTCACGTGGCCTCCCATCTAGCTTCACTAGGGTCTAGAGTATCTAATTAATGTCTCAATTCAAGCTAATTAGCAAATTCATTCAAAACCCTAACAACAAACACTATTCATCATCTCTTTCCTAAAATTCAAGCTTCTGACCATGGTTTATGCTATCAAGCTTTAAAAGTCTACTCTATAGGCTCTAATAAACACATATTAAGCATTTATAATAAGTATTATAACTATAATCAACAAATCAATAATTTCAACATAAGAGCATAAACTTTGACAGCTATAAAATGCAACTCCCTCACATGTATGAAGATGTAGGCAATGTGGTGAAGCTCCTAGGTGCTCAAAAAATCTCCCAAAGTCAAGCTAGGAGCTCAAGATGCAAGGTTGACGAAGAAATTCTCCTCCTTTTTCCTCCTAGAGGTGGATGGCCATGGGGGGGGGGGGGATATATGGGTAATTTTTGTAATTATTTAGATGATATAATGGTTGAGTTGTGTTATGTTAAGTATTATGATATTATATGTTAAGTTTTGTAAAGTCAAATCAAATGATAACAATTTAAAAAATCAAGGTTGTTACATACGTAACACTATTCAAATGCCACGAAAACTATTTTTCAAACGCACGCTCCCAAGCTCAAAAGTCCAAAATAACTAGGTCTCGATTCCTTTTATATGTCATATGACTTAGGAAAAATATTAAATCGAACTTTTAAAACGGTCGAAAATATTATGAATAGTGACCTCAAATAAAAGCAATTAAGCAAGAAAGGTGATGCATGTAAAAATGCTCAAGTAAGTATGCAACTGTTATAAGGAATTAATAAAGAATTTCTCGGGCGTCACAGAAGGGATATTCGTCTTCCTGAGTAGATTCTTCAACTTTGTCCTTGTAAATTTGAACAGTCTGAGCAATTTTATCCACCATATTTTGTCCATAAGGCTTCTTTGTTTTCCTGCAATAACTCTATTAGAGTCATTTTTTCCACGACCACGACCTCTTCCCCTATTAGGGTTAGAGTAGTTGCCCCTAGTGGGGAGCATCCTGCAAAAATTCACGGGTCAGAAAGTCAAGTAGAATCATTGCTCTTGGGCAGGTGCTTTCCCCTTTTGTTTTGCTAGGAGAGCTTTCTCAATCAGAATATCCTTTAGACTATCACAAACATCTTCTGCCAGCACATTGGCAGCATTTGCTTATTATTAGGCAGAGCTCAAAAAAGAGCAATCTTCTTTTCTTTTCAGTTTATATATCTTGTAAATTTTATTGCTTTGGGAATCGAAGAAGTTTTTCTTTAGGTATTTCTTTTTCTTTTCAGTCTTTTACTTATTAGCCTAATGTTAGGCTAATTTGTTATTGTTTGGTAACCACTATTCTAATATAGGAGATGCTCAAATATAATTTTGGACCCAATGTATAATAATTCATGATAAAGCATTAATCACTTATGTATGATTTATTTACTCTATGTTAAGGTTTGTATTTTGAAATTCCTCGAGTCGCGCTGTTGTGCCCTTCTCATGCCGTGTGATGGCATTTGTGGGCTTGTAAGTCGTTGACTGTGGCTCTGTCACTGTATCAAGTAAACTCCATTGACACTGTAGAGTAAGCACCTCATATACATGTGATACATGATCTTCCCTCGAGCTGTTATCCCCTGGGCCTCTAATGGTATCAGAGCCATGGACTATATTGTTAGCTTAAGGAATCCTTAGCTAAAGTTTTATTAAACTCAGATAGTGAAAAATCTGATAGTGATACTGATACTAGTACTACTAGTAGTAATAATTTGCATGCTATTGAATATGATGATTTAATTAGTTTTTCTGATGATGAAAATAAGAAAAATTGTTGTAATAAATGTCAAAAAGATAATAGTGAATCTAATATTAATATTTATAAATTACAATCCCAATTTCAGGATATTGAATTAAATGTTATTACTTCAAGTGATAAAATTGTTGACTTACTTGATAGTATTAATGATACAAAATTAAAAGCCAAAATTATTGATTGTTTTAATTCTAATCAAGGATTAAATCCTCCAGTTCCTCCTGTGAGTCATCTATTAGCATATTGGCCTTTTTTACCACATGTATAACATGTAAGAAAACTACTCATACTATTTCTGCTACAACTGGACATAATTTACATGTTCAATATAAATTGCCTGATACTTATATTTGTCATGATAAGGTTTGTATACCTACTACTTTTTTATTAGTTAAGAATTTAACTAACCAGGTTATACTTGGTTCTCCTTTTATACAGGAAATTATGCCTCTTACTCATATAGATGCTAATGGCATAAAAGCTTCTTTTCAAGGAATGCATTTGAATTTTCAGTTTATAACTGATCCAAAAATAAAGTTTTTAAATCAAATACAAGATTTAATTCTTGCAAAGAATTTTCATTTAAATTTTCTTCAAAAATAAATTTCTTTTTATAATATTGAGGAAAGACTCATAGCTATACGCCGCTATGATGATTACAACTAAATGTGCTAGGTAAATCCATAGCAAATTGTTCACAAAATTCTCCTAACTGATTTCTCTCAGTTAGTCTTTGCTTTTTCAATTGATAATTCATACGAATATCATTACAAAGAGATAATCCATCTTCTACACATAGTGTAATTAAAGTACCATAATTAAAAGTATCCCAAGCAATATTATTACTATCTGATCTCTTCCTAAGATATTTTCTAATCCTGTCTGCAAAAACAGAGGGTAAACCATCCACAAATTTGGATTTCCAATGATTACTATTAGCATCAGGTAAATTCATTACTCTAGATAAGAATACATCTTTATACCATCTAAAAGATGTTAAAGTAGGACATCTTAAATTCTGCAATAACGTCCTAGAATTATCATATTGATGTAAATATCTTCCTGTGAAATGTCCACAGATTGATAAACAAAGAGTATAAACAACATTTTCTTGAACTTGTTCATCTACTATTTTAGTAGTATTTAAAATTTCATCACGTTGGATTTGATTTATATAGGTTTTCAGAACTGATAAATCAGTTAAATGGATTAGGTATCCTATCCCTAATAAAAAAGACCTATTAGATAGATTGCATGATGCTTTGATATTCTCAAAGTTTGATTTAAAATCAGGATATTGGCAGATTCAAATTCATGAATCTGATAGATATAAAACTGCTTTTACTGTTCCAATTAGACATTATGAATGAAATGTTATGCCTTTTGGTTTGAAGAATGCTCCTTCAGAATTTCAACATATCATGAATGATATTTTTATTCCTTATAGTGAATTTATTATTGTCTATATAGATGATATTTTGGTATTTTCCTAAACAATTGAACAACATTTTAAGCATTTACATATTTTTAAAAGCATAATTATGCAAAGTGGTTTGGTTATATCTAGACCCAAAATAGTTCTTTGTCAAACAAAGATAAGATTTTTAGGTCATATATTGAACAAGGAAAAATTATTCCAATAAATAGAAGTATAGAATTCGCTTCTAAATTTTCTAATGAAATTCTTGATAAAACTCAATTACAAAGATTTTTGGGTAGTCTAAATTATATTCTGCCTTATTATCAAAATCTTGCTTTTGATACAGCTATTTTATATGATAGATTGAAAAAATCTCCCTCTGTATGGACAGAAGGTCATACTAAAGTTGTTAAGACGATAAAGTCTAAAGTTGCTA
Source organism: Ehretia macrophylla (assembly GCA_037974665.1). NCBI lineage: Eukaryota > Viridiplantae > Streptophyta > Magnoliopsida > Boraginales > Ehretiaceae > Ehretia > Ehretia macrophylla. The sequence goes on from CM075776.1 coordinate 50,054,508, forward strand.
GATTGCCATGTCTTTCTTTAGCAAATCCCATATGGGACAATATACTTGTTAGATTTCATTATGGTAAATGGGAAAATAGTCAGAAGAATTATGCTACTGTTGCAAAAGAAATTCTTGCAATTGTTAAATGTGTTTTAAAATTTTAAGATGATTTATATAATCAAAAATTCCTTATACGTACTAATTGTAGTGCTGCGAAATTTATGTTTCAGAAAGATTTTAAAGATGATGTTTCTACCCAGGGGATAACAGCTTGAGGTAAGGTCATGCATCACATGTGTATGAGATGCTTACTCTACAGTGTCAATGGAGTTTACTTGATACAGTAATAGAGCCACAGTCAACGACTTACAAGCCTACAAAAGCCATCACATGGCATGAGAAGGGCACAACAGCGCGACTCGAGGGATGTCAAAATACAAACCATGACATAGAGTAAATAAATCATACATAAGTGATTAATGCTTTATCATGAATTTTTATACCTTGGGTCAAAAATTATATTTGAGCATCTCCTATATTAGAATAGTGGTTACCAAATAATAACAAATTAGCCTAACATTAGGCTAATAAATAAAAGACTGAAAAGAAAAAGAAATACTTGAAGAAAAACTTCTTCGATTGCCAAAGTAGTAAAATTTACAAGATATATAAACTGAAAAGAAAAGAAGATTGCTCTTTTTTGAGCTCTGCCTAATAATAAGCAAATGCCGCCTACTTATACAAATTTGCGGACTTGAAAAGAAAATTCAAAAGAACTTATTTCGGATTCGAAATGTTTAGAGTTCGGGGTCACTATACAATCACGTGTAACAAAAAAATAAATTATTGCTTTACTTTTCATAAAGTAAACAGTAGACTTTGTCTGCTGAAAGGGACATGTCACCAGCTGAAAGTGATATTCCACTTGACATTGTTCCGCTAATAACAGCTTTGTTGAATACGCCCAAAAATCCTATGAGCTTCTTCAGACTTTATCCTTTACTTTTCATAAATTTGTCCAAGAACAGAATCATTGCTCTTGGGCAGGTGCTTTCCCCTTTTGTTTTGCTAGGAGAACTTTGTCAATCAGGACATCCTTTAGACTATCCCAAACATCTTCTGCTAGCACATTTGGATTATGTGCTTCTCCTGATAGTACAACATATGAATTAGAACGCATAGACGCATCTTCTGATGTAGAATCACCATCATTGTTGTCATCATCAACTTCTTTTCCGAAATTTTTCAAAAAGTCTTGCTTTATTGCATCAAGGTAAGAGGCCATGATGTCTCCCTTGGAGTTAATTTGTTGTCGCATCTGGATCTTGCGAAGAAAATGAGAGAAGGGAGATTCGTCTTCCTGAGTAGATTCTTCAACTTTGTCCTTGTAAATTTGAACAGTCTGAGCAATTTCATCCACCATATTTTGTCCATAAGGCTTCTTTGTTTTTGGATCAATTTTCAGAAGTTTTGGCCAAAATTTTGAAAGAAAATTTCTTTTTAAACAAAACATTTTTTGTTTATTCATTTCAGCAATAGGTACCCATTTTCAAATCCATGGGACACTAAATTCCATAAAGAAAAATAAAGAACTTGATCCTTCAATGTAAAGATCAGGGTTATTCCCAGTATGAGGGCATAAAGCTAACCACTCAGTAAAAAGTCATTTATAAGGTTCAGATAAAATTTTTATGGGAGGTCCATATTGTGGCCACCAAGTATGGATCCAAGCAAGGAATTTCATTTGTTGAAAAATTTGGGGGTTAAATTTTATAAACCAAGAATGTTTTTTCTGGGGATTTTCATATAAGAAAACTTTTGAAAATGATTCAACATAATCCCAATAATTAAATTGGTAAACATTTTTGTTATCATGAGGAAAGGTAAATTGCCTTTTTGCCATTGTGCTAGTTCCCCATTCAGAAGGTGAAAGAATTTTCTTAATATAAATTTTACTATAAGTAAAAACTGGAATATAATTATTCCTTTTGAAATGTTCAGAATCACAACTATCAGTTGCTTGCAAGATAGACTCATAAAAGACTCTTGACTTATGGTAATACACCGGAAAAAAGAAATTATTAAGATAACGGTCCATGAGATACCATGGATCACTGATCCATTGCTTATCCGAAATTTCAAGAATAAGAATGGTTTCATCATGAGTATGTGACTCATAAGAGTCAACCTCATCATCTTGTTCCACAATATTAGCATAGGATGATGCCTGTGGAGCAGAAGTGTCTGCATCAAGCAATTTCTTGATTTGTGCATAATTAGGATGAGATGGGTCGATAGCAATACCACCACTAGTTAGATTAACTAGTTGTTTTCCTGTAATAACTCTATTAGAGTCATTTTTTCCACAACCACGACCTCTTCCCCTATTAGGGTTAGAGTAGTTGCCCCTAGTGGGGAGAATCCTGCAAAAATTCACGGGTTAAAAAGTCAGGTCGGGAATTATTATCCCCTTTGATATAATTAATCTCAAAATCAAAAGGAGCAAGATGAGCGTGCTACCAAGCAAACATTTGTTTAGAAACATCATGTTTAAAATCTTTTTGAAACATAAATTTCGCAGCACTACAATCAGTACGTATAAGGAATTTTTGATTATATAAATCATCTTGAAATTTTAAAACACATTTAACAATTGCAAGAATTTCTTTTGCAACAGTAGCATAATTCTTCTGACTATTTCCCTATTTACCATAATGAAATCTAACAAGTAATTCTTGTTTTGTCTAAGGATGAATTTGTTTTAAAATTCCACCAAAACCAATATCAGATGCATCAGTTTCAGTGATTTTGTCCCATATACGATTTGCTAAAGAAAGACATGGCAATCTAGCAACTTTAGACTTTATTGTCTTAACAACTTTAGTATGAGCTTCTGTCCATACAGAGGGAGATTTTTTCAATCTATCATATAAGATAGCAGTATCAAAAGCAAGATTTTGATAATAAGGCAGAATATAATTTAGACTATCCAAAAATCTCTGTAATTGAGTTTTATCAAGAATTTCATCAGGAAATTTAGAAGCGAATTCTATACTTTTATTTATTGGAATAATTTTTCATTGTTCAATATTATGACCTAAAAATCTTATCTTTGTTTGACAAAGAACCATTTTGGGTCTAGATATAACCAAACCACTTTGCATAATTATGCTTTTAAAAATATGTAAATGCTTAAAATGTTGTTCAATTGTTTTGGAAAATACCAAAATATCATCTATATAGACAATAATAAATTTGCTATAAGGAATAAAAATATCATTCATGATATGTTGAAATTCTGAAGGAGAATTCTTCTAACCAAAAGGCATAACATTCCATTCATAATGTCTAATTGGAACAGTAAAAGCAGTTTTATATCTATCAGATTCATGAATTTGAATCTGCTAATATCCTGATTTTAAATCAAACTTTGAGAATATCAAAGCATCATGCAATCTATCTAATAGGTCTTTTTTATTAGGGATAGGATACCTAATCCATTTAATAACTTTATTAAGAGGTTTATAATTGATAACAAGTCTAGGAACACCTCTTTCTTGTTCCGCATGTTAATTAACATAAAAAACAGTACAACTCCATGAAGAGTGAGAAACCCTAATCAATTTCTTTTCAATTAAAGAACTAATTTCTTTTTTACATAATTCTAAATATTCAGAATTCATTGACAAGGTCTTGCCTTTGTCAGAATGTTTTTCTCAATAAAATCCTCTTCATATGGAAGAGTAACAATATGTTTTTTCCTATTCCAAAAAGCATTTGAATGATCATTACAAATATCAATAGAAAACTGATTTTGTATCATTTTGATCTTTTCTTGAATTTTTGAATTCTTGAGTCTTTCCTCAATATTATAAAAAGAAATTTCTTTTTGAAGAAAATTTAAATGAAAATTCTTTGCAAGAATTAAATCTTGTATTTGATTTAAAAACTTTATTTTTGGATCAGTTATAAACTGAAAATTCAAATGTATTCCTTGAAAAGAAGCTTTTATGCCATTAGCATCTATATGAGTAAGAGGCATAATTTCATGTATAAAAGAAGTACCAAGTATAACCTGGTTAGTTAAATTCTTAACTAATAAAAAAGTAACAGGTATACAAACCTTATCATGACAAATATAAGTATCAGACAATTTGTACTGAACATGTAAATTCTGTCCAGTTGCAGCAGAAATAGTATGAATAGTTTTCTCAAAATATTTTGTAGGAATTAATCCTTCCTAGATACAAATAATATCTACTCCAGTATCAATTAAAGCAATCAAATCTCTTTTAATATAATCTTTTTTCTATTAAAAGATTTATCTTAACATGCCACTTTTGTGAAGTAACTAACTTTAAATTAGCTAGCAAATCATATTGATTTTCAATATGTAACAAAGAAGAAGAAATTTTTTCTTTCATTTTTCCTTTTTCTAATAAAGAAAGACGATGATCTATTAAATCATTATTCTGTTTTAGAGTTCTAATTTCCTCTTTTAACACCTTGACTTCTCTATTCAAATCATCAATAGTAACAATAGCATTCTGTTTTTCATTTAATTGATTTATCAGTTCTGAAAACCTATATGGTTTGAGATCCTGACTTACAGGAGGAACTGGAGGATTTAATCCTTGATTATAATTAAAACAATCAATAATTTTGGCTTTTAATTTTGTATCATTAATACTATCAAGTCAACAATTTTATCACTTGAAGTAGTAATATTTAATTCAATATCCTGAAATTGGGATTATAATTTATAAATATCAACATCAGATTCACTATTATCTTTTTGACATTTATTACAACAATTTTTCTTATTTTCATCATCAGAAAAACTAATTAAATCATCAGATTCAATAGCATGCAAATTATTACTACTAGTAGTACTAGTATCAGTATCACTATCAGATTTTTCACTATTTGAGTTTAATAAAACTTTAGCTAAGAATTCCTTAAGCTTATCATCAATATCAAGACTATTTATCTTCTTTTGCATTCTACATCTATTATCATAATGGCCTTTTTTACCACATGTATAACATGTAGGTATTTTCTTTTGAGGTACATAACCCTTCATTTCTCGCGATTCGCATCTCTTAGCTGCTTTCTTTTTATAAGCATTAGATTTATATTTCTTATAATATTCCATTTTATGGGGTCTTTCCTTATGGTGCTTTCTAGGTTTATTTCTAGATGTGCTAGGTATATCCATAGCAAATTGTTCACAAAATTCTTCTAACTGATTTCTCTCAGTTAGTCTTTGCTTTTTCAATTGATAATTCATACGAATATCATTACAAAGAGATAATCCATCTTCTACACATAGTGTAATTAAAAGTATCCCAAGCAATATTATTACTATCTGATCTCTTCCTAAGATCTTTTCTAATCCTTTCTACAAAAACAGAGGGTAAACCATCCACAAATTTGGATTTCCAATGATTACTAGCATAAGGCAAATTCATTAATTTAGATAAGAAACCATCCTTATACCATCTAAAAGATGTTAAAGTAGGACATCTTAAATTCTGCAATAACGTCCTAGAAGTAGGACATCTTAAATTCTGCAATAACGTCCTAGAATTATCATATTGATGTAAATATCTTCCTGTGAAATGTTCATAGATTGATAAACAAAGAGTATGAACATCATTTTCTTGAACTTGTTCATCTACTATTTTAGTAGTATTTAAAATTTCATCACGTTGGTTTTGATTCAAATAATTGTCCCACCAACCTTTTAATTGACCAGCAAATCCAGCTGTAATCATCATAGCTATACGCCTATCAGTATTATCATTTTGTTTACAAATTGTAGAATACATAAGCATTCTATGAGCTGTATTATAAATTTGCAACTCAGTTTGACCATCTATAGTCCATTCATAGATTTGTCTACCACTAAATGTAATGGTTTCAGTCATCAAAGGTTCTTCAAAAAGAACATCCTGCGGTGTAGGACGAGGATAATAATATTTCATTTGGGTAGGAACATCCTGATATTTATTCTTATAATTTTTTAGCTTATTGACATCAAAAGCCAATTGTAAATTTCTAGCATGAGCTATCTTCTCATCTTGAGTAAGATTGGGTTCAAATTGATCATTAATCATACTAAGCTTTAAACCTTTCAAAGCATCATCTAAAACCTTTTCTAATTTAGAAGTAGAAGGTTCTAGTTTAAATTCATCAATACTAGGAGGAGGCTGAATATCAGCTTGAACTTCAATTAAAATATCTGAAGTGTGATCCTTTGATCCATTCATAGTTTGAAGATTTTCCATATTTTGATTTATTTTACTAAGAGTATTCAAAATCAAATAAAGTTGTTCACCAAAAATCTTGAGTGAAATATTTGTAAAATTATTTTGCTTAAAAAGCTTATTAATATGGTCAGTGACCGTTGGCAAAACATTATTGTCAATCATTTTCATAAAAGCATTGCCTTCAATCTCAGCTGAAGTTTTATCATCAGAATGTTTAAATGGCTGTAAAGGCGGATAAGTAACCTGTAAAATCTTTGTAGAACTAGAAGTCCCAATATTCCATTTTCTTTCAACAACAGCAATATGAACATTCATAAGGTTTTCAAAAAACCAAGGAACAAAATATTTATGTTCTTGAATATCATTCAAATGATTGTAAAACTGATCTTTAAATTGAAATCTTTTCTCTTGTGAAAAATAAGAGAAAAACGAGTCACGAAATTCTTTCCATTTAGGTTGTAAAAACTCATTATTAATAAGTTTTCTTTCATTGCTTCCGGATGTAAAATCCATTAACCACTAAAATTAATTTCTGAGGAATTTCCTCCAAAATCTGAGGGAGTAGGATTAACTCCTAATCTAATTCCAGTGGAACGATCCAACTTAATTCCTTGAGGAATTTGACTTTTTGTCAATCTAATTTTTTCTATAACTTCTTGAGGAAGTTCTGGATTTTCTTCTGTAGATTCAGATCTATTTAAATCTTCATTTAAATGGGAAATTGAAACCCTGGATGTAGAAGGTATTTCTACTCTATAATCAAAAGGAGAAATATAATTGTGTGATGACACAGATCTATTTAATAGACGAGAGGGTCCTAAATTAGGAATTTGTTGAAATCTAAGCCTAATTTGGACTTCAGGAGTTTGTTCAACTTCTGTTAATTCTGTTTCTATTTTTGACTGACTAGGTACAGCTTTATCTATATTCTAGCATTCTGGAAATTCTATTTCATCCCATTGTATCATTCTTCTAGTAGATATCTTAGATCTACTCAAATTAGTTTCTATCATAACAGTTTCACCTGTTCTATTCTGTAATTTACAGTTAGGGTTCAGAGTATGCAAAACCTTATAATATATGCGATAACATATACACATAATTTCAGATCCAATTTTATAATCATAACCATGAGCTTTAACATTTAATGTAAGAGCATCAAGAATATTTCTATCAGATAATGAAAGATGTAAATTAGGCTTAACATTAAAATAAACTGGTCCATGTGTCAGACTAGTTTGCATTATTCCTATTAGAGATTGTCTCCAATTCAAATTTCTAGCATCTCTAAGAACTGCCATAAAATTCTCTGGTAAACCTGATAAGGTTAAAGGTTTAAAAGCAATTTGTATTAAACCAATATGTAAAATCTATGAGTATATGCATATCTATCAATATCATCTTGAGATAATAATTGTATTGTTAATACATTATCATCTATCGGGATAGATTCTTCTATTATTTTTACCATGTGTTTAATACCTAAATTTTCAAAGGTACCAAACTGATATATGCTCCTAGGTTCTATTCTAGGAATAGTCCATTTATTTAGCAATTCTAAGTTATGAGGAAAATCATATTCTTCTTTCTTTGCATTCTTAACATAAGTCTTTGACTTAAAAGGATTTATCATTTGATAAAATACTGTTTGGTAAACCAACTAAACAACATTGTGGCTAGCAAAGATTGACAGCAACATTGAGGAGAACAAACCCATATAATTGCATCTGAATGCTCGGTTCAGTATTCTGTAATACTCAAACACTGAAGTTGGGAGTTTATAATGGAATGTCAACGAGATGCCACTTGGCCTTCTTGTTAAGAAAATATTTCTTTTACATGGCAAGCTATAGCCTATCAATTTGATTAACCTTCAGCTCTCAAAAGTTTGATCAGAGCTTCCTTAATTTTTATTTTGTTTTCTACAATATGTGAAATTAAAATCTGAAAAACTCGTAATATCAAGTGAGAATAGATCCAGATTTAATCGCTTAAAAATCATAGAAATTATGACTTAAGAGTGATGCGAAAATATGCCAAGAACATATTTATTTCTCATATATATATTACGTACACTTCTACAAGCATATTAATTTACCATATATGCTGATTCCAAAAGATAAACATGAGAAAGTTTTTGCATTTTCCAGTTGCAGACCTGAACTCTTTTGTGCGCGGATATTTATTGTACTTGGTTTGGGTATATGATAAAAAAAATAAGTCGAAGAAAGCAATAAGGAATCAGACAAGCAGAAGTTTGGAAAAAAAATTTGGACCATTTCTCGATTTGTGCGTGTCATCCTTGCGCAGGGGCCATGCTAATCTTCTCTGTATCGTTCCAATTTTATCGGATGTCCCCGAAGGGACAAAAGCTTGCGCGAGGCAATTGTATATTAGGAGATGAGACGATTGCTAACTTATCGATGTGGGAGCTGCATAGAAGTCAAAAATGAGCATTTTTATGGACCAAAATGCCATTTATCCCCATGGGCCATGAGCTTTACCTCACGCCCAAATTCTTTCATAAAATTTTAATTTTGCCCAAATTCTTGTATGATATTAAATTCTATCAAATGGGATTGTAAAGTGTGTGTAGGAAAAATGCCCTTTAACATAACATATTTTTCGATTAAGTTTAATGTCACAGAAAAATTTAGGTAAATCCCTACTACGCTCATAAGGACTTTAGAGTTTAGTGACAAACTCATTGGGCAAAATGGACTTAAGGACTAGTAGCTTGCCAAGCTGTTTGAACCACGTGAAATTAATAATAATTTTGCATCACCAAAAATTTCACACAGAAAACAATTTAATATTAGTGATAGATATCCTGATGCATACTAGTCAAACAGAGGTTTTTGGCCTTTCCACCAAATATTGCCCCATTAATGAACTTAAAAAACCATTCATTAGCAGAAATATGAAGAAATTTTTCATGGAGCCCTCAGGCATAAAACTCATCAGAATGGTTGCCATTCTGAATGTAATTAACTGGATACAATCGAAAGAGAAATTAAAAGAAACTGAAGAAATTATAACTGAGATGAGTGAGTATATTTTCAGTTGCTCACAATAATCAATCAGAAAGGTTCCTTTACTGATAAATGTATATCGATACATGATAGTATTATTGGAGAATCTAATCGTCTCATGCGAATAAATCAGAATTTTAAAAGTTAGTATATAAGATCTTCAGCTAATTGATTTAACATTAATTAGTTTTACTCGAAGTCAGGTGAGGTGCAACAAAAGAATTTTCTCTCCCAAGACACAGACGCAGCGAAATTTCTTGTAACCAAGGAAACGATAAAATATTAACTTGAAGAAGCCAAAGGGAAATCACATAAAAGTTAAGAAAAAAAAAAATTGGACCATTTCTCGATTTGTGCGTGTCAACCTTGCGCAGGGGCCATGCTAATCTTCTCTGTATCGTTCCAATTTTATCAGATATACCCGAAGGGACAAGCCTGTTTATGAGGCAGTTGTATATAAACCAAGGAGATAGGAGCTAAGGTACCGATGTGGGAACACAAAGAAGCAGATTAGTGTGACTAGTAGTAGATTACCAAACTGTTTAAACCACTTGAAATTAATTTTTATATCGCATTACCCATAAATTCACAGAGAGGAAACAATTTAATATTAGTGATGTTCTGATGCATACAAGGAAAACTGACAGTATTTTTTATCAACATTATCCAATAAATTGAAAAACCATTCATCTGCAAAAAAAGATAGAGAAACTTCTCATGGGGCATTTGTTAGACTATGGTTTTAAGGAATATATATAGATGCTAGGTCATGAGAGTGCTTTAATTTTCTTATAGCAAATAACAAGACAAAGATTAATTGATGGCTTATTTTTCATCTAATACATATATTTAGATAATATAATATATAGAGGGGTATTATCATTTATTTAAAGTGAAAAAGTAAAGTAAAACGCATAAATTTAAAAGTAGAATGTCAATAGTACTCCAAACGAGATAATATCTCAATTATTATGACATTATTTCACTGGATAGGCATTTGCATGATGCGATCCCGGACCACAGCTCTAAATCCAACGCATAACACGAGCAATTCATTATAGTCCAATCGATTGAGGAGGACAATAAATTCCCTTGCTCAACATTACAAATTTAGTCTTTCCAATTAGCTATTTTATTTCACTGGAAACCTTACCAATTCAGTGTTTCCAATGACAATCGCTAATTGTTTGATTTCCTCTTGTGATATACTTGAGTTACATATGAAATTTGTAGCTTCCCAAAACAAAAGAGAAAAAAAAAAAAGAATAAAAAGAGAGTGTTCTGTACCAATATGCTTTTTGTCTAATGATATATATCTCGCTGTAAGTATGAGAATAATTTTCGTAAGTGATATCATTTAATATATATTATACGATTTAAGGCTCTCTTGAATTAAAAAAGAGAGAGAGAGAGAGATTGTTCCTTATATATAAACTCATGTAAATTAAAGTAATGTGATTTTCCATTTAATAAGCTGCAAGTGGCTCTATTCTTTCCTTGAATTACAACTTTGTTTTTGACAAAAAAAATTACAACTTTCACTTTTGACGGCTTGGAAAGGTTGTAATCATTTGTTTCCACGTATAAGATTGGTATTGCCCCACATATTGACAAAATTTTGCCTAAAATTCATTACCTCGTACGATTTTTCCATTCATTAAACTCTATCTTGACATGACAGTAGAAATATATATATTCTTATCTACAATTTTTTTTCTAGCTAGTCCAATTGTACAAACCTTGCAAAATATAAGGATTCTGCAACATTAAATTATAATGATTTTTCCATTGATTTATAATGATTTTTCCATTGATTCAAACTCTAACATCACAAATATTGTCTGATTTTTGAATTGGAGTTTATATTGGAGAATACGTGTGTACTATGAGATTTAAAACTTTGAAGCGAATCCAACATGATCCCACTTGAAGTGAATTCTTCGATATATATATATATACAACCAACAAGTGAATATTGTCAAGCATAACTAAGTAGCGTATCGAAAGCATCCATGATTCCCTAATCGTATTTGTCTTCTCAACGTGACACCAAACCAGCAGCTGCAGAATTTATTTGTTTTTTCTTTTTCTTTTTTTTATGACAAAATGTTTTCTTGAGAACTCTATTGGATCCACGTCAAGACCATAAATCCCGTGATGTAACAACACGTGCTAATATATGTTTCAGATTAATCAATGGCAAGATAATATTTGTAATGGGAGAGGTTACAGATATTTGAACTTGATCGAGAGCCTTTAATTACAAGTTATTACCCCATCGCTACACTCAACTCTTGGAGCCAGCAGCTGCAAAATATTAATTCAGATAAACAGCACAATAAACAAAAAGTAACATAAGTAAATTGGACAATTTAGACAACCATCTTCCCTAATACCCAAGAAGGTTTGGCTAGCAGTGAACATAAAGTTCTGCTCCAGGCAATTATTATTTTTATATATATTTTCTCAGTTTCACTTTTCAATTATGTCAAAGCATTCTTCTTCACACATCTAAAGTACAAGTTTAAGACTTTCGAAAGGGAAAATTTTGTGTTCTCATACGTTGTGGTTCTGGTAAATAACTAAAACACATCAGTTGGTAACAACACAAGATACCTATTCCCTCCGTACTACAAAACGATGCCTACTTTTACTTTCACACAGATTAAGAAAATGTGGTTAATATACTTAAAATAATAAATTTTGCTTAGTTTTTTCTTAATATACTCCTCCATTAATATTAATTACTCCAACTATAATTGATTAATGATATAATTATTGATAAAGATGCACATTAAATAAGGGCATATTAAGGAAACTATTAAATTAACTATCTGTTTTAAAAGAAAGGGGGAATTATAATACGGGACAAGTAAAAAAGAAAAGCGTGTCTATATTTATGGGGACAGGAGGGTGATAGCTTCCGGATGCTGCAGGAAAATCATGACAAATTTGTAAATTCCTCCCCCAAAGGCTCCAGGCATTTGCAGAATTCAAGGTATGAAGTGCCAGAAGCCTTTGAGGGAGAATGAACAAAGCTGCCATGTTAAATTTGAAAACCACTTGATCATTGAGCAAGGCACAGCTTGTTAGTTCTCCTTCAAGGCTTCTAGCTGCCATGCTTTCATGTGACATTGGCAGCATCATAGTGATTGATCATGCATGCTCAGCAGTTGGCCTGCAGAAGCCTTTGAGGGAGAACTAACAATCAGTGCCTTGAGAACTTGTCTATATCTCTGATCTAATTTCTATTTGGTTGAGGTTCTTTCATGGCTGAATTGCCTATTTATAGATGAGAAGAGTGAAGGAAAATGAGAGAGAACAGCCTTGGTGGGGTCTTAGCATCAATGCACTTGATATGAGTGGCGAAAATAGATCTGTTTGATTCATGATAGGCCAAGATCACAAAGATTTGGCCCTTAAAGACAAAAGTCAACCATATATCATGAGTAAAGAATAAAGCATCTTAGGCATCTAAAACATGTCTCTCTCTCTATATATATCACATTTTATTCCATTTTATCATGTATTTTTCGTATAATTGTTTTAAGCTAAGTCTCTTCTTGTCGCAGCAACACGAATTGAAAGTTGCAACATGTGTTCTTATATCTTAAATTCTAATCACAAGATTCGAATATTAGTACATAATAAAAATTTTGTTATCTTCTTCAACGTGTTGGGTTCAATAAGTTATTCTAAGACTAGGTCCCTCCCTCCTATCCTAGTAGTTTATATATATATATATATATATATTAGGGTTGATTTGTCCAATTAAAAGCCACCATATATACAGGACTTGGAGAGTGTTGAAAGAAAAGAAAAGGGAAGATATGGAGAAAATATATATTAATTCGAGACAACAAGAGCCACCACCAACGATGACTCTAAAACAGAGGAAAATATAATTACTACATGTTGAAATCATATTCTCTAAAATATAATATGAAAGTGCCTATTTATAGACCTCATAACTTGGTGACCAAGAATAAAAACTATACTGATTAGGAATATAGTTCAATAAGAAAACCTGAAATTTAGTCTAATAAGGAAACCAATTTGAATAATACCTAAATTTAGACTATTGTTTAAACTAGTGCCATAAAATAAGAAATAATATTAAAACCTAAAATATATTTCTACAGTCCCCTTCAAACTCAAGTAGGGTGAATAAAGACCAACTTGAGTTTGATAACTGAATCGTTGAGCCATCTTCAAGGCATTGATCAAACTAGCCAAAAGAACATCCATTTGGAGTTAGAATCAAACCAAAACAAAATCAATGAACTACAGCTGAAGACACACAACGACGACAGCAACCGGACACTCGGTACGCCTAGACAAGGGACAACAGAGGAAGAAGATAACGTCTTCCTGCCATGTATGGAGAGAGAATGTACGACCAGGACCACAACTAAAAGCATACAACAGCAATCAGATGCTCAAACACCTTGAAAAAGGGACGATTGAGGAAGAAGAAAATATGACATCAATTGGTCACTCTATACGTCTAGACAAGGAACAATTGAGGAATAAGAGAACATCTTCTTAACACATCAGGAGAAAGAAGGTACGATCAAAGGACCACAGCTAAAGGCACACATTGATGCAGCTACCGGACACTCGAACGCTTGGACAATTGACGATGGCAACGATGGTGGTGGTAATAATGCCATGATAAGTTACTACCTCATCTAAAAGTTTAAGTTGTTGGAGAGGGGTTTGTTGTATTATTTATTATCTTCAACACATCCCTACAAGTGCAGGCATAGTTACTTTTTGAGCATTGCACTTGAACAATTTTAGTATTTTTAAATGGGTGACGGTGAGTTTTGAACTCATGACCTTTTGGTACTTAGGCTCTGATACCATGTTAAAAGAAAAGAAAAGAAAAAAATATGAACAAAATATATATTAATTCAAAACAATAGGAGCCACCACTAACGATGGCTCTAGAACAAAGAAAAATACAATGACTACACATTGCAATCTTGATATTGTAAGATACATTAATATAAGAGTGCCTATTTATAAGCCTCATAACATGGTGACCAAGAATAAGAACTAGACTAATTAGGAATATAGTTCAATAATAAAACCTGAAATCCAATCTAATAAGGAAATCAATTTGAATAATGTCTAAATCTAGACTATTACCTAAACTAGTGCCATAAAATAAGTAATAATATTAAGACTAAAAATATATTTCAACATAGAGGAAGAGAGAGCACCTAGTATTGATGTGATTAACACAATACAACGCCAATCTTTCTATGAAGGTTTCTTCGAGAGCTGATTGAAACATCTTAAAGATACGACATGAATCAATGCTATGTTTCAAATTTACAAGTTTAATATATGTATGTAATTTTGGCATTTTATTTTCTAGCATTAAATCTTATATATAAATTCTAACAAAGTCTTCTAATTTCAACAACAAGAACTTAGAGTTGGAAAATGTGATCTTATATCTTAAATTCTAGTCACAAGATTCGAATATTAGTGCACAACAAAAATTCCCAATGAACAAATTATACTCACTCTTAAGTCCTTTTTTTTTGGTAATGAAACATTCACCCTCACTTTTTTTTTTTTTTAAATTCAAGCAAGGTTTAAATCGTACAACATATAACAAAGAATGTTATCAAAAAAATTAATTTCAAAATCTCTTACACTTATAACAAAAAACATATCACTAGACCAATGATTTGGTGGTTATTTCTCACGCTTTGTTCTCTTGTCCTACAACTCCTAACTCTTTCATGTAGAGGGTTGTCCTCTTTTGCCACTGACACTAGGCTAGGCACTAGTCACCCTTTAATTTGTCTTTGTTTAATTTTTGTTTGTTTTAGTCTCTTCTTTTGCCTTTTCAATAAAGCCACATCCTTTACAAAAATAAAAAATAAATAATAAATAAAGCCACATCCTTATCACCATCTTGTTTGTGGTCCTTGAAATGAGTTATTTGTTTTGTTCGCGTTATGAACGTGTTTATGACTTTTTGTTCTCTATATCTGGCCATATCTCTGGTGAATCTTGGAGTTCATCTTATTTCTCCATTTTGTTTTATTCGATATCACCTCTTCGTTTGAATAATAACTCTCAATCAGCTACAACATGCATGGCGAAGGTCTTCATGAAACAGGGATGATAAAAAGCCATTTCGTTAATTATTGCTAAGATCATACAGGGCGGATTCAGACACCCAAACTCAGGGTGTACATTCTTGCAGTAAAAGAACTTAGGGTGTGCACTTATATAACGAAAATGTCAAATATAATGATTTTTTGTTATAAAAAAAAAACCAACAAAAATAGAAAAAAAAAACTTTTTTTCAAAATGACAGGCACACCGTGATCTTTACAACATAGGTTCGCCACTGTGATCATGCTATGTTGGAGCATGAAATAGAACACTCCCTTAAATTGCATTTAGGAAAGGCACCGTTAAGTATTTTGAAATACTTGATTTGGGATTTATGGAATGTCAACAAAAATGCCATCTAGGCTTTTTATTATTGAAATATTTATTTTACGTGTTAAAAGAAAAAAGGAACATAGCAAAACAAAATGGACTTGGCTCTTCTACAATTCTACCTAATAATTATCCTGATTAATGACAAGTATCACTAAATATCATCTACGGACTATATTAATCTTACTGAACTAACTTTTCAAGTATGGTCAGAAACCACTAAATACCAAAATCTTAATTATCATATTTAATTAGCAAAACAAATATGGAAACATATGATTCTAAAAAAATAAATCCATTCATGCCCTAAGAATAATGATCCACTAAAATTTAAGATAGTCACAAATAAAGTTATTAATTCTACTATCAACACGAGTTTGCTCAAACAAAAAACAAAAGAAATAAACAAAAAGTTTGAAGCTTTATAAAGAACAAGGTAGAGAAATAGGAAAAAATAATTGCTTTGCAGTGTTTAAATGTGATCTAAGTAGATAATAATGGGTATCTCTAAAATTGAGTAAATAAACTTTGTTTGAAGCTATTTTGCTATTATTGCTTCAGCTGTAACAATATGGGAAATATATATATACACACACATATAACTATGAAGTCTTTTTCATTTATTATTTTCTCTCTAAATGATGAGCCGGAATTGTAAGGCCTTTTAAGCTTCACTAGACAAGTTGGAGCACATATTATATGGCTTCTTTTATTTAAAAAATAAATTGTATTACTTCTTGGAGCAAAAATCTAACGGCTTAATTTTTTTTTGTCCAACTTCTATAGATTTTTCTCCAAATTTTAAAGACCATTAATTTTTCACACTAAACACTTTGTGCATTTTTGGCTGAGCCTATAATTAAAGCAATAAATATCTTTTTTCTTAAGACTTTAAAGACCGTAAACCACTTTTCATTAAAAAAAGGCTCATGTAATTTTTTTGGAGCAAAAAATAATATGGTTTCAAAAGCTAAATATGGTTTCCATATTTATTTTACTAATTAAATATGGTAGTTTAGATTTGATATTTAATACTTTTTAATCATAGTTGAAAAGTTAGTTTAACAAAATTAGTATAGTCCGTAGATGATATTTAGTGACATTTGTCATTAATCGAGTAATTATTGTGTGGAATTATAGAGAAAAGAATTGTAAATAAACCAAATCCAACAAGACAACTTTGACTGTGTATAATCTCGTAAAATGCCGCGTCTCACCCCTTGGCTATTTGCGGAAGCTACGAATCTTTTATATTAAACTAGTTGTAAAGATGGATAAGAAAAGGTGGTATAAAAAAGTAAATAAAAAACAATATCCATTTTGATTCTTTCCAGAGAAAATTTCGTATCATGTTTTGACATTATCTGTTTCTTTAATGATATCGTGCAAGTGGTATGCATTGTAGGATCTGTCGTGCATGAATCCATTTGCATTTAGTGATTAGACGTGCCCTTAAAGAAACATGGTGATCACTGGTAGATTTAGGGAAAGAAGCAAAAGGTAAAGAATTTTGTTTGTTTTAATGCTCCACTTTTACAAAGCAAGAGGTCCCCTTGTACGAACAACAGGGTTGCATCTTCTAAATGATTAAATGATCTTATAGAAATTCAACATCATGAGACTTGTGTGATTATCTAGAGAAACAATAGAAAATATTCTGTTAGAGATATGATTTTATTCGTCCTCTTAAAATGATGTAACGTGATTAGAGAAATATAATTAAATGATCTTATAGAAATTCAACAGGAGACTCACATGCTTATCTATAGAAACAAGAGAATATATTATGTTCGAGATATGGATTTACTTGTCCCCTCAGAATGAATAAGAGAAATCTAATTGATAGATCTCATAGAATTTCAACATGAGACACCTATGCTAATTATCTATAGAAACAAGAGAAAAGATTTTGTTTGAGATATGGTCTCACTCGTCCCCTCAAAAGATTGTAACGTAATGAGAGGAATCTAATTAAATGATCTCATAGATATTTAACACGAGACACCTATGCTTATCTATAGAAATAAGAGAAAATATTATGTTCGAGATATGGTCTCACTCGTCCCCTCAAAATGATGTAACGTAATGAGAGAAATCCAATTAAATGATCTTATAGAAACTCAATATGAGACAAGCATGCTTATCTATAGAAACAAGAAAAAATATTCTGTTGGAGATATGATTTCACTTGTCCCTTCAAAATGTTGTAACATGAAGATAGAACTCTAATTAAATGATCTTGTAGAAATTCAACATCATGAGACACGTATGGTTTTCTATAGAAACAAGACAAAATATTTTATTCGAGATATGATTTTACTCGTCTCCTCAAAATGCTGTAACGTGATGAGAGAAATCTAATTAAATAATCTTATAGAAATTCAACATGAGACACGCATGCTTATCTATAGAAACAATTGAGAAAATATTATGTTCGAGATATGCTTTCACTTGTCCCCTGAAAATGTTGTAACGTGATGAGAGAAATTTAATGATAGCAGATTGTTCGGATCATTTCATTAGAATTATATTATCAGTTTATTATTATTAGATTTAATTCTCTCGTAATGATATGACATGATCCAAATGCCTTGGCTGACAACTAGGCATATATAAGAGTAGTGTTGCAAAATACATGTACAAAGGGCATCGATAAAAGCTTAACTTTGATTAGGTAGATTCAGAAAAGCTACACCATTGCATGAACAATAACATAATATGCAGTAAATCCTAAATCTCGAATGACACGAATAGATCCTTGCACAATAGTATCATTTATTCAAATTAACCATAAGATAGGAGAATTATTGATATGATTTGTTAAGTCGAAGAAATTGCAAATGTAACAAAGTAATTATTTTCTGCACAGCAAGCTCGGTCATATGAGTGAAATTGCACATATAACAAAGTGTTTTTCTGCTGTCTGCAAGCTTGGTAATATAATGGCTAGATGAATATTTAGTTCCCGGATAAGTTGCTGAACATAAGTATTAACGAGTAAAACTGGAAGCATAATTTTAAATTTAGTATCCATAATTGTTTTATATATATTCTCAATGGGGTTAACTAATTTTTGAACTGAAAATACATAAATATTTTAAATTCTTTTTTTTATAAAAAAATCATAGATTTTTAAATTTTTTTTGGACTAGCGGGGGCTACACATGGCTCCGGCCATGCATGATGCAACCAACCCCAACCGATCCCACATAGTGAAATAAGTTTGATTTGGTTTAGTTTGGTCTACTTGATTTATTATTTCCCCATTTTTCATCTTTTCAATTTCTTTTATCACTACTGCTAAGCAGAAACTAATGCTCACTTCTTCAGTCTTCAAGCGTAGGTTGTTTTCATATATATTCTAACTTCTAAGCATCTATACTCTCTTGATAACAATCAGTCCACTGGGTACAGGTAAAACAATTTGATGCATGAATTTAAATGTGTTTATCAGGTTGAAACGAACCTTTTCAGTCTGAAACTCTCTGCTGGCCGGCATATATATGATTGGAAGGGCGGCTCAAAAACATGTGGTAGAATTTATACTGAAGTGACATGTGAGGAATAGAATACATCTTTCAGGAAGATGAAGACAGTATTTGAGGCAAATGGATTTGATATCAAATGTCAACGATTCAAAAAATCAAATAATTTGCATTTAATAATGATGGGTACTATATTCACCAGTATTGAATTTCATCATCATACATCCAAAGCAAGCCAACTAATGTTTGGGTCTTGTGTATCTCTAATGCTTCATCTAAGTATGGAATACATCTAGCTATCTATTAATATCTATTCTGTTAATATTATAAGGGAACAATCATTTTTGCCACGTGTAAGTAAAACAACATTCTTCCACTATTAATCCACCACTATTCATTTCTATAATAATTTTATTAGGAGATCCAAGTCCCCAGAAAAACCATCAAGTCACATGTAAGCAAATAAACACCCTCGCAAAAAAAAAAAAAAAATCTTACTTTTTATCCAAAAAATTAAATATTCGATTAATATTTGTCTTCATCTGTTATTTTCTATGTTAAATGACATGTAGATAATGTTGAAATGAAAACAAATTTAGGTGGTAGATATTATTGTAAAATATCAAATTAAAAAATTATATTTGTCTTCATCGTTATGTTTTTTTACTTATTCATTTTTTTTTTTGTCATTTCACGAGCTTAATAACAACAGTAAGACTTGGTCTAACATGTAACTTTTTTTTTTTGGGTCAAAAATAAAATTGCACTGAAAAAGAGATCCAAGGTTGAACTATTCTATTTTTTCCATAAAAAATGAAATTGCATTGAAAAAAAGGTCCAACTTTGAACTTCTTTTCTTTTTTTGCTCAAAAATAAAAATGCATCGAAAAAGATGTCCAATGTGAACCTTTTTTTTTTAGTCAAAAATAAAATTTTATCGAAAAAGAGGTCTAATGTGAAATTGTTCTCTTTTTTTTAGTCAAAAATGAAATTGCATTGAAAAAGAGGTCCAACGTGAAACTTTTTTTTTGGATAAAAAAATAAAATTGAATTGAAAAGAGTTTCAACGTGAAACTTTTCATTACATTGGACTTTGCTTAAGCATCTTTCAATTAAAATCTTGATTTATTAAATTAGATTATATCTTAAGTTTGTATCCTATATATCTTATGACTCTATCTTATCTTCATTTATGATCTTTTATCTCTATTTGTAGATGTCTTTACTTTGTACATGTATCTAAGGATTCAGATAAATAAAATGGGTTTAGTGTGAATTTATATGAGCTATAGACTATTTTTTCCTTTATCATTTCTCATTCAAGTACTGATGTGCATTCATCACTTAATAAATGTGACAGTAAGTTTTCTATCGATATGTTTGGTTACTTTGGTGTAACAATTGATTTTTTTTTTCTTCTGAAATAGGCATCCTTGTTTAAAATAAACCTAATAATTACAGGAATGTAAATCTATCATTGTTTGGTATTGCTCAGCAAACTAATAAGTATATTATATGAGTAAAGTTCTAAAAGAATTATGGGATAGAAAATTTTCATTACAAATGCGCTAATTTTAATTTTGAACATCTCTTCAAACAACGTTCAATTTTTAAATATTCATAAATTTTGGGGTAATATTATCATTGCATTTCGACTGGTTTAATTCGTTTAGGAAAATATTTACATTCCATTAATGCATCCTAATTTAGTCTCCCTATTATTGCTATTTTTTTTAACAGGTATCACTACAATGATGTGGATACATTATTGACAAGATAAGATATCATGTTAGTAAGAGTTGCAAAAAGAGAAATTGTTTAACGAGTGACAATAATAGACAATAATAGAGAGTTAGTCATGGTATATAAATACTTGTAGCTCTAGGTATCTAATAATGCAATTATTATTCCTAGTGTTAATCACATTAATAATTGTAACTTTAACGATGCCTCCAGTGATAAGACTTACGAGATCTTTTTGCAAATTGATTGAAATATTATAGAACTAATATGCAATTGAAATTATTGTTTCAAATGTGGGGCTTGAATTATGTCCTCTACTTATTCTCTCATCTACTAGATGAGGTATAATATAGGGCATGAAATTTGATCTTTTTTTAAATCCCAACTATCTATTTTGAATTTTAATTTTGATAAAGGTAGTTAAAATAAATTATTAAAATTTAAAAAGACCAAATCTTATGACCCATATAACATCTCATCTAGTAGATAAGAGAACAAGTAGAGGAGAAAGTCCAATCTTCACATTTAAACCAATAATTTCAATTGCATGGTAACCATCAAACCCATCACATTTAGTGTATGATGTTAGACTAATTAATTGTTTGAAGGGTTGTACTATTTCATTGTTGAAGGCTAATATTAATTTTTGGGTATTTAGTGTATGATTCTGAGAAATTGCGGGGTTTTTTTTTGGATGATGTGAAAACTCAAGTGACGGAGCCTTACTACTGAATTATCTGACAGAGCCTGATCACCAACTGATAAACTTTTGAGTGCAGTAATATGCTCCTACACATGCAACATGTCAGTTAAGGATGAAACTTTAGAGCAGTAAGGAGTGTTGAATCTGAGACCTCGTAAAAACAATTTTACTTCTACTATCTAGATCATGCCTCTGGGGCATTAATTGAAAAGTTTCACTTGGTATTGATGCGGATTGGGATTTAGAGAATTCGAAGTAATTGAAAAGCTGGAAAAGTGGGATCTGTAGTGATGAATTCTCCGTTCAAGACGGACAAAATTGGCTGAGAAGGTAAGTTGTCCCTTTGGGGACATTTGATAAAATTGGAACAATACAGAGAAGATTAGCATGGCCCTGTGCAAGGATGACACGCACAAATCGATAAATAGTCGAATTTTGTTTTTTACAAACACCTCTCTGATTCCTCTTTGGCTTCTTCGAGTTTTTTTTTTTTTTAATATTATCTCCAAACCAATTAGTACAAGGAATTTTCGCGCACAAAAGCGATTCATGTTGCGACTGGAAAATGCAAGAATTTTCTCTCGAGCTTGTCTGTCTTGAGAAAGAACATTTGTTCTACAATTGCTTATGGAAAATACAGTTTTGCCGTCAAAGATAGACATGCAATTACCACAGTTTTCAATGTGAACTCTGTTTTGTTTAATTTGCTATTTCATTTATTTTGACACGTAAAATTAAGAAATATTTCATCAACAAAAAAAAAAAAAAACTGGTATTTCATTGACATTTCATAAAATCTCAAGTTGAGTATTTAAGTATTACAAAGTCTATACTCACCTGAGCCCTTTCTAAATGCAATGTGGGGTTTGTTTTACTCCATGTTGCAGCCTGATCTTGACCACAATTAAAGGATGACTTTCTCACTATTTTCTTTTTTACGAAAACCTTTAATATGTACAGACTATCACTATTGAGAGCCATTATCTAAAATGAATAAGTCATATATATCAAATCAATAAATGTCTCAAAAATAGATAAATAAGATAAATAGAGATACCCACATTAATAGTAGGTTTGATTCGAGCATCTGCTCAAAGACCTATTGGTTTAGGTAAATATATAATACATTCTCTGTAGAACTCCGTTTTGGAGGAGAAATTCTGAGATTTGCGTGCTCCTTGGTTCGGAGCTCTTCCTCGTTCTTAAAAGCAAGGATCACTACTAGATAACAGAAAGCATAACCCTAGTTAAGTCTTTAGATCAATAAATCACGGAAGAAACCGTCAACAAGATGGTGAAAAAGGATGTGACTTTATTGAAAAAGCAAAAATAAAAGACTAAAACAAAGAAGACCCCAAAAGAGAAAGGCGGCTACTGCCTAGTGCCTCACATCAGAAGGAAGAGGGCGACAACCCTCTATACAAAAGAATTAAGAATTGAGAATTGTAGGACAAGAGAAAAGATGCAACAAAGAGTATTTGGTAGAATATTTAAGGGTGAGTGCAATTTGTTCATGGGTCTTAAGTGACCACTTGATTTGAAAATTTAAATTATTAGATAGTGTATATTTAATAGTTTGATGTCTCCAACACATCTCCTCATGTGAATGTGAGGTTTTTTGAGCTTTGTATATGGCAAATGGAATTAAACGACTACTTGATCTAAAATTTAAGCTATTAGATAGTGTTTATTTGATTAATTTGGTGTATTCGATACATCCACTCATGTGCAAGTGAAGTTTTATGAGCTATGCATGTGATAAATAAAATTATAGTGGCGAATGGTGTCTCCAACAATTGGGAATTTTTGTTATGTACCGATATTCGAATTTTGAGATTAATAAAATATATAGCATATAAGAATTAAATTTATGCTGCTGCGACGAGAAGGCTTGAATCAATCTTATGAAAAAGACATGCTAAAAACGAATAATAATGTGATATATGTAAGGACATGTTTTAGATGCCTAGCTGCTTTATTCTTCATTCATGATCGTTGACTTCTATCGTCTTTTGTTAGACGCGTGTATGTTTATTGACGTTCGGGTTCAGATTCACCAAAGAAACAAAAATAAATATCCTGTATTATACTAGATAATGAACTCATAACAACTGGGAAAAAAAAAAACCAAAAGAGTATATTTGCAAACCGAAATTATAATCGATGCTCAAGTTTGACTCGATATCTTTAAAGTTTTGACGCTTCGTGATGGAAGCACTTCAAGTCACAAAAGCAGGCGAAGAAACAATGTTTAAACTCTCTCTACCCTATAATATGCACGAAGATTGTTTGTATTTTATTTGTTGTGTTCTTGAAAAGCTAAGCATCAACCTATATTTATAGAAAACATTTGCAAGCAAAAACCATCCAATTAAATGCCACCATGAAAGCCAGCATCATGCATGTCTGATATGAATTTAGAATTGAATTGATTCAACGTGCCCATTTGCAGGGCTTAAACGTATGAACCTGATTGCATACTAAAGCAAATAACGGCTAAGAAGTAAAAGCTGGTAATGACTCTCTACAACTCTTGGTCATTCAGTTGGAAAATAATTTTAATTAAATAATTTAATTGGTAATAGTCAAAATATAGTCTAACATAACTATTCTTTTAATATCAGAAATTATACTCATTTTATCGCTCTCTATTTTCCAAAGTTCCTCTTTCAGCTTTATCATAAATTTTCATTCACCAATTTCTAACATCTTTAAGGGCCAAATCTTTGTTATGTTGGATTAGAGAGGCCTATCATGAATCATAAGGATCTATTTTTGGAGTAAGGATGCTCTTATAACATCGTATGAGCAAAATTCACGAGTTGTGAACTATTCATATCATTTTATAATTATAACTATAACAACAATTTACAATCATTAAATCTCATTAAGAGTATATACATTTCCCAAACCCCGATCCGCCGCTCATGTCAAGTGCATAGATGCCAAGGCCCCATCAAACTGTTCTCTCATTTGCTGTCACTTTTCTCACCTATAAATTAGGGTTCAACCATGGAGGAACTTTAACAGGCTAGCTAGATATCAGTTTACAGAATAGAGAAGTTCTCAAGGCAGTGATTGTTAATTCTCCCTCAATGGCTTCTAGCTAACTGCTGAGCATGATCAATCACTATAAAATGGTGCCAATTTCATGCTGCTGAGCATGTCAGCTAGAAGCCTTTGAGGGAGAGCCAACAAGCTGTGCCTTGCCCAATGATCACGTGGTTTTCAAATTTAACATGGCAGTCTTTGTTCATTCTCCATCAAAGGCTTCTGGCACTTCATACCTTGAATTCTGCAATTGCCTGGAGCCTTTGGGGAGGAATTTACAAATTTGTCATGATTTTATCCTGCAGAATTTGGAATCAATCTTGCTTTGCTAAACTATAGGTAACCAATTTTAAGCAGTTAGCAATTGATATGTTCCAGTTATTTTACCAGTATCACAACGTATAATATCTCGGAGACATTAAACTAATTAAGTACAGGCGTAGAGGCAAGAGGGACTAATTAGAGAGAATTACACCCCCCCGCCCCCGCCCCCGCCCCCGCCCCCCATTTATTTATTTATTTTCTGTTAACGGCCCCTTAATTGAATCTTCGCCCTCCAATATTAAAAACCTAGTTCCGCTCTAATTAATATTTGATTTAAAAATTTAAGTTGTCAGATTGTGTATCCAACATATCTCCGTTCATGCAAGCGAGATTGTGAAAGTACACATGAGGTAGATAGGATTATAGATGTGAGACCTGTGTCTTCCACATGATAACACATTCTTTTCCCTTTGGAAAGTCTTAAAATGATACTTGAACTGTGTGAACAGGAACTCAAAAGTCTTCGTCAGAATTGAAAAGTGAAATTAAAAAAAAAAGAAACAGTAAAGCACAAAGCAAGATTAAATTTTCAATCCTGAAACCTCAAAGGGTGTTATAGAAGATCCTTTGAGTGAAAGGAAACCTAATTCTCAATGATAAAAAATATTATGAAAGAGAACCAATAGTGGTGAACCGTCCATGCAATAAAAATGAAATGATTCGGACAATTTACTGTTATTGAATCTTTCTCATAACCGTTTATGATATGAGAGTATCCAAATCCTATAATGGATGCTTGGTGTAGAGTTTTGTGTTCATTGCAAGCCAAATCATCTTGTGATTTGGGAAGATAACAGGTTAACTACGACAATGCAAACTGTTGTCTAAAATATCCAATTTACAAATGTTATTTTGTCGAGCTTGTGCTGTTTATATGATTAATATCCGACAGGAGTCACGCTGAGGCACAAATACGATCATGATCAATCAAGGCCGCAGATGGAAACTCGACCCTCATGTGCTAGAAATGAAAGTGTGGAGCTAATATTACTCACCGAGTTCAAGCAAGAATCAACTACCATAACCGCCCCTAACAGTGTCACCTTCATCTTTCTGAATCGAGACCAGGCCCGGCTCGCGTCGTTCCAACAACCAATGGGGAGCACCTCAGCATACAATCACGTGCAGTAACTGGAATCAATCAAGTGCATAACTGATGCGGAAGATGAACTCATAATAGTGATTAACTCATTTCTCCGTCTTTTCTTTATAGTGTAGATATATGATGGAATTCTTTAACTGTATTATTGAGATGACTAATTAAAATATTAATAGGAATATGCTTAGTTAAGTCCCTCAAGTAACTAATACCCTAATAGGTTTGAACTTTATCATAATTTTATTTTAATTGGATCACCAATAACTTATAATGAATCACATTACTTACATTCAATTCTTTCTACATCTGTCTGGGAATGGAATATGCAAAAGTTTTCTCTCGAGCTTGTCTATCTTAAAAGAGAATATTTTTCCTATCATTTGCTTCTGGAAAATGCAGTTTTGTCGTGAAAGAAACCAGCAAGAGCTACCGAAAGACTTTAGTCATAAACAATCAATATTTATTTATTCTGCATCTTGGAATAAGCAGATGACTATTTTTTTTTTCTTTTTGTACAAGGAGACAAAGCCGTGATTTCAGGAGGGAATTAATTTAAAAGATGTTTCACCCATTTTATCTCTTTTTATAAAAATACATAAAAGTTCCCGAAGATGATCTAAAAAAATGTATCAAAAAAGTCGATGCAAGCCAAAGTTTGCCATATATGAAGTTTGTACATGTATTGGCTTCTTTTTATAAAGATGACTGCTATATATATATATATATGAAAAAAATAAACTTGTGTAATTTACAAAGTATATGAGAAATATGCTGTTGGCCCATTTTTGCATCATTCTAACTCACAATTTCTATGATTTTTAGTCGATCAAATCAGGTCCTAGTCTCGCTTGACACAGCGAGTTTTATAAATTTTAATTTCACATATTGTAGAAAATGAATGCAAATTCGTACGTTGACATTCCATGAACTCCCAAGTTGTTACAATATATTCAAGTGACCTCTTTCTAAATGCAAGTTATGGATTTGTTCCACTCCATGGTGCAGCCAGATCTTGGCCACAATTATTTGATAACTTTCTATTTCTTTTCTTCACCAAAACCCATAATATATATACTATAACTAATTGAGAGCCGTTATTCATAATGAATATTGGATAGGAAACTACCAAAAAGAGATAAATATATCAGAACTATAAAACTCTACATAGTGTTTGGAAGCATTTAAGGTGTGAAATTTATTTGATTTATAAATAAATTTTACAATAATTTGTATTTACAAATTAATTTTCTTGTTTGGAATTGTAAAACAATATTAAGTCAATTATGTTATTTACAAATACAAATTGTGTTTGAAACACATATGAAATTGGAATTAGCACTTATAGTTTACTCAAATGCCCTTCTTTTATGCTATTGACATTAGGTTTGTCATGAAGATTATCATCTAATTCCATTATTGATTATTTCTATTATCATAAGATTGTAAAAAAAAAGAAGCAAAAAACCAATAAAGAAAAATTATCAATAAAGTTAAACATTACAAAATAATAATAACTTCAACTATCAATTCAAAATTACAAAATAAACCTACATTACACGTGAGAAAATAACCTTAAGTTCACCCATACATTTAATATGAAAAAATAATCTTAAGAGAAAGGGTGAGAAAGGCATTATTTATTTATTTGCTGAAAGAGAAATAGTGAGGATGCAATGATTTTCTTTTTTATCTTTTTATTTTAGCCAAAGGTCATCTCTTAAACCTAACAGCAATTTTGTACTCAAAAGATGAGCTCTAGATTTGAAAATTGTGGATTTGCAAATTCCATCTTTTGAGCAATGATTTGGTTAAAGAATAAGAAAATTCAGAATTTGCAAATCTTGGATTTTCAATTTTTTAAAAGGGTGCTTTCAAACACCAAAAATTGGATTTGTAAATAAATTTTAGAAAATTTTATGGAATTCATTTGTTCCAAACAGCCTGTAAAAAATAGAGAAATAAACTCCAAGATCCTCCTCATAATTCAGGAGTAGTTTATTAATAGGTTACTCCCTAATAACTAAGATACCAGTATTCGATCTCATGGGATGGGGGTAAAAAAATAAAATAAAAAAAACCCCAAAATCCTCCCCATATGTGACCACATCTAGATAATAGAAGACATGTAACAACTTGTCATCGTGGGGAATTGGGAACCCCCTCTAATTAGGGGAATAAATGCAGAATTGTGGCTTTGGGAAGGGATTAGGATCCTTTCCTTACTAAAAATCATTCTAAACTTCTAACATTGTATCATAACCATTCATTTGAATTTCAAATTACAAACATTAGAGGGAAAATGTTTTTGTTAAGTGAATGAATGACTAAGATGCAATATTAGAAAGTTAGAACAAACTTCTAGCTAGGAGAGGATCCAAATCCACTCTTAAGCACAACTTCAACAGTTTCTCTATTTTTATTCCTATATTTAAGGGATTTCAAGCATTTTGCTATATTTGCAGATCAATTATTTTAATGTCACTCCAGCGGCTCCTTATTTTTAACTAATGAATCTCTATTTTAATTTTACTATAACAGCTCCGTTATTTTAACTAGTCTCTTTTTTAAGGGTTGGTTGAGACTTTTGGTGATATGAGGATGGGATGGAAGAGCATATTTGTTCCCCCAACTTTGTGGGATATGAATAGGGGATTGAAGCTCCCCTAAAATATGGGGATTAAATAGAAGAGCTGTTAGAGTAATTTAGCACCAATAGTTCCCTTAAATATAGGGGATGCAAGGGTTGAAGGATCTATTGGAGATGGCTTAATCGAGAAATGGTCCTAATTTTTTTTTTTTTTTGCAAATTTCTGCCCGCCCTATTCCTCTTTGGCTTCTGTGAGTTACTTTTTATCATCTCCCCAACCAAGGACAAGGAATTTTCAAAAGTGATTCATGTCTGCGACTGGAAAATGCAAAAGTTATCTCTCAAAATTAATTGTCCATCTTGAGAGAGAACACTCATTCTACAATTGCCTCTGAAATATTTTACGGCGAACTGAGGAACTTGGGAAAGAGAGACGTGCAAGAGCTACCGAGAAACTTTTCTGCGATTTCAGCCAACATGGAGATTACAGTCAATATTTATCTATTGAGTATTAGAGTATTAGAAGAAATTTAACTGAGCCCCTTTTAAATGCAATATCGGTTTGTTCTACTCCATGCTGCAGCCTGATCTTGGCCATACAATTAATGAAAATTTTTCTATCACTTCTTTCTTTCTTCTTTTTTTTTTTGTTTTTTCTAAATGCAATATGGGTTTGCACGTGGTCTTAAGTGATCGATTGATCTAAAATTTTAAGTTGTTAGATAGTGTACAGATACCTCTAACATGTCCTGTCACGTGCACATGAGGATTTTTGAGCTATCTGTGTGACAAAATGGGATTGTAATGGTGAGTCTCTTGTCTCCAATAATTGAGAATTTTAGTTATGTACTGATATTCGAATTTTGTGATTAGAATTTAAGATATAGGAACACATGTTTCAACTTGAAAATCATGTTGCTGCGACGAGAAGACTTGAATCGATCTTATGAAAAGGACATGTTAAAAACGAATAATAATGTGATATGTACAGTTAAGGACATATTTTAGATGCCTAAGCTCCTTTATTCTTTACCCATGATGGTTGACTTTTGTCTTTGAAGACCAAATATTTGTTATCTTGGATAAGAGAGGCCTATATAACGAATCATAAAATCTATTTTTTGAGTAAGGATATTCTCATAATATTATAATGTTAAACATAATTCAAAAGAGTTATGAACTATATAAATCATTTCACTATAATTATGTTAATAATTCATAATCATTGAATCTCATTGTGAATAGATTAATTCTTTTTTTTTTTGTTTGATTCAGGGAAGGCCTAAGACTGTACAACATAATCATTGAGACTCGAGCTCGCAACATTTCGCAAATATAGCGAGTTACATATCACTGAACCAAAGTCTTAGTGGTTTCATTACCTATTTTTGCCACTCATATCAAGTGCATGGATGCTAAGGCCACACCAAACTTGTTCTCTCATTTGCTATCATTTTTCTCACCTATAAATAGGGCTTCAACCATGAAAGAACTTCAGCCAGCTAGAGGTTAGATTACAGAAATAGAGACGTTCTCAAGGCAGTAATTGTTGATTCTCCCTCAATGGCTTCTGGCCAACACCTGAGCATGATCAATCACTATATATGATGCTGCCAATGTGATGATGCTTCTGAGCATGGCAGCTAGAAGCCATTGAGGGAGACCTAACAAGTTGTGCCTTGCTCAATCAAGTTGTTTTCAAATTGAACATGGTAGTCTTTTGTTCAAGCCTCTGGGGAGGAATGCACAAATCTGTCATGATTTTCCTGCACAATCTGCGGGAAGCAATGTTGCTGATAAAACAATTGGTATCTAATTTTATGCAGTTATCAACTGATGTGTTCTAGTTATTTACCAGAAACACAAACGTATGAGAAAACAATTTTTCCCTCTCCAAAGGCTTAAAGTGCAGGGACTTATGAAGAGATCGATTTTCAAATTCATAGAACCTGTTTGAATGGATTTTTCCTCTTTTTTAGGGACTAAAATGACTTTTTTGTTTGTTGTGCTGTTTATCTGGATTAATATTCTCCAGCGCTGCGGATTTCCAAAGATTAGATAGAGTAGTAGGATAATAGTAAAAGATCCCAAGTTTGAACTTATAACCCTTCCATCACATATATTATCCAGTACTTAATTGACCTGGAGAGTACATTGAGACGCGATGTTGTACTACGAGATTTATAATTTGTGCTGAATTTAATATAGTTCTGTCTCGTGTAAATTACTCTTCATTGATTATAAGGGAGGTTAAAGCCAAATTACAAAAGAGATTAATGTAGGAGAGTTGTCAACTCTCTTATTCTTCTCAATCAGTAGTAGGAGAAGCTGTAGAACCTTATCCACGTCATGACAACCTATTGGAAGTCTGAGTTCAAAAGTAACAAGTCAATCCGTATAACAATTCGACCAGTGGCGGAGGGATGTAGGCATGAGTGTATGCTCATGCCTACACTGAAAATATTTCTAAAGTTAGGGGTATTTTAGTAAACTCACTTTTTATTATTTTTTTTTAAAGAAAAATCAGCTGGTCACTTTCCCTTTCTTACACTCACCAACTCGTGTATCTCCATCAACTCAAGCAATAACAAAGAACTTTACCCAAAAAAAAATAACAAAGAGAAAAAAAGCAAGCTTCTTCATCATCTGCTCTGAGGCGCCTCACCTGGCTGCATCTCCATCATCTACTTAATTCTCAACGTTTCACCTACCCGTGCATCTCCAAGTAAGAAAAGTAAAACAATATGGGTTCAATGTCCGAAGAGTTTTGTTGAACTATTATTTGATTCATTAGCATAATAGTATATTTATAATACAAGCAGTTGTGTGTACAAGTACATAAGATAAGTATACAACATATTATGATCTAAACAAATGCTAACGAAATCAAGTAAATACAACAAATGTCAATATTTGAAATAAGTTAAACGGGAGAGCATTATCTGTTTTGTTATCAATCTGCAATAAAAATTGTAAAAAATCTGTTGCAAAATCGAATGGAAGATGATTGGCTGAATGATTGTTTAGTCACTTACATAGAGCAAGATGTATTTCATGGCATTGACAATGAGTTGATTATTCAACGATTTCAAACTATGTCGAGTCGCTAAGGACAATTATAAAAGGTGTTTTTCATATTACTATAGTCTTTTCTTTTTCTCATTGATATGTTATAGTATTATCGTACGAGAAGAGTCATGTCTTGAAGACTCTATATATGTTTTTGTGCTTACATTTTTATACTTGTTATAATTTGTATAAATTAAATATTATTTTATATATAAATAAGTGTTTTAACCTTTGATTACGGATTATATCACTATTAGAGGTGGAGCTAAACACCGGGTACCTACGCTGACCCTCAGTATCTGACTTCGCCATTGAGTTCGACTCTTTATAGACATGCACCTCCTTAAAAAATTATACGATCATGAATTATGGCTCTCGATATGCTATTTAGTTATGCTTGACAATATTTTCTTATTGGTTGTATAAACATCATTGAAGAGAGGAAGTAACAAGCTAGTCTCGACAGCTAGTTTTGCATGCCCCAATTTTACTTGTTGCTGCGAAAAATTTGTTTTCATATTCGATTGGATATATTGTGTATAAAGTCTATAATTTTTCATTAATTTATAAAGCTATTTATTTACACTTTATAAAATGTTGATGTTTGGGTGAAATGAACAGAATGTCTTGTGGTTTATCAAAAATATACATTATTCTATGTGATTTTGAATTCTCTTCATAACTCTTTTCCAGTTTTCGACGTTATTCAAAATTCAGTTTTTCGTGAGGGGCATTAACAGATTCCTGCCCTTCGCTTTTCTCTCTTTTCTTTCATTTTCTCCTTTCTTCTTCCTTTCTTTATGTTGCAGACATACCCACATACATACACCTACCTAGACACGTACACATACCCACACACACGTGCGGACACACAAAACCACACACACATACCACGGGCACAATATTTGAGATTTATAATGTTTGAAGAAGTCATGATATAGCGATTCATCTATCTCATCAGTGGTGAAACCACTCTTAAGATTGTGGAGGCTGTAATTCCTACTCAATTCAAATTTTATCGAAAAATATGTGTATTTATAAAGTATTTTTAGGTTGAAAAAATAATTTAACCCCCTCTGAAAAAAATTATTTATATATAATTGTTAATTTAATTGTATGATTTTAGCCCCACTAGAAAAAAATTCTAGTTTCACCCCTACCATGCATGCAAGGTAATATATATAGATGTAATAATTAAGATTTTTGGGTATGTATATGCAATGGCGGAGCCAGACACTTGGGTCAAGGGGCACTACAATGGCGGAGTAAGTAATCGGGGTCGGAGGTGCTCATTTATACATAAATATTATCTAAATTAATTACTGACTTTATGCCTAAAATAATGTTTTTGATGATGAGATGTCACAATATATATACAACAACTAAACCAATACATAATTTAAGTACATTACATCACAAACAATAACACCAAGTGGAAAAAGGCTTGATTTGATTTGGTTTGATTTATAGCACAAATGGGGCCTTCAAGACAGACAGAGTTGAGAAGGTCTTTTTTACAAGTAGTATCTCCATATTTTATCTCGATCATTTGGATGGTAATATGTAATTTTAGGGCATAACCTAAGATTTGATGGTAGATCTTTTAAGGTGATCTCGGTCCGAGGTTGCT
This sequence comes from Ehretia macrophylla, assembly GCA_037974665.1. Taxonomy (NCBI): domain Eukaryota; kingdom Viridiplantae; phylum Streptophyta; class Magnoliopsida; order Boraginales; family Ehretiaceae; genus Ehretia; species Ehretia macrophylla. The sequence continues at coordinate 50,087,956 of CM075776.1, forward strand.
TTGAATAATTTTGTATATTATCTTCAATATTTATTTCATTAAATGTATAGAAAAATTATTGCAATTGATTTTCTTTTCAAAAATTTATCCATGCCCTATTCATTAAATAGCAAATTAGAGAGCTAATTCAAATTGAGATTAAAAAAATTTCAAGCATAACACGTATAAACTAAAACATAAACATATTAATTAAAAAAAAACAATTGCATCAATTAAATATCACATTCCGCTCTTATTATTTTTAAAAAAATTTAGTTTGATTTCTATTGTTTAAAATTTTTCAATTTCATTCTTATTGTTTTTCTAAAAATTTCAAATTGGTCCCTGTTATTTAAAATTTATCAATTTTATTCCTATTATTTCTCCAAAAAAATTCAATTTCATTTTTATTATTTTTCAAAAGTTTTAATTCTTTCATTTTTGTTTTCTTGAAGTTTCAAATTCGTCTCTATTATTCAAGAACTAAATTAAAATTTTCTGAGAAATAATAAGAGGACTAGAAAAGATCTTAGGAATCAGTTAGGAGAAATTCGTCTCTATAAACAATCAATATTTGTTTACCCTCTATTTTTGCAGAAAGGACTAGAAAAGATCTTAGGAAGAGATCAGATACTAATAATATTGCTTGGGATACTTTTAATTATGGTACTTTAATTACAATATGTGTAGAAGAGGGATTATCTCTTTGTAATGATATTCGTATGCATTATCAATTGAAAAAGCAAAGACTAACTGAGAGAAATCAGTTAGGAGAATTTTGTGAACAATTTGCTATGGATATACCTAGCACATCTAGAAATAAACCTAGAAAGTACCATAAGGAAAGACCCCCATAAAATCGAATATTATAAGAAATATAAATCTAATACTTATAAAAAGAAAACAGCTAAGAGACGCGAATCGCGTGAAAGGAAGGGTTGTGTAGCTCAGAAGAACATACCTACATGTTGTACATGTGATAAAAAAGGCCATTATCCTAATAGATGTAGAATGAAAAAGAAGATAAATAGTCTTGATATTGATGATAAGCTTAAGGAATCCTTAGCTAAAGTTTTATTAAACTCAGATAGTGAGAAATCTGATACTGATACTAGTACTACTAGTAGTAATAATTTGCATGCTATTGAATCTGATGATTTAATTAGTTTTTCTGATGATGAAAATAAGAAAAATTGTTGTAATAAATGTCAAAAAGATAATAGTGAATTTGATATTGATATTTATAAATTACAATCCCAATTTCAGGATATTGAATTAAATGTTATTACTTCAAGTGATAAAATTGTTGACTTACTTGATAGTATTAATGATACAAAATTAAAAGCCAAAATTATTGATTGTTTTAATTCTAATCAAGGATTAAATCCTCCAATTCCTTCTGTAAGTCAGGATCTCAAACCATATAGGTTTTCAGAACTGATAAATCAGTTAAATGAAAAACATAATGCTGTTGTTACTATTGATGATTTGAATAGAGAAGTCAAGGTGTTAAAAGAGGAAATTAGAACTCTAAAACAGAATAATGATTTAATAGATCATCGTCTTTCTTTATTAGAAAAAGGAAAAATGAAAGAAGAAATTTCTTCTTCTTCGTTACATATTGAAAATCAACATGATTTGCTAACTAATTTAAAGTTAGTTACTTCACAAAAGTGGCATGTTAAGATAAATCTTTTAATAGAAAAAGATTATATTAAAAGAGATTTGATTGCTTTAATTGATACTAGAGCAGATATTAATTGTATCCAGGAAAGATTAATTCCTACAAAATATTTTGAGAAAACTACTCATACTATTTCTGCTGCAACTGGACAGAATTTACATGTTCAGTATAAATTGCCTGATACTTATATTTGTCATGATAAGGTTTGTATATCTGCTACTCTTTTATTAGTTAAGAATTTAACTAACCAGGTTATACTTGGTACTCCTTTTATATAGGAAATTATGCTTCTTATTCATATAGATGCTAAAGGCATAAAAGCTTCTTTTCAAGGAATGCATTTGAATTTTCAGTTTATAACTGATCCAAAAATAAAGTTTTTAAATAAAATACAAGATTTAATTCTTGCAAAGAATTTTTATTTAAATTTTCTTCAAAAAGAAATTTCTTTTTATAATATTGAGGGAAGACTCAAGAATTCAAAAATTCAAGAAAAGATCAAAATGATACAAAATCAGTTTTCTATTGATATTTGTAATGATCATACAAATGCTTTTTGGAATAGGAAAAACATATTGTTACTCTTCCATATGAAGAGGATTTTATTGAGAAGAATATTCCGACAAAGGCGAGACCTTGTCAAATGAATTCTGAATATTTAGAATTATGCAAAAAAGAAATTAGTTCTTTAATTGAAAAGAAATTGATTAGAGTTTCTCACTCTTCATGGAGTTGTACTGCTTTTTATGTTAATAAACATGCGGAACAAGAAAGAGGTGTTCCTAGACTTGTTATCAATTATAAACCTCTTAATAAGGTTATAAAATGGATTAGATATCCTATCCCTAATAAAAAAGATCTATTAGATAGATTGCATGATGCTTTGATATTTTCAAAGTTTGATTTAAAATCAGGATATTGGCAGATTCAAATTCATGAATCTGATAGATATAAAACTGCTTTTACTGTTCCAATTGGACATTATGAATGGAATGTTATGTCTTTTGGTTAGAAGAATGCTCGTTCAAAATTTCAACATATCATGAATGATATTTTTATTCCTTATAGCAAATTTATTATTGTCTATATAGATGATATTTTGGTATTTTCCAAAACAATTGAACAACATTTTAAACATTTACATATTTTTAAAAGCATAATTATACAAAGTGGTTTGGTTATATCTAATAATTATACAAAGTGGTTTGGAATAATTATACAAAATGGTTCTTTGTCAAACAAAGATAAGACTTTTAGGTCATAATATTGAACAAGAAAAAATTATTCCAATAAATAGAAGTATAGAATTTGCTTCTAAATTTCATGATGAAATTCTTGATAAAACTCAATTACAGAGATTTTTGGGTAGTCTAAATAATATTCTGCCTTATTATCAAAATCTTGCTATTGATACAGCTATCTTATATGATAGATTGAAAAAATCTCCCTCTGTATGGACAGAAGCTCATACTAAAGTTGTTAAGACGATAAAGTCTAAAGTTGCTAGATTGCCATGTCTTTCTTTAGCAAATCCCATATGGGACAAAATCACTGAAATTGATGCATCTGATATTGGTTTTGGTGGAATTTTAAAACAAATTCATCCTCAGACAAAACAAGAATTACTTGTTAGATTTCATTCTGGTAAATGGGGAAATAGTCAAAAGAATTATGCTACTGTTGCAAAAGAAATTCTTGCAATTGTTAAATGTGTTTTAAAATTTCAAGATGATTTATATAATCAAAAATTCCTAATACGTACTGATTGCAGTGCTGCGAAATTTATGTTTCAGAAAGATTTTAAACATGATGTTTCTAAACAAATGTTTGCTAGGTGGCAAGCTCATCTTGCTCCTTTTGATTTTGAGATTAATTATATCAAAGGGTATAATAATTCCCTACTTGACTTTCTGACCCGTGAATTTTTGCAGGATACTCCCCACTAGGGGCAGCTACTCTAACCCTAATAGGGGAAAAAGTCGTGGTCATGGAGAAAATGACTCTAATAGTGTTATTGAAGGAAAACAGCTAGTCAATCTAACTAGTGGTGGTGTTGCTATCGACCCATCTCATCCTAATTATGCACAAATCAAGAAATTGCTTGATGCAGACACTTCTGCTCCATAAGCATCATCATATGCTAATATTGTGGAACAAGATGATGAGGTTGACTCTTATGAGTCACATACTCATGATGAAACCATTCTTATTCTTGAAATTTCATATAAGCAATGGATCAGTGATCCATGGTATCTCATGGACCGTTATCTTAATAATTTCTTTTTTTTCGGTGCATCACCATAAGTCAAGAGTCTTTTATGAGTCTATCTTGCAAGCAACTGATAGTTGTGATTTTGAACATTTCCAAAGGAATAATTCTATTCCAGTTTTTACTTATAGTAAAATTTATATTAAGAAAATTCTTTCACCTTCTGAATGGGGAATTAGCACAATGGCAGAATGACAATTTACCTTTCCTCATGATAACAAAAATGTTTACCAATTTAATTATTGGGATTATGTTGAAGCATTTTCAAAAGTTTCTTATATGAAAATCCTCAGAAAAAACATTTTTGGTTTATAAAATTTAACCCCCAAATTTTTCAACAAAGGAAATTCCCTGCTTGGATCCATACTTGGTGGCCACAATATGGACCTCCCATAAAAATTTTACGTGAACCTTATAAAGGACTTTTTACTGAGTGGTTAGCTTCATGCCCTCATATTGGGAATAACCCTGATCTTTACATTGAAGGGTCAAGTTCTTTATTTTTCTTTATGGAATTTGGTGTCCTATGGATTTGGAAATGGGTACCTATTGCTGAAATGAATAACCAAAAAATGTTTTGTTTAAAAAGTATATTTTTTTAAAAATTTTGGCCAAAACTTCTGAAAATTGATCCAGAAACAAAGAAGCCTTATGGACAAAATATGGTGGATGAAATTGCTCAGACTGTTCAAATTTACAAGGACAAAGTTGAAGAATCTACTTAGGAAGACGAATCTCCCTTCTCTTATTTTCTTCACAAGATCCAGACGCGACAACAAATTAGCTCCAAGGGAGACATCATGGCCTCTTACCTTGATGCAATAAAGCAAGACTTTTTGAAAAATTTCGGAAAAGAAGTTGATGGTGACAACAATGATGGTGATTCTACATTAGAAGATGCATCTATGCGTTCTAATCCATATGCTATACTATCAGGAGAAGCACATAATCCAAATGTGCTGGCAGAAGATGTTTGGGATAGTCTAAAGGGTGTCCTGATTGAGAAAGCTCTCCTAGCAAAACAAAAGGGGAAAGCACTTGCCCAAGAGCAATGATTCTGTTCTTGGACAAATTTATGAAAAGTAAAGGATAAAGTCTAAAGATGCTAATAGGATTTTTGGACGTATTCAACAAAGCCGTTATTAGCAGAACAATGTCAAGTGGAATATCATTTTCAGCTGGTGACATGTCCCTTTCAGCAGACAAAGTCTACTGTTTACTTTATGAAAAGTAAAGCAATAATTTGCTTTTTTGTTACGCGTGATTGTATAGTGACCCCGGACTCCAAACATTTCGAATTCGGATTAAGTTCTTTTGAATTTTGTTTTCAAGTCCGCAAATTTGTATAAGTAGGCGGCATTTGCTTATTATTAGGCAGAGCTCAAAAAAGAGCAATCTTCTTTTCTTTTCAGTTTATATATCTTGTAAATTTTACTGCTTTGGCAAAAGAAGAAGTTTTTCTTCAAGTATTTCTTTTTCTTTTTAGTCTTTTACTTATTAGCCTAATGTTAGGCTAATTTGTTACTGTTTGGTAACCACTATTCTAATATAGGAGATGCTCAAATATAATTTTTGACCCAAGGTATAATAATTCATGATAAAGCATTAATCACTTATATATGATTTATTTACTCTATGTCATGGTTTGTATTTTGACATCCCTCGAGTCACGTTGTTGTGTCCTTCTAATGCCGTGTGATGGCTTTTGTGGGCTTGTAAGTTGTTGACTGTGGCTCTGTCACTGTATCAAGTAAACTTCATTGACACTATAGAGTAAGCACCTCATACACATGTGATGCATGACCTTACCTCAAGCTGTTATCCCCTGGGCCTCAAAAGGAAAAATATAATTGTGTGATGACACAGATCTATTTAATAGACGAGAGGGTACTAAATTAGGAATTTGTTGAAATCTAAGCCTAATTTGGCCTTCAGAAGTTTGTTCAACTTCTGTTAATTCTGTTTCTATTTTTGATTGACTAGGTACAACTTTATCTATATTCCAGCATTCTGGAAATTCTATTTCATCCCATTGTATCATTATTCTAGTAGATATCTTAGATCTACTCAAATTAGTTTCTATCATAACAGTTTCACATGTTCTATCCTGTAATTTACAGTTAGGGTTCAGAGTATGCAAAACCTTATAATATATGCGATAACATATACACATAATTTCAGATCCAATTTTATAATCATAACCATGAGCTTTAACATATAATGTAAAAGCATCAAGAATATTTCTATCAGATAATGAAAACTGTAAATTCGGATTAACATCTTTTGCCAGCACATTTGGATTCTGTGCTCCTCTTGATAGTACAGCATATGGATTAGAACGCCTAGACGCATCTTCTGATGTAGAATCACCATCATTGTTGTCACCATCAACTTCTTTTCTGAATTTTTTCAAAAAGTCTTGTTTTATTGCATCAAGGTAAGAGTCCATGATATCTTCCTTGGAGCTAATTTGTTGTCGCATCTGGATCTTGCGAAAAAAATGAAAGAAGGTGTAACGCCCCGAACCCAACCCCACGCTAAAGGTCAAGCCAGGACCCGTCACTCGGACAGAGTCTCTTCTGTACCGTAAACTAAACTATTACCTAAAAATAGTCATATATAACATTCGAACCACAAACAACAACTTATACAACCTATCTTCTAATATTTCCAAAGCCTAGTCAAGTTCACAAGGCCATCCGAGCCTTGGAACAACATCAATCTTCCTAAGCACACAAGGATGCGTGGTAAGTTAACTTTAACTAAAAGTATTTAGATACAACTATAATCAAGTTCTACTGAAAGATAAAACACCCAAGCATGCACTAGAAGAAGAAATCTAAACTTCATTATTACAATCCATCAACTCTCGCTACCATACAAGATTTCATTTACCAACATATATACAAGACCCTAAGGTCTCAAAACATAACATATAACATGAACTCCAAGCAAACTGCACATATGATCCACCTTATCACACAAAGTCACGGAAGCTGTTCAACTTGCACTTCCTCTTCTTCAACTACTGCTACTAGCTGGGGGTCTACCTTAGCTTCTCCTGAAACATGTCAAATGAGGAGTGAGCAACAGTGTTGCCCAGCGAGGGAGGTGATGCAACATACCGGGAGTACAATATGATATGCAAACACAAGAAATCACATTTATACAACATAAATCAACAAGGTTAAATAGCCAAGTAATTAACCACATTAAAAAGGATACGGTTAGACTTCAAGTCTTCAATCACGAGTCACGAGCCACGAACTTCACGCAAGTGTCGGTAAACCCAAACACCAATAAGTTGGGATACTCCGGATGTATCCCGATCCTACGACCCTTTCTCCTGAGGTAGGTCCATGCCCAGCAGGTGAACCACGCCTCTGGGGTAGTGGAGTATGCTCAGCGAGAAAGGGAATATGCACTATAGTAGTCGAGGGAGCACGACAAGCCCGACGTCGCCCGTGTTTCTCGATACTACCATGTCCAAAAAGGTTGCGCAACCCCGAATTCAAATCACAAGTTCCAACAATAGCAAATCACAAGTAGGAGGGTCGAAAAAGTAGGCCGCCCTCATAAATAATTGCAATATAAGCCAACAAATACACAATATAGCATTATAGTCTCCAAAAGAGGCATTCAACACAACTTTCCTCCACCATCTATTTAAATAGCCCAATTGAAGTTTAGACAAACAATATAAAGCATAACAACACTACCACAAGCTTTAGATGCATCAAAATAAGCCAAATACTATATTTTCCCCTTTCTTTAACCAATCTTTTCTTCTCCTAAGTGCATTTCAAGGTTACCAACCCACAACCTAACCATACTACATTCTTAACCAAGCCAAAAGATACCTATTAAGATCATAAAACCTCATTTTAGAAGCAAAAGTTCGGGAAGGCCCCGAGTGAGTTTGAACTACAACTACACTAACCGAATCCAGATTCGAGTAACGAAAGCACCAAAAGTGCTTCCTTACCCCAAGGATACCCAAACCATAGCCCAAACTCACCTGGATTGCACAACGAGAAAAGTCATCTTTTTAAAGTCGACTAATTTTGCAATTTAGCTCGGATTTGGGTGATTCAACCTCACGTGGCCTACCATCTAGCTTCACTAGGGTCTAGAGTATCTAATTGATGTCTCAATTCAAGCTAATTAGCAAATTCATTCAAAACCCTAACAACAAACACTATTTATCATCTCTTTCCTAAAATTCAAGCTTCTAACCATGGTTTATGCTATCAAGCTTTAAAAGTCTACTCTATAGGCTCTAATAAACACATATTAAGCATTTATAATAAGTATTATAACTATAATCAACAAATCAATAATTTCAACATAAGAGCATAAACTTTGACAGCTATAAAATGCAACTCCCTCACATGTATGAAGATGTAGGCAATGTGGTGAAGCTCCTAGGTGCTCAAAAAATCTCCCAAAGTCAAGCTAGGAGCTCAAGATGCAAGGTTGATGAAGAAATTCTCCTCCTTTTTCCTCCTAGAGGTGGATGGCCATTGGGGGAGGGGGGGGGGGGGGGGGGGGGGGGGGGGATATATGGGTAATTTTTGTAATTATTTAGATGATATAATGGTTGAGTTGTGTTATGTTAAGTATTATGATATTATATGTTAAGTTTTGTAAAGTCAAATCAAATGATAACAATTTAAAAAATCAAGGTTGTTACGTACGTAACACTATTCAAATGCCACGAAAACTATTTTTCAAACGCACGCTCCCAAGCTCGAAAGTCCAAAATAACTAGGTCTCGATTCCTTTTATATGTCATATGACTTAGGAAAAATATTAAATCGAACTTTTAAAACGGTCAAAAATATTATGAATAGTGACCTCAAATAAAAGCAATTAAGCAAGAAAGGTGATGCATGTAAAAATGCTCAAGTAAGTTTGCAACTGTTATAAGGAATTAATAAAGAATTTCTCGGGCATCACAGAAGGGATATTCGTCTTCCTGAGTAGATTCTTCAACTTTGTCCTTGTAAATTTGAACAGTCTGAGCAATTTTATCCACCATATTTTGTCCATAAGGCTTCTTTGTTTCTGGATCAATTTTCAGAAGTTTTGGCCAAAATTTTGAAATAAATTTTCTTTTTAAACAAAACATTTTTTGTTTATTCATTTCAGCAATAGGTACCTATTTTCAAATCCATGGGACACCAAATTCCATAAAGAAAAATAAAGAATTTGATCCTTCAATGTAAAGATTAGGGTTATTCCCAATATGAGGGCATGAAGCTAACCACTCAGTAAAAAGTCCTTTATAAGGTTCAGGTAAAAGTTTTATAGGAGGTCCATATTGTGGCCACCAAGTATGGATCCAAGCAGGGAATTTCCTTTGTTGAAAAATTTGGGGGTTAAATTTTATAAATCAATAATATTTTTTTCTGAGGATTTTCATATAAGAAAACTTTTGAAAATGTTTCAACATAATCTTAATAATTAAATTGGTAAACATTTTTGTTATCATGAGGAAAGGTAAATTGCCATTCTGCCACTGTGCTAATTCCCTATTCAGAAGGTGAAAGAATTTTTTTAATATAAATTTTACTATAAGTAAAAACTGGAATAGAATTATTCCTTTTGAAATGTTCAAAATCACAACTATCAGTTGCTTGCAAGATAGACTCATAAAAGACTCTTGACTTATGGTGATGCACCGGAAAAAAGAAATTATTAAGATAACGGTTCATGAGATACCATGGATCACTGATCCATTGCTTATCCTAAATTTCAAGAATAAAAATGGTTTCATCATGAGTATATGACTCGTAAGAGTCAACCTCATCATCTTGTTCCACAATATTAGCATACGATGATGCCTGTGGAGCAGAAGTGTCTACATCAAGCAATTTCTTGATTTGTGCATAATTAGGATGGGTTGGGTCGATGGCAACACCACCACTAGTTAGATTAACTAGTTGTTTTCCTGCAATAACTCTATTAGAGTCATTTTTTCCACGACCACGACCTCTTCCCCTATTAGGGTTAGAGTAGTTGCCCCTAGTGGGGAGCATCCTGCAAAAATTCACGGGTCAGAAAGTCAAGTAGAATCATTGCTCTTGGGCAGGTGCTTTCCCCTTTTGTTTTGCTAGGAGAGCTTTCTCAATCAGAATATCCTTTAGACTATCACAAACATCTTCTGCCAGCACATTGGCAGCATTTGCTTATTATTAGGCAAAGCTAAAAAAAGAGCAATCTTCTTTTCTTTTCAGTTTATATATCTTGTAAATTTTATTGCTTTGGGAATCGAAGAAGTTTTTCTTTAGGTATTTCTTTTTCTTTTCAGTCTTTTACTTATTAGCCTAATGTTAGGCTAATTTGTTATTGTTTGGTAACCACTATTCTAATATAGGAGATGCTCAAATATAATTTTTGACCCAAGGTATAATAATTCATGATAAAGCATTAATCACTTATGTATGATTTATTTACTCTATGTCAAGGTTTGTATTTTAAAATTCCTCGAGTCGCGCTGTTGTGCCCTTCTCATGCCGTGTGATGGCATTTGTGGGCTTGTAAGTCGTTGACTGTGTCTCTGTCACTGTATCAAGTAAACTCCATTGACACTGTAGAGTAAGCACCTCATATACATGTGATACATGATCTTCCCTCGAGCTGTTATCCCCTGGGCCTCTAATGGTATCAGAGCCATGGACTATATTGTTACCTTAAGGAATCCTTAGCTAAAGTTTTATTAAACTCAGATAGTGAAAAATCTGATAGTGATACTGATACTAGTACTACTAGTAGTAATAATTTGCATGCTATTGAATATGATGATTTAATTAGTTTTTCTGATGATGAAAATAAGAAAAATTGTTGTAATAAATGTCAAAAAGATAATAGTAAATCTGATATTAATATTTATAAATTACAATCCCAATTTCAGGATATTGAATTAAATGTTATTACTTCAAGTGATAAAATTGTTGACTTACTTGATAGTATTAATGATACAAAATTATTGATTGTTTTAATTCTAATCAAGGATTAAATCCTCCAGTTCCTCCTGTGAGTCATCTATTAGCATATTGGCCTTTTTTACCACATGTATAACATGTAAGAAAACTACTCATACTATTTCTGCTACAACTGGACATAATTTACATGTTCAGTATAAATTGCCTGATACTTATATTTGTCATGATAAGGTTTGTATACCTACTACTTTTTTATTAGTTAAGAATTTAACTAACCAGGTTATACTTGGTTCTCCTTTTATATAGGAAATTATGCCTCTTGCTCATATAGACGCTAATGGCATAAAAGCTTCTTTTCAAGGAATGCATTTGAATTTTCAGTTTATAACTGATCCAAAAATAAAGTTTTTAAATCAAATACAAGATTTAATTCTTGCAAAGAATTTTCATTTAAATTTTCTTCAAAAATAAATTTCTTTTTATAATATTGAGGAAAGACTCATAGCTAGACGTCGCTATCATGATTACAGCTAGATGTGCTAGGTATATCCATAGCAAGTTGTTCACAAACTGCTCCTAACTGCTTTCTCTCAGTTAGTGTTTGCTTTTTCAATTGATAATTCATACGAATATCATTACAAATAGATAATCCATCTTCTACACATAGTGGAATTAAAGTACCATAATTAAAAGTATCCCAAGCAATATTATTACTATCTGATCTCTTCCTAAGATATTTTCTAATCCTCTCTGCAAAAACAGAGGGTAAACCATCCACAAATTTGGATTTCCAATGATTACTATTAGCATCAGGTAAATTCATTACTCTAGATAAGAATACATCTTTATACCATCTAAAAGATGTTAAAGTAGGACATCTTAAATTTTGCAATAACGTCCTAGAATTATCATATTGATGTAAATATCTTACTGTGAAATGTCCACAGATTGATAAACAAAGAGTATAAACAACATTTTCTTGAACTTGTTCATCTACTATTTTAGTAGTATTTAAAATTTCATCACGTTGGATTTGATTTATATAGGTTTTCAGAACTGATAAATCAGTTAAATGGATTAGGTATCCTATCCCTAATAAAAAAGACCTATTAGATAGATTGCATGATACTTTGATATTCTCAAAGTTTGATTTAAAATCAGGATATTGGCAGATTCAAATTCATGAATCTGACAGATATAAAACTGCTTTTACTGTTCCAATTAGACATTATGAATGAAATGTTATGCCTTCTGGTTTGAAGAATGCTCCTTCAGAATTTCAACATATCATGAATGATATTTTTATTCCTTATAGTGAATTTATTATTGTCTATATAGATGATATTTTGGTATTTTCCTAAACAATTGAACAACATTTTAAGCATTTACATATTTTTAAAAGCATAATTATGCAAAGTGGTTTGGTTATATCTAGACCCAAAATAGTTCTTTGTCAAACAAAGATAAGATTTTTAGGTCATATATTGAACAAGGAAAAATTATTCCAATAAATAGAAGTATAGAATTCACTTCTAAATTTTCTAATGAAATTCTTGATAAAACTCAATTACAAAGATTTTTGGGTAGTCTAAATTATATTCTGCCTTATTATCAAAATCTTGCTATTGATACATCTATTTTATATGATAGATTGAAAAAATCTCCCTCTGTATGGACAGAAGGTCATACTAAAGTTGTTAAGACGATAAAGTCTAAAGTTGCTAGATTGCCATGTCTTTCTTTAGTAAATCCCATATGGGACAATATCATTGAAACTGATGCATCTGATATTGGTTTTGGTGGAATTTTAAAACAAATTCATCCTCAGACAAAACAAGAATTACTTGTTAGATTTCATTATGGTAAATGGGAAAATAGTCAGAAGAATTATGCTACTGTTGCAAAAGAAATTCTTGCAATTGTTAAATTTGTTTTAAAATTTCAAGATAATTTATATAATCAAAAATTCCTTATACGTACTAATTGTAGTGCTGCGAAATTTATGTTTCAGAAAGATTTTAAACATGATGTTTCTACCCAGGGGATAACAGCTTGAGGTAAGGTCATGCATCACATGTGTATGAGATGCTTACTCTACAGTGTCAATGGAGTTTACTTGATACAGTAATAGAGCCACAGTCAACGACTTACAAGCCTACAAAAGCCATCACATAGCATGAGAAGGGCATAACAGCGCGACTCGAGGGATGTCAAAATACAAACCATGACATAGAGTAAATAAATCATACATAAGTGATTAATGGTTTATCATGACTTTTTATATCTTGGGTCAAAATTTATATTTGAGCATCTCCTATATTAGAATAGTGGTTACCAAATAATAACAAATTAGCCTAACATTAGGCTAATAAATAAAAGACTGAAAAGAAAAAGAAATACTTGAAGGAAAACTTCTTCGATTGCCAAAGTAGGAAAATTTACAAGAAATATAAACTGAAAAGAAAAGAAGAATGCTCTTTTTTGAGCTCTGCCTAATAATAAGCAAATGCCGCCTACTTATACAAATTTGCGGACTTGAAAAGAAAATTCAAAAGAACTTATTCCGGATTCGAAATGTTTAGAGTTCGGGGTCACTATACAATCACGTGTAACAAAAAAATAAATTATTGCTTTACTTTTCATAAAGTAAACAGTAGACTTTGTCTGCTGAAAGGGACATGTCACCAGCTGAAAGTGATATTCCACTTGACATTGTTCCGCTAATAACAGCTTTGTTGAATACGCCCAAAAATCCTATGAGCTTCTTCAGACTTTATCCTTTACTTTTCATAAATTTGTCCAAGAACAGAATCATTGCTCTTGGGCAGGTGCTTTCCCCTTTTGTTTTGCTAGGAGAACTTTGTCAATCAGGACATCCTTTAGACTATCCCAAACATCTTCTGCTAGCACATTTGGATTATGTGCTTCTCCTGATAGTACAACATATGAATTAGAACGCATAGACGCATCTTCTGATGTAGAATCACCATCATTGTTGTCATCATCAACTTCCTTTCCAAAATTCTTTAGAAAGTCTTGTTTTATTGCATCAAGGTAAGAGGCTATGATATCTCCCTTCGAACTGATTTGTTGTCGCATCTGGATTTTGTGAAGAAAATGTGAGAAAATAGATTCTTCTTCTTGAGTTGATTCTTCAACTTTGTCCTTATAGATTTGAACAGTCTGAGCAATTTCATCCACCATATTTTGTCCATAAGGCTTCTTTGTTTCTGGATCAATTTTCAGAAGTTTTGGCCAAAATTTTGAAAGAAATTTTCTTTTCAAACAAAATATTTTTTGTTTATTCATTTCAGCAATAGGTACCCATTTCCAAATCCATGGGATACTAAATTCCATAAAGAAAAATAAAGAACTTGATCCTTCAATGTAAATATCAGGGTTATTCCCAGTATGAGGGCATAAAGCTAACCACTCAGTAAAAAGTCCTTTATAAGGTTCAGATAAAATTTTTATGGGAGGTCCATATTGTGGCCACCAAGTATGGATCCAAGCAAGGAATTTCCTTTGTTGAAAAATTTGGGGGTTAAATTTTATAAACCAAGAATGTTTTTTCTGAGGATTTTCATATAAGAAAACTTTTAAAAATGCTTCAACATAATCCCAATAATTAAATTGGTAAACATTTTTGTTATCATGAGGAAAGGTAAATTGCATTTTTGCCATTGTGCTAATTCCCCATTCAGAAGGTGAAAGAATTTTCTTAATATAAATTTTACTATAAGTAAAAACTGGAATATAATTATTCCATTTGAAATGTTCAGAATCACAACTATCAGTTGCTTGCAAGATAGACTCATAAAAGACTCTTGATTTATGGTAATACACCGGAAAAAGAAATTATTAAGATAACGATCCATGAGATACCATGGATCACTGATCCATTGCTTATCCGAAATTTCAAGAATAAGAATGGTTTCATCATGAGTATGTGACTCATAAGAGTCAATCTCATCATCTTGTTCCACAATATTAGCATAGGATGATGCATGTGGAGCAGAAGTATCTGCATCAAGCAATTTCTTGATTTGTGCATAATTAGGATGAGATGGGTCGATAGCAATACCACCACTAGTTAGATTAACTATTTGTTTTCCTGCAATAACTCTATTAGAGTCATTTTTTCCAGAACCACGACCTCTTCCCCTATTAGGGTTAGAGTAGTTGCCCCTAGTGGGGAGCATCCTGCAAAAATTCACAGGTTAAAAAGTCAGGTCGGGAATTATTATCCCCTTTGATATAATTAATCTCAAAATCAAAAGGAGCAAGATGAGCTTGCTACCTAGCAAACATTTGTTTAGAAACATCATGTTTAAAATCTTTTTGAAACATAAATTTCGCAGCACTACAATCAGTACGTATAAGGAATTTTTGATTATATAAATCATCTTGAAATTTTAAAACACATTTAACAATTGCAAGAATTTCTTTTGCAACAGTAGCATAATTCTTCTGACTATTTCCCTATTTACCATAATGAAATCTAACAAGTAATTCTTGTTTTGTATAAGGATGAATTTGTTTTAAAATTCCGCCAAAACCAATATCAGATGCATCCGTTTTAGTGATTTTGTCCCATATACGATTTGCTAAAGAAAGACATGGCAATCTAGCAACTTTAGACTTTATCGTCTTAACAACTTTAGTATGAGCTTCTGTCCATACAGAGGGAGATTTTTTCAATCTATCATATAAGATAGCAGTATCAAAAGCAAGATTTTGATAATAAGGCAGAATATAATTTAGACTATCCAAAAATCTCTGTAATTGAGTTTTATCAAGAATTTCATCAGGAAATTTAGAAGCGAATTCTATACTTTTATTTATTGGAATAATTTTTCATTGTTCAATATTATGACCTAAAAATCTTATCTTTGTTTGACAAAGAACCATTTTGGGTCTAGATATAACCAAACCACTTTGCATAATTATGCTTTTAAAAATATGTAAATGCTTAAAATGTCGTTCAATTGTTTTGGAAAATACCAAAATATCATCTATATAGACAATAATAAATTCGCTATAAGGAATAAAAATATCATTCATGATATGTTGAAATTCTGAAGGAGAATTCTTCTAACCAAAAGGCATAACATTCCATTCATAATGTCTAATTGGAACAGTAAAAGCAGTTTTATATCTATCAGATTCATGAATTTGAATCTGCCAATATCCTGATTTTAAATCAAACTTTGAGAATATCAAAGCATCATGCAATCTATCTAATAGGTCTTTTTTTATTAGGGATAGGATACCTAATCCATTTAATAACTTTATTAAGAGGTTTATAATTGATAACAAGTCTAGGAACACCTCTTTCTTATTCCGCATGTTTATTAACATAAAAAGCAGTACAACTCCATGAAGAGTGAGAAACCCTAATCAATTTCTTTTCAATTAAAGAACTAATTTCTTCTTTTTATAATTCTAAATATTGAGAATTCATTGACAAGGTCTTGACTTTGTCAGAATGTTTTTCTCAATAAAATCCTCTTCATATGGAAGAGTAACAATATGTTTTTTCCTATTCCAAAAAGCATTTGAATGATCATTACAAATATCAATAGAAAACTGATTTTGTATCATTTTGATCTTTTCTTGAATTTTTGAATTCTTGAGTCTTTCCTCAATATTATAAAAAGAAATTTCTTTTTGAAGAAAATTTAAATGAAAATTCTTTGCAAGAATTAAATCTTGTATTTGATTTAAAAACTTTATTTTTGGATCAGTTATAAACTGAAAATTCAAATGCATTCCTTGAAAAGAAGCTTTTATGCCATTAGCATCTATATGAGTAAGAGGCATAATTTCCTGTATAAAAGAAGTACCAAGTATAACCTGGTTAGTTAAATTCTTAACTAATAAAAAAGTAACAGGTATACAAACCTTATCATGACAAATATAAGTATCAGACAATTTGTACTGAACATGTAAATTCTGTCCAGTTGCAGCAGAAATAGTATGAATAGTTTTCTCAAAATATTTTGTAGGAATTAATCCTTCCTAGATACAAATAATATCTACTCCAGTATCAATTAAAGCAATCAAATCTCTTTTAATATAATCTTTTTCTATTAAAAGATTTATCTTAACATGCCACTTTTGTGAAGTAACTAACTTTAAATTAGCTAGCAAATCATATTGATTTTCAATATGTAACAAAGAAGAAGAAATTTTTTCTTTCATTTTTCCTTTTTCTAATAAAGAAAGACGATGATCTATTAAATCATTATTCTGTTTTAGAGTTCTAATTTCCTCTTTTAACACCTTGACTTCTCTATTCAAATCATCAATAATAACAATAGCATTCTGTTTTTCATTTAATTGATTTATCAGTTCTGAAAACCTATATGGTTTGAGATCCTGACTTACAGGAGGAACTGGAGGATTTAATCCTTGATTAGAATTAAAACAATCAATAATTTTGGCTTTTAATTTTGTATCATTAATACTATCAAGTCAACAATTTTATCACTTGAAGTAGTAACATTTAATTCAATATCTTGAAATTGGGATTATAATTTATAAATATCAACATCAGATTCACTATTATCTTTTTGACATTGATTACAACAATTTTTCTTATTTTCATCATCAGAAAAACTAATTAAATCATCAGATTCAATAGCATGCAAATTATTACTACTAGTAGTACTAGTATCAGTATCACTATCAGATTTTTCACTATCTGAGTTTAATAAAACTTTAGCTAAGGATTCCTTAAGCTTATCATCAATATCAAGATTATTTATCTTCTTTTGCATTCTACATCTATTAGCATAATGGCCTTTTTTACCACATGTATAACATGTAGGTATTTTCTTTTGAGGTACATAACCCTTCATTTCACGCGATTTGCGTCTCTTAGCTGCTTTCTTTTTGTAAGCATTAGATTTATATTTGTTATAATATTTCATTTTATGGGGTCTTTCCTTATGGTGCTTTCTAGGTTTATTTCTAGATGCGCTAGGTATATCCATAACAAATTGTTCACAAAATTCTCCTAACTGATTTCTCTCAGTTAGTCTTTGTTTTTTCAATTGATAATTCATACGAATATCATTACAAAGAGATAATCCATCTTCTACACATAGTGTAATTAAAGTACCATAATTAAAAGTATCCCAAGCAATATTATTACTATCTGATCTCTTCCTAAGATATTTTCTAATCCTTTCTGCAAAAACAGAGGGTAAACCATCCACAAATTTGGATTTCCAATGATTACTAGCATCAGGTAAATTCATTAATTTAGATAAGAAAACATCCTTATACCATCTAAAAGATGTTAAAGTAGGACATCTTAAATTCTGCAATAACGTCCTAGAAGTAGGACATCTTAAATTCTGTAATAACGTCCTAGAATTATCATATAGATGTAAATATCTTCCTGTGAAATGTTCACATATTGATAAACAAAGAGTATAAACAGCATTTTCTTGAACTTGTTCATCTACTATTTTAGTAGCATTTAAAATTTCATCACGTTGGTTTTGATTCAAATAATTGTCCCATCAACCTTTTGATTGACCAGCAAATCCAATTGTAATCATCATAGCTATACGCCTATTAGTATTATCATTTTGTTTACCAATTGTAGAATACATAAGCATTCTATGAGCTGTATTATAAATTTGCAACTCAGTTTGACCATCTATAGTCCATTCATAGATTTGTCTACCACTAAATGTAATGGTTTCAGTCATCAAAGGTTCTTCAAAAAGAACATCCTGCGGTGTAGGACGAGGATAATAATATTTCATTTGGGTAGGAACATCCTGATATTTATTCTTATAATTTTTTAGCTTATTGACATCAAAAGCCAATTGTAAATTTCTAGCATGAGCTATCTTCTCATCTTGAGTAAGATTGGGTTCAAATTGATCATTAATCATACTAAGCTTTAAACCTTTCAAAGCATCATCTAAAACCTTTTCTAATTTAGAAGTAGAAGGTTCTAGTTTAAATTCATCAATACTAGGAGGAGGCTGAATATCAGCTTGAACTTCAATTAAAATATCTGAAGTGTGATCCTTTGATCCATTCATAGTTTGAAGATTTTCCATATTTTGATTTATTTTACTAAGAGTATTCAAAATCAAATAAAGTTGTTCACCAAAAATCTTGAGTGAAATATTTGTAAAATTATTTTGCTTAAAAAGTTTATTAATATGGTTAGTGACCGTTGGCAAAACATTATTAATCATTTTCATAAAAGCATTGCCTTCAATCTCAGCTGAAGTTTTATCATCAGAATATTTAAATGGCTGTAAAGGCGGATAAGTAGCCTGTAAAATCTTTGTAGAACTAGAAGTCCCAATATTCCATTTTCTTTCAACAACAGCAATATGAGCATTCATAAGGTTTTCAAAAAACCAAGGAACAAAATATTTATGTTCTTGAATATCATTCAAATGATTGTAAAACTGATCTTTAAATTGAAATCTTTTCTCTTGTGAAAAATAAGAGAAAAACGAGTCACGAAATTCTTTCCATTTAGGTTGTAAAAACTCATTATTAATAAGTTTTCTTTCATTGCTTCCGGATGTAAAATCCATTAACCACTAAAATTAATTTCTGAGGAATTTCCTCCAAAATCTGAGGGAGTAGGATTAACTCCTAATCTAATTCCAGTGGAACGATCCAACTTAATTCCTTGAGGAATTTGACTTTTTGTCAATCTAATTTTTTCTATAACTTCTTGAGGAAGTTCTGGATTTTCTTCTGTAGATTCAGATCTATTTAAATCTTCATTTAAATGGGAAATTGAAACCCTGGATGTAGAAGGTATTTCTACTCTATAATCAAAAGGAGAAATATAATTGTGTGATGACACAGATCTATTTAATAGACGAGAGGGTCCTAAATTAGGAATTTGTTGAAATCTAAGCCTAATTTGGACTTCAGGAGTTTGTTCAACTTCTGTTAATTCTGTTTCTATTTTTGACTGACTAGGTACAACTTTATCTATATTCTAGCATTCTGGAAATTCTATTTCATCCCATTGTATCATTCTTCTAGTAGATATCTTAGATCTACTCAAATTAGTTTCTATCATAACAGTTTCACCTGTTCTATTCTGTAATTTACAGTTAGGGTTCAGAGTATGCAAAACCTTATAATATATGCGATAACATATACACATAATTTCAGATCCAATTTTATAATCATAACCATGAGCTTTAACATTTAATGTAAGAACATCAAGAATATTTCTATCAGATAATGAAAGCTGTAAATTCGGCTTAACATTAAAATAAACTGGTCCATGTGTTAGACTAGTTTGCATTATTCCTATTAGAGATTGTCTCCAATTCAAATTTCTAGCATCTCTAAGAACTGCCATAAAATTCTCTGGTAAACCTGATAAGGTTAAAGGTTTAAAAGCAATTTGTATTAAACCAATATGTAAAATCTATGAGTATATGCATATCTATCAATATCATCTTGAGATAATAATTGTATTGTTAATACATTATCATCTATCGGGATAGATTCTTCTATTATTTTTACCATGTGTTTAATACCTAAATTTTCAAAGGTACCAAACTGATATATGCTCCTAGGTTCTATTCTAGGAATAGTCCATTTATTTAGCAATTCTAAGTTATGAGGAAAATCATATTCTTCTTTCTTTGCATTCTTAACGTAAGTCTTTGACTTAAAAGGATTTATCATTTGATAAAATACTGTTTGGTAAACCAACTAAACAACATTGTGGCTAACAAAGATTGGCAGCAACATTGAGGAGAACAAACCCATATAATTGCATCTCAATGCTCGGTTCAGTATTCTGTAATACTCAAACACTGAAGTTGGGAGTTTATAATGGAATGTCAACGAGATGCCACTTGGGCTTCTTGTTAAGAAAATATTTCTTTTACATGGCAAGCTATAGCCTATCAATTTGATTAACCTTCAGCTCTCAAAAGTTTGATCAGAGCTTCCTTAATTTTTATTTTGTTTTCTACAAAATGTGAAATTAAAATCTGAAAAACTCGTAATATCAAGTGAGAATAGATCCAGATTTAATCGCTTAAAAATCATAGAAATTATGACTTAAGAGTGATGCGAAAATATGCCAAGAACATATTTATTTCTCATATATATATTACGTACACTTCTACAAGCATATTAATTTACCATATATGCTGATTCCAAAAGATAAACATGAGAAAGTTTTTGCATTTTCCAGTTGCAGACATGAATCTCTTTTGTGGGCGGATATTTATTGTACTTGGTTTGGGTATATGATAAAAAAATAAGTCGAAGAAAGCAATAAGGAATCAGACAAGCAGAAGTTTGGAAAAAAAATTTGGACCATTTCTCGATTTGTGCGTGTCATCCTTGCGCAGGGGCCATGCTAATCTTCTCTGTATCGTTCCAATTTTATCGGATGTTCCCGAAGGGACAAATGCTTGCGCGAGGCAATTGTATATTAGGAGATGAGATGATTGCTAACTTATCGATGTGGGAGCTGCATAGAAGTCAAAAATGAGCATTTTTATGGACCAAAATGCCATTTATCCCCATGGGCCATGAGCTTTACCTCACGCCCAAATTCTTTCATAAAATTTTAATTTTGCCCAAATTCTTGTATGATATTAAATTCTATCAAATGGGATTGTAAAGTGTGTGTAGGAAAAATGCCCTTTAACATAACATATTTTTCGATTAAGTTTAATGTCACAGAAAAATTTAGGTAAATCCCTACTACGCTCATAAGGACTTTAGAGTTTAGTGACAAACTCATTGGGCAAAATGGACTTAAGGACTAGTAGCTTGCCAAGCTGTTTGAACCACGTGAAATTAATAATAATTTTGCATCACCAAAAATTTCACACAGAAAACAATTTAATATTAGTGATAGATATCCTGATGCATACTAGTCAAACAGAGGTTTTTGGCCTTTCCACCAAATATTGCCCCATTAATGAACTTAAAAAACCATTCATTAGCAGAAATATGAAGAAATTTTTCATGGAGCCCTCAGGCATAAAACTCATCAGAATGGTTGCCATTCTGAATGTAATTAACTGGATACAATCGAAAGAGAAATTAAAAGAAACTGAAGAAATTATAACTGAGATGAGTGAGTATATTTTCAGTTGCTCACAATAATCAATCAGAAAGGTTCCTTTACTGATAAATGTATATCGATACATGATAGTATTATTGGAGAATCTAATCGTCTCACGCGAATAAATCAGAATTTTAAAAGTTAGTATATAAGATCTTCAGCTACTTGATTTAACATTAATTAGTTTTACTCGAAGTCAGGTGAGGTGCAACAAAAGAATTTTCTCTCCCAAGACACAGACGCAGCGAAATTTCTTGTAACCAAGGAAACGATAAAATATTAACTTGAAGAAGCCAAAGGGAAATCACATAAAAGTTTTAGAAAAAAAAAAAATTTGGACCATTTCTCGATTTTTGCGTGTCATCCTTGCGCGGGGCCATGCTAATCTTCTCTGTATCGTTCCAATTTTATCAGATGTCCCCGAAGGGACAAGCCTGTTTATGAAGCAGTTGTATATAAACCAAGGAGATAGGAGCTAAGGTACCGATGTGGGAACACAAAGAAGCAGATTAGTGTGACTAGTAGTAGATTACCAAACTGTTTAAACCACTTGAAATTAATTTTTATATCGCATTACCCATAAATTCACAGAGAGGAAACAATTTAATATTAGTGATGTTCTGATGCATACAAGGAAAACTGACAGTATTTTTTATCAACATTATCCAATAAATTGAAAAACCATTCATCTGCAAAAAAAGATAGAGAAACTTCTCATGGGGCATTTG
Source organism: Ehretia macrophylla (assembly GCA_037974665.1). NCBI lineage: Eukaryota > Viridiplantae > Streptophyta > Magnoliopsida > Boraginales > Ehretiaceae > Ehretia > Ehretia macrophylla. Next base: position 50,110,661 of record CM075776.1, read on the forward strand.
TTAGACTATGGTTTTAAGGAATATATATAGATGCTAGGTCATGAGAGTGCTTTAATTTTCTTATAGCAAATAACAAGACAAAGATTAATTGATGGCTTATTTTTCATCTAATACATATATTTAGATAATATAATATTTAGAGGGGTATTATCATTTATTTAAAGTGAAAAAGTAAAGTAAAACGCATAAATTTAAAAGTAGAATGTCAATAGTACTCCAAACGAGATAATATCTCAATTATTATGACATTATTTCACTGGATAGGCATTTGCATGATGCGATCCCGGACCACAGCTCTAAATCCAACGCATAACACGAGCAATTCATTATAGTCCAATCGATTGAGGAGGACAATAAATTCCCTTGCTCAACATTACAAATTTAGTCTTTCCAATTAGCTATTTTATTTCACTGGAAACCTTACCAATTCAGTGTTTCCAATGACAATCGCTAATTGTTTGATTTCCTCTTGTGATATACTTGAGTTACATATGAAATTTGTAGCTTCCCAAAACAAAAGAGAAAAAAAAAAAATAATAAAAAGAGAGTGTTCTGTACCAATATGTTTTTTGTCTAATGATATATATCTCGCTGTAAGTATGAGAATAATTTTTATAAGTGACATTATTTAATATATATTATACGATTTAAGACTCTCTTGAATAAATAAAAAGAGAGAGAGAGAGATAGAGATTGTTCCTTATATATAAACTCATATAAATTAAAGTAATGTGATTTTCCATTTAATAAGCTGCAAGTGGCTCTATTCTTTCCTTGAATTACAACTTTGTTTTTGACAAAAAAAATTACAACTTTCACTTTTGACGGCTTGGAAAGGTTGTAATCATTTGTTTCCACGTATAAGATTGGTATTGCCCCACATATTGACAAAATTTTGCCTAAAATTCATTACCTCGTACGATTTTTCCATTCATTAAACTCTATCTTGACATGACAGTAGAAATATATATATTCTTATCTACAATTTTTTTTCTAGCTAGTCCAATTGTACAAACCTTGCAAAATATAAGGATTCTGCAACATTAAATTATAATCATTTTTTCATTGATTTATAATGATTTTTCCATTGATTCAAACTCTAACATCACAAATATTGTCTGATTTTTGAATTGGAGTTTATATTGGAGAATACGTGTGTACTTTGAGATTTAAATCTTTGAAGCGAATCCAACATGATGCCTCTTGAAGTGAATTCTTATATATATATACAACCAACAAGTGAATATTGCCAAGCATAACTAAGTAGCGTATCGAAAGCATCCATGATTCCCTAATCGTATTTGTCTTCTCAACGTGACACCAAACCAGCAGCTGCAGAATTTATTTGTTTTTTCTTTTTCTTTTTTTTATGACAAAATGTTTTCTTGAGAACTCTATTGGATCCACGTCAAGACCATAAATCCCGTGATGTAACAACACGTGCTAATATATGTTTCAGATTAATCAATGGCAAGATAATATTTGTAATGGGAGAGGTTACAGATATTTGAACTTGATCGAGAGCCTTTAATTACAAGTTATTACCCCATCGCTACACTCAACTCTTGGAGCCAGCAGCTGCAAAATATTAATTCAGATAAACAGCACAATAAACAAAAAGTAACATAAGTAAATTGGACAATTTAGACAACCATCTTCCCTAATACCCAAGAAGGTTTGGCTAGCAGTGAACATAAAGTTCTGCTCCAGGCAATTATTATTTTTATATATATTTTCTCAGTTTCACTTTTCAATTATGTCAAAGCATTCTTCTTCACACATCTAAAGTACAAGTTTAAGACTTTCGAAAGGGAAAATTTTGTGTTCTCATACGTTGTGGTTCTGGTAAATAACTAAAACACATCAGTTGGTAACAACACAAGATACCTATTCCCTCCGTACTACAAAACGATGCCTACTTTTACTTTCACACAGATTAAGAAAATGTGGTTAATATACTTAAAATAATAAATTTTGCTTAGTTTTTTCTTAATATACTCCTCCATTAATATTAATTACTCCAACTATAATTGATTAATGATATAATTATTGATAAAGATGCACATTAAATAAGGGCATATTAAGGAAACTATTAAATTAACTATCTGTTTTAAAAGAAAGGGGGAATTATAATACGGGACAAGTAAAAAAGAAAAGCGTGTCTATATTTATGGGGACAGGAGGGTGATAGCTTCCGGATGCTGCAGGAAAATCATGACAAATTTGTAAATTCCTCCCCCAAAGGCTCCAGGCATTTGCAGAATTCAAGGTATGAAGTGCCAGAAGCCTTTGAGGGAGAATGAACAAAGCTGCCATGTTAAATTTGAAAACCACTTGATCATTGAGCAAGGCACAGCTTGTTAGTTCTCCTTCAAGGCTTCTAGCTGCCATGCTTTCATGTGACATTGGCAGCATCATAGTGATTGATCATGCATGCTCAGCAGTTGGCCTGCAGAAGCCTTTGAGGGAGAACTAACAATCAGTGCCTTGAGAACTTGTCTATATCTCTGATCTAATTTCTATTTGGTTGAGGTTCTTTCATGGCTGAATTGCCTATTTATAGATGAGAAGAGTGAAGGCAAATGAAAGAGAACAGGCTTGGTGGGGTCTTAGCATCAATGCACTTGATATGAGTGGCGAAAATAGATCTGTTTGATTCATGATAGGCCAAGATCACAAAGATTTGGCCCTTAAAGACAAAAGTCAACCATATATCATGAGTAAAGAATAAAGTATCTTAGGCATCTAAAACATGTCTCTCTCTCTATATATATCACATTTTATTCCATTTTATCATGTATTTTTCGTATAATTGTTTTAAGGTAAGTCTCTTCTTGTCGCAGCAACACGAATTGAAAGTTGCAACATGTGTTCTTATATCTTAAATTCTAAGACTAGGTCCCTCCCTCCTATCCTAGTAGTTTATATATATATATTAGGGTTGATTTGTTCTATTAAAAGCTACCATATATATATTAGGGTTGATTTGTTCTATTAAAAGCTACCATATATACAGGACTTGGAGAGTGTTGAAAGAAAAGAAAAGGGAAGATATGGAGAAAATATATATTAATTTGAGACAACAAGAGACACCACCAACGATGACTCTAGAACAGAGGAAAATATAATTACTACATGTGGAAATCTTAATATTTGAAATATAACATGAGAGTGCCTATTTATAGGCCTCATAACTTGGTGACCAAGAATAAAAACTATACTGATTAGGAATATAGTTCAATAAAAAAACTTGAAATTTAGTCTAATAAGGAAATCAATTTGAATAATACCTAAATTTAGACTATTGTTTAAACTAGTGTCATAAAATAAGAAATAATATTAAAACCTAAAATATATTTCAACAGTCCCCTTCAAACTCAAGTAGGGTGAATAAAGACCAACTTGAGTTTGATAACTGAATCGTTGAGGCATCTTGAATGTATTGATCAAACTAGCCAAAAGAACATCCGTTTGGAGTTAGAATCAAACCAAAACAGAATCAATGAACTACAGCTAAAGACACACAACGACGATAGCAACCGGACACTCGGTACGCCTAGACAAGGGACGACTGAGGAAGAAGATAATGTCTTCTTACCACGTGTGGAGAGAGAATGTACGACCAGGACCACGACTGAAAGCATACAACGACAACGGCAATCAGACGCTCAAATAATGCCTTGAAAAAGGGACGGTTGAGGAAGAAAAGAATATGACAGCAATTATTTATTATCTTCAACATACCCTTACAAGTGCAGGCATAGTTACTTTTTGAGCATTGCACTTGAACAATTTTAATATTTTTAAATGGGTGACAGTGAGTTTTGAACCTATGACCTTTTGGTACCTAGGCTCTGATACCATGTTGAAAGAAAAGAAAAGAAAAGAAAAAATATGGAGAAAATATATATTAATTCAAAACAATAGGAGCCACTACTAAGGAAGTCTCTAGTACAAAGAAAAATACAATGACTACACATTGAAATCTTGATATTGTAAGATACATTAATATAAGAGTATCTATTTATAGGCCTCATAACATGGCGACCAAGAATAAGAACTAGACTAATTAGGAATATAGTTCAATAATAAAACCTGCAATCTAGTCTAATAAGGAAATCAATTTGAATAATGTCTAAATCTAGACTATTACCTAAACTAGGACCATAAAATAAATAATAATATTAAAACTAAAAATATATTTCAACATAGAGGAAGAGAGAGCACCTAGTATAGATGTGATTACCACAATACAATGCCAATCTTTCTATGAAGGTTTCTTCGAGAGCTGATTGAAACATCTTAAAGAAACGACATGAATCAATGCTATGTTTCAAATTTACAAGTTTAATATATGTATGTAATTTTGACATTTTATTTTCTAGTATTAGATCTTATATATAAATTCTAACAAAGTCTTCTAATTTCAACAACATGAACTTAGAGTTGGAAAATGTGATCTTATATCTTAAATTCTAGTCACAAGATTCGAATATTAGTGCACAACAAAAATTCCCAATGAACAAATTATACTCACTCTTAAGTCCTTTTTTTTGGTTATGAAACACTCACCCTCATTTTTTACAACATATAATAAAAGATGTTACTAAAAAAATTAATATTAAAATTTTTTACACTTATAACAAGAAACATACCACTAGACTAATGACTTAGTGGTTATTTCTCACGCTTTGTTCTCTTGTCCTTCAACTCCTAACTCTTTCATGTAGAGGGTTGTCCTCTTTTTCCACTGACACTAGGCTAGGCAGTAGTCACCCTTTAATTTGTCTTTGTTTAATTTTTGTTTGTTTTAGTCTCTTCTTTTGCCTTTTCAATAAAGCCACATCCTTTACAAAAATAAAATAAAATAAAATAAAGCCACATCCTTATCACCAACTTGTTTGTGGTCCTTGTAATGAGTTATTGTTTTCTTAAATCTGTTCGCGTTATGAACGTGTTTATGACTTTTTGTTCTCTATATCTGGCCATATCTCTGGTGAATCTTGGAGTTCAACTTATTTCTCCATTTTGTTTTATTCGATATCACCTCTTCTTTTGGGGGAGTTCCTTATTCAATATTCTTTTTGAATAATAACTCTCAATCAGCTACAACATGCATGGCGAAGGTCTTCATGAAAAAGGGATGATAAAAAGTCATTTCGTCAATTATTGTTAAGAAGCGGATCCTGACACCCAAATTCAGAATGTACACTTTTGTAGTGAAATAAGTTAAAGTGTGCACTCATACAACGAAAATGTCCAATTTAATTATTTTTTATTAAAAAAAATCAACAAAAAAGAAAAAAACTTTTTTTTCGAGATGACAGGCACACCGTGATCTTTACAACATAGGTTCGCCACTGAGATCATGCTATGTTGGAGCATGAAATAGAACACACCCTTAAATTGCATTTAGGAAAGGCTCCTTTAAGTATTTTGAAATACTCGATTTGGGATTTATGGAATGTCAACAAAAATGCCATCTAGGCTTTTCATTATTGAAATATTTATTTTACGTGTTAAAAGAAAAAAGGAACATAGCAAAACAAAACGGACTTGGCTCTTTTACAATTCTTTTTTCTACAATTCCACCTAATAATTATCCTAATTAATAACAAGTATCACTAAATATCATTTACAGACTATATTAATCTTACTGAACTAACTTTTCAAGTATGGTTAGAAACCATTAAATACCAAAATCTTAATTACCATATTTAATTAGCAAAACAAATATGAAACCATATGATTCTAAAAAAAAATCCATTCATGCCCTAAGAATAATGATTCACTAAAATTTAAGATAGTCACAAATAAAGTTATTAATTCTACTATCAACACGAGTTAGCTCAAACAAAAAACAAAAGAAATAAACAAAAAGTTTGAAGCTTTATAAAGAACAAGGTAGAGGAATAGGAAAAAATAATTGATTTGCAGTGTTTAAATGTGATCTAAGTAAATAATAATAGGTATCTCTAAAATTGTGTAAATAAACTTCGTTTGAAGCTATTTTGCTATAATTACTTCAGTTGTAACAATATGGGAAATATATATATATATATACACACATATAATTCTGAAGTCTTTTTTATTTATTATTTTCTCTCTAAATGATGAGCCGGAATTGTAAAGCTTTGTAAGCTTCACTAGACAAGTTGGAGCACATATTATATGGCTTCTTTTATTTTCATTTTTATTTAAAAAATAAATTGTATTACTTCTTGGAGCAAAAATCTAATGGCTTAATTTTTTTTTGTCCAACTTCTATAGATTTTAATTTTCTTTTTGTCCAACTTCTATAGATTTTTCTCCAAATTTTAAAGACCATTTATTTTTCACACTAAACACTTTGTGCATTTTTGGCTGAGCCTATAATTAAAGCAATAAATATCTTTTTTCCCAAGACTTTAAAGACTGTAAACCACTTTCCATTAAAGAAATGCTCATGTAATTTTTTTGGAGCAAAAAATAATATGGTTTCAAAAGCTAAATATGGTTTCCATATTTATTTTATTAATTAAATATGGCAGTTTAGATTTGATATTTAATACTTTTTAATCATAGTTGAAAAGTTAGTTTAACAAGATTAATATAGTCCGTAGATGATATTTAGTGATATTTGTTATTAATCGAATAACTATTGCGTGGAACTATAGAGAAAAAAATTATAAATGAGCCAAATCTAACAAGACACCTTTGACTGTGTATAATCTCGTAAAATGCCGCGTCTCACCCCTTGGTTATTTGCTGGAAGCTACGAATCTTTTATATTAAACTAGTTGTAAAGATGGATAAGAAAAGGTGGTATAAAAAAGTAAATAAAAAACAATATCCATTTTGATTCTTTCCAGAGAAAATTTCGTATCATGTTTTGACATTATCTGTTTCTTTAATGATATTGTGCAAGTGGTATGCATTGTAGGATCTGTCGTGCATGAATCCATTTGCATTTAGAGATTAGACGTGCCCTTAAAGAAACATGGTGATCACTGTTAGCATTTAGGTAAAGAAGCGAAAGCTAAAGATTTTTGTTTGTTTTAATGCTCCACTTTTACAAAGCAAGAGGTCCCCTTGTACGAACAACAGGGGTGCGTCTTCTAAATGATTAAATGATCTTATAGAAATTCAATATCATACGCGTGTGATTATCTAGAGAAACAAGAGAAAATATTTTGTTAGATATATGATTTTACTCGTCCTCTTAAAATGATGTAACGTGATTAGAGAAATATAATTAAATGATCTTATAGAAATTCAACAGGAGATTCACATGCTTATCTATAGAAACAAGAGAAAATATTATGTTCGAGATATGGATTTACTCATCCCCTCAAAATGAATAAGAGAAATCTAATTGATAGATCTCATAGAATTTCAACATGAGACACCTATGCTAATTATCTATGGAAACAAGAGAAAAGATTTTGTTTGAGATATGGTCTCACTCGTCCCCTCAAAATATTGTAACGTGATGAGAGAAATTTAATTAAATGATCTCATAGATATTTAACACGAGACACCTATATGCTTATCTATAGAAATAAGAGAAAATATTATGTTCGAGATATGGTCTCACTTGTCCCCTCAAAATGGTGTAACGTGATGAGAGAAATCCAATTAAATAATCTTATAGAAACTCAATATGAGACAAGCATGCTTATCTATAGAAACAAGAAAAAATATTCTGTTCGAGATATGATTTCACTTGTCCCTTCAAAATGTTGTAACATGAAGAGAGAACTCTAATTAAATGATCTTGTAGAAATTCAACATCATGAGACACGTATGGTTATCTATAGAAACAAGACAAAATATTTTATTCGAGATATGATTTTACTCGTCTCCTCAAAATGCTATAACGTGATGAGAGAAATCTAATTAAATAATCTTATAGAAATTCAACATGAGACACGCATGCTTATCTATAGAAACAATTGAGAAAATATTATGTTCGAGATATGCTTTCACTTGTCCCCTGAAAATGTTGTAACGCGATGAGAGAAATTTAATGATAGCAAATTGTTCGAATCATTTCATTAGAACTACATTATCAGTTTATTATTATTAGATTTAATTCTCTTGTAATGATATGACAGGATCCAAATGCCTTAGCTGACAACTAGGCATATATAAGAGTAGTGTTGCAAAATACATGTACAAAGGGCATCGATAAAAGCTTAACTTTGATTAGGTAGATTCAGAAGAGCTACACCATTGCATGAACAATAACATAATATGCAGTAAATCCTAAATCTCAAACGACACGAATAGATCCTTGCACAATAGTATCATTTATTCAAATTAACCATAAGATAGGAGAATTATTGATATGATTTGTTAAGTCGAAGAAATTGGAAATGTAACAAAGTAATTATTTTCTGCACAGCAAGCTCGGTCATATGAATGAAATTGCACATATAACAAAGTAAGTCAGCAAGCTTGGTAATATAATGGCTAGATGAATATTTAGTTCCTGGATAAGTTGCTGAACATAAGTATTAACGAGTAAAACTGGAAGCATAATTTTAAATTTATTACTAGATTTACCCGAACCAACAGGGCGGATTCATTATTGTTTAAAATACATAATTTTTCATACATATATATATATATATATATATATATATATATATTTATATTTATATTCTCAATGAGGCTGATTAATTTTTGAACTGAAAATACATAAATATTTTAAATTCTTTTTTTTTTTTATATAAAAAAAGACAGATTTTTAAATTTTTTTGGACTAATGGGGGCTGAATATGGCTTCGTCCATGTAACTAACCCCAACCGATCCTGCTTAGTGAAATAAGTTTGATTTGATTTGGTTTGATTTACTCAATTTATTATTTCCCCATTTTTCATCTTTTCAATTTCTTTTATCACTACTGCTAAGCAGAAACTAATGCTCACTTCTTCAATCTTCAAGCTTAGGTTGTTTTCATATATATTCTGACTTCTAAGCATCTATACTCTCTTGATAACGATCAGTCCACTGAGTACAGGTAAAACAATTTGATGCATGAATTTAAATGTGTTTATCAAGTTGAAACGAACCTTTTCAGTCTGAAACCCTCTGCTGGCCGGCATATATATGATTGGAAGGGCGGCTCAAAAACATGTGGTAGAATTTATACTGAAGTGACATGTGAGGAATAGAATACATCTTTCAGGAAGATGAAGACAGTATTTGAGGCAAATGGATTTGATATCAAATGTCAACGATTCAAAAAATCAAATAATTTGCATTTAATAATGATGGGTACTATATTCACCAGTATTGAATTTCATCATCATACATCCAATGCAAGCCAACTAATGTTTGGGTCTTGTGTAGCTCTAATGCTTCATCTAGTATGGAATACATCTAGCTATCTATTAATATCTATTCTGTTAATATTATAAGGGAACAATTATTTTTGCCACACGTAAGTAAAAAAACATTCTTCCACTATTACTCCACTATTCATTTCCATAATAACATTATTATTTTATTAGGGGATCCAAGTCCCCAAAAAAACCATCAAGTCACATGTAAGCAAATAAACACTCTCGCAAAAAAAAATAAATAAATAAAAAGAATCTTACTTTTTATCTAAAAAATTAAATATTCGATTAATATTTGTCTTCATATGTTATTTTTTATGTTAAATGACATGAAGATAATGTTGAAATAAAAACAAATTTAGTGGTAGATATTATTAGTAAAATATCAAACTAAAAATTTATATTTGTCTTCATCGTTACGTTTTTTTACTTATTCATGATTTTTTTTTTTGTCATTTCACGAGCTTAATAACAATGGTTAGACTTGGTCTAACGTGTAACTTTTATTTTTTTTTTGGGTCAAAAATAAAATTGCACTGAAAAAGAGATCCAAGGTTGAACTATTTTATTTTTTCCATAAAAAATGAAATTGCATTGAAAAAAAGGTCCAACTTTGAACTTCTTTTCTTGTTTTGCTCAAAAATAAAAATGCATCAAAAAAGATGTCCAATGTGAAACCCTTTTTTTTAGTCAAAAATAAAATTTCATCGAAAAGTCTAATGTGAAATTGTTCTCCTTTTTTTAGTCAAAAATGAAATTGCATTGAAAAAGAGATCCAACATGAAACTTTTTTTTTGGATAAAAAATAAAATTGAATTGAAAAGAGTTTCAACCTGAAACTTTTCATTACATTGGACTTTGCTTAAGCGTCTTTTAATTAAAATCTTGATTTATTAAATTAGATTATATCTTAAGTTTGTATCATATATATCTTATGACTCTATCTTATCTTCATTTATATTCTTTTATCTCTATTTGTAGATATCTTTACTTTGTACATGTATCTAAGGATTCAGATAAATAAAAAGGGTTTAGTGTGAAATTATATGAGCTATAGTCTTTTTTTTCCTTTATCATTTCTCATTCAAGTACTGATGTGCATTCATCACTTAATAAATGTGACAGTAAGTTTTCTATCGATATGTTTGGTTACTTTGGTGTAACAATTGATTTTTTTTTTTTTCTGAAATAGGCATCCTTGTTTAAAATAAACCTAATAATTACAGGAATGTAAATCTATCATTGTTTGGTATTGCTCAGCAAACTAATAAGTATATTATATGAGTAAAGTTCTAAAAGAATTATGGGATAGAAAATTTTTATTACAAATGCGCTAATTTCAATTTTGAACATCTCTTCAAACAACGTTCAATTTTTAAATATTCATAAATTTCAGGGTAATATTATCATTGCATTTCTGACTGGTTTAATTCGTTTAGGAAAATATTTACTTTCCATTAATGCATCCTAATTTAGTCTCCCTATTATTGCTATTTTTTTTTAACAGGTATCACTACAATGATGTGGATACATTATTGACAAGTTAAGATATCATGTTAGTAAGAGTTGCAAAAAGAGAAATTGTTTAACGAGTGACAATAATAGAGAGTTAGTCATGGTATATAAATAATTGTAGCTCTAGGTATCTAATAATGCAATTATTATTCCTTTCATTTTCACCTAGTGTTATTCACATTAATAATTGTAACTTTAACGATGCCTCTAGTGATAAGACTTACGAGATCTTTTTTCAAATTGATTGAATTATTATAGAACTAATATGCAATTGAAATTATTGTTTCAAATGCGGGGCTTGAATTATGTCCTCTACTTATTCTTTCATCTATTAGATGAGGTATAATATGGGGCATGAGATCTGATCTTTTTTTAAAACTCAATTATCTATTTTGAATTTTAATTTTGATAAAGGTAGTTAAAATAAATTATTAAAATTTAAAAGACCAAATCTTATGACCCATATTACATCTCATCTAGTAGATAAGAGAATAAGTAGAGGAGAAAGTCCAATCTTCACATTTAAACCAATAATTTCAATTGCATGGTAACCACCAAACCCATCACATTTAGGGTATTTAGTGTATGATGTTAGACTAATTAATTGTTTGAAGGGTTGTACTATTTCATTGTTGAAGGCTAATATTAATTTTTGGGTATTTAGTGTATGATTCTGAGAAATTGGGGGGGTTTTTTTTGGATGATGTGGAAACTTAAGTGACGGAGCCTTACTACTAAATTATCCGACAGAGCCTGATTACCAACTGATAAACTTCTGAGTGCAGTAATATGTCTTTAGACATGCAATATGTCAGTTAAGGACGGAACTCTAGAGTAGTAAAAAGTATTGAATTTAAGACCTCGTAAAAACGATTTTACCTATACTATCTAGATCATGCCTCTGGGGCATTAATTGAAAAGTTTCACTTGGTATTGATGCGGATTGGGATTTAGAGAATTCGAAGTAATTGAAAAGCTGGAAAAGTGGGATCTGTAGTGATGAATTCTCCGTTCAAGACGGACAAAATTGGCTGAGAAGGTAAGTTGTCCCTTTGGGGACATTTGATAAAATTGGAACAATACAGAGAAGATTAGCATGGCCCTGTGCAAGGATGACACGCACAAATCGATAAATAGTCGAATTTTGTTTGTTACAAACACCTCTCTGATTCCTCTTTGGCTTCTTCGAGTTTTTTTTTTTTTAATATTATCTCCAAACCAATTAGTACAAGGAATTTTCGCGCACAAAAGCGATTCATGTTGCGACTGGAAAATGCAAGAATTTTCTCTCGAGCTTGTCTGTCTTGAGAAAGAACATTTGTTCTACAATTGCTTATGGAAAATACAGTTTTGCCGTCAAAGATAGACATGCAATTACCACAGTTTTCAATGTGAACTCTGTTTTGTTTAATTTGCTATTTCATTTATTTTGACACGTAAAATTAAGAAATATTTCATCAACAAAAAAAGATAATTGGTATTTCATTGACATTTCATAAAATCTCAAGTTGAGTATTTAAGTATTACAAAGTCCATGCTCAACTGAGCCCTTTCTAAATGCAATGTGGGGTTTGTTTTACTCCATGTTGCAGCCTGATCTTGACCACAATTAAAGGATGACTTTCTCACTATTTTCTTTTTCACGAAAACCTTCAATATGTACAGACTATCACTATTGAGAGCCATTATCTAAAATGAATAAGTCATATATATCAAATCAATAAATGTCTCAAAAATAGAGAAATAAGATAAATGGAGATACCCACATTAATAGTAGGTCTGATTCGAGCATTTGCTCAAAGACCTATTGGTTTAGGTAAATATATAATACATTCTCTGTAGAACTCCGTTTTGGAGGAGAAATTCTGAGATTTGCGTGCTCCTTGGTTAGGAGCTCTTCCTCGTTCTTAAAAGCAAGGAAACATAACCCTAGTTAAGTCTTTAGATCAATAAATCACGGAAGAAACCGTCAACAAGATGGTGAAAAAGGTTGTGACTTTATTGAAAAAGCAAAAATAAAAGACTAAAACAAAGAAGACCCCAAAAGAGAAAGGCGGCTACTGCCTAGTGCCTCACATCAGAAGGAAGAGGGCGACAACCCTCTATACAAAAAGAATTAAGAATTAAGAATTGAGAATTGTAGGACAAGAGAAAAGATGCAACAAAGAGTATTTGGTAGAATATTTAAGGGTGAGTGCAATTTGTTCATGGGTCTTAAGTGACCACTTGATTTGAAAATTTAAATTATTAGATAGTGTATATTTAATAGTTTGATGTCTAACACATCTCGTCATGTGAATGTGAGGTTTTTTGAGCTTTGTATATGGCAATGGAATTAAACAACTTCTTGATCGAAAATTTAAGCTATGTATTAGATAGTGTTTATTTGATTAGTTTGATGTATTCGATACATCCACTCATGTGCAAGTGAAGTTTTATGAGCTATGCATGTGATAAATAAAACTATAGTGGCGAGAATAGTGTCTCCAACAATTGGGAATTTTTGTTATGTACTGATATTCGAATTTTGAGATTAATAAAATATATAGCATATAAGAATTAAATTAATGCTGCTGCGACGAGAAGGCTTGAATCAATCTTATGAAAAAGACATGCTAAAAACGAATAATAATGTGATATATGTAAGGACATGTTTTAGATGCCTAGCTGCTTTATTCTTCACTCATGATCGTTGACTTCTGTCGTCTTATGTTAGACGCGTGTATGTTTATTGACGTTCGGGTTCAGATTCACGAAAGAAACAAAAATAAATATCTTGTATTATACTAGATAATGAACTCATAACAACTGGGGAAAAAAAAAAAACCAAAAGAGTATATTTGCAAACCGAAATTATAATCGATGCTCAAGTTTGACTCAATATCTTTAAGGTTTTGACGCTTCGTATTAGTACTAATGTATTTTCACGCACAAACCTCTCACGATACAACCATTCAACCTTCATGATGGAAGCACTTCAAGTCACAAAAGCAGGCGAAGAAACAATGTTTAAAATCTCTCTACCCTATAATATGCACGAAGATTGTTTGTATTTTATTTGTTGTGTTCTTGAAAAGCTAAGCATCAACCTATATTTATAGAAAACATTTGCAAGCAAAAACCATCCAATTAAATGCCACCATGAAAGCCAGCATCATGCATGTCTGATATGAATTTAGAATTGAATTGATTCAACGTGCTCATTTGCAGGGCTTAAACGTATGAACCTGATTGCATACTAAAGCAAATAACGGCTAAGAAGTAAAAGCTGGTAATGACTCTCTATAACTCTTGGTCATTCAGTTGGAAAATAATTTTAATTACATAATTTAATTGGTAATAGTCAAAAAATAGTCTAACATAACTATTCTTTTAATATCAGAAATTATACTCATTTTATCGCTCTCTATTTTCCAAAGTTCCTCTTTCAGCTTGATCATAAATTTTCATTCACCAATTTCTAACATCTTTAAGGGCCAAATCTTTGTTATGTTGGATTAGAGAGGCCTATCATGAATCATAAGGATCTATTTTTAGAGTAAGGATGCTCTTATAACATTGTATGAGCAAAATTCACGAGTTGTGAATTATTCATATTATTTTATAATTATAACTATAACAACAATTTACAATTATTAAATCTCGTTAAAGAGCAGATACATTTCCCAAACCCCGATCCGCCACTCATGTCAAGTGCATAGATGCCAAGGCCCCATCAAACTGTTCTCTCATTTGCTGTCACTTTTCTCACCTATAAATTAGGGTTCAATCATGGAGGAACTTCAACAGGCCAGCTAGATATCAGTTTACAGAATAGAGAAGTTCTCAAGGCAGTGATTGTTAATTCTCCCTCAATGGCTTCTAGCTAACTGCTGAGCATGATCAATCACTATAAAATGGTGCCAATTTCATGCTGCTGAGCATGTCAGCTAGAAGCCTTTGAGGGAGAGCCAACAAGCTGTGCCTTGCTCAATGATCACGTGGTTTTCAAATTTAACATGGCAGTCTTTGTTCATTCTCCCTCAAAGGCTTCTGGCACTTCATACCTTGAATTCTGCAATTGCCTGGAGCCTTTGGGGAGGAATTTACAAATTTGTCATGATTTTATCCTGCAGAATTTGGAATCAATCTTGCTTTGCTCAACTATAGGTAATTACACCCCCCTTCCCCCCCATTTATTTATTTATTTTCTGTTAACAGCCCCTCAATTGAATCTTCGCTCTCCAATATTAAAATACTAGTTCTGCTCTAATTAATATTTGATTTAAAAATTTAAGTTGTCAGATTGTGTATCCAACATATCTCCGTTCATGCAAGCGAGATTGTGAAAGTACACATGAGGTAGATAGGATTCTAGATGTGGGACCTGTGTCTTCCACGTGATAACACATTCTTTATCCTTTGGAAAGTCTTAAAATGATACTTGAACTGTGTGAACAGGAACTCAAAAGTCTTCGTCAGAATTGAAAAGTGAAATTAAAAGAAAGAAACAGTAAAGCACAAAGCAAGATTAAATTTTCAATCCTGAAACCTCAAAGGGTGTTATAGAAGATCCTTTGAGTGAAAGGAAACCTAATTTTCAATGATAAAAAATATTATGAAAGAGAACCAATAGTGGTGAACCGTCCATGCAATAAAAATGAAATGATTCGGACAGTTTATTATTATTGAATCTTTCTCATAACCGTTTATGATATGAGAGTATCCAAATCCTGTAATGGATGCTTGGTGTAGAGTTTTGTGTTCATTGCAAGCCAAATCATCTTGTGATTTGGGAAGATAACAGGTTACCTACGACAATGCAAACGGTTGTCTAAAATATCCAATTTACAGATGTTATTTTGTCGAGCTTGTGCTGTTTATATGATTAATATCCGACAGGAGTCACGCTGAGGCACAAATACGATCATGATCAATCAAGGCTGCAGATGGAAACTCGACCCTCATGTGCTAGAAATGAAAGTGTGGAGCTAATATTACTCACCGAGTTCAAGCAAGAATCAACTACCATAACCGCCCCTAACAGTGTCACCTTCATCTTTCTGAATCGAGACCAGGCCCGGCTCGCGTCGTTCCAACAACCAATGGGGAGCACCTCAGCATACAATCACGTGCAGTAACTGGAATCAATCAAGTGCATAACTGATGCGGAAGATGAACTCATAATAGTGATTAACTCATTTCTCCGTCTTTTCTTTATAGTGTAGATATATGATGGAATTCTTTAACTGTATTATTGAGATGACTAATTAAAATATTAATAGGAATATGCTTAGTTAAGTCCCTCAAGTAACTAATACCCTAATAGGTTTGAACTTTATCATAATTTTATTTCAAGTGGATCACCAATAACTTATAATGGATCACATTACTTACATTCAATTCTTTCTAAATCTGTCTGGGAATGGAATATGCAAAAGATTTCTCTCGAGCTTGTCTATCTTAAAAGAAAATATTTTTCCTATCATTTGCTTCGGGAAAACGCAGTTTTGTCGTGAAAAAAACATGCAAGAGCTACCGAAAGACTTTAGTCATAAACAATCAATATTTATTTATTCTGCATCTTGGAATAAGCAGATGACTATTTTTTTTTCTTTTTGTACAAGGAGACAAAGCCGTGATTTCAGAAGAGAATTAATTTAAAAGATGTTTCACCCCTTCTATGTCTTTTTATAAAAATACATAGAAGTTCCCGAAAATGATCTAAAAATATGTATAAAAAAAGTCGATGCAAGCCGAAGTTTGCCATATACCAAATTCGTACATGTATTGGCTTCTTTTTATAAAGATGACTGCTATATATATATATATATATATATATATGAAAAAATAAACTTGTGTAATTTACATAGTATATGAGAAATATGCTGTTGGCCCATTTTTGCATCATTCTAACTCACAATTTCTATGATTTTTAGTCGATCAAATCAGGTCCTAGTCTCGCTTGACACAGCGAGTTTTATAAATTTTAATTTCACATATTGTAGAAAATGAATGCAAATTCGTACGTTGACATTCCATGAACTCCCAAGTTGTTACAGTATATTCAAGTGACCCCTTTCTAAATGCAAGTTATGGATTTGTTCCACTCCATGGTGCAGCCAGATCTTGGCCACAATTATTTGATAACTAACTTTCTATTTCTTTTCTTCACGAAAACCCATAATATACATACTATAACTAATTGAGAGCCGTTATTCATAATGAATATTGGATAGGAAACTACCAAAAAGAGAGAAATATATCAGAACTATAAAACTCAACATAGTGTTTGGAAGCATTTAAGGTGTGAAATTTATTTGATTTATAAATAAATTTTACAATAATTTGTATTTACAAATTAATTCCCTTGTTTGGAATTGTAAAACAATATTAAGTCAATTATGTTATTTACAAATACAAATTGTGTTTGAAACACATGTTAAATTGGAATTAGCACTTATAGTTTACTCAAATGCCCTTCTTTTATGCTATTGGCATTAGGTTTGTCATGAAGATTATCATCTAATTCCATTATTGATTATTGCTATTATCATAAGATTGTCAAAAAAAAAAGCAAAAAACCAATAAAGAAAAATTATCAATAAAATTAAACATTACAAAATAATCATAACTTCGACTATCAATTCAAGATTACAAAATAAACCTACATTACACATGAGAAAATAACCTTAAGTTCAACCATACATTTAATATGAAAAAATAATCTTAAGAGAAAGGGTGAGAAAGGCATTATTTATTTATTTGCTGAAAGAGAAATAGTGAGGAGGCAATGATTTTCTTTTTATCTTTTTATTTTAGCCAAAGTTCATCTCTTAAACCTAAGAGCAATTTTGTCCTCAAAAGATGAGCACCAGATTTGAAAAATGTGGATTTGCAAATTCCATCTCTTGAGCAATGATTTGGTTAAAGAATAGGAAAATTCAGAATTTACAAATCTTGGATTTTCAATTTTTTAAAAGGGTGCTTTCAAACACCAAAAATTTGATTTGTAAATGAATTCTAGAAAATTTTATGGAATTTATTTGTTCCAAACAGTCTGTAAAAAATAGAGAAATAAACTCCAAGATCCTCCTCATAATTCAGGTGTAGTTTATTAATATGTTACTCCCTTAATAACTAAGATATCAGTATTCGATCTCATGGGATGGGGGTAAAAAAATAAAATAAAATAAAAACCCCAAAATCCTCCCCATATATGACCACATCTAGATAATAGAAGATATGTAACAACTTGTCATCGTGGGGAATTGGGACCCCCCTCTAATTAGGGGAATAAATGCATAATTGTGGCTTTGGTAAGACTCTTAAGCTCAACTTCAACAGTTTTCCTATTTTTATTTCTATATTTAAGGGATTTCAAGCATTTTGCTATATTTGCAGATCAATTATTTTAATGTCACTCCAGCAGCTCCTTATTTTTAACTAATGAATCTCTATTTTAATTTTACTCTAACAGCTTCGTTATTTTTAACTAGTCTCTTTTTTAAGGGTTAGTTGAGACTTTTGGTGATATGAGGATGGGATGGAGGAGCATATTTGTTCCCCCAACTTTGTGGGATATGAATAGGGGATTGAAGCTCCCCTAAAATATGGGGATTAAATAGAGGAGCTGTTAGAGCAATTTAGCACCAATAGTTTCTTTAAATATAGGGGATACGAGGGTTGAAGGATCTATTGGAGACGGCTTAATCAAGAAATGGTCCTAATTTTTTTTTTTGCAAATTTCTGCCCGCCCGATTCCTCTTTGGCTTCTGTGAGTTACTTTTTATCATCTCCCCAACCAAGGACAAGGAATTTTCAAAAGTGATTCATGTCTGCGACTGGAAAATGCAAAAGTTATCTCTCAAAATTAATTGTCCATCTTGAGAGAGAACACTCATTCTACAATTGCCTCTGAAATATTTTACGGCGAACTGAGGAACTTGGGAAAGAGAGACGTGCAAGAGCTACCGAGAAACTTTTCTGCGATTTCAGCCAACATGGAGATTACAGTCAATATTTATCTATTGAGTATTAAAGTATTAAAAGAAATTTAACTGAGCCCCTTTTAAATGCAATATCGGTTTGTTCTACTCCATGCTGCAGCCTGATCTTGGCCATACAATTAATGAAAATTTTCTATCACTTCTTTCTTTCTTCTTCTTTTTTTTTTTGTTTTTTCTAAATGCAATATGGGTTTGCACGTGGTCTTAAGTGATCGATTGATCTAAAATTTTAAGTTGTTAGATAGTGTACAGATACCTCTAACATGTCCTGTCACGTGCACATGAGGATTTTTGAGCTATGCGTGTGACAAAATAGGATTGTAATGGTGAGTCTCTTGTCTCCAATAATTGAGAATTTTAGTTATGTACTGATATTCGAATTTTGTGATTAGAATTTAAGATATAGGAACACATGTTTCAACTTGAAAATCATGTTGCTGCGATGAGAAGACTTGAATCGATCTTATGAAAAGGACATGTTAAAAACGAATAATAATGTGATATGTACAGTTAAGGACATATTTTAGATGCCTAAGCTCCTTTATTCTTTACCCATGATGGTTGACTTTTGTCTTTGAAGACCAAATATTTGTTATCTTGGATAAGAGAGGCCTATATAACGAATCATAAAATCTATTTTTTGAGTAAGGATATTCTCATAATATTATAATGTTAAACATAATTCAAAAGAGTTATGAACTATATAAATCATTTCACTATAATTATGTTAATAATTCATAATCATTGAATCTCATTGTGAATAGATTAATTCTTTTTTTTTTTTGTTTGATTCAGGGAAGGCCTAAGACCGTACAACATAATCATTGAGACTCGAGCTCGCAACATTTCACAAATATAGCGAGTTACATATCACTGAACCAAAGTCTTAGTGATTTCATTACCTATTTTTGCCACTTATATCAAGTGCATGGATGCTAAGGCCACACCAAACTTGTTCTCTCATTTGCTATCATTTTTCTCACCTATAAATAGGGCTTCAACCATGAAAGAACTTCAGCCAGCTAGAGGTTAGATTACAGAAATAGAGACGTTCTCAAGGCAGTAATTGTTGATTCTCCCTCAATGGCTTCTGGCCAACACCTGAGCATGATCAATCACTATATATGATGCTGCCAATGTGATGATGCTTCTGAGCATGGCAGCTAGAAGCCATTGAGGGAGACCTAACAAGTTGTGCCTTGCTCAATCAAGTTGTTTTCAAATTGAACATGGTAGTCTTTTGTTCATTCTATAGCCCGGAAGCCTCTGGGGAGGAATGCACAAATCTGTCATGATTTTCCTGCACAATCTGCAGGAAGCAATGTTGCTGATAAAACAATTGGTATCTAATTTTATGGAGTTATCAACTGATGTGTTCTAGTTATTTACCAGAAACACAAACGTATGAGAAAACAATTTTTCCCTCTCCAAAGTCTTAAAGTGCAGGGACTTATGAAGAGATCGATTTTCAAATTCATAGAACCTGTTTGAATGGATTTTTCCCTTTTTTTAGGGACTAAAATGACTTTTTTGTTTGTTGTGCTGTTTATCTGGATTAATATTCTCCAGCGCTGTGGGTCCCCAAGGATTAGATAGAGTAGTAGGATAACGTTTTATTATAGTAAAAGATCCCAAATTTGAACTTATAACCCTTCCATCACATATATTATCCAGTACTTAATTGACCTGGAGAGTACATTGAGACGCGATATTGTACTACGAGATTTATAATTTGGGCTGAATTTATTATAGTTCTGTCTCGTGTAAGTTACTCTTCATTGATTATAAGGGAGGTTAAAGCCGAATTACAAAGAGATTAATGTAGGAGAGTTGTCAACTCTCTTATTCTGCTCAATCAGTAGTAGGAGAGGCCGTAGAACCTTATCCACGTCATGACAACCTATTGGAAGTCTGAGTTCAAAAGTAACAAGCCAATTCGTATAACAATTCGACCAGTGGCGGAGGGATGTAGGCATGAATGTATGCTCATGCCTACATTGAAAATATTCCTAAAGTTAGGGGTATTTTAGTAAACTCACTTTTTATTTTTATTTTTTAAAGAAAAAACTGTTGGTCATTTTCCCTTTCTCACACTCACCAACTCGTGTATCTCCATCAACTCAAGCAACAACAAAGAACTTTACCAAAAAAAAAACAACAAAGAGAAAAAAAATAAGCTTCTTCATCATCTGTTCTGAGGCGCCTCACCTGGCTGCATCTCCATCATCTACTCAATTCTCAACGTCTCACCTCCCAGTGCATCTCCAAGTAAGAAAAGTAAAACAATATGGGTTCAATGTCTGAAGAGTTTTGTTGAACTATTATTTGATTCATTAGCATAATAGTATATTTATAATACAAGCAATTGTGCGTACAAGTACATAAGATAAGTATACAACATATTATGATCTAAACAAATGCTAACGAAATCAAGTAAATACAACAAATGTCAATATTTGAAATAAGTCAAACGGGAAAGCATTATCTGTTTTGTTATCAATCTGCAATAAAAATTGTAAAAAATCGGTTGCGAAATCGAATGGAAGATGATTGGCTGAATGATTGTTTAGTCACTTACATAGAGAGAGATGTATTTCATGACGTCGACAATGAGCTGATTATTCAACGATTTCAAACTATGTCGAGTCGCTGAGAACAATTATAAAAGATATTTTTCGTATTACTATAGTCTTTTCTTTTTCTCATTGATATGTTATAGTATTATCGTACGAGGAGAGTCATGTCTTGAAGACTCTGTATATGTTTTTGTGATTACATTTTTATACTTGTTATAATTTGCATAAATTAAATATTATTTTATGTATAAATAAGTGTTTTAACCTTTAATTACGGATTATATTACTATTAGAAGTGGAGCTAGACACGGGGGTACTTACGCTGACCTTTAGTACCTGACTCCGCCACTAAGTTCGACTCTTTATAAACATGCACCACCTTAAAAAATTATACGATCATGAATTATGGCTCTCGATATGCTACTTAGTTATGCTTGACAATATTTTCTTATTGGTTGTATAAACATCATTGAAGAGAGAAAGTAACAAGCTAGTGTCGACAGCCAGTTTTGCATGCCCCAATTTTACTTGTCGCCGCGAAAAATCTGGTTTCATATTCGATTGGATATATTGTGTATAAAGTCTATAATTTTTCATTAATTTATAAAGCTATTTATTTACACTTTATAAAATGTTGATGTTTGGGTGAAATGAACAGAATGTCTTGTGGTTTGTCAAAAATATACATTATTCTATGTGATTTTGAATTCTCTTCATAACTCTTTTCCAGTTTTCGACGTTATTCAAAATTCAGTTTTTCGTGAGGGGCATTAACAGATTCCTGCCCTTCGCTTTTCTCTCTTTTCTTTCATTTTCTCCTTTCTTCTTCCTTTCTTTATGTTGCAGACATACCCACATACATACACCTACCTAGACACGTACACATACCCACACACACGTGCGGACACACAAAACCACACACACATACCACAGGCACAAATATTTGAGATTTATAATGTTTGAAAGAGTCACGATATAGCGATTCATCTATCTCATCAGTGGTGAAACCACTCTTAAGATTGTGTTGGTTGTAATCCCTACTTAATTCAAATTTTGTCAAAAAATATATGTATTTATGAGGTATTTTTAGGTTGAAAAAATAATTTAACCCCCTCTGAAAAAAATTATTTATATTTAATTGTTAATTTAATTGTATGATTTTAGCCCACTGAAAAAAAATCCTAATTTCACCCCTACCATGCATGCAAGGTAATATATATAGATGTAATAATTAAGACTTTTGGGTATGTATATGCAATGGCGGAGCCAGACACTTGGGTCAAGGGGCACTACAATGGCGGAGTAAGTAATCGGGGTCGGAGGCACTCATTTATGCATAAATATTATCTAAATTAACTATTGACTTTATGTCTAAAATTATGTTTTTGATGGTGAGAGGTCACAATATATATACAACAACTATACCAATACATAATTTAAGCACATTACATCACAAACAGTAATACCAAGTGAAAAAAGGTTTGATTTGATTTGGTTTGATTTATAACACAAATGGGGCCTTCAAGACATGACAGAGTTGAGAATGTCTTTTTTACAAGTAGTATCTCCATATTTTATCTCGATTATTTGGATGGTAATATGTAATTTTATGGCGTAACCTAAGATTTGATGGTAGATCTTTTAAGGTGATCTCAGTCCGGGGTTGCTTTGAATAATTTTGTGTATTATCTTCAATATTTATTTCATTAAATGTATAGAAAAATTATTGCATATAAATTGATTTTATTTTCAAAAATTTATCCATGCCCTATTCATTAAATAGGAAATTAGAGAGCTAATTCAAATTGAGATTAAAAAAATTTCAAGCATAACACGTATAAACTAAAACATAAACATATTAATTAAAAAATAACAATTGCAGCAATTAAAATAAATAGATAAAAAAGAACACATATTAATTAAAACAATAAACATTCATTCAATTTATTAAAAAAGAATTGCATAAATTAAATAACAATTGAATAGAATAATAATAAATAACAATAAGAAACATTTATGCATCAACTAAAATACTAATTAAAAATAACAAACACCTAAAAATATAATTCTGTAGCTTGGCAAAGAATTGTGCTTGACTCCTTTTTTTTTTATTATTTAAAAAAAAGAGAGATCGTGAGCCTATGGTGGGGGATCAGATCGAGCCACTTGTTTGGGGAGGGGGGGGGGGGGGGGGGGGGGGGGGGGTGTGGCGCGGGGAAGGGGTATTTTTTAATATAGATTTTCATTCAAATTTTTAACAGTATAGATTAATTTAACACTTTTTGAAAATATGGAAATTAATTTGAATCATTTAAAACAATGAGAGCTAATTTTTTTTTTTTTTTTTAAAAGGTGAAACAATGGGGACCTCTAAGTGTAATTCTCCCTTCAAAATATTCAGAGTAATTGAAAAGCTGGACTATTGAGGTAAGTGGGGTTATCCATAGTGCTTAATTCTCCATTCAAAATGTCCCACATCGCTGTCTTAGCGCATATTGCAGTGGTTTATAAAAACTTGCCTCAGACTCCAGCTTGATCCTGCGCGAGTGAGACACGCACAAATCGAGAAACGGTCCAATTATTTTTTTCCAAATGCTTGTCTGATTCCTTATTGCCTTCTTCGACTTATTTTTTTTATCATATACCCAAACCAAGTACAATAAATATCCGCCCACAAAAGAGATTCATGTCTGCAACTGGAAAATGCAAAAATTTTCTCATGTTTATCTGTTGGAATCAGCATATATGGTAAATGAATATGCTTGTAGAAGTGTATGTAATATATATATGAGAAATAAATATGTTCTTGGCATATTTTTGCATCACTCTTAAGTCACAATTTCTATGATTTTTAATCGATTAAATCTGGATCTATTCTCACTTGATATTACGAGTTTTTCAGATTTTAATTTCACATATTGTAGAAAACAAAATAAAAATTAAGGAAGCTCTGATCAAACTTTTGAGAGCTGAAGGTTAATCAAATTGATAGGCTATAGCTTGCCATGTAAAAGAAATATTTTCTAAACAAGAAGGCCAAGTGGCATCTCGTTGACATTCCATTATAAACTCCCAACTTCAGTGTTTGAGTATTACAGAATACTGAACCGAGCATTGAGATACAATACAGTACAGTTCCACTCATAACATTATAACGTTATAAATAGAACCCAAGAGTTATGAATCATATAAATCATTTTACTATAATTGAGTTAATAATTCACAACCGTTAAATCACGTTATGAGTAGATGGATTCATTTACTTTTGCCACTCATATCAAGTGCATAGATGCTAAGAACCCCACCAAACTTGTTCTCTTTCATGTGCCTTCATTTTTCTCATCTATAAATAGGCTTCAGCCGTGAAAGAACCAGCTCAACCAAATAGAAATTAGATTAGAGATATAGAGAAGTTCTCAAGGCAGTGATTGTTAATTCTCCCTCAAGGGCTTCTGGCCAACTGCTGAGCATGCATGATCAATCACTATGATGCTGCCAATGTCACATGAAAGCATGGCAGCTAGAAGCCATTGAGGGAGAGCTAACAAGCTGTGCCTTGCTCAATGATCAAGTGGTTTTCAAATTTAACATGGCAGTCTTTGTTCATTCTCCCTCAGAGGCTTCTGGTACGTCATACTTCATTTGAGGAAAGCCCGGAGCCTTTGGGGAGGAATGCACATATCTGTCATGATTTTCCTGCACAATCTGGAATCAATCTTGCTCTGCTATACTGCTTGTTTAGACATAGATAAATGCCCTGTTGTTCTAACATGTTTTGTTAATGCAATTGTTCTTTATTTGATTGTAAAAAGAAAAAAGAAAAAAAAAAAAAAAGAATGAACAATACGACCACATACATCCATAACTGTTGGGTGACTCAGATATTATACAAGCTTTTGCTTTAGATAGAAAGGAATAGAGAGAACAGAAAATACAGCAAGTCAAAACGGGTTTGTATAGATTTCTCTAAAATAGAGATATTTGTGTAACTTGTAGATATTGTGCCTAGATAATTTCAAATGTACAATTTTAGTCGTCTATTTAAATTAGTATCCATGGTTGGATACATATTCTTAAGCCCCACAAGCCTACAAATAAAGGATGGTTGTGGCATGTAAACCATCCCAGAATTGAGTGTAATATATAAGTCTCCTTTTCAAGTGTCTTAGACTAGAAGATCTTCATGTCTTATTGCTTACTCTTGATCTGCAGAATTTTTGCTTCAAACTTTCCTTGTAATCATCAAGGTCACTTTAAGAAAATATTTCAACGTTCTCTTACTTGACTGAATGATCACATAAACCTATAATGCTCCTTTTCGGATTCATTTAGTGCCCACCTCAGTAATAACTTAATATTTACCTAAACAAATAACAAATATTTATGTCAGATTCAATTGATATAATTCAATCCATATATCATCATACTAGATGTTAGATTTTGGGACGGGCCGCCCAATATGGGTTGACCCAACCCGACCCATTTTGTATGGATCAAAGAGAAGTTATGGGAAGTTACATAACTTCCCACATCCTAATTTAAAAGAAAACAGAAAACGTATGTTTTCTTCAGACGTTGAAAAATAAGACAGAGTATTGTCTTCTTTGTTCTCTCTCTCAATCTCTCTGCTTATTTACAATGTATAAAATAACCAAATCAAAGAGGGTTCTTAAGTTGTGAAATAGTTAGTCTACAATCAGTATTGTAGACTCAGACTCCTTGCATAAGCAGTGGAACGAACACATCAAACAATCTGCTATTTTCTTCATAAAAGGTTAGTCTTCTTTTTATGCAATTTCAGTTTTATGAAGATTCTGATAATTATATAAAAATCTTCATTGGTATCAGAGCCGTAATTGTTTGTTCTCTGCAATATATATGTGTATATGTATATAATTTATAGAATTATTGCTATTTGAGTACAATTGGCGTATTTTTTCGTTAATTTACGTTTATGTGAAGTATTATGAACATGTGTAATTATGGTACTGCTAGAAAGTTCTCATTGCAATGATTCTTACGGTGTAAATTTCGTATTTTTTCATTTAGTATTGAATTAATCACGAATTTTTGAAATTGGTTTCGTAATCTGTTGTGGCCTTTTTCAGTGTACTGAATGTGTTCAAGTATAAGTGATTTTGGTACTATTAGAATGGGCTCGTCGAGAGCTTTCCGTTGATATATTATTCGTTAAATTTGGCTTAGAAACGCATAAGATATGAATTTTTGAAGATTTTCGTGAAAATTTGAAAATTTTTTGGTTGGTGCGTGTTCTTGGTGTAGTGTGTGTGCATGAAAAAATGTGAAAATTGGCTGAGATTAGATCTGGGGTATGGGGGTCACGTGGCTCAATCGTAAGCCTCCATGTGGCCACGTCTTAAGTGGCAAGAATTTATTATTTTTTTTTTTGTAAAAAAAGGGGTCACGTCTATCAGACGTGATTTGAACATTGAATCACGTCCATGTTCACATGTTCAGAATGTGAACCTGGTTTGTTGGGCCACGTGGCTCATTCAGGTTGCGCCACGTGGCCCTACATAAATAATGATAAATATATTAAATTAAATTAGTTTTAATTTAATTTTTAAAAATAGAATTAAAATTAGTTTTTAATTTTTCCACACCCCAACCTCACTGCCTCCAGCGGTGGTCCAGCAGCTGCCCGACGGTGGTCCGATGGCTGTCCGGCGACGGTTCGACCGTCGACAAGCGACTGTCCTGTGGGGGAGGACGGCGGTCTAACTGTCGACCGGTGGTGGTTAGACGACAGAGGACAGTGGTCTAGTCACCAGCCGATGGTGGTTCAACAACGATCCGGTCGTCCGGCCACTATTGAATTTTTAAAAATAAAATACATTATTATTATTATGTAAATAATACATTAGTTGTATTAATTTAAAGGATGGTCCAATGTCTATGTGATATTTATAGATTTGACCCCATATTTTTTTTTGTCTTTATCTTTGTGATAATTGCATTTTTACCCCCATGTTTATTAAATGAGCTCTTATCTTTGTGATAATCTTATTTTTTACCCCATTTTCTCAATCGAGGCCATTATCTTTATGATAATTGTGTTTTGGCCCTAATTTCTTGCTAGACTAGTACATAACTTAAAATTAATTTCAATTATGGCATGAAAATATGAGTAATTTCATTGAAATTGCAAAATTTGTGTAACTTCGCATGAAATTTTTGTAATTTCATTTAATTGCCTAAATTTTGTGTAATTTATTATTATATTTACAATTAGTGGCAAGAAATTTTTGTAATTTCATTTAATTGCCTCAAAATTTGTGTAATTTATTGTAATATTTACAATTAGTGGCAAGGAATTTTTGTAATTTACAGTTAAGGACATATTTTAGATGCCTAAGCTCCTTTATTCTTTACCCATGATGGTTGACTTTTGTCTTTGAAGACCAAATATTTGTTATATATCTTGGATAAGAGAGGCCTATATAACGAATCATAAAATCTATTTTTTGAATAAGGATGTTCTCATAATATTATAACGTTAAACATAATTCAAAAGAGTTATGAACTATATAAATCATTTCACTATAATTATGTTAATACTTCATCATCGTTGAATCTCGTTATGAACAAATTAATTCCTTTTTTTTTTTTTTTTTCATTCAGGAAAGGCCTAAGACCGTACAACATAATCATTGAGACTCGAGCTCGCAACATTTCGCAAATATAGCGAGTTACATATCACTGAACCAAAGTCTTAGTGGTTTCATTCCCTATTTTTGCCACTCATATCAAGTGCATGGATGCTAAGGCCACACCAAACTTGTTCTCTCATTTGCTATCATTTTTCTCACCTATAAATAGGGCTTCAACCATGAAAGAACTTCAGACAGCTAGAGGTTAGATTACAGAAATAGAGACGTTCTCAAGGCAGTAATTGTTGATTCTCCCTCAATGGCTTCTGGCCAACACCTGAGCATGATCAATCACTATATATGATGCTGCCAATGTGATGATGCTTCTGAGCATGGCAGCTAGAAGCCATTGAGGGAGACCTAACAAGGTGTGCCTTGCTCAATCAAGTTGTTTTCAAATTGAACATGGTAGTCTTTTGTTCATTCTACAGCCCGGAAGCCTCTGGGGAGGAATGCACAAATCTGTCATGATTTTCCTGCACAATCTGCAGGAAGCAATGTTGCTGATAAAACAATTGGTATCTAATTTTATGCAGTTATCAACTGATGTGTTCTAGTTATTTACCAGAAACACAAACGTATGAGAAAACAATTTTTCCCTCTCCAAAGTCTTAAAGTGCAGGGACTTATGAAGAGATCGATTTTCAAATTCATAGAACCTGTTTGAATGGATTTTTCCTTTTTTTTAGGGACTAAAATGACTTTTTTGTTTGTTGTGCTGTTTATCTGGATTTATATTTTCCAGCGATGTGGGTCCCCAAGGATTAGATAGAGTAGTAGGATAACGTCTTGTTATAGTAAAGGATCCCAAGTTTGAACTTATAACCCTTCCATCACATATATTATCCAGTACTTAATTGACCTGGAGAGTACATTGAGACGCGATGTTGTACTACGAGATTTATAATTTGTGCTGAATTTAATATAGTTCTGTCTCATGTAAATTACTCTTCATTGATTATAAGGGAGGTTAAAGTCGAATTACAAAAGAGATTAATGTAGGAGAGTTGTCAACTCTCTTATTCTTCTCAATCAATAGTAGGAGAAGCTGTAGAACCTTATCCACGTCATGACAACCTATTGGAAGTCTGAGTTCAAAAGTAACAAGTCAATCCGTATAACAATTCGACCAGTGGCGAAGGGATGTAGGCATGAGTGTATGCTCATGCCTACACTGAAAATATTCCTAAAGTTAAGGGTATTTTAGTAAACTCACTTTTTATTATTTTTTTTAAAAGAAAAAACAGCTAGTCACTTTCCCTTTCTTACACTCACCAACTCGTGTATCTCCATCAACTCAAGCAACAACAAAGAACTTTACCAAAAAAAAAATAACAAAGAGAAAAAAAGCAAGCTTCTTCATCATCTGCTCTGAGGCACCTCACCTGGCTGCATCTCCATCATCTACTTAATTCTCAACGTTTCACCTACCCGTGCATCTCCAAGTAAGAAAAGTAAAACAATATGGGTTCAATGTCTGAAGAGTTTTGTTGAACTATTATTTGATTCATTAGCATAATAGTATATTTATAATACAAGCAGTTGTGTGTACAAGTACATAAGATAAGTATACAACATATTATGATCTAAACAATAGCTAACGAAATCAAGTAAATACAACAAATGTCAATATTTGAAATAAGTCAAACGGGAGAGCATTATCTGTTTTGTTATCAATCTGCAATAAAAATTGTAAAAAATCGGTTGCAAAATCGAATGGAAGATGATTGGCTGAATGATTGTTTAGTCACTTACATAGAGAAAGATGTATTTCATGACATCGACAATGAGCTGATTATTCAACGATTTCAAATTATGTCGAGTCGCTGAGAACAATTATAAAAGGTATTTTTCGTATTACTATAGTCTTTTCTTTTTCTCATTGATATGTTATAGTATTATCGTACGAGAAGAGTCATGTCTTGAAGACTCTATATATGTTTTTATGCTTACATTTTTATACTTGTTATAATTTGCATAAATTAAATATTATTTTATATATAAATAAGTGTTTTAACCTTTGATTACGGATTATATCACTATTAGAGGTGGAGCTAAATACCGGATACCTACGCTGACCCTCGGTATCTGACTTCGCCACCGAGTTCGACTCTTTATAGACATGCACCCACCTTAAAAAATTATACGATCATGAATTATGGCTCTCGATATGCTACTTAGTTATGCTTGACAATATTTTCTTATTGGTTGTATAAACATCATTGAAGAGAGAAAGTAACAAGCTAGTCTCGACAGCCAGTTTTGCATGCCCCAATTTTACTTGTCGCCGCGAAAAATCTGGTTTCATATTCGATTGGATATATTGTGTATAAAGTCTATAATTTTTCATTAATTTATAAAGCTATTTATTTACACTTTATAAAATGTTGATGTTTGGGTGAAATGAACAGAATGTCTTGTGGTTTGTCAAAAATATACATTATTCTATGTGATTTTGAATTCTCTTCATAACTCTTTTCCAGTTTTCGACGTTATTCAAAATTCAGTTTTTCGTGAGGGGCATTAACAGATTCCTGCCCTTCGCTTTTCTCTCTTTTCTTTCATTTTCTCCTTTCTTCTTCCTTTCTTTATGTTGCAGACATACCCACATACATACACCTACCTAGACACGTACACATACCCACACACACGTGCGGACACACAAAACCACACACACATACCACAGGCACAAATATTTGAGATTTATAATGTTTGAAAGAGTCATGATATAGCGATTCATGTATCTCATCAGTGGTGAAACCACTCTTAAGATTGTGGGGGCTGTAATTCCTACTCAATTCAAATTTTATCAAAAAATATGTGTATTTATAAAGTATTTTTAGGTTGAAAAAATAATTTAACCCCCTTTGAAAAAAATTATTTATATATAATTGTTAATTTAATTGTATGATTTTAGCCCCACTAGAAAAAAATTCTAGTTTCACCCCTACCATGCATGCAAGGTAATATATATAGATGTAATATTTAAGATTTTTGGGTATGTTTATGCAATGGCGGAGCCAGACACTTGGGTCAAGGAGCACTACAATGGCGGAGTAAGTAATCGGGGTCGGAGGTACTCATTTATACATAAATATTATCTAAATTAATTATTGACTTTATGTCTAAAATCATATTTTTGATGATGAGATGTCACAATATATATACAACAACTAAACCAATACATAATTTAAGTACATTACATCACAAACAGTAACACCAAGTGGAAAAAGGCTTGATTTGATTTGGTTTGATTTATAGCACAAATGGGGCCTTCAAGACATGACAGAGTTGAGAAGGTCTTTTTTACAAGTAGTATCTCCATATTTTATCTCGATCATTTGGATGGTAATATGTAATTTTAGGGCGTAACCTAAGATTTGATGGTAGATCTTTTAAGGTGATCTCGGTCCGAGGTTGCTTTGAATAATTTTGTATATTATCTTCAATATTTATTTCATTAAATGTATAGAAAAATTATTGCACATAAATTGATTTTCTTTTCAAAAATTTATCCATGCCCTATTCATTAAATAGCAAATTAGAGAGCTAATTCAAATTGAGATTAAAAAAATTTCAAGCATAACACGTATAAACTAAAACATAAACATATTAATTAAAAAATAACAATTGCAGCAATTAAAATAAATAGATAAAAAAGAACACATATTAATTCAAACAATAAACATTCATTCAATTTATTAAAAAAGAATTGCATAAATTAAAATAACAATTGAATAGAATAATAATAAATAACAATAAGAAATATTATGCATCAACTAAAATAACAATTAAAAATAACAAACAACTAAAAATATAATTGTGTAGCTTGGCAAAGAAATGTGCTTGACTACTTTTGTTTTTTTTAAAACAAAAAGAGAGATCTGAGGTAAGTGGGGTTATCCGTAGTGCTTAATTCTCCATTCAAAATGTCCCACATCGATCTCTTAGCGCATATTGCAGTGGTTTATAAAAACTTGCCTCAGACTCCCTTTTTTCTCTTCGGGTACATCCGATAAAATTTTAACGATACAGAGAAGATTAGCATGGCCCCTGCGCAAGGATGACACGCACAAATCGAGAAATGGTCCAAATTTTTTTTCCAAATAGCGTCTGATTCCTTATTGCCTTCTTCGACTTATTTTTTTATCATATACCCAAACCAAGTACAATAAATATCCGCCCACAAAAGAGATTCATGTCTGCAACTGGAAAATGCAAAAATTTTCTCATGTTTATCTGTTGGAATCAGCATATATGGTAAATGAATATGCTTGTAGAAGTGTATGTAATATATATATGAGAAATAAATATGTTCTTGGCATATTTTTGCATCACTCTTAAGTCACAATTTCTATGATTTTTAATCGATTAAATCTGGATCTATTCTCACTTGACATTACGATTTTTTCAGATTTTAATTTCACATATAGTAGAAAACAAAATACAAATTAAGGAAGCTCTGATCAAACTTTTGAGAGCTGAAGGTTAATCAAATTGATAGGCTATAGCTTGCCATGTAAAAGAAATATTTTCTTAACAAGAAGGCCAAGTGGCATCTCGTTGACATTCCATTATAAACTCCCAACTTCAGTGTTTGAGTATTACAGAATACTGAACCGAGCATTGAGATACAATACAGTGGCGGACTTACTTATGGTTGAGGGGCTCAACTTGAATTTTTTTTTTTTTTTTGGATTATATTGGATATTTTTGTTGTATGAAAAAGGTCAAATCTTTGTCATCTTGGATCAGAGAGGCCTATCATGAACCATAAAGATCTATTTTAAAGGACAGATCCCTTCATAATATTATAACGTTATAAATAAAATCCAAGAGTTATGAATTATATAAATTATTTTACTATAATTGAGTTAATAATTCACAATCGTCAAATCTAAGTCGATGGATTCATTTACTTTTGCCACCCATATC
Source organism: Ehretia macrophylla (assembly GCA_037974665.1). Taxonomy (NCBI): domain Eukaryota; kingdom Viridiplantae; phylum Streptophyta; class Magnoliopsida; order Boraginales; family Ehretiaceae; genus Ehretia; species Ehretia macrophylla. Next base: position 50,143,673 of record CM075776.1, read on the forward strand.
AGGTGCATAGATGCTAAGAACCCCACCAAACTTGTTCTCTTTCATGTGCCTTCATTTTTCTCATCTATAAATAGGCTTCAGCCGTGAAAGAACCAGCTCAACCAAATAGAAATTAGATTAGAGACATAGAGAAGTTCTCAAGGCAGTGATTGTTAATTCTCCCTCAAGGGATTCTGGCCAACTGCGGAGCATGCATGATCAATCAGTATGATGCTGCCAGTGTCACATGAAAGCATGGCAGCTAGAAGCCATTGAGGGAGAGCTAACAAGCTGTGCCTTGCTCAATGATCAAGTGGTTTTCAAATTTAACATGGCAGTCTTTGTTCATTCTCCCTCAAAGGCTTCTGGTACGTCATACTTCATTTGAGGAAATCCCGGAGCCTTTGGGGAGGAATGCACATATCTGTCATGATTTTCCTGCACAATCTGGAATCAATCTTCCTCTGCTATACTGCTTGTTCAGACATAGATAAATGCCCTGTTGTTCTAACATGTTTTGTTAATGCAATTGTTCTTTATTTGATTGTAAAAAGAAAAAAGAAAAAAAAGAATGAACAATACGACCATATACATCCATAACTGTTGGGTGATTCAGAGATTATACAAGCTTTTGCTTTAGATAGAAAGGAATAGAGAGAACAGAAAATACAGCAAGTCAAAAAGGGTTTTTATAGATCTCTCTAAAATAGAGATATTTGTGTAACTTGTAGATATTGTGCCTAGATAATTTCAAAGGTACAATTTTAGTCCTTAAGCCCCACAAGCCTACAAATGAAGGATGGTTGTGGCATGTAAACCATCCCAGAATTGAGTGTAATATAAAAGTCTCCTTCTCAAGTGTCTTAGACTAGAAAATCTTCATGTCTTATTGCTTACTCTTGATCCATAAAATAAGAAATAATATTAAAACCAAAAATATATTTCAACAGTCCCCTTCAAACTTAAGTAGGGTGAATAAAGACCAACTTGAGTTTGATAACTGAATCGTTAAGGCATATTGAAGGTATTGATCAAACTAGCGAAAAGAACATCCGTTTGGAGTTAGAATCAAACCAAAACATCAATGAACTATAGCTAAAGACACACAACAACGACAGCAACCGGACACTCGGTACGCCTAGACAAGGGACGACTGAGGAAGAAGATAACGTCTTCTTACCACGTATGGAGAGAGAATGTACGACCAGGACCACGACTGAAAGCATACAACAACAACAGCAATCAGACGCTCAAATAACGCCTTGAAAAAGGGACGGTTGAGGAAGAAGAGAATATGACAGCAATTGGACACTCGGTACATCTAGACAAGGAACAATTGAGGAATAAGAGAACATCTTCTTAACACATCAGGAGAAAGAAAGTACGTTCAAAGGACCACAGCTAAAGACACACATTGATGCAGCTACTGGACACTCGAACGCTTGGACAATTGACGGTGGCAACGATGGTGGTGGTAATAATGAGATAACAATGTCACAAACTACCAGGATGGTAGCTCTAATACCATGATAAGTTACCACCTCATCTAAAAGTTTAAACTGTTAGAGATGTGTTTGTTGTATTATTTATTATCTTCAACACACCCCTACAAGTGCAGGCATAGTTACTTTTTGAGCATTGCACTTGAACAATTTTAATGTTTTTAAATGGGTGACGGTGAGTTTTGAATCCATGACCTTTTGGTACCTAGACTCTGATACCATGTTGAAAGAAAAGAAAAGAAAAGAAAAAATATGGAGAAAATATATATTAATTCAAAACAATAGGAGCCACTACTAAGGATGGCTCTAGTACAAAGAAAAATACAATGACTACACATTGAAATCTTGATATTGTAAGATACATTAATATAAGAGTGTCTATTTATAGGCCTCATAACATGGTGACCAAGAATAAGAACTAGACTAATTAGGAATATAGTTCAATAATAAAACCTGCAATCTAGTCTAATAAGGAAATCAATTTGAATAATGTCTAAATCTAGACTATTACCTAAACTAGTGCCATAAAATAAATAATAATATTAAAACTAAAAATATATTTCAACATAGAGGAAGAGAGAGCACCTAGTATAGATGTGATTACCACAATACAACGCCAATCTTTCTATGAAGGTTTCTTCGAGAGCTGATTGAAACATCTTAAAGATACGACATGAATCAATGCTATGTTTCAAATTTACAAGTTTAATATATGTATGTAATTTTGGCATTTTATTTTCTAGTATTAGATCTTATATATAAATTCTAACAAAGTCTTCTAATTTCAACAACATGAACTTAGAGTTGGAAAATGTGATCTTATATCTTAAATTCTAGTCACAAGATTCGAATATTAGTGCACAACAAAAATTCCCAATGAACAAATTATACTCACTCTTAAGTCCTTTTTTTTTTGGTTATGAAACACTCACGCTCACTTTTTTTTTTAATTTTAAATTCAAACAAGGTCTAAATCGTACAACATATAACAAAGGATGTTACTAAAAAAATTAATATCAAAATCTCTGGCACTTATAACGAGAGACATACCACTAGACTAATGACTTGGTGGTTATTTCTCACGCTTTGTTCTCTTGTCCTACAACTCCTAACTCTTTCATGTAGAGGGTTGTCCTCTTTTTCCACTGACACTAGGCTAGGCAGTAGTCACCCTTTAGTTTGTCTTTGTTTAATTTTTGTTTGTTTTAGTCTCTTCTTTTGCCTTTTCAATAAAGCCACATCCTTTACAAATAAAAATAAAAATAAAATAAAGCCACATCCGTATCACCATCTTGTTTGTGGTCCTTGTAATGAGTTATTTGTTTTGTTCGCGTTATGAACGTGTTTATGACTTTTTGTTCTCTATATCTGGCCATATCTCTGGTGAATCTTGGAGTTCATCTTATTTCTCCATTTTGTTTTATTCGATATCACCTCTTCTTTTGGGGGAGTTCCTTATTCAATATTCTTTTTGAATAATAACTCTCAATCAGCTACAACATGCATGGCGAAGGTCTTCATGAAAAAGGGATGATAAAAAGCCATTTCGTTAATTATTGCTAAGATCATGCAGGGGCGGGCGGATCCAGGCACCCAAACTCAGAGTGTACATTTTTGTAGTGAAAGAAGTTAAGGTGTGCACTCATACAACGAAAATGTCCAATATAATTATTTTGTATTAAAAAAAACCAACAAAAAAGAAAAAAAACATTTTTTTCAAGATGACAGGCACACCGTGATCTTTACAACATAGGTTCGCCACTGAGATCATGCTATGTTGGAGCATGAAATAGAACACACCCTTAAATTGCATTTAGGAAAGGCTCCTTTAAGTATTTTGAAATACTTGATTTGGGATTTATGGAATGTCAACAAAAATGCCATCTAGGCTTTTCATTATTGAAATATTTATTTTACGTGTTAAAAGAAAAAAGGAACATAGCAAAACAAAACGGACTTGGCTCTTCTACAATTCTTTTTTCTACAATTCCACCTAATAATTATCCTAATTAATGACAAGTATCACTAAATATCATTTACGGACTATATTAATCTTACTGAACTAACTTTTCAAGTATGGTTAGAAACCATTAAATACCAAATCTTAATTACCATATTTAATTAGCAAAACAAATATGGAATCATATGATTCTAAAAAAAAAAATCCATTCATGCCCTAAGAATAATGATTCACTAAAATTTAAGATAGTCAAAAATAAAGTTATTAATTCTACTATCAACACGAGTTAGCTCAAACAAAAAATAAAAGAAATAAACAAAAAGTTTGAAGCTTTATAAAGAACAAGGTAGAGGAATAGGAAAAAAATAATTGATTTGTAGTGTTTAAATGTGATCTAAGTAAATAATAATGGGTATCTCTAAAATTGTGTAAATAAACTTCGTTTGAAGCTATTTTGCTATAATTGCTTCAGCTGTAACAATATGGGAAATATATATATACACATATATAACTCTGAAGTCTTTTTTATTTATTATTTTCTTTCTAAATGATGAGTCAGAATTGTAAGGCTTTGTAAGCTTCACTAGACAAGTTGGAGCACATATTATATGGCTTCTTTTATTTTCATTTTTATTTAAAAAATAAATTGTATTACTTCTTGGAGCAAAAATCTAATGGCTTAATTTTTTTTTGTCCAACTTCTATAGATTTTAATTTTCTTTTTGTCCAACTTTTATAGATTTTTCTCCAAATTTTAAAGACCATTTATTTTTCACACTAAACACTTTGTGCATTTTTGGCTGAGCCTATAATTAAAGCAATAAATATCTTTTTTCTCAAGACTTTAAAGACCATAAACCACTTTCCATTAAAAAAATGCTCATGTAATTTTTTTGGAGCAAAAAATAATATGGTTTCAAAAGCTAAATATGGTTTCCATATTTATTTTACTAATTAAATATGGTAGTTTAGATTTGATATTTAATACTTGTTAATCATAGTTGAAAAGTTAGTTTAATAAGATTAATATAATCCGTAGATGATATTTAGTGACATTTGTTATTAATTGAATAATTATTACGTGGAATTATAGAGAAAAAAATTATAAATGAACCAAATCCAACAAGACAACTTTGACTGTGCATAATCTCATAAAATGCCGCGTCTCACCCCTTGGCTATTTGCTGGAAGCTACGAATCTTTTATATTAAACTAGTTGTAAAGATGAATAAGAAAAGGTGGTATAAAAAAGTAAATAAAAAACAATATCCATTTGATTCTTTCCAGAGAAAATTTCGTATCATGTTTTGACATTATCTGTTTCTTTAATGATATTGTGCAAGTGGTATGCATTGTAGGATCTGTCGTGCATGAATCCATTTGCATTTAGAGATTAGACGTGCCCTTAAAGAAACATGGTGATCACTGTTAGCATTTAGGTAAAGAAGCGAAAGCTAAAGATTTTTGTTTGTTTTAATGCTCCACTTTTACAAAGCAAGAGGTCCCCTTGTACGAACAAGAGGGGTGCATCTTCTAAATGATTAAATGATCTTATAGAAATTCAACATCATGAGACACGTGTGATTATCTAGAGAAACGAGAGAAAATATTCTGTTGGAGATATGATTTTACTCGTCCTCTTAAAATGATGTAACGTGATTAGAGAAATTTAATTAAATGATCTTATAGAAACTCAACAGGAGACGCACATGCTTATCTATAGAAATAAGAGAAAATATTATGTTCGATATATGGTTTCACTCGTCCCCTCAAAATGAATAAGAGAAATCTAATTGATAGATCTCATAGAATTTCAACAAGAGACACCTATGCTAATTATCTATAGAAACGAGAGAAGATTTCAAGATATGGTCTCACTCGTCCCCTCAAGATGGTGTAACGTGATGAGAGAAATCCAATTAAATGATCTTATAGAAATTCAATATGAGACAAGCACGCTTATGTATAGAAACAAGAAAAAATATTATGTTCGATATATGATTTCACTCATCCCTTCAAAATGTTGTAACATGAAGAGAGAACTCTAATTAAATGATCTTGTAGAAATTCAACATCATGAGACACGTATGGTTATCTATAGAAACAAGACAAAATATTTTATTCGAGATATAATTTTTCTCGTCTCCTCAAAATCCTGTAACATGATGAGAGAAATCTAATTAAATAATCTTATAGAAATTCAACATGAGACACGCATGCTTATCTATAGAAACAATTGAGAAAATATTATGTTCGAGATATGCTTTCACTTGTCCCCTGAAAATGTTGTAACGTGATGAGAGAAATTTAATGATAGCAGATTGTTCGAATCATTTCATTAGAACTACATTATCAGTTTATTATTATTAAATTTAATTCTCTCGTAATGATATGACAGGATAGGCTGACAACTAGGCATATATAAGAGTAATGTTGCAAAATACATGTACAAAGGGCATCGATAAAAACTTAACTTTGATTAGGTAGATTCAGAAGAGCTACACCATGAACAATAACATAATATGCAGTAAATCCTAAATCTCGAATGACACGAATAGATCCTTGCACAATATGATCATTTATTCAAATTAACCATAAGATAGGAGAATTATTGATATGATTTGTTAAGTCGAAGAAATTGGAAATGTAACAAAGTAATTATTTTCTGCACAGCAAGCTCGGTCATATGAGTGAAATTGCACATATAACAAAGTGTTTTTCTGCTGTCAGCAAGCTTGGTAATATAATGGCTAGATGAATATTTGGTTCCCGGATAAGTTGCAGAACATAAGTATTAACGAATAAAACTGGAAGCATAATTTTAAATTTAGTATCCATAATTGTTTTATTAATATTCTCAATGGGGTTAACTAATTTTTGAACTGAAAATACATAATTTTTTTAATTTTTTAATTTTTTTTTTTATAAAAAAACATAGATTTTTAAATTTTTTTGGGACTAGTGGGGGCTACACATGGCTCCGGCCATGCATGATGCAACCAACCCCAACCGATCCCACATTGTAAAATAAGTTTGATTTGGTTTAGTTTAGTTTACTCGATTTATTATTTCCCCATTTTTCATCTTTTCAATTTCTTTTGTCACTACTGCTAAGCAGAAACTAATGCTCACTTCTTCAATCTTCAAGCTTAGGTTGTTTTCATATATATTCTGACTTCTAAGCATCTATACTCTCTTGATAACAATCAGTCCACTGAGTACAGGTGAAACAATTTGATGCATGAATTTAAATGTGTTTTTCTGGTTGAAACGAACGTTTTCAGTCTGAAACTCTCTGCTGGCCGGCATATATATGATTGGAAGGCACTACAAAAAAAACTGAATTTTGCGACGGTACAGTGAAGAAAAATTTTGACACTAATTTTGTGACGGAAAAGTGACGTTACAGTTACGGACAACAACAACTGTCACCGAGCCGTCACTGTTATTAGCCGTCACTCATTCGGTGACAGCCCAAATACGACCGTCACTAATTTGGTGATGGCTCAGTGACAAATTTGTCCCCTTTTGATATATAGAAACGGTTTGGTGACGGTACAGTGACAATCCGTCACCATGCCTTCACCAAATAGTTTGCCTCGCAATTTGCCATATTTCTTTTAACGAATAACATCTTTAAACACTGAGTAACAATATCAATTACTAAGTATTTCAGTGACAATACCAATTACTCATGTATTCTTAACTTCGAGTATATAAGTTGTCATTATTTAAACACAATTTGTAAATACCACCATTAAATTTGTCTACATATATAGTTTTTACTACAAATTTATAGAAATTTCATAACATAATTTACAATGAACAAGATTTTATTTCATAACATTCGATAATTAGGGATTACATTGCCAGACGGTTAACTTAATTAGATGGAAACCATATAAAAGTCCATAACAAGTTACACACACATATTTTGTGAATATACTTACTACGTTTTTACAATGTTTTTCACTCGAACAACTTCGGCAGAAGGATCCGATACATTTGCTCCACATTCCTTTGATGGTGTTGAGCCATCGAAATGTAACCATCTTCTTTTTGTGGTTTGTTTAGATCAAATCTACCTTCAACTCTGCTACTGCTTGCCTTCGATAAATCACATTTCTTTGTCGTTTTCTCTTTTTTTACGGTGACCCACTCACCTTAAACTTCCTTACTCATCGTTTAGTTTGATATTTAAGTATCGATGAATAAAGATGGCTATAAATATGGATGTCTTGAACATGCGGGATGGTTTACTCTTTATATAGAACTCAAATGAGTGAAAATTTGGCGACGGCACGGTGAGGGGTCTTTCCCCAAATTATTGGTGCCATCTTCACGTGACTTCCAACATTAGAGACGGGCGGAGACGGGTTGCCAGTCTCCACAATGGAGACGGCTTTGGAGACGGGCTAGCGACAGTAGGCCGTCACAACGTTCGAGACGGGCGTCAAGCCTGTCTCTATATTGGAGACCAGCCGACGCCCGTCTCTAAAAATGGAGAGGGGCGGCTGCCAATCTCCATTTTTGAAGACGGGCAGATGACCGTCTCCAATTAGAGGCCCACAAACGTGGGCCTCTATAACTGGAGACGGGCGTCCGCTCCTCTCCAGTTTAGAGACGGGTAGGTGCCCGTCTCCAATTATAATAAATGGAGACGGGCATCAGCCCTTCTCTATTTTGGAGACAGGCATGCCCGTCTCCATGTTAGAGACGGGCTTCGCCCACAAACGTGGGCCTCTCTAAACCCGTCTCCATGTTGGAGACGGGAGTCTGCCCGTCTCCAACAAGAGGCCCACAAACGTGGGCTTCTCTGACACCAGTCTCCATGTTGGAGATAGGGTTCAGCACGTCTCCAACAAGAGGCCCACAAATGTGGGCCTCTCTAAATGGAGACGGGCCTCCGCCCGTCTCCATGTTGGAGACGGGCTTCAGCCCCTCCAACAAGAGGCCCACGTTAAATGGAGACGGGCTGAAAATAGAGACGGGCACCGGCCCGTCTCCAATTTAAACAGGCCCACCGTGTGGGCCTCTTTAATTGGGCGACAGCCCTTGCTCATGTAGGGCTGTCGCCCAATTTATTTCATTTAACAGAGCCCTCTGTGACGTTTTTTTTAAAAAAACTTTGAGAAAAATCCCACCCCACCCCCCACCCCCCTCCCCCATCCCCCCTCCCTCCCTCTCTATATACCCTTCACTTGCCTCTTTTTTTAGGGAATACCTTGGTTTTTTTTTGTTTTTATACATGTTATGTATATATATATATATATATATATATATATGTATGTATATATATGTGTGTGTAAATATGATACACTTTTAGTTTATTTATATGCACATTTTTATGATTTTATTTTTCATTTTTTTTTTGTCTATTTTTGTTATTTGTTATAATTTCTTTTAATTTTATTAATATCTTTTATTTTTAACACATTTTGGTTTTTTTTTATTGAGTTTTCTGTTTTTTTTTATTTATTTTCGGATTTAATTTTTTTTTATGATTTTTTTTCAATTTTTTTGGTATCTTTTTTTATTTTGTTATAATTTCTTTTTTTCATATTTAAATTTTTTTCTGATTTTTTTTTCGAGTTTTTTTGTATATTTTTTTTATTTGTTATAATTTCTTTATTTTTTTATTAATTTGTTTTATTTTTAACACATTATGGTTTTTTTTTTTTGAATTTTCTTTTTTTTTCTGTTTTTTTAATTTTCAATTTTTTTTTATTTTCGGATTTATTTTTTTTTCTTTTTTTTTCTATTTTTGGTTTTTTTATCATTTATTTATTTTTATAATTTGTGTTATTTTTAACACAATTTATTTAATATGATTTTATTTTTTGATTTTTTGTATTGTTTGTCAGATATTTAGTTTTTAATAATGTATTGTTGCTATGTAAATCTCTTAATTGTAGGTTATTAAATTATAAGGGGTGTTGCGGGGAACTGCTTTCCCTTTGTCCCGTCCGGAGTCTACAGATTTGAGGATAATATTTTTTGAAACTTCGCTTACTCTTATATTATATTCACAATTTGGATATATATATTCAGATTCAGATAATCGTCAACCATAAAATTATTAATTTCAATGTCACGTCATAGCCCGGATCAACTATTAACCTTTTTTATAATGAATGCTTGTAACTTCATTTTTATTGAAGTTTTCTCATATTTATGTTGAGTAACCTTGTACATTGTACTTTACGTCCTTCAACGCTTTATTTGTGAACATTGTACCTTACATACGAAGATGTTTTAATTATTTGATTAATATTTGTCAAATAATTTAAAGTTAATTTCATGTATGTTTTTTGTTGCACAATTTTTAATGTTGATATCATCTTCTGCATTGAATAACATTGTTGTTGGTTTGGATTGTTCTGTATCTTTGCCATGTTGTCAAACTCATGCATGATAAGTCTCACTCATCGAATTCGGATAGTTCTTTTACATAATAATATATTATTTAAAACGAAATGATACATTTAACAAATTTCTCAGTGTATCATTTCATGGAATCAAACCGGGAATGGATGTATCAGAAATGGATTGACAGTAATCTTAATGAGGCCTTTATCCAAGGTGTTTTGGATTTTGTATCATTCGCAAGTAACCAACATTATTATATGGATGGCACCAAGATAAGATGTTCATGTGTAAGATGCCGAAACTTAAAATTCCAAACAACAGGAATTGTGATAGATCATCTGTATAAGAAGGGTTTTATGCCTTTTTACTATCAATGGATTGCACATGGCGAACATGTGTATAACAATAGTGGTCAATGTGCACCAACATGGGTGTATAATGAAGAAAAACAACTTGATCAAACGAATAATTACCGAACATTAGTTTATGACGCTGTCAGTATGCAGTTCATCAACGATCACAATGTTGAGGTTAATGAAGAACCTAACATGGAAGCACAAGCATTTTTTGAGTTGTTGAATGCCGCTGATAGGCCATTGTTTGATGGTTTTTCTAAACTTACTCAATTGTCAGCCGTGGCTCGCTATATGAATATGAAGTCCGAGCATAATATGAGCAACTCCCTATTTAACAGGTTCATAGAAGAATTAAGGGAAGTGATGCCCGAGAATCATAACTTGCCTGAAAACCTTTATAGATTTAAGAAACTAATCAAGCCATTAGGGTTGGGATATTAGAAGATCGATGTTTGTGTAAATGGTTGCACCTTGTTTTACAAAGATCGGAGACTCATGGAAAATTGTCCGCGCTGTGGCCACGCACGTTTCAAGGATATAGCTGGTGGTAAAAAACGGGGCAAGCCTATTTCCCTCAAACAGTTAAGATATTTCCCTCTGACACCAAGGTTGAAAAGATTGTACATGTCAACTGCTACAGCGAGACACATGACGTGGCACAAATATCACAATGTGGAGGATGGACAGATTTGTCATCCATCAGATGCCGAATCTTGGAAATATTTCGACTCTGTGTATCCAGAATTTGCAGCAGAACCAAGAAATATTCGGCTAGGCCTTTGTTCAGATGGTTTTAACCCGTTCAGTTCAAATGTTAAACCTTACTCTTGCTGGCTAGTTATCATGACCCTATATAACCTTCCACCATGGATGTGCATGAAGGATCCCGTAATGTTTTCGACACTAATAATTCCTGGTCCCAAGCATCCTGGTCAACATATTGATGTCTACCTAGAGCCTTTAATAGATGAATTGATAACTTTATGATCGGAAGGAACATTATGTTATGATATTGCTACGAAGTCTAATTTTTGTTTGAGGGCAGTCTTGATGTGGACAATAAATGACTTCCCGGCTTATGGTATGTTGTCGGGATGGAGCACACATGGGAGGTTATCGTGTCCTATTTGCATGGAAAAGTCAAAAGCTTTTCGCTTACCAGCGGGGAAGAAGCATTCATTCTTTGACTGTTATCGTCAATTCTTACCACAGAATAGTTCATTAAGACGTGACAGAAATTTTTTTTCAGGGATAGACACGAGACATCTACACCTCCACCACGATTATCTGGGCAACAAATTTAGGAACGAGTGCAAAATTTACCAACAATCCAAGAGATATCTTGCAAAAAGCTAAATGGGTTTGGTATTGATCATAATTGGACGAAAATAAGTATTTTTTGAGAATTGCCATACTGGAAGACGCATCTTGTTCGTCACAACTTAGACGTGATGCATATTGAGAAAAATATTTTTGACAATGTATTCAATACTATGATAGCAGTTAAGGGTAAGACTAAAGACAACCTTCAAGCTTGAAAAGACATGTACACTTTTTGCAATCGGTCAGAGTTGTGCAATGACAATACGAACATGTTAGGTGTATATACCCTCACCAGAGAAAAGAGAAAATTACTACTACAATGGGTTGAAGACATAAAATTTTTCGATGGTTATGCTTCTAATTTATCAAATTGTGTCGATATGAAGGATTTGAAAATGTCACACATGAAGAGTCACGATTGTCATATCTTTATGGAGAGACTACTTCCCATTGCATTGAGAGAATTAATGCCGAAACAGGCTGCAGAGCCATTTGCTGAACTGAGCTTATTTTTTAGCAATCTTTGTTGTTCAACATTGCAAAGAACCGATTTGGAAAGGATGCAAGATAATATTGTCATGACGCTGTACAAACTGGAGAAGATGTTGCCTCATGCATTTTTTGACTCAATGGAGCATTTACCTGTCCATTTGGTTTATGAAGCTATATGTTGTGGACATGTTCAATATCGGTGGATGTATCCTTTTGAGAGGTTTTTGCAAGGCCTAAAAAGGGTAATTAAGAATAAAGCACGTGTTGAAGGATCTATTTGTGAAGCTTATCACGTCCTAGAGACATCAACTTTTTGTTCATATTATTTTGAACAACACGTGTCAACTAAAAATAGAGCGTTAGGTCGAAACAACCTGTATAACGAGGTATAATATCCTGAGGGTTGCTTATTTATATTTACTTGTCCGAGTTGTCCAATTGGGGCGAATGCAGAGATCTCACTACCGGAGTATGATTTCCATTTGGCACACTTATATGTACTCATGAATTGCCCAGAGGTGCAGCCTTATGTAAGGTATGTTCGCAACGATTTGTTATACAATTTCCTACGTTGGGATTATTACACATTGTTTAATGAGCAGCTTGAAAAATTTAGTGCAGATTGTTTGAGGAATACTTGGAAGAACAATACGGCCCTATTAACAACAGAGATAGACAGTTCCATATTGACAAATCTTTCCCGAGATGGTTATATTGGCAGGTCAGTATTTTGTATGCAATTTATGCCTATTCATTAAGGGCACGAGTAGTTGAGTATTAACCAAATGTAATCACTTTGCAGTTAAGAGATCGGTATGATGTAGATGATAGTGTGAAATGTCTCTCCAAATGGCCGCACAGAAAGGCACGAACATGGTGTAGATACATGGTAAACGGATACAGGTTCTCTACGATCGAATATGGGTCTTCAAAATCCACAAACAATAGTGAAATTTTTGTAAGAGGTACAAGCGATGGTACAACTGAGGAAATAGGGTACTATGGGGTATTGAAAGATATTATTGAACTAGAATATCCTAATCCAACGTTACAACATACAAGAGTTGTTCTGTTTAAGTGCGATTGGTATGATATCACAAATGATAGAGGTGTGAAGTCAAATCATAGGACCGGATTGGTTGAGGTGAACGTGAAAAAAAGATATCCCAAGCACGAACATTTGTATTGGCAGGTCAAGCCCAGCAAGTGTACTATTGTGTTTATCCATGGGCCAAGAGAGATAGAGTAAATTGGGTGGCCGTCGTTAAAATCCGTCCAAGACATTTTTTTGACATGGACAGACAGGAGATAGATGTGGATGATAACACAAGTTTTCAATCAGATCACATGAATATGCCCCCAGTGCAACCGAATGTTTTTTATTCTAATTCACATATTAATTATTCGGATGTATATAGTGAAATGTAAGCGAATATCATAATGACGAACATAAAGAAGTAGAAGAATATGTACATGACGAAGAATATGAGCATGAAACAAATGATAATTGTGATGATGATGATGATGATGATGCTGATGATGAAGATGACTATGATGTTGATTGTGACCCATATGATGATGAAGATGACGATGATGATGAGGATGATGAGGAGGAGGAAGATGGGGAATGTTCAACCAGTTTTTAATCATAACGATGATAATGAAGGAAATGATGAATTTTGAAAAAAAAGATAGGCCAGTGAACAAATATTTGTTTGAGGAAGTATTTCAATTGATCAAGCAATGATTACTAGTGATATACATATATATATGACAGTTATGGTATGTTGTGTTACATAATTACATTTATTCAGTCATTTTATATTATTTATATATTCTAATGCTATTGTGTAAAAACAGGGAATGGGAGGCGGTGAAGATCCAGCTCGCAAGGGGAAAAAACAATTGAAGCAGAGCAGTTTGTTAAGAAAAAGGACATCATCGACAAATACCCCCCCTATTGTGCTCGAGACGCAGCGATTCAATCAGGCTGGACCGAATGACGCTCAACATATGGGTGGCCGTGGCTCTATAGGTGCACATCATATGAGTAGACGTGGATCCACAAGTGCACATACAGCAACTGACCGTGTTCGTGGTAATGTCCCTGTGGTAATTGGGCATGGTTCATCTAATTCATCAGTGGGAATGCGACATCGGATCCCAGACGATGCGGAACCCCAACAAGAGAAGCCATATGTACAGGCCATGTCCACTAGTCATAATGAACAACACTGTTCATCAGCTGGACTGCCATAGAAGCTACAAGACTTATGTGTAGATGATGATGGCTCTTCAATACCCGGTGGTGCACAATTTTCTAATATGCCCGAGTCATCGCACGCTGCTGAGAGACGGGCTGCAGGTATTGAAGATTGGCAATTTTATGGATTCCAGTCTGAAGCCGAATATTTGATATGGCAAAATGACAAGCGATGCTATGTGAAGGTGGTAGGAAACGGGTATGTAATAATTCCAATTTGAAGTTTAAATATTCTCTTTGTTGTACCCTAATGTATCTGTTTGGATTATGTTATGTTACAGATGGGATCCATATAATGCTGTCAAAGGTGTTACAAGAGCTCTACATGCTGGGTATGTAGAGCCGTGGTTGACATACAGAAATGTTCCAAGTGATACAAAGAAATTATGGTTCAAATATTTCAGGGTATGAACTGTTAAATCAATAGATATTGTGAGAACTATTGTGTAATTGTATATTCCATTGTTGAATTAGATGGATGATAGTATTAACGGTTTCAAAGGGAGTACAAATGGCTTCCAATTGATGAAGCTGAAGTTTGGCGCAAATTTGAATCAACTGCAAGGCGCCGAATTTCAGATCTGACAAACAAAGGACGGACAAGAACGAAAAAGCCAGATTTCATACCACTGGACATATGGAACGAAATGCTGGAGCAATGGCAAAGGCCAGAATGGCAGGAAATATCAAAGAGAAATTCAGCTAATCGAAAGGCCAATCCGTCTATTCATCATTTGGGTTCAATCCCAACCCATGAAGCAGCTAGAAGAATGGTTTTGATTTCGTCATATAATCTTGTTTACTCTTACATGTTATGTGTACGAAAAAAAATTCGTAGAACTACACAAATATATGTAAGTTGATTTTGGGCAATTGCTATTGTAGGAAAAAGAATTAGGGAGAAAAGTGACTTATGCGGAGGTTTTCAAGAAAGCTCATCGCAAGGGGACTGACGGACCATACACAGACTCTCGGGCCAAGTAGACAATGCTATGTATTTTTCATGTATTGTCTATAAGAGGAAGGAAGACATAGGGTTTTTATTGAAGATAATATGGGATTCACAGTTTTATCCAAGGTTCGTTGGTTTTGCAAAGTATCTATAATTGTTAAAGCTACAGTGACATAGGAAAAACATATTTCGTGATTAGTGAGCATGAATACGTATGTACACGGTGCCAAAACATTGCACAAATGTACTTTGGATACCTGTTTTCCTCCATTGTGTTGTCTAATTTTTTTAGAAATGTCTTCTTATGGTTGTAGTAGAACATGATTAATTTGTTGAGATGAAGTGTGGTACTGTATGAGCTTGGATACTACATAGTAGGTTGGCTTGATTCAGAAACAGGTAATTGGAAAAAGTCCTAAATACAGAAGAGACTCTGTCCGTTGTATTTTATTTTTACGAGTAAATATTGATTAAACACAGATGTGGTAACTTAATAATGTGTGTTGGTATATTAAGTATGTGTAGCTTAACAAAATTTGGTGGTAACTCACATCGATAATGTAACAGTAACTTGTTGTGTTTTATAAAGTATTCAGAAATGACTCATTATGGTTGTAGTAGTACATTATTAATATGTTGAGGTGAAGGGTGGTAATGTATGAGCTTGGATATTATGTAGTAGGTCGGCTTTATTCACAAATAGGTAATTGGAAAAAGTCTTGAATACAGAGGAGACTATGTCCGTTTTTTTTTTTGGAGTAAATATTGATAAAAGAAAGAGGTGGTATCTTAATATTGTGTGTTTCAATATTAAGTATGTGTGGGATTATAAACATTTGCATGTTGACTTCGGTTATTTAACACTAACTTGTTGTGTTGTCTAATATAATTAGAAATGTCTCGTTAGCGTTGTAGTAAAACATGATTAATATGTTGAGGTTAAACGACGGTACTGTATGAGCTTTGATACTATGTAGTAAGTTGGCTTTATTCACAAATAGGTAATTGGGAAAAGTCCGACATACAGAGGAGACTTTGTCCATTTTTTTTTATGCATCTCAAAAATGCATTAAAGACACAACAACTTAATGTTAATATTGTGTGTTTCAATATTAAGTATGTGTAGCATATAAACATTTGGTTGAAACTGCGTTTATTTTTTGACGAGTAAATGCATTAAAGACAAATGTAGTAATTTAATATTGTGTGTTACAAAATTAAGTATATGTATCTTGTTATCATTGCGTTTAAACTAACATCAGTGATTTAACAATAACTTGTTACTACATGTCTTTGTAGGCTCGTTACGACGAAATGCTTCAAACGGCAAGGAATGCATCTGAATCAGACTCGAATCCAATGTCAGTGGATGAGAACGCAGTATTTTTGCAGGCTGTTGGACCACCACAAAAAGGTCGGCTGTACGGGGTAGGTTCTCAGGTATCCTTTGAGTCCGTGTCAAATACCACATCCCAAAATCGACGTGTCATGACAGAGGAACAACTGGCTGCCGCCGTTACACGTGCCACAGAGAATTTGAATGAAACTATACGAAGTCATTGTCAGCGGATCGAGAGTCAGGACGAGTTAATCATTCAACTTCAGCAACAAATAATGAAGCAGAACAAAATGTTGGAAGTTCTCTACGCGAAAGTATATGGTCAATCTGAAGACGGACAATCTTCATCTTCACATAGTGGTGAAGATGGAGAGTAGTTTGTGAGAATGTTATCTTTGTAGTTTGATGTTTAATACACTGGCATGTACAATACATTTCCTTTTGATTACAGTTTAACATAACAGTCTGTATTTTAAATATATGTAGATAATATCGTATTTGCGTCATTATTGGAATTGTATTTCATATGTGAAATAGGTTCAATTTGGGAAAAAATTTCAGGAATTTTTCAAGGAATTATGAGTAGGTTAATTAGATGGAATGGTTAAGTTGGCGAGGGCTATGTGAAGGGAATGGTTATTGACGGTTTGGTGAGGGAAAATATTGGTGAAGGCTTGGCGACGACAATTTTGTGACAGTTTGGTGTGGGGTTAAGTTGGCGAGTGTTCAGTGATAGCAAATAATGGTGACGGCTGAGTGAGGGGAAATGTTGGCGAGGGCTTGTCTATGGGATATATAGTGACAGTTGTGAGACGGCTCTAATTGATGAGGGGATAGTGACAGGAACGTTTGGTGACGGCCTGGAGACGAAAAATGATGGTGAGGGTTTGGTGAGGGCGGACTAACAGTGACGGCCTGGAGGCTGGAACTGATGGTGAGGGGTTGGTGAGGGCAGATTTGGAGACGGGATGGAGAGCATTTTTAGATGTCGCCACATTAGCGACTGCACGGTGACAGGAACCATTTTGGCGACAATTTCCTGTTTGATGAACAATTCCCTTCACGGTGCTGTCGCAAATTATACATTGGCGACGGCACGGTGAGGGGAACCATCTCTCGCAGAATCCAGTTTTTTTTGTAGTGAGGGCGGCTCAAAAACATGTGGCAGAATTTATACCGAAGTGACATGTGAGGAATAGAATACATCTTTCAGGAAGATTAAGACAGTATTTGAGGCAAATGGATTTGATATCAAATGTCAACGATTCAAAAAATCAAATAATTTGCATTTAATAATGATGGGTATAATATATTCACCAGTATTGAATTTCATCATCATACATCCAAAGCAAGCCAACTAATGTTTGGGTCTTGTGTATCTCTAATGCTTCATCTAAGTATGGAATACATCTAGCTATCTATTAATATCTATTCTGTTAACATTATAAGGGAACAATCATTTTTGTCACGTGTAAGTAAAATAACATTCTTCTACTATTACTTCACCACTATTCATTGTCATAATAAGATTATTATTTTATTAGGGAATCCAAGTCCCCAGAAAAACCATCAAGTCACGTGTAAGCAAATAAACACCCTCGCAACAACAAAAAAAAAAATCTTACTTGTTATCTAAAAAATTAAATATTCAATTAATATTTGTCTTCATCTGTTATTTTCTATGTTAAATGACATGTAGATAATGTTGAAATGAAAACAAATTTAGGTGGTAGATATTATTAGTAAAATATCAAATTAAAAAATTATATTTGTCTTCATCGTTATGTTTTTTTACTTATTCATTTTTTTTTTGTCATTTCACGAGCTTAATAACAATGGTTAGACTTGGTCTAACGTGTAACTTTTTTTTTTTTGGTCAAAAATAAAATTTCACTGAAAAAGAGATCCAAGGTTGAACTATTCTATTTTTTCCATAAAAAATGAAATTGCATTGAAAAAAATGTCCAACTTTGAACTTCTTTTCCTTTTTTGCTCAAAAATAAAAATACATTGAAAAAGATGTCCAATGTGAAACTTTTTTTTTAGTCAAAAATAAAATTTTATCGAAAAAGAGGTCTAATGTGAAATTGTTCTCTTTTTTTAGTCAAAAATGAAATTGCATTGAAAAAGAGGTCCAACGTGAAACTTTTTTTTTGGATAAAAAATAAAATTGAATTGAAAAGAGTTTCAACGTGAAACTTTTCATTACATTGGACTTTGCTTAAGCGTCTTTCAATTAAAATCTTGATTTATTAAATTAGATTATATCTTAAGTTTGTATCCTATGTATCTTATGACTCTATCTTTTCTTCATTTATAATCTTTTATCTCTATTTGTAGATGTCTTTACTTTGTACATGTATCTAAGGATTCAGATAAATAAAATGGGTTTAGTGTGAATTTATATGAGCTATAGTCTATTTTTTCCTTTATCATTTCTCATTCAAGTACTGATGTGCATTCATCACTTAATATATGTGACAGTAAGTTTTCTATCGATATGTTTGGTTACTTTGTGTAACAATTGATTTTTTTTTTTCTGAAATAGGCATCCTTGTTTAAAATAAACCTATTAATTACAGGAATGTAAATCTATCATTGTTTGGTATTGCTCAGCAAACGGTTAACAGGTTAACTACGACAATGCAAACGGTTGTCAAAAATATCCAATTTACAAATGTTACTTTGTCGAGCTTGTGTTGTTTATATGATTAATATCCCACAGGAGTCACGCTGAGATACAAATACGATCATGAATCAAGGCTGCAGATGGAAACTCGGCCCTCATGTGCTAGAAATGAAAGTGTGGAGCTAATATTACTCACTGAGTTCAAGCAAGAATCAACTACCGTAACCGCCCCTAACAGTGTCACCTTCATCTTTCTAAATCGAGACCAGGCCCGACTCGCGTCGTTCCAACAACCAATGGGGAGCACCTCAGTGTTAACGTATATATATTGTAAATTACTTTATTATGCTAGGTGTACCATATTTAGGTTTACCATATTTACCCTAGCTTGGGGAGCAAGTAGTCTAACCCCTATTTATTAAGCCACCTATTGTAATTGTTGTATCACTTTTCTCTCAATATCAATACATACAGTTTTTTGTAAACATGTCTCTCTTCTCGTTTGACATGGTATCAGAGCTACCATCTTGGTAGCCTGTGCCACTGTCATCATGTCTTTTCTCTTGTCGCAAATTTTTGTAATCAAACATCATAAAAATCATATTTAGTCGGTCTGTTTTGGGTCTTTTCGATATTTTATTTTCACTACCTAGGGCCACGCGCCACATCATATCGTAGAGCTCGTCGTAAGGAGTCCAACAATCCAAAAATCGCCGCAAATGAACACCGGAAGCGCCCTCACGCCCCTCCCAAAGTTTTGTCATCGCTGTCTTTTGATTTTCTATTTTCTGTCTGCCAAACAGCCCCTTGCTGACATCAGCCTTGCACACATCAGCCATCCAGTCAGCGCTGACATCATCTATCTGCGTCCAGTCATCTGCCAGCTCAGCCTTCTGCCACGTCAGCGGACTTCAAAAAAAAAAAAAATGACCAGACCCTTCCCCATATTTTTTGACGTCCTGAGTTCATTTTTGCAGTCCGTTTCTCCAAATTCTCACTCTAAATATCACTTTTGGCCATTATAATAGAACGATCAGATGTTTCACAACCTATCTCTTTGCTTCTTGATGGTGGAAATTATATACCATGGGCTCAGGCCATGACTAGCTTTCTTAAGGGTCGAAAATTATGGCGGATCATAACAGGGGATGTCAAGGAACCAACGAAAAAATCCAATGAATCCGATGCAAAATTTGCCGAACGCCTTGAGGATTGGGATAGCAAGAATCATCAAATCATCACTTGGCTGCGAAACACATCTGTTACCTCTATCAGTCTACAGTTTGGGCGTTTTGATACAGCGAAACAAGTTTGGGACTTTCTAGCACAGAGATACACCGCTGCTGATAGAGTACATCAATATCAGCTTGCCAATGCTCTTCATTACATGCGTCAAAAAGCTGGTCAATCAATTACCACCTTTCTATCTCAGATGTATGCAGTTTGGGATCAACTCACGACTTCCGAGCCTGCCTGGGATTGTACTGCAGATGCTAACAAATTCAATACTTGGCGTGACCGTGGACGTCTTGTCCAGTTTCTCATGGCCCTTCATGATGATTTTGAGCCTGTTCGTGCCTCTCTCCTTCATCGTAATCCATTTTCTACACTTGAACAAGCAGTCCAAGAGCTTATTTCAGAAGAGACCCGTCTTCAATCTCGAAGATCTTGCTCAACTGATGTAGTACTTGCAACTCTCAACGTTACATCCAAGAAAAATTCAGCCTCCTCAATTGAATGCAAGTATTGTCATCTTCCTGGTCATCTTCTCTTATACTACCCCACTTGGATATGTTCCTTTTGCAAGACAACAGGTCTGGTCATTATCAACAAGAGTGCTATCGTAACCCCAACAGGAATTCTTAGGGTAATCGGCCCAAGGGTGGTTCTTCCAAGGCCCACAATTCGTCAATACCGCTATCACATTCTGCTGCCACAACTGAAGGTTCCTCTGCTTCTCTCAATGATCCATCTACCTCCCCTATCTCTGTTGCCGACCTTCAAGATATTCTTAAACAGGTTTTAGCCCAGTCTAGCTCTCCTTCTTCCACTGCTTTCTCAGTCACTTCCGGTAAGTCCTCATGGTTTTTTGATTCTGCTTGTTCGAATCACATGACCTATGACTCCCATAGCTTGACCCATAAAGTTGTCAATTCATCTGCATCTGCCATTTACACGGCTGATGGTACATCCATGCCCGTCAGTCATATCGGCACTGTATCCACATCTCATGCCTTGTTTCCTGATACTTATCTTGTTCCAAAACTTACTCTTAGCCTTATCTCTGTTGGTCAACTATGTGACCTTGGTCTGACTGTCATTTTTTTCTTCTTCTGGTTGTCATGTACAGGACCCTCAGACGAGACAGCTTCTTGGGATCGGCCGTAAGGTTGGGCGTTTGTTCGAGCTTGTCAGCCTGCATCTTCCCTCTCATCTCTCTACTGTCGCTTCCGCTACCACTTCATCAGGCTCTACCTCTCTTCACCTATGGCATTCTCGTTTAGGTCATGCTTCTTTAGGCAAATTACAATCTTTAGTTTCTAGAGGCTCGTTAGGAAAACTTGTTGTCCACAACTTTGAATGTTTATCTTGTCAACTTGGAAAACAGTCTGCTTTGCCATTTAATAAAAATGATTCTTTATCCTCTACATGTTTTGATTTAGTTCACTCTGATATTTGGGGCCCTTCCCCTACTCCTACCATGGGGGGATCTCGATACTTTGTCATTTTTGTGGACGATCATTCTCGTTTTACATTGATATATCTTATGCATCATCGATCTGACTTGCCACGCATATATTCTGAATTCACTGCTATGATTCACACTCATTTCAATCAGCGCATAAAGATTCTTCGTGCTGACAATGCCATGGAGTATCAAGAGTCCACTATACTTGTTCTTTTGCATCAACATGGCACTGTCTCACATCGCTCTTGCCCTTACACTTCACAACAAAACGGGCGTGCTGAACGAAAACATAGACACATTCTTGACACTACTCGCACATTTCTTATCTCTTCATCGTGTCCTGAGCGCTTCTGGGGCAAAGCTGCTCTCACTACTGTGCATGTTATTAACCGTTGACCCTCTCCCGCTATTGATAATCTCACTCTTTTCGAACGATTGTATGGTTGTTCCCCAGAGTATGATCATCTTAAGGTCTTTGGTTGTGCATGCTTTGTCTCCCTTCCCCTACATGAACGTACAAAGCTTGAGCCTCGAGCTCGGTTATGTTGCTTCTTAGGTTACGGTATTGAGCATAAGGGTTTTCGGTGTTGGGATCCTCTTTCTAAACGTCTCTGTATATCTCATCACGTGATCTTTTGGGAAAATAAAATGTTCTCATCACTCTCGTCATTCTCTCTTTCTCATGCTGTCTTTACCCCGTAATTCACAGATCCCTCTCTTCCCTTATTTCCTCCTGATGACAGTGACACAGGTTCCAGTACAAGCACCAGCGCTACCCCTGACGTGGCCCATCCTGAAGAGACTGCACCATCTGATGGTCCTGTGCATGATGCTGAGCCCCATGACTCTCTTGATCCCTCACTCTAATAGTCTACACGTGTAAGAGCTATTCCTTCTCACCTTCTTGATTATCATTGTTTTTCTACCATTCTCTCTCTCCATGAGCCTCAAACTTATCGTGAGGCTAGCTCTGACCCTCTTTGGCAGCAAGCTATGCAAGATGAATTACAGGCCTTGGAAGCTAAACACACTTGGGATTTGGTTGATCTACCCTCGGGAAAGAATATCATGGGTCGCAAATGGGTATACAAGGTCAAGACTTACTCTGATGGCTCTATAGAGTGCTATAAGGCTCGATTAGTGACTAAAGCTTTACTCAGGAGTATGGGATTGATTATGAGGAGACATTTTCCCCGATTGCTCGTCTCACCTCTGTTCGGACATTAGTTGTTGTTGCTGCTACCAGACAGTGGAAGTTGTTCCAAATAGATGTTAAAAATGCTTTCCTCAATGGTGACCTTACTGAAGAAGTTTTTATGAAGCCTCCTCCAGGCTACTCTCATCCTCCTCAGAAGGTGTGTCATTTACGTCGTGCTTTGTATGGTCTCAAGCAAGCTCCATATGCCTGGTTTTCTAAATTCAGTTCTGTTATTACTGACTTCGGCTTCACTCCGAGTAATCATGATTCTGCATTGTTTATTCGACGTTCTGAGTCTGGTATTATTCTGTTGATCTTATATGTGGATGATATGATTATCACTGAGGATGACTTGACTGGTATTTCTGATCTCAAGCAGTTTCTCAGTCACCACTTTGAGATGAAAGATCTTGGTCCTTTAAGTTACTTTCTAGGGATTGAAGTCTCATCTGATTCAGCTGGCTACTATCTCTCTCAGGCCAAATATTCTTCTGATCTTCTGGCTCGTGCAGGTCTTACTGATAGCAAGACTGCATCCACTCATCTTGATGCTACTGTCCGCCTTACCCCCCTGGATGGGACACCACTTCCAGATGTATCTCTATATAGCCAGCTGGTTGGTAGTCTTGTCTATCTTTTTGTGACTTGGCCTGACATTGCCTATGTTGTTCACCTAGTCAGCCAATTCATGTCTGCTCCTCGTACCCCACACTACGCTGCGGTTCTCCGGATCCTTCTCTATATCAAGGGCACCTTGTTTCATGGCCTTTTCTTCTCGATCAGTTCATCATTAACTTTGCGTGGTTACACAGATGCAGATTGGGCTGGTGATCCTACTAATCGATGTTCTGTTACTGGATACTGTTTTCTCCTTGGTGATTCTCTTCTTTGTTGGCGTAGCAAGAAACAGACTGTTGTTGCCCTTGCTGATGCTACTCAAGAGGTAATCTGGCTTTGTTGGCTTCTTGCTGATATGGGTGTTTCTCAACCTCCGGGTACTGTTCTTCATTGTGACAATCAGAGTGCTATCCAGATTGCGCATAATGATGTTTTTCATGAGCGCACTCGGCATTTAGAGTGTGACTGTCATTTCATTCGTCAACATGTTGTTTGTGGCACACTCAAACTTCAGTACACTCCCTCTGCTGATCAACTTGCTGATCTCTTCACTAAAGCACATCCTCCCAACCATCTTAAAGATCTGATTTGCAAACTCAAGCTAGTGTCCTTTGCACCACCTTGAGTTTGAGGGGGGGTGTTAACGTATATATATTGTAAATTACTTTATTATTCTAAGTGTACCATATTTAGGTTTACCATATTTAGCCTAGCTTAGGGAGCAAGTAGTCTAACCCCTATTTATTGAGCCTCCTATTGTAATTGTTGTATCATTTTTCTCTCAATATCAATACATACAGTTTTTTGTAAACATGTCTCTCTTCTCGTTCGACACTCAACATACAATCATGTGCAGTAACTGGAATCAATCAAGTGCATAGCTGATGCGGAAGATGAACTCATAATAGTGATTAACTCATTTCTCCGCCTTTTCTTTATAGTGTAGATATATGATAGAATTCTTTAACTGTATTATTGAGATGACTAATTAAAATATTAATAGGAATATGCTTAGTTAAGTCCCTCAAGTAACTAATACCCTAATAGGTTTGAACTTTATCATAATTTTATTTTAAGTGGATCACCAATAACTTATAATGGATCACATTACTTACATTCAATTCTTTCTAAATCTGTCTGGGAATGGAATGTGCAAAAGTTTTCTCTCGAGCTTGTCTATCTTAAAAGATAATATTTTTCCTATCATTTGCTTCTGGAAAATGCAGTTTTGTCGTGAAAGAAACCTGCAAGAGCTACCGAAAGACTTTAGTCACAAACAATCAATATTTATTTATTCTGCATCTTGGAATAAGCAGATGACTATTTTTTTTTTCTTTTTGTACAAGGAGACAAAGTCGTGATTTCAGGAGGGAATTAATTTAAAAGATGTTTCATACCTTCTCGAAGATGATCTAAAAATATGTATCAAAAAAGTTGATGCAAGCCGAAGTTTGCCATATATCAAGTTCGTACATGTATTGGCTCCTTTTTATAAAGATGACTGCTATATATATATATATATATATATGAAAAAAATAAACTTGTGTAATTTACATAATATATGAGAAATATGCTGTTGGCCCATTTTTGCATCACTCTAACTCACAATTTCTATGATTTTTAGTCGATCAAATCAGGTCCTAGTCTCGCTTGACACAGCGAGTTTTATAAATTTTAATTTCACATATTGTAGAAAATGAATGCAAATTCGTACGTTGACATTCCATGGACTCCCAAGTTGTTACAATATATTCAAGTGACCCCTTTCTAAATGCAAGTTATGGATTTGTTCCACTCCATGGTGCAGCCAGATCTTGGCCACAATTATTTGATAACTTTCTATTTCTTTTCTTCACGAAAACCCATAATATACATACTATAACTAATTGAGAGCCGTTATTCATAATGAATATTGGATAGGAAACTACCAAAAAGAGAGAAATATATCAGAACTATAAAAGTCTACATAGTGTTTGGAAGCATTTGAGGTGTGGAATTTATTTGATTTATAAATAAATTCTACAATAATTTGTATTTACAAATTAATTCCCTTGTTTGGGATTGTAAAACAGTATTAAGTCAATTATGTTATTTACAAATATAAATTGTGTTTGAAACACATGTGAAATTGGAATTAGCACTTATAGTTTACTCAAATGCCCTTCTTTTATGCTATTGACATTAGGTTTGTCATGAAGATTATCATCTAATGCCATTATTGATTATTGCTATTATCATAAGATTGTCAAAAAAAAAAAAGCAAAAAACCAATAAAGAAAAATTATCAATAAAGTTAAATATTTCAAAATAATTATAACTTCAACTATCAATTCAAGATTACAATATAAACTTACATTACACATGAGAAAATAACCTTAAGTTCAACCATACATTTAATATGAAAAAATAATCTTAAGAGAAAGGGTGAGAAAGGCATTATTTATTTATTTGCTAAAAGAGAAATAGTGAGGAGGCAATGATTTTCTTTTTATCTTTTTATTTTAGCCAAAGTTCATCTCTTAAACCTAAGAGCAATTTTGTCCTCAAATGATGAGCACCAGATTTGAAAAATATGGATTTGCAAATTCCATCTTTTGAGCAATGATTTGGTTAAAGAATAAGAAAATTCAGAATTTGCAAATCTTCGATTTTCTATTTTTTAAAAGGGTGCTTCCAAACACCAAAAATTGGATTTGTAAATGAATTCTAGAAAATTTTATGAAATTTATTTGTTCCAAATAACCTGTAAAAAATAGAGAAATAAACTCCAAGATCCTCCTCATAATTCAGGAGTAGTTTATTAATATGTTACTCCCTTAATAACTAAGATATCAGTATTCGATCTCATGGGATGGGGGTAAAAAAATAAAATAAAATAAAAACCCCAAAATCCTCCCCATATATGACCACATCTAGATAATAGAAGACATGTAACAACTTGTCATCGTGGGGAATTGGGACCCCCCTCTAATTAGGGGAATAAATGCAGAATTGTGGCTTTGGTAAGACTCTTAAGCCCAACTTCAACAGTTTTCCTATTTTTATTCCTATATTTAAAGGATTTCAAGCATTTTGCTATATTTGCAGATCAATTATTTTAATGTCACTCCAACAGCTCTTTATTTTTAACTAATGAATCTCTATTTTAATTTTATTCTAACAGCTTCGTTATTTTTAACTAGTCTCTTTTTTAAGGGTTAGTTGAGACTTTTGGTGATATGAGGATGGGATGGAGGAGCATATTTGTTCCCCCAACTTTGTGGGATATGAATAGGGGATTGAAGCTCCCCTAAAATATGGGGATTAAATAGAGGAGCTGTTAGAGCAATTTAGCACCAATAGTTTCTTTAAATATAGGGGATACGAGGGTTGAAGGATCTATTGGAGACGGCTTAATCGAGAAATGGTCCTAATTTTTTTTTTTGCAAATTTCTGCCCGCCCGATTCCTCTTTGGCTTCTGTGAGTTACTTTTTATCATCTCCCCAACCAAGGACAAGGAATTTTCAAAAGTGATTCATGTCTGCGACTGGAAAATTTAAAAGTTATCTCTCAAAATTAATTGTCCATGTTGAGAGACAACACTCATTCTACAATTGCCTCTGAAATATTTTACGGCGAACTGAGGAACTTGTGAAAGAGAGACGTGCAAGAGCTACCGAGAAACTTTTCTGCGATTTAAGCCAACATGGAGATTACAGTCAATATTTATCTATTGAGTATTAAAGTATTAAAAGAAATTTAACTGAGCCCCTTTTAAATGCAATATCGGTTTGTTCTACTCCATGCTGCAGCCTGATCTTGGCCATACAATTAATGAAAATTTTTCTATCACTTCTTTCTTTCTTCTTCTTTTTTTTTTTTTTCTAAATGCAATATGGGTTTGCACTTGGTCTTAAGTGATCGATTGATCTAAAATTTTAAGTTGTTAGATAGTGTACAAATACCTCTAACATGTCCTGTCACGTGCACATGAGGATTTTTGAGCTATGTGTGTGACAAAATGGGATTGTAATGGTGAGTCTCTTGTCTCCAATAATTGAGAATTTTAGTTATGTACTGATATTCGAATTTTGTGATTAGAATTTAAGATATAGGAACACATGTTTCAACTTGAAAATCATGTTGCTGCGACGAGAAGACTTGAATCGATCTTATGAAAAGGACATGTTAAAAACGAATAATAATGTGATATGTACAGTTAAGGACATATTTTAGATGCCTAAGCTCCTTTATTCTTTACCCATGATGGTTGACTTTTGTCTTTGAAGACCAAATATTTGTTATCTTGGATAAGAGAGGCCTATATAACGAATCATAAAATCTATTTTTTGAGTAAGGATATTCTCATAATATTATAATGTTAAACATAATTCAAAAGAGTTATGAACTATATAAATCATTTCACTATAATTATGTTAATAATTCATAATCATTGAATCTCATTGTGAATAGATTAATTCTTTTTTTTTTTGTTTGATTCAGGGAAGGCCTAAGACCGTACAACATAATCATTGAGACTCGAGCTCGCAACATTTCGCAAATATAGCGAGTTACATATCACTGAACCAAAGTCTTAGTGGTTTCATTACCTATTTTTGCCACTCATATCAAGTGCATGGATGCTAAGGCCACACCAAACTTGTTCTCTCATTTGCTATCATTTTTCTCACCTATAAATAGGGCTTCAACCATGAAAGAACTTCAGCCAGCTAGAGGTTAGATTACAGAAATAGAGACGTTCTCAAGGCAGTAATTGTTGATTCTCCCTCAATGGCTTCTGGCCAACACCTGAGCATGATCAATCACTATATATGATGCTGCCAATGTGATGATGCTTCTGAGCATGGCAGCTAGAAGCCATTGAGGGAGACCTAACAAGTTGTGCCTTGCTCAATCAAGTTGTTTTCAAATTGAACATGGTAGTCTTTTGTTCATTCTATAGCCCGGAAGCCTCTGGGGAGGAATGCACAAATCTGTCATGATTTTCCTGCACAATCTGCAGGAAGCAATGTTGCTGATAAAACAATTGGTATCTAATTTTATGGAGTTATCAACTGATGTGTTCTAGTTATTTACCAGAAACACAAACGTATGAGAAAACAATTTTTCCCTCTCCAAAGTCTTAAAGTGCAGGGACTTATGAAGAGATCGAGTTTCAAATTCATAGAACCTGTTTGAATGGAGTTTTCCCTTTTTTTAGGGACTAAAATGACTTTGTTGTTTGTTGTGCTGTTTATCTGGATTAATATTCTCCACCGCTGTGGGTCCCCAAGGATTAGATAGAGTAGTAGGATAACGTTTTATTATAGTAAAAGATCCCAAATTTGAACTTATAACCCTTCCATCACATATATTATCCAGTACTTAATTGACCTGGAGAGTACATTGAGACGCGATATTGTACTACGAGATTTATAATTTGGGCTGAATTTATTATAGTTCTGTCTCGTGTAAGTTACTCTTCATTGATTATAAGGGAGGTTAAAGCCGAATTACAAAGAGATTAATGTAGGAGAGTTGTCAACTCTCTTATTCTGCTCAATTAGTAGTAGGAGAGGCCGTAGAACCTTATCCACGTCATGACAACCTATTGGAAGTCTGAGTTCAAAAGTAACAAGCCAATTCGTATAACAATTCGACCAGTGGCGGAGGGATGTAGGCATGAATGTATGCTCATGCCTACATTGAAAATATTCCTAAAGTTAGGGGTATTTTAGTAAACTCACTTTTTATTTTTATTTTTTAAAGAAAAAACTGTTGGTTATTTTCCCTTTCTCACACTCACCAACTCTTGTATCTCCATCAACTCAAGCAACAACAAAGAACTTTACCAAAAAAAAAACAACAAAGAGAAAAAAAATAAGCTTCTTCATCATCTGCTCTGAGGCGCCTCACCTGGCTGCATCTCCATCATCTACTCAATTCTCAACGTCTCACCTCCCAGTGCATCTCCAAGTAAGAAAAGTAAAACAATATGGGTTCAATGTCTGAAGAGTTTTGTTGAACTATTATTTGATTCATTAGCATAATAGTATATTTATAATACAAGCAATTGTGCGTACAAGTACATAAGATAAGTATACAACATATTATGATCTAAACAAATGCTAACGAAATCAAGTAAATACAACAAATGTCAATATTTGAAATAAGTCAAACGGGAAAGCATTATCTGTTTTGTTATCAATCTGCAATAAAAATTGTAAAAAATCGGTTGCGAAATCGAATGGAAGATGATTGGCTGAATGATTGTTTAGTCACTTACATAGAGAGAGATGTATTTCATGACGTCGACAATGAGCTGATTATTCAACGATTTCAAACTATGTCGAGTCGCTGAGAACAATTATAAAAGATATTTTTCGTATTACTATAGTCTTTTCTTTTTCTCATTGATATGTTATAGTATTATCGTACGAGGAGAGTCATGTCTTGAAGACTCTGTATATGTTTTTGTGATTACATTTTTATACTTGTTATAATTTGCATAAATTAAATATTATTTTATGTATAAATAAGTGTTTTAACCTTTAATTACGGATTATATTACTATTAGAAGTGGAGCTAGACACGGGGTACTTACGCTGACCTTTAGTACCTGACTCCGCCACTAAGTTCGACTCTTTATAAACATGCACCACCTTAAAAAATTATACGATCATGAATTATGGCTCTCGATATGCTACTTAGTTATGCTTGACAATATTTTCTTATTGGTTGTATAAACATCATTGAAGAGAGAAAGTAACAAGCTAGTGTCGACAGCCAGTTTTGCATGCCCCAATTTTACTTGTCGCCGCGAAAAATCTGGTTTCATATTCGATTGGATATATTGTGTATAAAGTCTATAATTTTTCATTAATTTATAAAGCTATTTATTTACACTTTATAAAATGTTGATGTTTGGGTGAAATGAACAGAATGTCTTGTGGTTTGTCAAAAATATACATTATTCTATGTGATTTTGAATTCTCTTCATAACTCTTTTCCAGTTTTCGACGTTATTCAAAATTCAGTTTTTCGTGAGGGGCATTAACAGATTCCTGCCCTTCGCTTTTCTCTCTTTTCTTTCATTTTCTCCTTTCTTCTTCCTTTCTTTATGTTGCAGACATACCCACATACATACACCTACCTAGACACGTACACATACCCACACACACGTGCGGACACACAAAACCACACACACATACCACAGGCACAAATATTTGAGATTTATAATGTTTGAAAGAGTCATGATATAGCGATTCATCTATCTCATCAGTGGTGAAACCACTCTTAAGATTGTGTGGGTTGTAATCCCTACTTAATTCAAATTTTGTCAAAAAATATATGTATTTATGAGATATTTTTAGGTTGAAAAAATAATTTAACCCCCTCTGAAAAAAATTATTTATATTTAATTGTTAATTTAATTGTATGATTTTAGCCCACTGAAAAAAAATCCTAATTTCACCCCTACCATGCATGCAAGGTAATATATATAGATGTAATAATTAAGACTTTTGGGTATGTATATGCAATGGCGGAGCCAGACACTTGGGTCAAGGGGCACTACAATGGCGGAGTAAGTAATCGGGGTCGGAGGCACTCATTTATGCATAAATATTATCTAAATTAACTATTGACTTTATGTCTAAAATTATGTTTTTGATGGTGAGAGGTCACAATATATATACAACAACTATACCAATACATAATTTAAGCACATTACATCACAAACAGTAATACCAAGTGAAAAAAGGTTTGATTTGATTTGGTTTGATTTATAACACAAATGGGGCCTTCAAGACATGACAGAGTTGAGAATGTCTTTTTTACAAGTAGTATCTCCATATTTTATCTTGATTATTTGGATGGTAATATGTAATTTTATGGCGTAACCTAAGATTTGATGGTAGATCTTTTAAGGTGATCTCAGTCCGGGGTTGCTTTGAATAATTTTGTGTATTATCTTCAATATTTATTTCATTAAATGTATAGAAAAATTATTGCATATAAATTGATTTTATTTTCAAAAATTTATCCATGCCCTATTCATTAAATAGGAAATTAGAGAGCTAATTCAAGAGATTAAAAAAATTTCAAACATAACACGTATAAACTAAAACATAAACATATTAATTAAAAAATAACAATTGCAGCAATTAAAATAAATAGATAAAAAAGAACACATATTAATTAAAACAATAAACATTCATTCAATTTATTAAAAAAGAATTGCATAAATTAAATAACAATTGAATAGAATAATAATAAATAACAATAAGAAACATTTATGCATCAACTAAAATAACAATTAAAAATAACAAACAACTAAAAATATAATTGTGTAGCTTGGCAAAGAAATGTGCTTGACTACTTTTTTTTTTATTATTTAAAAAAAAGAGAGATAGTGAGCCTATGGTGGGGGATCAGATCGAGCCACTTGTTTGGGGAGGGGGGGGGGGGGGGGGGGGGGGGGGGGTGTGGCGCGGGGAAGGGGTATTTTTTAATATAGATTTTCATTCAAATTTTTAACAGTATAGATTAATTTAACACTTTTTGAAAATATTGGAAATTAATTTGAATCATTTAAAACAATAAGAGCTAATTTTTTTTTTTTTTTTTAAAAGGTGAAACAATGGGGACCTCTAAGTGTAATTCTCCCTTCAAAATATTCAGAGTAATTGAAAAGCTGGACTATTGAGGTAAGTGGGGTTATCCATAGTGCTTAATTCTCCATTCAAAATGTCCCACATCGATGTCTTAGTGCATATTGCAGTGGTTTATAAAAACTTGCCTCAGACTCCAGCTTGATCCTGCGCGAGTGAGACACGCACAAATCGAGAAATGGTCCAAATTTTTTTTCCAAACTTCTGCTTGTCTGATTCCTTATTGCCTTCTTCGACTTTTTTTTTTTTTATAAATATCCGCCCACAAAAGAGATTCATGTCTGCAACTGGAAAATGCAAAAATTTTCTCATGTTTATCTGTTGGAATCAGCATATATGGTAAATGAATATACTTGTAGAAGTGTACGTAATAAATATATGAGAAATAAATATGTTCTTGGCATATTTTTGCATCACTTTTAAGTCACAATTTCTATGATTTTTAATCGATTAAATCTAGACCTATTCTCACTTGACATTACGATTTTTTCAGATTTTAATTTCACATATTGTAGAAAACAAAATACAAATTAAGGAAGCTCTGATCAAACTTTTGAGAGCTGAAGGTTAATGAAATTGATAGGCTATAGCTTGCCATGTAAAAGAAATATTTTCTTAACAAGAAGCCCAAGTGGCATCTCGTTGACATTCCATTATAAACTCCCAACTTCAGTGTTTGAGTATTACAGAATACTGAACCGAGCATTGAGATACAATACAGTACAGTTCCACTCATAACATTATAACGTTATAAATAGAACCCAAGAGTTATGAATCATATAAATCATTTTACTATAATTGAGTTAATAATTCACAACCGTTAAATCACGTTATGAGTAGATGGATTCATTTACTTTTGCCACTCATATCAAGTGCATAGATGCTAAGAACCCCACCAAACTTGTTCTCTTTCATGTGCCTTCATTTTTCTCATCTATAAATAGGCTTCAGCCGTGAAAGAACCAGCTCAACCAAATAGAAATTAGATTAGAGATATAGAGAAGTTCTCAAGGCAGTGATTGTTAATTCTCCCTCAAGGGCTTCTGGCCAACTGCTGAGCATGCATGATCAATCACTATGATGCTGCCAATGTCACATGAAAGCATGGCAGCTAGAAGCCATTGAGGGAGAGCTAACAAGCTGTGCCTTGCTCAATGATCAAGTGGTTTTCAAATTTAACATGGCAGTCTTTGTTCATTCTCCCTCAGAGGCTTCTGGTACGTCATACTTCATTTGAGGAAAGCCCGGAGCCTTTGGGGAGGAATGCACATATCTGTCATGATTTTCCTGCACAATCTGGAATCAATCTTGCTCTGCTATACTGCTTGTTTAGACATAGATAAATGCCCTGTTGTTCTAACATGTTTTGTTAATGCAATTGTTCTTTATTTGATTGTAAAAAGAAAAAAGAAAAAAAAAAAAAAAGAATGAACAATACGACCACATACATCCATAACTGTTGGGTGACTCAGATATTATACAAGCTTTTGCTTTAGATAGAAAGGAATAGAGAGAACAGAAAATACAGCAAGTCAAAACGGGTTTGTATAGATTTCTCTAAAATAGAGATATTTGTGTAACTTGTAGATATTGTGCCTAGATAATTTCAAAGATACAATTTTAGTCGTCTATTTGAATTAATATCCATGGTTGGATACATATTCTTAAGCCCCACAAGCCTACAAATAAAGGATGGTTGTGGCATGTAAACCATCCCAGAATTGAGTGTAATATATAAGTCTCCTTTTCAAGTGTCTTAGACTAGAAGATCTTCATGTCTTATTGCTTACTCTTGATCTGCAGAATTTTTGCTTCAAACTTTCCTTGTAATCATCAAGGTCACTTTAAGAAAATATTTCAACGTTCTCTTACTTGACTGAATGATCACATAAACCTATAATGCTCCTTTTCGGATTCATTTAGTGCCCACCTCAGTAATAACTTAATATTTACCTAAACAAATAACAAATATTTATGTCAGATTCAATTGATATAATTCAATCCATATATCATCATACTAGATGTTAGATTTTGGGACGGGCCGCCCAATATGGGTTGACCCAACCCGACCCATTTTGTATGGATCAAAGAGAAGTTATGGGAAGTTACATAACTTCCCACATCCTAATTTAAAAGAAAACAGAAAACGTATGTTTTCTTCAGACGTTGAAAAATAAGACAGAGTATTGTCTTCTTTGTTCTCTCTCTCAATCTCTCTGCTTATTTACAATGTATAAAATAACCAAATCAAAGAGGGTTCTTAAGTTGTGAAATAGTTAGTCTACAATCAGTATTGTAGACTCAGACTCCTTGCATAAGCAGTGGAACGAACACATCAAACAATCTGCTATTTTCTTCATAAAAGGTTAGTCTTCTTTTTATGCAATTTCAGTTTTATGAAGATTCTGATAATTATATAAAAATCTTCATTGGTATCAGAGCCGTAATTGTTTGTTCTCTGCAATATATATGTGTATATGTATATAATTTATAGAATTATTGCTATTTGAGTACAATTGGCGTATTTTTTCGTTAATTTACGTTTATGTGAAGTATTATGAACATGTGTAATTATGGTACTGCTAGAAAGTTCTCATTGCAATGATTCTTACGGTGTAAATTTCGTATTTTTTCATTTAGTATTGAATTAATCACGAATTTTTGAAATTGGTTTCGTAATCTGTTGTGGCCTTTTTCAGTGTACTGAATGTGTTCAAGTATAAGTGATTTTGGTACTATTAGAATGGGCTCGTCGAGAGCTTTCCGTTGATATATTATTCGTTAAATTTGGCTTAGAAACGCATAAGATATGAATTTTTGAAGATTTTCGTGAAAATTTGAAAATTTTTTGGTTGGTGCGTGTTCTTGGTGTAGTGTGTGTGCATGAAAAAATGTGAAAATTGGCTGAGATTAGATCTGGGGTATGGGGGTCACGTGGCTCAATCGTAAGCCTCCATGTGGCCACGTCTTAAGTGGCAAGAATTTATTATTTTTTTTTTTTGTAAAAAAAGGGATCACGTCTATCAGACGTGATTTGAACATTGAATCACGTCCATGTTCACATGTTCAGAATGTGAACCTGGTTTGTTGGGCCACGTGGCTCATTCAGGTTGTGCCACGTGGCCCTACATAAATAATGATAAATATATTAAATTAAATTAGTTTTAATTTAATTTTTAAAA
Source organism: Ehretia macrophylla (assembly GCA_037974665.1). Classification (NCBI taxonomy): domain Eukaryota; kingdom Viridiplantae; phylum Streptophyta; class Magnoliopsida; order Boraginales; family Ehretiaceae; genus Ehretia; species Ehretia macrophylla. The sequence continues at coordinate 50,179,176 of CM075776.1, forward strand.
ATAGAATTAAAATTAGCTTTTAATTTTTCCACACCCCAACCTCACTGCCTCCGGCGGTGGTCCAGCAGCGACCCGACGGTGGTCCGATGGCTGTCCGGCGACGGTTCGATCGTAGACAAGCGACTGTCCTGTGGAGGAGGACGGCGGTCTAACTGTCGACTGGTGGTGGTTAGACGACAGAGGACAGTGGTCTAGTCACCAGCCGACGGTGGTTCAACAACGATCCGGTCGTCCGGCCACTATTGAATTTTTAAAAATAAAATACATTATTATTATTATTTAAATAATACATTAGTTGTATTAATTTAAAGGATGGTCCAATGTCTATGTGATATTTATAGATTTGACCCCATATTTTTTTTTGTCTTTATCTTTGTGATAATTGCATTTTTACCCCCATGTTTATTAAATGAGTTCTTATCTTTGTGATAATCTTATTTTTTACCCCATTTTCTCAATCGAGGCCATTATCTTTATGATAATTGTGTTTTGACCCTAATTTCTTGCTAGACTAGTACATAACTTAAAATTAATTTCAGTTATGGCATGAAATTATGAGTAATTTCATTGAAATTGCCAAATTTGTGTAATTTAGCATGAAATTTTTGTAATTTCATTTAATTGCCTAAAATTTGTGTAATTTATTATTATATTTACAATTAGTGGCAAGAAATTTTTGTAATTTCATTTAATTGCCTCAAAATTTGTGTAATTTATTGTAATATTTACAATTAGTGGCAAGGAATTTTTGTAATTTTATTGTCCAAATTTTTGTAATTTTATTGTAATCTTTACAATAAGTGATGTGAAATTTTTGTAATTTCATTTCATAGTATGAAATTTGTGCAATTTCATTATATATGTTGTGTACAACATTAATACATGGTACGTGCATTATTACTCTTTGAAATTAATTTATTAGATAGTTATGTATTAAAATTTATTTATTTTCCCGAGGACTTTAATAGTCATTCGAGGATTGTGCGAGTTAAAACAAACTGCAAGAAATATTCCCACCGCTACTAACCGTATGAACGCGTACTGTAATAGGCCCAAAACTTATTATCTCATAGATCATTTTACATTTAATGATTGTGTGTAATATTAAATGTTTTATGGGATATTTTAATGAGTATGTGATAATGTTAGACGCACTCTTATTTCTCTTAACATGTAGAACTAAAAATGTGTTTTTTGGGTATCGATAAGTTTGAGACAACTTCTACGTGACCAATCATCAAGGTCCACATATGTTAAAGAATTGAATGTGTCAACTCTCGTGAACTGGACCGAATTATAAGAGAATGTGAATATTGAGTTGTAATTATTTTTGTCTAACTTTATTAGTAATTTATATGTTAAATGCTAATTCATGTTAGGATAATGTTAATATTTGACTTTATTAACATGCCTTTATTATAAGCATATATTGCATATGTTAATAATTAGTTTATTAATTCTTTATCTGAATGGGATTTCTAATATTGGGATTGGTGTGATTCTAATCTAGAACTATTAGTTCCCACACATGTGAATTTATGTAATTCATATACGGAACTAATGTTTCTACTCGAATAGGATTAAATTGTGATAATTGTGACATTTGAATATAGAATTTGGCAGGTTGTACTACAATCTGTTGGTACTATATCTTATGTCACTTTATTATATTTAAATACTTGTTCAAGTAGAATTAAACATCTAAATGTGCTAGTATCGAACATCAAAGATGTCTATGTTGTGGTTATTTATGATAATCGCAAAATATCATTGCTGAAGGAAAAATGAATGGTGATGATTGCAAAATGTGGCATCATCAAGTTTATATTATCCTTGAGCAGCAAATAAGTGTTTGAAACACTGAGTTATGGTGTGGTGAACCATTAAGAGGTAGAGGCCTATCGGGCTGAAAAATGCTATTGCTCGCATAACGTTGCTGAGCACTGTGCATAATACCTCATTGCTTATTATGAAGTATGACCTACTAATGTGGGGATTTTGAATGCTTGACAGAGAAGTTCATTAGAATTTTCATTTCTAAGCTAAGTCAGCTTATAATCAAGTTTCACACATGCTAGAAGCTCTCAATGCTACTGAGAGGTTGCATTTCCGAGATGTCGAACATAATTTGAGAATTGAAGGCAGTTGACCACATTCTCATTGATGGACAACAAGTGCAAGTTGTCATCACATCCTTTCCATTTAAGCTGAGTGTGTATGATTGTCAACATGACACACAATGCGTCAATTGGAGTTTGTGCTAACGCCTCTTGGCTGTCAAGGCTATTGGTCAAGCTTAAGTAGCTGAGTCCAATAAGCAAAGGTCATGTGGATCCAAGCACTAGGGGCAATGACTCCAATGACAAAAAAAGAAGAAGGATAAGCTAACCGAGAAGACTACGAAGGTCAGATGTATGTGACAGGTGCGATTCAACATTGTGATGGCTATGTGTTACAATTGTCACAGGAAAGGTCACTAAGCTCGGGATTGCCTTGAGCCGAAGACTAAGCGTCTAACCTTATAACTAGATATAAATGAGCATTTAAAATACCGTTAGATTTTAGGTGGATTACGATGGATATTTGGAGGAAATAATTCGAGAGTTTCAAGACAAGGGCATCGGCATTTGTTAATTACCACTATGTGATGGTCAAACTCTAATTTTTCCATGCATCCTATACGCTCCGGTTCTAGAAATACTTGGTTTATAGATAAAATCCTTTTACGATTAGGTTCTTAGCTTCGTATATTTAGAACTCAGTCAGATTGTTAGGGACAACTCATTATAAATCTGGCTATGTTGTAGATGGTTTTCTTGTTCTATGCGCTGAATATCAAAACCATTGCTATATAAATATGTGTTATTAATGCTACATCTTTGAGATATGTAGTATAGCAAGCTAGGCATATAAGGGCAAAATAGAATGAACAGACTCGCAAAAGAATGTCTTTTGAGGCTGTGATTAGCACAATTCTATCTGCCCCTGTGTGAAAGTTGTCTAGCCAATAACTTCACAATAAAATGTTTGGCAAAGGCTTGCGAGCTAGTTTTCTATTGCCTTGAATTCATCCTGAAATCTATGGTCCAAAGAATGAGAGGACAAGGCATGAGGCCTCATATTTCGTTACTTTTCTCAAAATTTTCACAAGACTTGGTCTTGTCCTTTTGTTTTCTCACATGTCCGAAGTTTAACTGCTTTGGACGTTATTCTAATCATGTTGAGAATCAAACTAACATAATGTGAAATCTTTGAGAACTGATCATGTTCGATAATATTTATTTGATTTGTTCAAAATAATTTGTGACAAAAAAGGTACAGCAAGATGGCTAAATATTCATGGCACTTTGCAACTATGAGATGTTGTAGAAAGACGGAATACATCCTTATTGAATGTGGTTAAGTATATGATGGTTCATATAAATTTTTAAATTACGTGTTGGGAATATACAACTACCAGATATATTCTTAATCAAGTGCCTTTGAAATTAGTCACTTCAACTCCCTATGAGTCATAGACAAGTAGTGGACCAGTCCGCGATAATTTATGACCCTGTGAGTTGGCTACTTTGTTCATGATATTTCTCATGAGCTTGAGAAATTGAAACCGAAAGGAAATAGGTATATTTCTATTTGGTACATTGAACGCTCCAAAAGGAATGTTCATTGATGAACAAACAGTGGGAGTATGTCTGAACTCAACATTCTTGGATATATAATTTTCTAGTAGAAGATTCAGTTATCTGAATTGAATGCTCCTAATAGTCCTATCCCTCACAATTTTTTTTTCAATTGAAATGAGGACTTGCTTCCGTTCATTGATCCAAGTGGGAGATAAACACCGGTTTGGTTTTGGTCAACTTGAATCTGTTTTACAATCAAAGGAATTCATTTCATTAACCGGTTTATGGATCATGTTCACTTGCAATAGTAATATCGGTTTGATCAACACAAATCTATTTCGTGATCAATGTGAGTTCGTTTCACTACCGGGTGGTTGTGAAAATAAGTTTTTCATATGTTTACTAGTTAAGATGATGATGAACCTTAGATAGTGACTGAAGTTCTCTCATCTTTTTGCAAGGGAAAGTCGGATAAAATCAATGCAAGAACAATTGCATCCAATATGAGACATTAAGCTCGCCAATGGCTAAACTGTTGTACCTAAGTTGAGGGTATAACTTGCAAGCAAACCTTCTTTCATTGTTAGGTTTGCCTCTATTCACCCATTTCTGATCATGTCCCCCAATTGAATCTCAATTTACATTAAGTGGATATAAATGTGATATTTCTTAGTGGAGAAATACAAGAAGAATTCATTTTGTATGACCTTCAAATGGTTCAATAAGGCATATGTGTATATGTCAATTGATCTGAGAGTAGATATATGATTCTATCTCTCTAGATAGATGATATTACTGATCAGAAATAACAAGGAGTATATAACTTTGTAGAATAAAGGACATTGGTGGAGTAACTTATGTGTTTAGAGTCAAGATCCAGAGGGATCAATATAAAGATTCTTGTTTTGTCGCAAGAGTCATATGTCAAAAAGTTCTTGAATAACTCTACGTATAAGTCTACAAACCTATAGATACTTTTGTGGCCGAGGGTGAAAGCCTAAGCCAAGGGACGTATCCCCTAATGCCAGAATAGATTGATGAGATAAAAATGTTCCTTATTCAAGCAACATGAGAAGTCCGGTATATACTGTGGTATGTACGTGGCTAGATATTCATTTTTTTCACGGAATTGATAAGTCATTATCAATCAAAATTTCAGACTAACTCATTCAAGAGTTGCCTGAAGGATCTTGAGGTATTTGAAAGACAATTTATTTTTGATCTATGCCATTATTGTGTTGATCTTTATTAGAAGAGATTTACAAATGCTAACTTGGGTGGTGGCCCAGATGAGCATAAAGTTACCTCTTGATATGCTTACTTGTTAATCAATGACACTACTTTGTGGAATAGCAAAAAACAAATACGCATAGTATTGTCAACTGTGGAAATTGAGATGTGTGACATGCTCAGCAACTATGCAAAAGACAGTATGGCTCGAGAGATTATCGAGTTGAGATAAGTTAGTTGCTAGATGGGTAACGACGATCTATTGTGTCCACTAATTATCCGTCGCCTATGCTAAGGATCTTAAATTTCATGGCGAGACCTAGTATATAAACATTATGGATTTGTGTCATAAAAAGAAGTGACTGTGGAACACTTACCTATGCATGAGATGACAGTGACCCACTTGGTAAGTACATATCCAGAGATATGTATTTGTTGCAGTAGAATCTCTAGGATTGCGTAAGACTTGATGTTGATGGTTTGTAAAGTATTGTGTTATTACTAATGTACTCATACTAGTGAGTATTTGATGTCCATTCATAGTGAACAAAATTTTCTTTATGTGTTTGTTTAGTGCCTTATCTTTGTGATAAGTTTAGAAAAAATCGAGTATGAGTTTGCTAGCACAGATTGACATTGAAAAGTATGTTGACAGTTTGATGAGATTGGTTCTCTCACACGAGCAATCGCCTGTGACGCAGTAGGAATGTGCAGAGATGAGACAATATGAGTTGGTTAGTATTCGTCGGGAAATACTATACTTATATAAGATACGTCGCCTTAAGTATTAGTTTGGAATTGGTTTATGTGACAATATTAAAATGAGACCTCTTAATTGTATATGTTACAATTAAAGACTGACATGAGGTCGATATGGATTCCTACGGTTCATATAACATGTTAATAACCAGATTTGAAACCTTGATTACTAAGTGTATTAAGTTCGAGGATTCAGGTTAGTTTTTGAGTGATAACTAGACCAAGATCTGTACGGTGTTTGATTTAGGTAAAGACATGCGGCCTTTATAAGGGAAGTCATACCGTAACACATGTTTCATACCATGTGTGCTTTGCGACCGTAAAAGGAAGTGGGTGAATGGATCCCTGCTTCACCACTGTGTGAGTATTTGAAGCAATATATGCTTCTTTGGGATACCCTTAGTGACCTACGCTCATATTCTAATAGGTCAAATTCAATGTTAGCTACTTTGATATGTTGCCTAAAGATCACGTTAGATTCAATCATATGGGACATGTCCGGGAAAGCGGTTGACTTGATTTAGAAGGATATTGAGTGAAGGGAAGACTGCTCGCATCTAGCGCTACATGTGTTCATTGGTCGACCAGTTATACAATCTTTGTGATTAAGTATAACTATGAATACATGTTTGAGATTTAAAGGTCAAACATAGCCTACGAGGGATAAGGTGTGTGTTGACTGATGTGAACTTAAATAGGTCTAGGGTACAGTGAGACATTTTCTTCCGTTGAAGACTGTAGGTCCTATGTCATCCCTAACAGGTGCATGGTCTGAGCTTCCACTTGTTGTGTGCTCGCGAGTCGCACGACTTATTTGCCCATATGAATTTGATAGTAGTTCCCGACAAGGTTGTAGAGAGAGATAGTGGTGAATAAGGGTCTATCCATCTTGTGCGAGTGGGAGATGTTAGATTTTGGGACGAGTCGCCCAATATGGGTTGACCCGGCCCGACTCATTTTGTATGGATCAAAGAGAAGTTGTGATAAGTTACATAACTTCCCACATCCTAATTTAAAAGAAAACAAAAAACGTATGTTTTCTTTAGACGTTGAAAAATAAGACAGAGTATTGTCTTCTCTGTTCTCTCTCTCAATCTCTCTGCTTGTTTACTATGTATAAAATAACAAAATCAAAGAGGGTTCTTAAGTTGTGAAATAGTTAGTCTACGATCAGTATTGTAGACTCAGACTCCTTGCATAAGCAATGGAACAAACACATCAAACAATCCGCTATTTTCTTCATAAAATGTTAGTCTTCTTTTTATGCAATTTCAGTTTTATAAAGATTCTGATGATTATATAAAAATCTTCACTAGCCATGTACTAAGATAAACCTTAATGAGGAAAAACAATAATAGGATACATGCATGTCTTTAAAATAAACCATAAGGTCCCACATTGACAATTATAGTTAACTTTTATTCCATAAAATGTATGAAACAACTTACCAAAAGCTCAACGTCCATGACAAGACCTCTTCATCAGAGGCAGACTGGAAATGGATTGATCGGAGTCATCTATGGAGCATTGTAAGTTTAAAACAAAACAAAAAAATGTTAGCCAAAAATCCAAAATAATGTTAGTGTTGATTCTTTTCAAATATAGACATAATTATGTTTTGCTAATTAACATACTTGCTCTAAATGACCTAGTGGAAAGTAATACACTTTCTCTCCAGTCTTTGGCAAATACAAAAATGGGCCAGGCCTGCTATAACTGTCTGTGGAGATCATCGTCACCTGAAAATAACTCCAAGAAACAGATAAATTAGACGTTATTGTAAAGCAATGAAACAAAAACAAAAACTCAACGCAATCGCTATTTTCATGGAATAAAGGATCTTTTGATCAAGCTAGAGATCGAGTCCTTGAAAAACATCTTCTACCAGATCTTGATGAGGCATTTGTCATTATTAGAGGTGAAGAGAATAACAAGGAACTTATAGGCGCCAAAACCATGGAAGGTGGAGAAGAAACAATAGAAAATTATGCATTTACTGTGACAAAGCCTATTGGTACATATATATGATAACATGTAGTTTGAATAGTTTGAATAGTTTGAATAATTTCAACTTCTTATTGTTGTACTCTTGTTATATTTACAGATTCCTGTAATCTTCTATTGTAATCCTTTAGTTTCACAACTCCTGAAAATTCTCTTGTAAGTGTACTATAAGTACAACACTTATTGTAACTTGAATGATCAAGCAAAATAATTATATCTATTCCTTCAATATACATACATATATACAAGGCTAGGGTTTAGTTCAACATGAAAAAAATTTAATTCCAAGTTCACAAAATACCTCAAGACAAGAAAACAATTGGAGGGTAGTAAAGACAATGATTTCTTCATTGAGAATTGCAGCAATCACAGAAACTTTAAAAGTATATACCTCTAGTCACCATATTAGAGAGTTTTTGATGGTATCGCAAATGATGTATTTTTTGCCGAGTTAAATTCTAGAGTACGCTTTTGAGTTTAAGCTATGAAAAGTGGAAATGGGAGAGGGAAATCCTATGTTTAAATGTTGGTGTTGGGAAAGATTTCATTTCAGTGGTCCATAATTTATTTTTTTTGACAAGTGATCCCTAATATTTTAAAAAGGTTCAATTTCATCCTTAGGCTTAAAATTTTGGTTTGTTTTAAGAATAAAATGCTAGTGTGATTTGCACGTGGGTAATTACGTACTAAGATGTTGCTGGTATGGGGTTTTGGACTTAAAATGCAATTTGTCACGTCCCAACTCTAAGGGATGATTGAAAGTGATCAACGAAAGTCATAATAATATTTTGATAGTATTATTATTTAACATAAAAATTCATGTATGAAGTAAGCAAAGATAGAAAAAAATTATGAAAGAAACCAAGCATAACTATTATATTTCTCGAAAGCTGGATAAAGTTTGTATTTCAATTCTCGATTACTATGAAAGTACAATTGGTTGCTTCTTATTTATGATTTATAATGTTTGATACTTCATTCTCTTTATAAGGAGGAATAATAAATCCCAAAGGAGAATTGATGGTGGTGACTTGATTCAGTATATCACGCTCTAATTCCACAACTCCAAACTAGTAAAAAGAATTAGTGTTTTAATCTTAAAAAGTTACTATTGTTATTTGAACTTATCATATGATTAGAGCAGTTTGATTTTGCTTTTCAGAATGCATGATTATTACTAGTTGTTTTGCCATTTTATATTAAAAAGTAATGATTTGTATTACTTAACTTTGACATGACTTTACCCCATTACTCTTTGTTACAATTAATTGATATGTTCCAGTTATTTACCAGAAAAACAACGTATAATATCTCAGAGATATCAAACTAATTAAGTACAGGTGAAGAAGCAGGGGGGATCGGGGGAGACATCAAACTAACTAATTATATTCCAGGAATGTGATTAAAAGTGTTCGGTTTGTTAAAAATATTGAGAATATTTTGTCAAATTTCTAGAAATGTTATTTATTATGTTTGGTTTATACTCAATATTTTCAGGAATGTTGAGAAATTTTTCAACAATACACATAACTCAAAAAAAAAAAAAAAGAATATCAAACAAAGTGTACAAATAATGATCCATTTTTCATACTTTTGCTAATACGTGAGTAAAAAATATTTAACGTATTAATACAATGAAAGTAAATTTATTGTTATTATTTATAAATTTTAACGTAGATACTTCAAACAAAATTTAAAGATTATTTAATTTATTTTTATTTTATTTTTAAAATTTTAAAATCTAAAATTTAGCATTAAAAATAATTTAAATATAAAATTCTAGTGTAACTTAAAAAATTAATATTTTTATTTATTTCATTTTATTTTTATTTTTATTATTTTATTTTTTCAATATATTTTATTTTATGTAGTTTTATTTTATTTTATTCTTACTAATTTTATTTTATGTTATCTTATTTTTATTTTATTTTATTTTATTTTCTTATTCTATTTTCTCATTTACTTTTTTATTTTTATTTTTAGTATATTTTATTTTATTTTCATTTTACTTAATTTTATTTTATTTATTTTATTTTATTTTTTTATTTTAATTTTTAATTTTTAATTTTTATTTTATTTTATTAGTTATTTATATATATATTATAATTTTATTTTATTATTTTATTTTTTGAATTATTTTATTATATTTGTTTTAATTTTATATTTTTTAAGATGGGTATTTGTTGTCTTTTATTTTCTTAAAAATATTTTCACGACTTGGAAATGTAATAATCTCATCCCCTTACATGAGAATAGAAATTTGTCAAATCATGAAAATATTACATTTTCAAGAATGTGATATTTTTAGAAATATTTTTTTATTCAACAAACCAAATATGATAATATTATATAACATTCTCACAAATCTGGTAATATTTCACTAACCAAACGCACTTTAAGTTCTTAGATTGCATATCCACCATATGTCCATTCATGTAAGCGAGATTGTAAACTATACATGAGGTAGATAGGATTATAGATGTGAGACTTGTGTCTCCATCATGATAATACATTCTTTTCCCTTTCGAAAGTCTTAAAATGATACTTGAACTATGTGAACAGGAACTCTTTATCAGAATTGAAAAGTGAAATTAAAAAAAGAAACAGTAAAGCAGAAAACAAGATTAAATTTTCAATCCTCTGAAGATCCTTTTGAGTGAAAGGAAATCTAATACGCAATAATAGATTTAGATCCTTTTATAATGTTATAACATCATAATATTATGAGAGAGAACTAATAGTGGTGAACCGTCCATGCAATAAGAATGAAATGATTTGGACAGTTTACTATTATTAAATTTCTCTCATAACCTTTTATGATATGAGAGTATCCAAATCATGTAATGGATGCTTGGTGTAGAGTTTTGTGTTCATTGCAAGAGTAAATTTCACTTCTTTTTTTTTGCTAGGAAAGCAAGGAGTTGTGTTAATCAAAAAAGTACAAAAGAACATTTAATTCATATTGTTTACATATTTTTTAATGATATCCCTAATGTTCCAAAAGATTTATAGAATTCCTCAATGTTTGCAAAAATGATTTAAAATAGTCCATATTTTTCAATACATGCCAAGTTGGTCCTTATTGTTTTTCAAAAAATTCAATTTAGTCTATATTTTTTTCTTAAAAATTTCAAGTTAGTCCCTACATGTGACCCATGTTTAGGGACTAATTTAAATTTTTTGAAAAATACTAGGGACTAAATTGGCTAGTTTTGAATAATAGAGACTATTTTGAATCACTTTTGTAAACATTATGGACTAATATGATTTTTTTGAAACTGTTGGACGAAATCAAGACCAAGTCCAAAATGAAGATCAATGAAGACCAAGTCCACTCCTGTATTTTAGGTCCTTAATTCTGTATTGGTTAATTAGTTTCCTACTTTTGTGTATATTTTAAATTTAATTATTTTTCTACTTTTGTGTATATTTTAAATTTAAATCTCTCTTGTAATCTACCTATATATTATAAGATCACTGAATGAATATGATAAGTTAAAGAATTCATTTTATCTCCTGATCACCATTATTTCACATGGTATCAACAGAATAAAATCATATTTTTTTTTCTTTCTCTACGTTTTCTTCACCATGTCTAATGCAAATCATCCTACTGACATCACGCCACCATCATCATCAACACCTATCAAAACAAATCCTTATGCCATTCATCACTCAGATATCCCTTCTACTGTACTTGTTACACCTTTATTGACATGAGACAATTATGGATCATGGAGTCGTGTAGTGACAATGGCACTTCGTGCAAAGAGCAAGTTGGGTTTTGTTGATGGGTCACTTCCAATTCTTAAGGAGAAAGATGATATTTCAAACAAGGAACGATGTAATGATTTGGTTAGAAGTTGGATTATTAATTCAGTCTCACCTAAGATCCTCCCAAGTATCTTGTATGCTGAAACTGTAGCACAAATTTGGACAAATCTTAAGGATTGTTTTTCTCAAATGCTCCTAAGATCTATCAATTGAAACAATCAATTTCTGTCCTCAAGCCGGAAGGTGTGTCAGTTTCATTATATTTCACACAACTCAAATCCTTATGGGAGAACTCAGTTCTATTGTTTCTGTCACTCCATGTATTTGTGGTAATGCTAAAAGCAATATTGATCACCAAAATCGAAGATCGTGCCATGGAGTTTCTTCAAGGACTCCATGATTGTTTTTCAGCTATTCGCAGTCAAATTCCCTTGATGGAGCTGTTCCCTTCAATTCAGCGTATCTACAATTTGGTACGTCAAGAAGAAAAACAACAAGAGATTAATATTCGAACAACTCCTACCATTGATTCGGCAGCGCTTCAGGCATCTAAACCACCTTCTTGGCCTTCGGGAAAGCGTCAACGTCCTTTTTGTTAGATAAAACAGTGCTAGATGTATAACTTATGTAAATTGAGAAAACTTAGAAACATAAAATACTTCTTCCTGGATTTAGAGAACCATAAATAAAGAAAATAGAAAAATAATAAATCTTACTTGAAGAGACCAAATGCAAAATCTAGATCGAGTCTTGGATTGGATCCAATCTCCTTAAAGTTTTATTGCCCCGCTGTGGTGCTAACGGCTTAATGGCGCACACTTCCCAGGATGAAAAGATCTACTCTTACGTTAGTAGCACTACAAAACGTAAGACCGGCGAACCAAAATAAATGCAGAAACTCTCTCTTCTAAAATATACTAAAATACTCTACGAATGCAAGTGAAGAATTCAATGTATAAGGTGCTGGCTTCGCAGGCTATATATAGAAGTTAAGGTGCCTCTTTAGACAGATGCTTGCAAACTGATCAGTTGTTATATGTGGCTTTTGGACAAAAAATGTCCCAGGAAAAACTGTCTGAAAACAGTTAAAGAAAACTGTCTTAGACAGTTTCTTTTTTTTTTCCTTTTTTTTTTTTTTTAATTATAACTGCTAACCTTTCTAGAAGAATTAATTTGAATTAATTCTTCAACTTTGAACTTCAATTTCTCATTCACCTCTTGGATTTAATCAAGTGAATATTATACGTTCTTCTAGTCGGAAAGACGAACGTGATTATACATAGTCCTTATTGTTTTGAACTATTAAATTGAGTCAACGTTAGCAATTAATTATTTGGATTAAATCCAAATCTCAACAATCCCCCATATGAATGAAAGTTGAATTGACTGATCAGATCACAAATGCAATGCAGACTTAGGAGATAGTTCAATTAGAAAGATTCTGCATCAAGATAGGTAGCTTTTGGCTTTGAACCTTTACTAGTGAGAACTATCGGATTTACTTGCTAACCAGTGAACATGATGTCTTGAACTGTTCAGCTTTTATGTAAACTAAGACAATAGGACTCACACAATATCTTTCTAGACATTATATGGTTCTCATGATTGTGTTCATTTTGGCCCTGAACGACTCCTGGTTTCCATGAGTACTCTAGAGAATTTAGCCTTAAATTCTCATAGGAGCGGCCTACTCCCTACTCATATAGGTGATTTCTCATTAAGAGTATCTTGCGGTACCCCACTTGATATTTCAAGATATGAGAATCATTAAAAGCATGGCTTAACCTAAACTTTTACAAGTAGCATTGTCTGCTCATCATAGAAATGGGTAGAGGAAATATCCCCCATAATGCCTTAACTGAGTCACAGTTACATAATTCGATTTTCCCTTTCAACCTAGATCTTGGGATCTTCAATCAACTAGGTAGGGTTTCCATTATGGCAACTCTTTTAATATTGGCTTAAGTCCCATTCCCCTCGATGAATTGTGCACTTGCTCTTTAGTTAGACCTTTTGTAAGCGGATCCGTAATGTTATCTTTTGATTTCACATAATCAACAGATATAACTCCATTAAAGAGCAATTGCCTTACAGTATTATGTCTACGATGGATATGTCGAGACTTACCATTATACATACTATTTTATGCCCTTCCAATTGCAGATTGACTATCACAGTGTATGCAGATAGCTGACATAGGTTTTGGCCAATTTGGAATATCTTCTAAGAAATGACGAAGCCCCTCAGCTTCTTCTCCAGCTTTATCTAAAGCTATAAACTCAGATTCCATGGTGGATCTGGCTATACATGTTTGTTTTGAAGATTTCTAAGAAATAGCTGCACCTCCCAATGTGAATACATATCTACTCGTGGATTTTGAATCATTTGAATCAAAAATCCAGTTAGCATCACTGTATCCTTCTAATACAACTGGATAACCAGTATAGTGCAATCCATAGTTCAAAATATATCTAAGATATCTTAGAACTCTCACAATAGCTATCCAATGGTCTCATCCAGGATTACTAGTGAACCTGCTTAACTTGCTAACAACATATGCAATATCAGGTCCAGTACAATTCATAACGTACATTAGACTTCCAATAATTCACGAATACTCTAATTGAGCAATTTGTTTACCAGTATTTTTTATAAGATGTACACTCGCATCTATAGGTGTCTTTGCTTGACTTTTGTCATCTTTGCAAAATTTATCTAATATTTTCTCAATGTAATGAGATTGAGATAATATTAGTCCTTCAGATGTTTTGGTGATTTTAATCCCCAAAATTACATCTGCCACACCTAAGTCTTTCATTTCAAATTTACTGGTCAACATCTTCTTGGTAGTTTTAATAACGTTAATATTGCTTCCAATGATAAGCATATCGTCCACATAAAGGCAAACAATGACATATTCATTTTCAGTGCCTTTCACATAGACACATTTATCACATTCATTGATTTTAAAACCATTTGAAATCATGACTTTATTGAATTTCTCATGCCATTGTTTGGGAGTTTGCTTTAAACCATATAATGATTTAACAAGCTTGCAGACCTTCTTTTCATTACCAGGAACCACAAACCCTTCTGGTTGTTCCATATAGATTTCTTCATTTAAATCACCATTTAAGAAGGCTGTCTTCACATCCATTTGATGAATTTCTAAATTATTTATAGCTGCAATAGCTATTAACATTCGTATGGATGTTATCCTTGTAACTGGTGAATATGTATCAAAATAATCAAGACCTTCCTTTTGCTTATACCCTTTGATTACAAGCCTTGCCTTGTATTTATCAATTGATCCATCAGCTTTCATCTTTCTCTTGAAAATCCATTTACACTCTAAAGGTTTATTTCCAGGAGGAAGATCTACCAGTTCCCAAGTATGATTATGCTTGATGGATTCAATTTCACTATTAACAGCCTCTTTCCAATAGGAAGACTCAGAAGTTGACATTGCTTCTTTGAACGTTCGAGGCTCCTTTTCTAACAAATATGTTAGAAAATCGGGGCCAAATGACTTAGACGTTTTAGCCCTCTTGCTACGTCTAGGTTCATTTATAGACTCTTGGTCTATTTTGTCTTTTTGACTGTTATCAAGAGACTCATGAATTCTTTTCAACATTTTTTGTTCTTGTACATTCTTACAAGGAAATATTTCTTCAAAGAAATGTGCATTCCTTGATTCTATGATTGTGTTGACATGAATGTCATCAATCTCAGATTTATGTACAAGAAATCGATATGCTAAACTATTGCTTGCATACCCAATGAAAATGCAGTCAACGGTTTTAGGTCCTATCTTGACCATCTTTGGAGTTGGAGCTCCTACTTTTGCTAGACACCCCCACACTTTTAAGTATTGGTACGAAGGTGGTCGACCTTTCCATAACTCAAAAGGTGTTTTGTCTAGTTTCTTATGGGGTAGCTTATTAAGAATGTGATTAGCAGTCAAAATAGCCTCCCCCACAAGTTCTGAGGTAAACCAGAGTTTATCAACAAAGCATTCATCATTTCTTTCAAAGTGCGATTTTTGCGTTCAGCAACTCCGTTTTGCTGAGGTGAGTAAGGAGCTGTTGTTTGGTGAATTATTCCATGCTCTTCACAATATTTCTCAAAAGGAAATACGTATTCTCCTCCTCAATCACTTCTCAATACTCTGATCTTTTGCTTAGTTGATTTTCAACTTCATTTTTGTATCGTTTAAATACTTCTAAAGCCTCATCTTTACTTCGAAGTAAATAAACATAACAAAATCTCGTGCAATCGTCTATAAAAGTAATAAAATATTTTTTTCCACCTCTAGATTGCACATTTTTTAAATCACAGATGTCACTGTGAATTAATTCTAATGGCTTTGAATTTCTTTCAATAGTAAGAAAAGGAGTTTTAGCCATTTTTGCTTCCACACATACTTCGCATTTATTATGTGAATTGATATCCATTTGCGGCAATAAACCAAGATTTACTAGTTTATGCAATGAATGAAAATTCACATGCCCTAATCTATCATGCCATAAATTAGGAGACACCAACAAGTAAGCAAAAGATTTATTCTTATTAGCTTCAACAGTTACAACAGTTGGCATAGCATTGGGTACGACAGTCATTACATTTAGTTTAAATAGACCGTCACATAAGTACCCTTTTCCTACATACATTCCATTCTTAGTTAGTACAAACTTGTCAGATTCAAAAACTAACTTAAACCCATTTTTGCTCAATAATGACCCAGAAACTAAATTCTTCCGAATGTCTGGCACATGCAACACATTGTTGAGAGTAAGTTCCTTTCCGAAGTCATCTTCAGGACCACCTTCCTTATTCCTTGCACCTTTGAAGTAGAAGAATTACCCATAAACAATATTTCTTCAGTAGTTGCCACTTGGTATGTGGAGAACATTTTTCTCTCAGAACATACATGTTTGGTAGCCCCAGTGTCTATCTACCATTGTTTAGGATTGTTGACCAAGTTGACCTCAGATATTACAGCGGACAAGTTTATGTCAGATACATTATCAACCAGATTCTCTACTTTAGTCACATTGGCTTGTGGATTCTTCCCCTTGTTGGAGTTGCCCTGATTTTTACTATTTCGACAATCTTTGGCTCGATGTCCAACTTTTCCAAACACATAGCGGTTCCCATTGAATTTCTTCTTCTTATTGTCGCCGCCAGTTTGACCTTGTCCAGAACGCTTCCTCTTATTGTTGTTGGACTTGCCATGCTCCACAACATTCGCCTTGGATTCCAACAATTGATTTCCAGCCCTCTTTTCTGAGAGTCTGTTATCTTCCTCAACCCTTAGCCTTACGATCAAATCTTCCAACTTCATCTCCTTGCGTTTGTGTTTTAAATAATTTTTGAATTCTTTCCAAGCAAAAGGTAATTTCTCCACAAGAGCAGCCACTTGGAAGCATTCACTCAGTTTCCTGCCTTCTGCATGAATCTCATGCAAGATAAGTTGGAAATCTTGGACTTGGCTTATCACGGATTTGGAATTTATCATTTTAAAATCAAGGAATTTGCCCACCACAAATTTCTTTGTACCGGCATCTTCGGTCTTGTATTTTTTATCGAGAGATTCCCACAAGGCCTTAGCAGTTTTGATTGGACTATAGACATTATATAATGAATTGTCCAATCCATTGAGGATATAATTCCTGCAAAAAAAATCTGCATGTTTCCATGCATCCACAGCAGCGATAGTTTGCCTGTCCGGTTTGTCACCCATCTCAGGTGCATCCTCTTGCAGAAATCTATCCAAACTCAAGGTGGTCAAATAAAATAGCATTTTTTGTTGCCACCTTTTAAAATCATTTCCATTAAATTTTTCTGGTTTTTCACCATGTCCAATGGGCGCAGGAGTAGGTGCCACAAATGTAGGCGTCATAACATTAACCGGTGGTATCATATTCCCAGTTCCAGAATTTTGACCGGTTTCAGTTGTAGTGGTGTTAGTTTTTTCAGTTAACATTTTTTCTAACAAAGAAAATAGAAATAGTAGAATTAGAATAGGATTTCACCTTTTTCTAAAATTCACACTGTCTTTAAAAGACAGATTCAAAATGATATATTGTATTTGTCAATACAGACTCCAATTAAAACTCAGTCTCAAATATTCCTCAAAAGGAACAAAAATAATAGAATGGAAGATCTCAATTTAACTTCTAAAATATACAGAATCTAAACTCTGAATATATATATAAATTAAATCTAAATTAAAGAAAGAATCTAAATTCTATAAACTAACAGATCTTATTAATTGTAAAATAGAAAATTCTATTTATATCTAGATCTTAACTTAAATCAAATCTAGAGATAAAAATGAATAAATAAGGACTCTTAACAGAATAATTTACTTAATTCTTATCTTCATTTTTTTTTTTAAATAGAATATAAAAAATATCCATCAGATTTAGAAAACAAACTAATATTAAAATATTAATATCAACTTTGTGCCGTGAACTAGACAAACAGATTATATGCAAATATTTAATATGAAGTTCACTTGCACAAGGCTTCTACGTGGATGACTATTAAAATATTAATCTGATTATATATGCAAACACAGAAATGCTTCGACACCAGAGAAGTAAAGATGCGCAAAAAATTTGATTAAAAAGATTTATAAAATTATCTTACAGTACACTACAAAGAGCCTACTATAAAAATAAACAACGTACATAAATTATACAAAGACAATAAAACTTTAAGATTGTTAGATAAAACAGTGCTAGATGTATAACTTATGTAAATTGAGAAAACTTAGAAACATAAAATACTTCTTCCTGGATTTAGAGAACCATAAATAAAGAAAATAGAAAAATAATAAATCTTACTTGAAGAGACCAAATGCAAAATCTAGATCAAGTCTTGGATTGGATCCAATCTCCTTAAAGTTTTATTGCCCCGCTGTGGTGCTAACGGCTCAATGGCGCAAACTTCCCAGGATGAAACGATCTACTCTTACGTTAGTAGCACTACAAAACGTAAGACCGGCGAACCAAAATAAATGCAGAAACTCTCTCTTCTAAAATATACTAAAATACTCTACGAATGCAAGTGAAGAATTCAATGTATAAGGTGCTGGCTTCGCAGGCTATATATAGAAGTTAAGGTGCCTCTTTAGACAGATGCTTGCAAACTGATCAGTTGTTATATGTGGCTTTTGGACAAAAAATGTCCCAGGAAAAACTGTCTGAAAACAGTTAAAGAAAACTGTCTTAGACAATTTCTTTTTTTTTCCTTTTTTTTTTTTTTTTAAATTATAACTGCTAACCTTTCTAGAAGAATTAATTTGAATTAATTCTTCAACTTTGAACTTCAATTTCTCATTCACCTCTTGGATTTAATCAAGTGAATATTATACGTTCTTCTAGTCGGAATACCTCTTGGATTTAATCAAGTGAATATTATACGTTCTTCTAGTCGGAAAGACGAACGTGATTATACATAGTCCTTATTGTTTTGAACTATTAAATTGAGTCAACGTTAACAATTAATTATTTGGATTAAATCCAAATCTCAACACTTTTAGTGAACATTGTAACAAGCATGGTCATACTTTTGCTACATGCTACCAGATTCATGGCTTCCCAGATAAGCAGGTGAAGAAATCAAGGCCACCTTCATCCACTTCTGCTACCTTTGCAAGCCAATTAACACCTGAACAATACAACAAGCTTCTTGCGCTTCTATCCAAAAGAGGAATCTGGTGGATCATCAGTACATTTGGCAGGTACAACTCTAACTTGTTTATCCTCTTGTTGGATTATTGATTCAGGTGCTTCTAATCATATATGTACCTCTCTTTCATTTTTTTCTTCATATTCTACTGTCCATAAAAGTATGTCAGTTCAATTGCCTGATGGTTCTCATGTGCCTGTGATGCACATAGGCACAGTTTCTTGCTCACCATCACTTATTCTCACGAATGTTTTTCACATTCCATCTTTTAAATTCAATTTGTTATCTATTTCACAATTAACAAATTCAACAAATTGTGATGTATTTTTTCATCTTCTGAATGTATATTTCAGGATCGAGCAACGAAGAAGAAGATTGGTCAGGGTAGTGCTCGAAATGGTATTTTTTACTTAGATGCAAATTTAGTTTTTAATTCTGTTTTTTCTTTCAAGCATTGTAATAAATTTGGCTTATGGCATTCTCGCTTTGGTCATCCATCTAGGTCTCGTTTTGATTTCATTGTTAAGAATTTTCCAAGTATTATTGCAAATAAAGATTTTGTTTGTGATGTATGTCCGCGTGCTAAACAGTCGCGTCTTTTTTTTCCTCAAAGATCATCTTGTTCTTCTCATTGCTTTGAATTAATTCATGTTGACATTTGGGGTTCTTTTTCTATTCCTTCCAAGAATGGATCACAGTTTTTTTTTAACTATTGTTGATGATTATTCAAGGTGTACTTGGATTTATTTAATGAAACATAAATCTGAAACTTTCAACATGTTAATTCATTTTTTTAATCAAATCAATCGTCAATTCAACACAAAAATTTCTCATATCGACTCTGGTAATGGGAGCATTTTTCTTCCTCAACTTCAAACCATTCATTCAGACAATAGTACTAAATTTATTTCTAAACAAATTCAAACACGGTTTCATAAAAATAGATTTATTCTCCAACGTAGTTGCGTTGCGACCCCTCAACAAAATGGCATTGTAGAACGTAAGCATCGACATCTACTTGATGTTGCTAGAGCTCTACGATTTCAAGCAAACTTGCCTCTTTCCTTTTGGGGTGAATGTATTCTCACTGCCTCTTTTTTTATTAACAAACTTCCAACTCCGATTCTTAAATATAAATCACCTCATCAAGTTTTACTAGGAACTGTTCATTCATACTCATCTCTTTGAGTTTTCAGATGTTTATGTTTCACTAAAAATATGAATATTCAACATAAGTTTGATGAGCGAGCCAAACCCGGTATTTTTGTTGGTTATCCATACGGTCAAAAGGGATATCGCATATATGATTTCAAAACTCATCAAATCTATGTTTCTCGTGATGTTATATTTCATGAGTCAGTTTTTCCATATTGTGATCTTCCATCTCCATCACCGAAAAATTCAATTACTATTACTCCAATTAATGATGATGGAACTTTTGACTACACTACACCACTAATTGTTCCCACTGATATTTCTTCTAGTGATTCTATCCCTCATAATCTAGTTGATTATTCCAATTCTCTGCCTATTTCTGAGGATACTCCCTCTAATAATTCTCCTTCAATGGCACCTGGTCCTCAGCTTGATAACTCACCCAATTCTCCACCTATTTCCAAGGACACTCATTCCAATAATTCTCCTACGATAACACCTGATCCTATTTGCACAATTTACCCTTCATTGCAAGCCAAATCATCTTGTGATTTGAGAAGATAACAGAGACAAACTAGACTTGTAGGGAATTGCCCGAAGAGTTGATAAACTCGAAAAAGGGCATTTTAAAAACTTACACCAGCTGCAGCAGAAGTAGAAGGATCAAGTTTGAGAAAGGGTTGGTGAAAGCTTGAACCCAATTCCTACCGTGATGAATATGAGAGCATTTGAAATTCCTGAAGAGTTATACTATTTAGCCCTTCATTTTGCCAACAAAGAAGTCATCCTTTTCGATTTTTCAAGGAAAGGGACAAGGATGCTCTTGCTTGGCGCCGGACCCCGCTGTGGTTTAAAAAAATAGCACCACAACCCTCTCCGTCAATAAATCCGTTAGTTTTAACGGCATGTGAGGTACACGCGCCTCCCATGCAATTTTGGCTGGTTTTCAACAATTTTTTCAATAAAATATATGGGCTAATTGACAAAAAAGCCCTTTACAACACAAAAAAAAAAAAACAACAACAAACAGCAACAAATTCTCGTCCCCAACAATTTGTTTCTTTTTTTTTTTTTGGGTTTGGTACACACAAACCCCAACCCCCCCACCCCACCCCACCCCTTGGCGGAACCCACCCCTACAGCCCCGTCGAGACCCACCACCCCACCCCCAAACCCCAGTATGTATGTGTATATGTATTATCTATATACTTTTTTTTTTTGGGGTTTGGTGTGCGTGTGTATATATAAATATATACATACACTCAAACCCCACCCATCCCACCCTACCCCACCCCCCTCCTCGGCGGAACACACCTCCCAGTCCCGTTAAAACCACCCCACTCCCCACCCCCCACCCCCCAAACCCCAGTATGTATGTGTATATATTTGTATGTGTATATGTATTATATATATACATATTTGTTTTTTTTTTTTTTGGGTTTGGTGTGCGTGTGTATATATATATATATATACATACACATAAACCCCACCCACCCCACCCTACCCTCTCTTGGCGAAACCCACCCCCCAGTCCCCCGGAAACCACCCCATTCCCCACCCCCCAAACCCCAGTATGTGTGTGTATTTTTTTGTTTGTGTATATTTATTATATATATACGTAGTTGTTTTTTTTTTTTTGGGTTTGGTGTGTGTGTATATATATATATATATATTTCTCTTCTTTTTTTTCCAGATGTGGTGTGATATATATATGTTATATATTATTATTATTTTTTTTGGGTGTGGTGTGTGTATATATATTATATAATTTTTTGGTAAAGAAAAAGGAGAAAATAGAGGAAAAAAATGAATTGAGGGTATTTAAGTCATTTCACATTTTCTGTTATAAAATTTGACGGAAAAGAGACGGAGGGGGCACGTGTGCCACTTTTCTAAACCACAGGGGGGTCCGGTGCACTTTTAAAACCACATGAAGGTTTTGTGCACTTTAGGTAAACCATAGGGGGCTATGATGCTATTTACCCTAAAATTTAACTACGACAATGGAAATGGTTGTCTAAAATATCCAATTTACAATGCTATTTTGTCGTGATCGTGCTGTTTATATGAATTAAAATTAGAAGTCACGTTGAGACACAAATGTGATAGAAATGAAAGCGTGGAGCTAATATTACTCATCGAGTTCAAGCAAGAATCAAATACCACAACTGCCCCAAACAGTGTGGGAGTCAGCGACTGAGGAGCGGAAACAATCATTTATGCATAAATTTAAGCCAATCCCCAACTTTGTATCGGAAAGATGGATTGTTGACCACCACATTTTTTTTAGCCTAACCAGCTACTTAATTATGCTTTGACAAATTTTCTTGTTGGTTGTACAAAAATCATGAAAGAAAAAAGTAACAAGCTTCTCTCGACCGCTAGTTTTCTCATGATCCATCTAGTTTTCTCATGATCCATCTAATACCAACCCTTTACTCTTATCAATTAGTTTTAAGATAAAAAATTTTATTTCTTAACATAGTTTTAGACATGGGTCATGGTCCAATCTTGTCCACCACATATCCATCCATGTGTGATATATCTTATCTGCACATCTATCCACCTGTTACTCATATCTCTTTTAGTCACGTGTCTAACCATAACTGCATCTTAATTTCCATAATTTAATTTTATTCGAGTGTTCCTTATATTTGGAATTGGCCCACTTCGTATTTTAAAGAATGATGATACACTAGGTTTGTACAATTCAACGAAAAAAATTGGGAATATGAAAAAATTCATATGAGGTAATGATATCTGGGGCAAAATTTTGTCCATATGTTAACAATACCATCTTCTATTGGATATTGATATGATTATTACGTGGAAACAAATGATTTTCGAATTGCTACAATATTTCCAAGCTATGAAAGGTGAAGTCTCATTGCCACTTTCGGCTTATTGAACGGAAAATCACATTGCCTTTCATGAAAGCTTCTTACCCCATATGTATCTATGGAACATATCTTGAAGCTGCACATTTCATGCGTAACTCAAGTATATCACAAGATTACCGATAGTTACTTTAATATTAACAAGAAAAGAGTACAACGCAAAGGGTCCAAATCCGTTATAAGTTACAAGGGGATCTGAGTCCGTTTGTTAAGCCGTCTTTTGTTCTGGCCTTCAGAATGTAAAGAAATATGCCTTACCAGCGTTCTCTCGGCCGGCCATCTGGCAATACAGGAACAGGAACCCTTTCGTCCTTCGAGTGATCTAACTGTTCAGTTGGTCTGCTCAGTTCTAAGTTCACTCTGCCATTGTCTTGATTGAAGTCTGGGGGAATGTCATCATCTTCATCGCTCCAATCATCCTCGTAATCATCACTATCATCATCATCTTCTTCTTCCTCCTCATCATCAAATCCATCACTCACTACGTTATCAATGTCAGACCATTGTTCTTCATCCTCCCCACTTCCTGCTTCTGGCTGAGTTCCTTCTGCTTCATCTGCATCAATCTTTAAACTCCGCCTCTGAAATCGTGGGACAGCCACAAGTGAACGAAGCTTCTCCTTGATGAGCAACATCCTATCCTTTCCTATCAGCTGAGAATCGCGATACGCTTCACGAAGGAAA
This sequence comes from Ehretia macrophylla, assembly GCA_037974665.1. Classification (NCBI taxonomy): domain Eukaryota; kingdom Viridiplantae; phylum Streptophyta; class Magnoliopsida; order Boraginales; family Ehretiaceae; genus Ehretia; species Ehretia macrophylla. Next base: position 50,203,000 of record CM075776.1, read on the forward strand.
ACTGAGTCGCGGTCCCCTTTCAGAGATACATAAAACATATCAGGATGCCTTATCAGCATCCCTCTAAGCTGCTGAGAGAATCTGAATTCCTCTCGAAAATGAGTTAGGTGATCCACAAGAGTTTTCTTCTCTACAGTAAGGCTCAAGATCTCGTGAACAACACCACAAGAATGCTTTTCCTTTTCCAGAGTACCGGACCTCAAGTGAGAAAAATCAGCATAAGGCGATGCGTAAGACATGTCCCTAAACTGACAAATCCTTCTCATCTCACCTTTAGAGAGATTAAGACCTTTAGGTAGCTTTACTCTATTGAACTTCGGCGATCTATCAATAATCAAATTCCTCTCTTCCATCTCCTTTGCCTTATTCTCCTCTTCTGCAATCTCTGCAGCAGAGACAGCAAGCTCAGGGTCCCAATGAGTCAACTCCAAAGCCGGCCCTTGTCCGGTCACAACAACCTTGAAATACTGTGGGTAACGCCGACAAATTGTGTCGCGAAACTCGAATGGAAGACCTAAATCAGTCCTCAAATGGCCAATCTTCTCCAAAAGAATACGCTTCTCAGCAGACATCATCAACAATTTCCTCAACTTCGCAACCAACAAATCCTCCATCTCGTTCCTAACCTTCATCTCCTCAAAATAAAGCCTTTCCGCCTCAGGCGTCAACTTAAACCGAAGCGAATAAACCCCTTCTTCCACAATCTCAAACACAGCAGGAAACTTCTTCAACAACGCGATAAACCTCCTCTTCTTGTTCAAACCCAAAGCTTTCCTATACCTACCCAACTGTCGAAGCGCCATTATTCTATCGGGCTGGCTCATTAAAATCTTCCTAATCTTCAAAACCAATTTCAGCTTTTTATCCCTTTGAATCACATTATCAAATGAATTTTCTTTCCTCCTCTTCACTGCAGTAGCTCTTATTGGACAAATTGACACATGGGTTTTCTTTAAATGTCTCAAAGATTCAATCTTTACCAAACTTTTACCTAAAAATGAAGCATTTTCTATTTTTTTTGTGGGTATAGATAAAGGGGTTGCTAAAGAAAGCTTTGGCTTTTGAAGCAGTGATGATTTATATGACGCAAAAAATGGTAATGCACCTGTACATGGTGTGGATTTAGGTGAACAAATCAAGAATTTTGGTTCCATTTGTTCTTTTTTTTTGTTGAGAATTTAAAGATTTAAGTAATATATGGGCTAGAATAAAAGTGAAAATGGTTTAGCATGCCTCTATACATATATGTTTGTGCATATATACAGAGAGAGAAAGTAAAGAGAATTGAACATTATACTGACCTTATATGTTTTGAAATTGAGCTATGGGAGCTTTGAGAAGTTAAATTTGATTAGGGTTTATCAGCATAAAACCCTTTTGTGCAGAGCTTGCAGATATTTTGTCTTGTTATCTTCTTCAAGAGGACTGGAATGGATATTGAAAGCAATAACAGGGGTAAAATCGCCCAAAAGTTACATATTTAATGTTTAACATTTGGTCCGGTGGTATGTTTTTTAATTTAAATCTTCTTTTGAATTAAAAAAAAAAAAGAAAAATGAAACTTGAGATGGTCACTTGGTCTAGTAATAGTGACATAATTTTTATTTTCAATATGAAAAATCTTGACATTAGTATTTTATATAACTTGTTAAATAATCTAAAATTACTTAAATCATCTCTAAGTTAGAAAAAAACAAAAACGAAACCGTCGACTAACCCCTGAATATTGGACTTCACATGCTATTACATTCGAACAATTTTACATGTAGCTATTATTTGGAAGTATTTTCTGTAAAAATTTAGTCCTTACTTTCCTATGAAATATTGTATAATGAATTATTATTAGTTTTACTGTACCTAAATAATTGAACATAGCATTAATATATTTCGTTCTTAATTATTGTCAAAAAGTAACGAGTGAAAGATATAATTACTTCGAGATTTAAAAAAAAAATCTTATATAGAAATTCAAAATTCAATTTAAATTAAGTTCGTATTAGAAGATAACATACTATATTGTTACTTAATGTTGTAAAGGAGAACTGGATTATTAATTCTTTTAATCTAATAAATGATTTAATTAGACTTTCATAATTCACTCCATTACCATCAAATCATATAACTAAATACCAACTTCAGCGTGATAAAATAACCTTAATACTCCCATTTCTCTTGCAATTTTACAAGTGATTAAACAAACACAATTTAGAAAGAAAAAAAAAAAAAGCAAATGATTTTGTTAAACAAAACCCGTACACTTGCCCCAAGGGAATAGCTTAGTAGCAATAAAGAGGGGTAGAATTTAATATGTTTTGGTTGGAATTTTTTTGTTTTTTTAAATCTTTAAGAGGCGAAAGCTAGCTAAATGACTATATTTTTAGAGAAAGATTATCTATTTTTATCTTTTTTTACAATAATCTATAATGATTCAGGGGGTATCAATCCGACATGTGTTCAACGATTGCACCCTATCAAACCGAACCAAAAAATTTACATACTTATTTGTCGCTCTAAAAATAAGCAAGTTTCAAATTATCGTGGCGTGAAAAGATATGCTTACAATCTTCGACCATTGGGTGCAAAGGATTAGACTTCTGCAAGTTACCATTAATTATGTTGATAACTAAAATAGAGTTCGGTTTAAAATTTTTTGGCTGCATATTAGGTACACACTTTTGATTGGATCAAAATTTTTTAGCTGTATATTAGATATACACTTTTAATTGAATTCGATGTATGTATTAATTCGCACTACTACACTTGGAGTTTATCAATTGATTCACTCCGCCACGTCATTAAAAAAAGAAAAATGTCTTTGGTCCAGCGGTTTATATCACAGATTTTATTAGTACAAAAATAAAAAAATAAAATCGGAAATAAAAACCTTGATAGTGTTGTAAGAGATCGTCTCACCGCACCGAAGCTGATCGGAGATGGCTAAGAAGAGAGAGCGGCGAGTCCGACTCAGCTCCGACCGCTCATCCAACCGAGTCGACTCAGTCGAAACCAAGCATACTAACAAAAACCTCAAGCTCATTTCCACCTTCATTCTACTCTTCATCGTAGCTCCCGCCATTTCCGTATTCCTATATCGTAAATTATACGCTCCTCCAGATACTCTCCCACACACCGACCTACCGTATGTCTTCGAGCGAGGCCTCGTCAACACCGAGTTAAATTACCAACTAGTCCTCACTGTATGCATACTCTTCAATATATCAAATTCCTCTTCTTTTTTTTCTTTTGTATTTAGAAATTTTATACTACCAAATGATTAGAAATTAAATTTTGATTAATTTTCAAGAACTTCAGGAGAATATGAAGGTTTCGGAGAATTTTAGCACGCGGCATTTTAAGAATCCTGTTCTGGCTTACATTACTCCTTGGTATCACATTTTTCTTATAGCTTTTAATTTGTTTTTAAACTTTTTAGTGATTGATATTGTTATCGATTATTGAATTTGAAGTAATTTATTCGAATCAAATGAGACTGAAAGCACCAAATTTTAATTTTTTTTCCAACTTTTAAGTGATTGATATGGTTATGGATGATTGAATTGGAAGTAATTTAATATAGGTAATTGATATTAAATTTGTGAATAGTGTAAATTGTTAATTTATTGATTAGAAGAATATGTTGTGATAAATGGCACAGGAATTCAAAAGGATATGATATGGCAAAGAAGTTTACGTCCAAGTTTACGCATTTGTCACCTGTGTGGTATGAACTTAAGAGGTAAGCAAGCTGCCTCGGTGTTTAATTTCTCTCTTATCTGCGATTGATTGGAAATGTGGATCATGGAGATTAGGAAAGAATGTAATTAGTTCTGAAATGACCGCGTATTGGATTAGCGATGTTATATCAGAGGATTATGTAAAAATGCACGACTCAACGTGTGTTGAACAGCTGTATTAAGAGAGTTTCTGCTTTTCAAAATGTTTAACTTCGTTGTTCTCTCTGATTTCAGCCAAGGAACTTAGTTAGTGCTGGAGGGAAGGCATAATGCTGATACGGGATGGATTTCCGAGCTTAGAATGAAGGGAGATGCTCTGGTATAGTTCAATAACTTGCTACTTCATAAGGTTTAATATTATGCGGGTGTAAAACTTAAAATGCTTTTGCGTATGCATCCACTTGTCTACGACAGCAAAGACTTCATTTGGGAATTCATTTTTGGCTCATTGACTCCAAATGTTTTGGTTGCATTCATATTGCTTAACAAGAATTATCCAACCAAAAAAATCGGGATGATGGCACTTGAAATTCAGAATTCTTGTCGGGTTTGGCCAAGAGTCATTCTCAACCCTCCACTCCCCATTTATAGAGCTAGATCTCATGCCCAGTGATGCAGTTCTAGTGACAATTGATTTTGATGTTTCCAACAATCAAAACTCACAATCGTCTATATATATGTTTACTTATTAGGAGTCTTGGCGATTGTGGAGCTGATGATGTTTTACCGTGTTTAACTTTTGATATGATAGGTTTTACCCCGGGTTGTTCTGGAAGCAATTCCTATGGACCTGCTGAAAAAGAAGAAACAGAGGGCTAAAGCGATTGACCTTATCATAACTGAATGCAAGTGAGTCTTGGCTATTTTTCTACTTGAGCAACCAGTTCTAATTTTTTGTTTTGCAGTGAAAGGGAGGTGAGGTGGTTTTTTACGCTATTCATTATAGGTTACCAAGTCTTTTGGCTTCACTTTGGTGTAATAACATGCATTAGGAGCCTGTGACCTGTGCACTCTTTTCCTTTTCTGCAAAATCTATTACGCATGCAGGGATGAGTTTTTAATTGATCACATGAGGGGGTACAGTGATTTCGTACGGTTCCCCTTGCCATTATTTGGACCCTGTGGAAGGAGAGAAATAGGAGAGCTTTCGAAGGGAAAGAGTTATCCATCTCTTTTTTGAAATATTATTGGCTTAATGATCTTTGCTTTTGGATTAGGGGCTCTTGTAAATTTGATGTAGATAGCCTACAAGAAAGTAAGATAGTTTAATTAGTTGATGTATATATTTTTGGGTTGCACCCCCTTGGTGCATATCTATAAAATTCTTTACTTTTCAAAAAAAGAGGGGGTACAATGATTAGAGGTGAATTTAAGCTTCACTTATAAACTAGTTTTAATAATTTATGGCTCAAAATTCATAACAATGAACGTGGTTAGTGGATAATGTCGTTCAAATTATTCTGAACTCTGTCTTGGGGCTGAACTAGAGCCCATCATTTGTAGATATTGGCTGGATTGGCGCCGACATGAATAATTGCACTTATGGCTATGGATGCTTTGATTTATGCTGCTATGCGTACATTGCAGTAGATTATCTTCTGGATCATTGGTAGCAGCAAGGGAAAAGATATGAAACCAGTGGACAGATATTTGTAGAATAGATCAAGAAATCAAGTGCAGGTGGCAACAACCAAAATATTTGACAGCCTTTACCGGTTGCATGGAGGCTCTATGCTTTATGGTCATTCAGTGACAATCTCTTGGTGTTGAATTGTCTTCAATGATAAGATGTCATATATATGCTCTTATACAATTATAGATACAGATGAAATTTGAACAATGTGAGGAATAGCTTGGTGTTTAGATTTAAATTCTTTTGCCCTGTAATTATGTTAATTTGTTATACCTATTGTCAGTAAATGATTTAATTTTTGGGTCTTCTTCTCACCATATAGGGAAATGGGTTATGATGGTATTGTACTTGAGTCTTGGTCAAGGTGGGCAGCTTTTGGTGTCTTACATGATCCAGACATGCGGAACCTGGTATGATACGCTTTCCATTCCTTGTGCATTTTGCAATCTCCCGCTTTTCCTTATTTTCATTCCCCAGTAATGAAACAGAAAAACATTTGATATGTATCTTCTAGTTGTCTTCTTATCCAAGTATTAAACATCAATATACAACCATATATATTTTTTCTGGTATTGGGCTTTCGGATTAAATATTGCTTCCCCTTTTCATTAAGCTCACCACTCTCTTGGCTTTAGATTATAAAGCAAAACACTCATATAATTTAGTCAAGAGAAGAAAAGGGTACTTGAGTTGATTTTTTTTGAACTGTACTGCTTAATGGTTTCTGGGTTCGCAACACTTGAAAATTTTGGCTGGTAGAATACGTTACTTCAAACACTTATGAAATGTTTTCACTCTGCAAGCCTAGGCATTACAATTTGTAAAGCAACTTGGAGAAGCCATGCATTCTTTGAGCTTACAGAGGGATAATAAGAAGGCTCTGCAGTTAGTGTATGTTATAGGACCGCCCCATTCGGATAAGCTTCATGAGCATGATTTTGGACCAGAAGATCTTCAGAAGTTGAGTGAAGCTGTTGATGGTTTCTCCCTTATGACTTATGACTTCTCAAGTCCTCATAATCCAGGGCCTAATGCTCCTTTGAAGTGGATCCACTCCACCTTGCAGCTTCTCCTTGGGGCCAGAAGCAGAGAGGGTCATAAAGTGACGAAAAAGATATTTGTTGGTATCAACTTTTATGGAAATGACTTTGTCGTCTCTGGAGGTATGTAGCATGTTCAATTCAGCTGAGTTATGCACCGCTCAGAGATGGATATATATCCTAGGTTTTTGGCTTTAGGAATCAAATATCGGATTTCGCTATTAAAAAATTAATGGTGTTAATAATTTTGCGGTTAGCTGTGTTTGTTTCAATGCACACTACTACATTATATTGCATTCTATGAATGAAATGAAAAGTTGCTGATTGTTTTATGTTAGATATTTGATAATTTAAATATTCTTGAAAGGTTTAAAAACCATTAGTAGATTATCTATGTAGATTATGAAAGTTAAGCATCGATTATCACCAATTATCTGGCCACTGCATTTAGATATCAGCTTCTTTTGGGAAATTTAAGCATTTTGGTATCAGTTTAAGAAGTTGATATTGTCAGTATACTTTCTGCTAGTCACTGTGGCCTGTAGAAAGGCAGCTGCGCCAACTTTTGTGTCTAATATGACTTTTATCTTCAGTGATTTTCCTTTTTCTTTTGGGTTGGGTGGAAGGAAGGGGCTTCACTCTCCTCATTCCTATAAACTATCAACCAAAGTCACTCTGCATCCACCCTTTGGATTGCTGAACTGTCGCTTTTGAAAGATACATCAGCAAATGAAGTTGCCTTACTTCTCTTCTGCCGTCCTTTGCGTCTATGGGGAACAAATGCTTTCCATCCTTAACTATGCCTTGGCTGCCTTCCGTTCTTAATTCCTTCAAACACCCTAATATCTAGTTCTGAACAAACAGGTGAGATTATCACATTGACCTATCCAATAACTTCATGATGATTTTATAGGTCTTTGTTACATTGCCATTTTAAATTGATCCACCCTTTGTACCAATCTATGCTCGTGTCTGCTCTATTTTAATTGATTTTGGTAATAAAAATGGCTGTTTTTTTATTGAGTGATGATTGAAAGCCGTTTCTGTCTCTACTAGCTTTGCCTTTTACCTTATGTAGTCTGCGTCTTCTTATCTTGGCTTGCAAATGATCAAACTTCAGGGTTAGGCGGGGGATCGATTTTAGGGAGGGACTATCTATCTTTGCTGGAGCGGCACAGGCCCGCACTGCAGTGGGAGAAGAAGAGTGCTGAGCACTTCTTCGTATACTCTGATGATCAAAATGTCAAGCATGTCGTATTTTACCCATCGTTGATGTCAATCGCTCTGCGGCTTGAAGAAGCTCTCTCATGGGGAGCTGGTATCTCAATATGGGAAATCGGGCAAGGTTTGGATTACTTTTTCGATCTTTTGTAGTTACAGCTCTTGTATTTTAGATTTTTTGGCAGTGTAATATTAACTATTTTACCTTCTTTCTGCGCGTCTCCACGACTAAAAGGTTGATTTTTTTTTTTCCCTGCTCTTTTCTCATTATTTCTTCCTCCGACCCCATTTGTTTCTTCCTTTGATTTCCAAGGAATAATTGTGGTAAATGTTGATTTGGATCCCTCGTAACCATATGAAACCATTGGATTCTCTCATAACGTTAAGGATGCGTTTAATTGTTCATGTTTTTTTGGCTAGCATGGGGCTAGATCGTGGAAATAAGTGGAGATTTTTGTATCTATAATTTTTGAGTTAGTATTTTATTTCGATAATCCAGTTTCATGTGAGAGAGATTGCAGATGATATGTTACAGAGACTGATTTGTAATTTTGTGAAATTTATTATTTTACTAAATCAAATAAAATGCGCTTCGTGATTACATAATTCATTTTTGTAGATCGCCACTACAATTTGCATCAAAATTTAACAAAAGATATTCAAGAAAAAGAACAAAAATGGTTGATATTACAGTCAAGGACCTAACCCTTAGTAGTTCATTCGAACCAACTTTCGGAGGTTATGCTTTCCCTTTCAGTCACGTGAATTGAAGTATTTCTGTAATGTTACGATGTCACGAAAAAATTAATAGTGATAAAATATATAGTTATTAAATTTCATACTTAATGATTTAGTTCATTTTAACATAATTGTATTATTATTTACAATAAAATATATATTTTTGAAATATTTTTTACAAACAAGTTATTTTACGACAATCAAAGAGAGTCTTAGGCTCCGTTTGTTTGCTGTAAACTATTTTACCGAAAAACATTTTTCGGATTTTACGGTGTTTGATAATACTGGAAAATTAGTCAACTGTAAAATATTTTTCAGTCAAAAATTGCGGCTGCTTTTTCTTAATTTTACGGTGTTTGGTAACACCGGAAAATTGGTCAACCGTAAAATATTTTCCGGTCAACAATTGCGGCTAGTACAAAATTATGTAAAATGTTTTCATGTCCTTTGGGATAAGAAAATATTTTACCGAACTTACTGTATATCCAAACACCAGAAAATATTTTTTAGTATTCTATTTTCTAGTAAAATATTTTCCCTCAATAAGTTATTTTACAGCAAACAAACGGAGTCATGTAAAATATTTTATTTTCCAGAAAAACACTTTCTACGGAAAATATTTTACACAAGCAAGTTATTTTACAGCAAACAAACGGAGCCTTAATGTTATAAAAAATTCAAATTCTCCAGTTGAGTGTGCTCTACGTCACTCGAAACTGCCTCGACGGACGCAATTAAAGGATCAGTCTTTTTCGGACAAAAACATGCTAATCAAAATTGGATGGTTGATGTATGACAAAGATCTCTTAAAGATGGTGTTCTAGCAACATCCTTAATTAAGAAACAGTTTCAATCAGACTAGTTGAATGGAATAGTTGAGTGCGGATGAGACTTACATGCACATAAAATTCATTCTTACGAGAATCGTTTTTATTTGGCTGCCTGCATAATGGAAGCAGTGGCGGACTTAAAGCCTCGCCAGCATGTGACATTTTGTAATTTCCTACTTTTTGTTTTAAAAAAAAATACACACCCTGATATTTTTGTAATTTCTTAATTTTTATTTAAAAAGAAAAAAGAAGAGTGAACATCAGCTGTCTATACCTAGTATGCATATGTTGTTATTGTTGTTCATTGTTTTAATTTACATATATTATTTTTATATATTTATTTTAATTGATGTAATTGTTATTTAAATATAGTATTTTAATTGATTACAGTAGCATATAGAGATAAAAATGTATTTTAATTTTGTATGTTAAGTTTTTAGTTTATGAATTGACCACTATGCGTATGCTTGTCTTCATGTTCTGCATATGTTTATTCATGGATAATTTTGAGCTAATTGAGCGCGTACATTTGAGAATTGATATAATTGTTATTTTTATATGTAAGTTATTGGTTTTTAATTTAATGGATACATTTTTGAAAATGGGATATATTTAGATGAATGATTGATTAATAACTTATATATAAAAAGATGTATTTAATAATATTAATAATGAATTAATTATTAAATAATTTTAAAAGATAAAATCATGTCAAATTCTAACTCTTAGTTATTAAGTTCTAACTCTAAATGTCTGTATGTGCCTAAATTCGCCATTGAATGGAAGTGCAACCCCTTGATTAATCTTAGCGGTCTGTAGTCTGTACTAATGTACTGTGAGTGTTTCCAAAGACTTCCAACCAAAAATTCTCGGCCACAGAATGACACAAGCGCAGAAAGTCATAAATCCTTCCACGGCCAACATGATCACCAACCTGTAATCTCACACGTGCCATGCAATAACTGGTCATACACTCATATCTTTTTCCATGTCAGCACCTCCCCCAACTCAACACCACACCAAGAAAATTGCAACAACAACTTGAAGCCTAGCCAAAAAAACACACAACTATCACATTTCATGGTTGTTAGAGCCTTCATAAAAGCACTTTTAAGAAGCCATCAATAATTTGTAATTGTTGAATTGTGTTATGGAGGCTCTCAATGTTGTTGGCTTGACACCATGGTCTGTTCTTTCTGATAGAAGAACAGAACCAAGAAAAGTCTTGTCTCTGACAACAAATGCAATCAAGAACTCAACAATGGCTAATCTTAGCAGTAATCCATCAAGATTATCAGAAAATGCGTCGAGAAGTTTACGCGGGAGTCTAGTGCTTCTATCTTCTGTTATTAGTACAGGATTAGCTAATGCACTAACATATGATGAAGCATTGCAGCAGTCAGTGGGGAGTTTCACCTCTGAATTTGATGTCAATGGATTTGTGGACAGTGTCACCAATTTTGCAGTGGATAATCCTATAGTTATAGCTGGTGGTATTGCTGTTTTAGCCGTGCCACTACTCGTGTCTCAGTTGCTTAGTAAGCCTAAGCCATGGGGTGTTGAATCTGCTAAAACTGCTTATGCGAAACTAGCTGATGATTCTGGTGCTCAGTTGCTTGATATCAGGCCACCAGTGGAATTGAGGCAAGTTGGGAGTCCTGATATCCGGGGGTTGAAGAAGAAACCGGTCACGGTTGTCTACAAAGGAGAAGATAAGCTGGGGTTCTTGAATAGATTGTCTCTGAAATTCAAGGAACCAGAGAATACCACATTGTTCATATTAGACAAGTAAGCCTATGTGCATACTCTTCTAAGGAGTCCATAATTCAGTAAGGGCTAAGTTAATGCTTTACTCTATCTTTATCAACATTAAAGTATGCAAATGCAATCATAACCATTTAAGAGACTTCGTGCTTATATTTGGCACTTGTTAGTTTCCTTTTAATGCTGAGAATTAATTACTTTGAAATTAGAAAACGAAATGTTAGTTGGATTGATCAAATGTCAAAAGGGAAAAGCAAGGGTTTAAAGCAGATATTCAGTAAATAACGTGTGTGTCATGATAATTATAAATATTTATAATAGAGAGATATATCGCTGAATCACGTTGATCTAGCAAAATTCTATAGGAGGTCCAGTGATTCATTTTATGCAGTCCTTTTTTGCCATGGAAATCTCATTGTTGGAGGGTTAAAGACAACTAAACACGGGTTATAACGTGTACTTGTGAAAATGGTCGTTTGCTTAGCCATCTCAATAGGCAAATTAAGCTTCAGTTATATCATTAAATTATTAAGTCCACAATTAAGTTCAGTAGTTTTTTATTAATAGAGGCACGAGCTTTTTCATTCACAGTAATAGATTTCTTGAGGGCCAACACATGCTGTCCTCAAATGGTTAAATCTCTAATTCCTACTTGTTCAGCTGTTTGTGTAGCCTGAGTTCTTATTCCTCTTCATTGAGCTGTTCAACCTTTTCATCTTGAAGCCTTTCTTTTTTGCTTGGAAGAAATTTTCTCTTGGTTTCCATTTTGAGAAAATATATCTGAGAATAGTTTCTTTCTTGGATTATGATGAAGCCAGATTTGATGGAAACTCTGAACTAGTTGCAGAGTTGGTCACAGCAAATGGCTTCAAAGCAGCTTATGCAATTAAAGATGGTGCAGAAGGACCTCGTGGATGGCTGGTCACTGCAAAACCTCGCTTTTAAAATTTCATGATTCACTGCATTCCATTTGTCATTTATCTTTAGTACTGCTGCTGTTTGGTACTCAAGAATTTTAGTTAACGTATGCAGAACAGTGGGCTTCCTTGGATACTTCCAAAGAAGGCATTTAGTCTTGGTTTGACTGATGCCGTTGGTGATGCTCTTGGGGTAAATTTCTCACCTGTACTGCATCAATGCCATATTTTCTCTTGTTTCTCATCCTTCTTTTTTTTTTTTTTTTGGTGGCTTGCATTTTCTGCTTGAGCTATAAATCATTTGAATGAATAAAAAGACATGCAAACACAATATTATCAAAAAGAGAAAGAAATAAAGTCATCAGTTTTCCCTTGCAAGCTCCTTTACTAGTTAATGAGTTGAACAAAACATGAAAGATTTTGCATTGAGGATAAAAAGAAGCCAGCCCATCTGAAGATGTTAAATTGGACAACAACTAGATAGGAGTTCTTATATGGCATGTTAAAATTAATATTGTATCTGTGACTAAAAGGGAAGCAAGGAAGAGGTATGCTGCAGTCTGCAGAAGTGCATGACTTCAGAAAGTGATATCTGTCACGTTATGAAGTATTAAATGTTATAGTCAATTTAAGCGCATTGATTTTCTAGTGATTAAGCAAATCCAGATGGGATAACTTATGCACTTATGTCTTCTATCACAATTCTATTTTATCTTGTGTTTCTGAAGGAAGCAGCTCTGTATTTCCTTTTCTCTACCCATGAGGCTTTCCAACTGATGATCTTGAATAGCTCCTTATGGAGACATCTTAATGTTCGGTTACTTTTTATGGCTCAACCCCCATTATCAATGTAGAATTATAGGTAGAAGTAAATAAGGCGCACCCCTTTTCATGTTTGAGTTTTGAATTGGTAAGTAGACATGGTCAAGCAGTCGGCAAAAATTCTGTGTTTGAAACCCGTGATCATCGTCTTATGAATCAAGTCCTACAAGACATAAAATAGGTGCATGTGCAAGAGGACCTATTCAAGCTATAATAAATTAGTGTACCCCCTAGCTTACTCTTTGAAATGAAGTCATAATTGAGCAAACTTAGCAAGAGAATTGTGAGCGTGCCACCATTTTAAACCTACCTTATCACTACTTCCATTTACATTGTTATCATGAGTTGATCAAGCTTTCTGGTGATCCATCGTAGTCCTTTTCGATGTCATTCAACTTTTGCCTCCTGATTTTGTGCCATTATTTGAACTATATTTGGCTCTGATACCAATTGACGCATTCAGAAACACAAGTGGGGGAAAAAGATCTCTGATCCATGTCAAGGATTGTGTTTTTGTTGGAAAACCTAAGGGAAACTCATAAATTGCAGACGTAAAGTTGAATCTTTTGTTGGGAAGTGATATCATTTGAGGGATTTCAATGATGGATTTGCAGGAGGGGGCTGATGCTGTTTCCGTGACCTTTGGCATTGCTGCAGCTACTGGATTAGGATTATTGGCATTTTCAGAGGTGAGGCTGGTATTCTGTTTTGCTAAGCACTTGGAATGCATATTACTTACTCGGTTACTCGTACTGTCCATTTTTAGGTAGAAACAATACTTCAACTTCTAGGTTCAGTTGCGCTTATTCAGGTTTTCAGCAAGAAACTCCTATTCGCAGAGGTATGTGATATCCTTATAGAGTAGATTGTTGTCCTTTCTATAAAATACGAGTAAAAGTCAAGTTTATTTCCTTTGTCGCATCTTTGTTGAAATTTGTTCTCAATTTATACGGATCTTGAATGTGGACGTGAAAAATAAGAAAGCACTTGAACTTCAGAATGCACCTACATGAGTTTTGGATGAATCTGTTATCTTCTAGCATCTAGTGAGATTACTTTTCACGTATAATAATTCACCGAGTATAATTCCAAGTTTGTGCATTTATACTATGAGTGAATTATCTACCTCGTATCAGTTATGTTCAAAAGGAAATTATTTCTATACTTATCTCTAACGTACACCAAAAAATAACCAAAGATAGTTCATTTCTCTGGCCTTAGCGCTGGAAGAAATGAATTCCTTCACTATGTATGTTACAGCTTTCCGTAAATGTATGTCATAAATTTACATCTTTGGCTCATGTTTGATGATGATCTTCCTCGTAAGTATTAATTGCGCTGTCCAAATTTTGTTAAGTATTGTGTGTAACTTAGATTCTTCTACTCTCTGCCTACTTTATACCTGTATCCCAATACCAATGGTTTAGATCTACATCTATGTTCGCTAAGAGCGATTCTATGATTGTACACTTTTGAAACTTTGGGGGAGCGAGTGAAGGTGTTCTGGGAAGGTCCTTTGTTTCTAATGTCCCGAGTCAAATGAAAGACGAGGAATGAATGAGTCCTTGGAGATCAAATTCCCAAATTCTCTTTGTGCCTTGGCATTTGCAGTGTTCAATGATATGTGATATGTAATAGACAAAAACATTATATCCTTACTAGGAAAAGTTATCTTCCATATCTGTCTTTCCGTTAAACAAGTTGTTCCTTTTGTGCAAGTCAACCCATACGAGCTATTTCCTTAGTATCTTTTACCTCCATAAGTGTAGAATCTTCCCTCTTTAGTGTCAAGATACCAAAAATTGCATTTCTATGAGGGTAGAATTTTGAATTTTTAATCTTTTAACGTGAATATTTCCTCATACCTTTTTCCACCAATTTTCTCTGACAGGACAGAAAGAAAACTCTAAAAGAAGTCGATGAATTCTTGAACACAGAGATTGCACCAAAGGAGCTTGTAGACGACATTAAGGTACGCGCACTGATATCTACCTATTCTGTTGTTTAGCTTTAGGAAGAACTGGACGTATATGTTAAACTACATATTACTTCTTTTCACTTGTAAAAAATGCCTTCAATTTAACTTTCTTCGCCTGATTGATTTAGCAAATCGGGAAGGCTTTTCTGCCGCCAGCAGTGACTAGCAGGGCTCTACCCGCGCCAGGAGAGGCGAGTTCCACTGAATCAACACTTCAAGCGAATGATGTTCCACCAAAGGCAGAAGCAGCTGCAGAGCCTGCTCCAGAAGTCAATTCCGTTCCTAAAGAAGACACTAAAGCAGAATCACTTCCTGAAAATTCACGGCCGCTCTCACCATATGCAAATGTAAATGCTTTACTGGTGCTTTCATTGTCAAATTCTTTCAACTTTTAGCATTATCATCACCTGAAACTTTTACTGCATTCCGAAGTAATTGAGTTTGTTATGCATAATCTGATTGAACTCTTTTACTTCCCTCTTTTTCTCGTGCAGTATCCGGATTTGAAGCCTCCATCATCTCCCATGCCTTCGCAACCATAGAACTGTAACCGCAGATCAAGATCACCCCACTATTTCAAATAAAGTTTCATCTTCGGCCCGGATTCTTTTTCAGCAAAAACCTCCTGTTGCATGATTTATATAACGCACGGATAAAGAGGGATTTTATTATCATCAAATAGATGAATCTTAGAGGTGTTCTATTCTCAATTTTCATATTCCTTGTTGGGAGTTATGTAAATGGAAATGTTTTATTAGCTTCGTCTAATTTTGTCATGAAATCACAATCCTCAACTCACCAAAATGAGAGTATCAGAGAAGTTGTGATAATTGATATCAGAAACATTTGAATATCATTAGTTCAGCTGGAAAATCCTTTGTTTGATATCAGATGACATTCTTGTTATTTCGTTATTTTTTGATGCACTTGTTCAGCTTTATGTCCACTAATTGCTGCTCATTCTGGTTTCAAAATGATTCTGTATTTTACTTGGGGTTTACGTTTTCAACGATCAGACTATTAGAGGTGTATTCATATATACATGATCTGATTGGTTTGAATGACCAGATAGTCTGCAACATTTTTCCCTTGCTTAGTTCTTCCAAACCCTTTGTCCACTTTCAAATTTTTTAGGATAAATTATACGGTTCATTTCTTTATATTTGTTGTTGTGTGAAAAAGTAATCTCGTATCTCTAAAATGCTAAATTCACATCCTTTATCTTTTTCCAAGTATCACTATAAGTCCTTTTAGTGAAATCTATTAAAAAATTGACGGCAAGTTCACGTAATTGTATATAGATAAAAATTTTCAATAGTAAAATTGTCAAACTATTTATCTCTTTCTTTACCATTTTATTCTCTCTTTGTGAAACGCGAATGTCTAATCTCAATTTAACTAAATATCTATAGTTAATACAACATCTGTCTGAAAGTTAATACTATCCCGTTAAAGACAAATTTTTTTGTTCATATTTGCATAGGTTCATGCATAAATTTATGTTCAACAGTCCCAGAAACTTTCATTCGACATGTCTTCTGATCTAAAACAAAGATTAAAAGATCCAAAAATAAGAAAACGTCATTTTAATTGTCAACGACATTGTATGGATAAAGTGAATTAAAAGGGCCATTTTCGAACGGGTCGGATAAAATCCGATCCAGCCCCGAACCATGCTCCAAAAACACACTAACGGACGCCAAATTAAAATGAAATCGAGCGGGAAAAAGCCACGTTTCTAATTTATTTTCTTTCTCAAGTCATATAAAACATCAAATTTCATTTTCTCCGCCAAAAAATGTCTGAAAAAATGGCTTAATAATCCACTCAAATTAAAGAAAAAACAGAATTTTTTTTTTAAAATTCTCAAGAAAACCTTCAGCAAAAATCCATGGCGAGAACTAAATACTTTGCAAACCGAAGTACTGGTCACCGCAGACGTCTCGGTAACTCCGTTTAAATGTCACACACACACACACACACACACATATATTTATATATATGTGTGTGTGTGTGTGTGTGTGTGTGTATGTGTATATATATGTGTATATGTTAATATGTGTGTGTGTGTGTGTTCGCGTATATAGATGAGCTAACATTTATGGATTTTTCTGATTTTGTAAAACCCTAACACTTGCAGCAGCTGCGGGAGCAAGCACGTCAGCAGCTCCTTCGGTACCACTCTCTCAATCTCACTATGCGTATTACTGTGTGTCTATATACATATATGTGTGTGTGTGTGTGGGTGCGTTGTCTATGTATCAGTTAACCTTAATAATAATAATGATAATAGTAATTTTTAGTAGTAATTTTTATTTTTTTTCTTAATTTTCTTTTAACAGAAACCTACTAGAAGAAGTACGAGAGTCGGCACTGCATCAAGTGAGTGTATTTAAATGTGCAAACTGAATTGAATTGTTTTTTATTTTTATTTTTGAATTAATAGTAAAATTTTCAAGTTTTTGTTTTGTAAAACCTCGATTTGATTAATTTTTTAATAACATTGAGATTCTTAGGTTTCTTTTTGGAAAATCTTGGCTTAATTAATTATTTTTTCTTCTGTTTAATTTGGAATTGTTTTGAGATTATTAGGTTTCGTTTCGTAAAATCTCGTTTTAATTAATTAACTTTTTTTTTTTGAAATTTTTTAAAAGGTCCAGAAAGCTCTCGGGGGCAGCCAAGCCGGACGGCTACAAGATCAAGTGAGTGTGTTGCAAGTTAATTTTGAGTTTTTACATTCTTTTTTTTTTGTGTTTAGAGATTATTAGAAGTGGGTTTTGGAAAATGTTGGTGTATTTTTGTTTTAATTAAATTTGTTAAGGTCCGGGAGGTGTACGTGGGCAGAAAAGGAAGCACCGAGCCAGGGCAGGGACGAACGCACTGCGAGAAATTCGGCGTTTTCAGAAGACCTGGAATCTTCTAATTCCGGCTGCGCCTTTCATTAGAACTGTAATTTCACTAATTCAATCTATCGTATGCATATTTATTTACTATGCGTGTTGAGGTGTGCTCATGTTTATGCACACTAGAGACTGCGTCTGCAACTGAAACAGTGTTTTAATTTGCAAACCATTTTGAGGATTATTAAATGATAGCATGCTTTAAATTTGCTTATTCTTCAGCCTGTATATATTGTTCGATTTTGTTTGAAAATGGTGTCTCACGGGAAATGTTAGACATTCTTACACGACTGAGGCATTTAATTTTCTGGTTTCTACATGTGGGAAGATGTGTATCATAATGTGTTCTATTGATCTAGTCAAGTTAATGGGCTTGATCTCTGTCATATAATGCAAGAATGTCATAGAATACCTCCATGAATGTGGTATTGAGCTTTGAGTTTTCAGTTTTGAGTTGGAAGACCTATTAAGCAATGACCTCAGCTACATAGAGATGCTACGTGATATGGAAAAAAGGAAAAGACGAGAAGCTCAACCTGTTCCTTGTAAAATTCAATCATTCGGAGCTTATAATCAAGTTATATCAGTGATGAGGCACTTATTGCTTCCTATCTACTGTTCTCAGTGCATATCTTTTTCTTCCTTGAGGCTGCCAGTATGCATTCATATCATTGTGACAACCTTCACGCTGTGAGATTCTATTAATTTAGGCATTTTCCCATGACTATTTGGAAAACAAAATGCGTCTATGTATCATTCCTAACTTGACAGTAAAGTTCCTCTTCGAAGTTATACTGCATTGACCTATTTCTCTTTAGTCTTCATATTAGTTACAGCTATACCATTGTAGATTTGTTAACTTATAAGATATCATCAGCACTCAAAACAGTAGCTTTTAGGCAAGAATATGCAGCCATGATGCCATGTCTAATTTGTAATGATGATAATAGCAGAGCTATAGTTTTCATTCCTTGTCGATGCAGCTTTCTTAGATCAAGTATGCAATCTTTTTACTTGACTGGCATTATGTGATTTATGGCAGGTAAAAGAAATAAGCCACTTTTTTTCTCCAGATATCACGCGTTGGACAGCTGAAGCTTTAGTGGCACTTCAGGAGGTATTGCAATTTTTATAATTCAAAGAATGGGTTTCAGTTACTAAACCTATAGGGCTGTTACATCTGACCTGTATGAATCTGTAACTTTGCTCTCACTTTTGTTAGTGTTTGCTGCATGTGACCTTACAACATCACCTTATAACTCATTTTCTAGAGTAGGTAACCATGAGGGACTTCTTAACTTATTTTTAATTGGGGAATTGCTTGACAAAGCATGCATCGATTAATATGATCAAGTGTTCTGGTCAAGATTTGTGATGGCATAACATATGAAAATTACTCAATACTGCTGAGAAAGAACCTTTAATATAATTAAATGCAGGAAGATTAATATGTTATTCGCTATAGAATATAGACACATTAACATGCTACACATGGTTCTGTTTCTTGCAGGCATCAGAGGATTATTTGGTTCAGTTATTTGAAGATGCAATGCTATGTGCAATTCATGCAAAGCGCGTCACCTTAAGTAAGTTTTGCTCTGTTACGCTACATTCTTCTTTTTCCATTATCTAATTTTTGATTGGGGTCAAGGTATTGGATTGATGGGCTTGAGTAGAATCTTTTGGCATTCCATTCGTGTTTTTGTTCCTGTAGCCCCAGGTTCATGATTGCTTTGCAACTGATTTCGAATTTTATGAGTTCATTGAAGGTTTGATAATTCTAGTTGTCGCCACTTTCTATTGTATACATAAATCAACACATGCGTATCAATGGAATGAGAGTCAGGTGATAATGTCTACATATTGAAATCCTAGGAACACCTTTGGACTTCTTTTCTTCTCTTTACTATTAGATGTCCGTTGTATATGCTTTTCTTCTCTTCTCTTCTCTATACCTATTGGAATTCTTTTCTTCAAGTCATGGGGCTTTGAGTGGTATGGCTTTGAAGGCTGCTAAATGGTTAGCCATTGTTTCTAGACCAAAAGCTCCGGACATGCATATTATCTGGTATTCTATCAAATCCAAGCAATAGTGTGGTTTGCTTGGGTTACTCTGGGCTTGCACATGTTCTTTTGAACAAGAAAATCGTTTCTGAAGACATTGAATTTGATCTTCTGATTGTTTTTCTTGTTTTAGTGAAAAAGGACTGGGAGCTCGCAAGACGGCTTGGGGGAAAAGGACAACCTTGGTGAGAGCATTCATCAACTTCTGTATTCAAGATGGTTGTACATCATATTATTCACCCAGTAACCTCTGAGGAGTTCCATAGCCTTATTGTTTGTTAGGTTTTTGGATGTTTTACATACAATTCACTGTTGTATCCAAAATATGTAGTAGGTTGCCAAAAGTGTTCGCCACGCTCCTCCCCGACCCCAACATCACCCCAAACCAAGAAAAAAGGAAAAATAAATTATTTCTCTTTGTATCTTTAACGTCAAAGTGCAATGCTTAAAATCTGCAGCTGCTAAAGTAATATTTCGTAATGTTGAACGCGTACCCTGCAGAAGTTGTTCCATCTTACATGTTCTGAAATTATGTAGGAGTGGAACTTCCTCTCAAGTCAGCTCTGTATTCACTGCAGATTCTCTCTCTCTCTCTCTCTCTTGCGCGCGCGCACTATTTTGGCATTGTTTATTGAAATTATCCTTTTCCGAAATGGTGTCATGCAATATTTTTATGCATTTTGATCAAGGAGGACAAAGTCTGGAACTTCATTGTATGATAATCATGGTCTTTGCTCTTGAGGCTTCTATGCCAAGCCTGCTAG
Source organism: Ehretia macrophylla (assembly GCA_037974665.1). Classification (NCBI taxonomy): domain Eukaryota; kingdom Viridiplantae; phylum Streptophyta; class Magnoliopsida; order Boraginales; family Ehretiaceae; genus Ehretia; species Ehretia macrophylla. Next base: position 50,223,405 of record CM075776.1, read on the forward strand.
TTTTTAGTTTACTCCTAGTCCTAGGAAGTGATGGGATTGTTCAGATGTTGCTATCAAGAATAATTGATCACACATAAGGCATAAAGCAACCAATGTTGGTATACATGATGCTGGTTACTTAGACAATTAAAAATTGAAATGCCAAGAGTAGCATATAACATACAATTGTAGAGAGGGTAGCATTTAAAAACGTTTAATGTGTGTGATGTGTGACTTTTATGTGTATGTGGAGTTTATATCTTCACGTGAAGTTTACATCTCTACACATAAAATTTGGATATTCTCAAGAATTTTTTTAAAAAAGAGGTGTAAATAAACTTGTTGGATTTGCTTGCCCTTCTGTTTTGTATGTGGGGCCCACTTGCTAACACAAATAAAGTTTGGACATTTTCAAGAAAATTTCTAAAAAAAAGGTGCTAATAAACTTGCTGGATTTTCTGTACGAGTTAACAGTGACATAGACTTGTCATTTTAATGGCATTAAATGGCTTTTTCCCCGGAAAAAGAAATTGTGAGACATTTTTTGGGCTTTTATATTTGGAATCACCGACGGAGGTGACTTTTTTCATTGCTTCGGTGGATTCAAATGCCGGGCCAGCTACGAGCTTGATGTTTAAGTGCAAGACCGGCTGATAATTTTGGTGGGCCTTTATCTTGTTAAAATCAAAGTCCGTACATGGTGGTTCACGTTTATAATGAAATTAACTGGTGTACAGATTAGTTCACCGACTTTGATTTGAATGCATTTTTAGGGAGTAGTGTGATTTATTAAGTCATATTTCTTTTGAAAGAGCTCCTTGAGAAAGACAAAAAGGTGAAAAAGACCCCTAGAAATATAGTTGAGTAGTTTCTTTTTTTCAACTTTGCCTTTAGTTTCATCAAAAGAAAAAAAGTTTGCCCATATTATTTCAAGGGGTTATTTAGTAATGAAGTGTTTGAATGTAAGTGGAAGACTTGTTTACTTTTTGAGTTCAAATCAACTACAAAGTTAGATTCCTTGGGGGTCAATTTGACATGTCTCGTGCGTCACTAATTTGGACCATATTTTTTTTTGAACTAGATCTTGTTTAGAAATTTGACACTTTAGTGTGATTCTAAAAGATTTTTTAAAAAGAGTTTCTTATCATTGAGAGGAAAAAAAAAACAAAAAAAAGTCAGCCTTGAACTCAATGGACACCTCTAGGTTTTAAACAATTCTTCTTCTTTGTCAAATTGTATTGGTTAGAGGTAAGAAATAACGAAAATTACTTTAGATTAACGGTCAACCATTCCAAATGATTGGCTTTTGTTGAAGAAGATGGTGATAGTAATACGTGTTATGTTTGATGAGATTCACATGGCGTTTGTGGCGGGTCTTCTATGTCATTTTCAAGCATTAATGATAAAGACCCTAAAAATAACATAGCTACTACATCTTCAATTTCTGTCTTATATTTTTTGCTTCTTCCCCAATTTGGTTGAGATGTACCTAAAATTGTGGTCTGTTCTCCACCAAAAATCTAAGATATTGCTATTAGGACTTTGGTACATTAGTAAGTTACTCACTCAATATGCGAGAGAATGTACGATCTATTTTCGTTAGGCCTTTTTTAAATTAATAAAAAAAAGAAAAAGCAAAGATACTCCTTACATTGAGCTAACCACTTCTTTTTGGTGATCGCAAACTTCATTTCCTTTGCTACCTTTCCTACATATGTACAATATTTGCATACAGTCATACAGAAGTTGTTGTACGGACTGGATCACTAATAGCATATTTAAGAATTTTTCTTAGTAAGAATATAACAAATTTTTTTTTTACGAGATATATATTTTATTGGGATTAATTAAATTTTTTTTATTATAAATATATGAACTTTTATTCTTTTATTGAAAAAATACATAAAAGTTTAATTTTAAAAAAAATTATTTTAGGACCAGTGGCGACTATAGTCCCAAAACAGTATCAAAGATTGAGGTCTGCGAAATTTGAAGAAAAAAAACAAAAAACTGATTCGCCATTTTTTGTGTTCGTGACAGGTTTGGTTAAGATTTTTTGTCAAGTATAGCATAGCTTGGTAGGTATAGCCTTTCTGTACATGTATTTGTTGTACTATTGATACTCGATTTGACCTCTGGGTATGTGTTGTATATGAAGTTTTTTGACTTTATCCCAAAAAGAATTTAAAAAAAACAAAAAATACTTCAGAAAAAATCTTTTGAAAGGAGCAAAGTGTGTTTTCCCTATCATGATGAGTCATGGTGACTTGGATTAATGATGTATTTGGTGCCACTTGCTTGTATATAGATGTTTCTTCTTGTACTCCTGAGGCAAAAAAAAATTTCATAACATATAATGTTAGAGATTTAATAATTTTTAAATTGTTTAATTTATTTTATCATAACGATAAGAATATTTCACTATAATTGATTCTAAATCGGTATATCTTGATGTATTCGAAAGGGGCAATGACATAAATTACAAAGTTCATTATATATTTCACTATAGCGTAACTCCTGAATCTGTTTATCTTTAATTTGTTTGTTTCTTTTTCTCACTTATCATGTTCTGATAATTAAAAACTAGAATATGGTGTTGATATAGAAAAATCAGTTGTGAAAAAATTTAATTATCTCATGTAGACAAATGACATTTTAAGTTTTTGACTATTTTACCTCTAACACAAATTAATTTTAATACGCACACCGTATTTCTTATCATGTCATCAAAATTAAGTCTTGTTCTAATCTTTTTTTTCCTAAGAAGTCTTAGTCCACTCTTTTCAATTCATGTTGGACCCATTTTTGTTTCAAATGTTGACTCCTATACGCAACTCCAAATTAGTTATTTCTTCTATTACGTTACTATATTTTAAAAAGTCAATATTGAAGCACACATAAAGAGATGTCCTGAATTATTATTATTTTTTTAGTAAATGCCACTGGTGGTTCTATAAGTTTGGAAATTTTGATATTTTGGCCTTTGATTTGAACCAGTTTAAGTCAGTTAGACCAACGACATCACACTTAAAATACATTAAAGACTAAAATGATCATTTTAAAAGATTTAGGATCAAAAGTATAAAAAGATCACCAATGACATTTATTCTTACGTTTTTAATCATAATTCTAAACTATTTCATTTAATATCATCAATTAGTATTAAGATAAAGCCCAATTTTTCTTACCAATCCACCCATAGAAACAATTTCCCCACCTGACCCATACTCGTCAGGATAACTGGATAAGTTTAAATTAACTCATCAATCAGAATGAACAACCGCAAGTCAAATTTGTCCAAGCATTTGTTTGGTAGGACCAGCCGTTCCCACACTCTAATTTTCGCATCTTCTACCTGGTTTTGACAACGTTAAAAACACAATTCATTCACTAGTACTTTCCAAACATCACCAACTGTGCTTCTATTCTTTCTCTTTCTTGCTCATCCTGCGAAAAAATTGATACCTTAACTATGGATACAACAAATATGGGCAGGCTGCAGCCAAAGAATAAACACACCTCCTGTGATGAAGGTGAGATTTACATTAATTCTCGTGTTTCGATGACGTGAAACTCATCTTAAGTAGTACATTTTAAATTCATTGTAAGATTTAAAATCTCGTAGTGTAGCGACACCTTCTCCTTCTCCTGTGCTTCCTATTTGGTTAACTAACCTGTGCTTGTGTTGTTTTGATATAGAAGTAAGCAGTATCGAGTGGGAGATCATCAACATGACTAAAGAGGAAGAAGATCTCATACATAGAATGCACAAGCTTGTTGGAGACAGGTAATATATATTCATGGATAATGAAGCTCAATAGTTTCTTCTTTTTTTTGGAGAAAAATGAGTAAGCTCAATCTAAGTCTTGCTTTTTTGACAACATTGAGGAGCATGCAGTGAGAACTATAATGTCATTCACCATTTAGGTCATAAATCCATGTAATAAAAGTTAAATTAAGGGTAAAAGAAAGAAAGAAAAAAATAGTATGATGATGAGACCGAAAGGCAAATTAACAATAATAATATAGTTTCGGTCATAAAAACATTGAGTTTTTCAAGTTCCAGGAGGTTTACACTCAAAGAAAGTAGTGCATATCACATTGGCGGGATATATGATAAGTGAATTATTTATATATCAATACATTTTAAGTAATAATCGATTTTGCTATTTTACCAAATATATATTTTAAGTGATAATACAATTTTACTATTTTTAACGGGTGAATTTAATGATTAAGTAATTATTTTTAAATTTATATCACTAAAATTTAAAATAATTATTTTTAAATTTATAACATTAATCTTACTTATTGACTCAAAATTCTGTATTGAAACGTAAAATATACTTAATATCCCATTCCTCAATCAATAGTATATAATTTTGGTTTGACATGGCAACCGCTTACGTAAAATGGTTGGATAAGGCAAACCATCTAGACCAAAAAAACAAAAAACAAAAAAAGATAAGGCAAACCATAAATAAATAAATAAAAATTGAAAATAGTTAGATAAGGCTTCAATATCTTTTCGCGTCCCCACTCTATATCACGTGCATGACTAAGCAGTGTCCATATTTCATATTTATCCTGAACACAAATATTATCAACACTTGGATTATGACTTTAGGTTGGATATAGCTGTCACAAGTTGTTAAGTCGCCATTTCACAACAAATTTCTCTTTTAATAACTTAATCTTTTAAATAAATTAATCATTTAATATAGTGTCAAAATCTAGATATCAAAAGATACTAAATTAGAAACTTATCACTATTTATCTATAAAATTATGTCACACGAACAATGCTCAAACAAAAACTATCTAACCTATACGCAAGGAGTTGTTGAACTTTCTTTGAAATATTTTTTAGATTTACAACAAGAGTGTCAAATCCTAGTTGGCTGGTGGTGACCTTGCCTGGAGAATACATGGTTGAGGTTAGTCAGATACAAGGATAGTAGGAATTGGTTCCAAGGACATTAACTTAATTTTTTTTTTGGTAAAAAAATTAACTTATTTAAACTAAAGATATAAATAAGTCTCCAACTCATGCTATTAGTACTTCTCAATTAGACTAACTCATACTATTAGTACTGACCTATGTAGGACCCGGTGGGGGAGAGCTGAACTATTAAAAAGTAAGTTGACGTGATATTTTTAAAAAATAGTATTTTTAAGTTGAAAGATCAATTTAGCTCTCATTGGAAAAGAAAAAAAAAAGGTCATATATAAGTGTTAAATTGTATGATTTCAATCCCGTCTAAATATAAATTTTGGATTCATTTCTGTATATAGCATGAATGAGAGATTATTTTCTCCATGTATAAGACTCTGTTTGGTCTAACTGTAAAATTTTAACATTTGAATTGTAGAGTTTTTAGCAATAGAATTTTGGTTAGAAGTAGTATTAAACAAAAGTCGTTGACTGTTTGACCTATGTTGGACAATGTTGAGCTTTTAGAAAGTTTAAGGGGCAATGTTGGGTTTTTAAAAATGTGAATGAGTATATTTGAGAAAGAAAAAGAAAGCAGTTTTATGCATTATGTAAAAACAGTTTCGCAAAAGTTTATTCTGAAAAGTTTCAATTTGGAACTTCTTGTTTTTTAATTTTTTTTCAGATTCAGCTTTTAACTAAAAATACTTTTAGAAATGAACTAAACAGGTTAGTCTCAATTTTTAAACTCACAAAAAATACTTTTGAGTGTAAAAAAATTAGGTTAAATAAAGCCCAAGTCTTGTATAAGATTCAGCTAATCAAATCTTAAACTAATTGAGCAGATGGGCTTTGATAGCTGGGCGCATACCGGGCCGTAAGGCGGAGGAAATTGAAAGGTTTTGGTTAATGAGGCAGTGGAAGGGCTTTTCATGCAACCCAGAAAAGCAAAACAAAACATGCAAGTCGTGAAGCCCAATAGCCCATCTCATACCATGGACTCCAGGATTTGTTTTGCTTTTTTATCTTTCCTTTATTTAATGCTAATTTTATCGGGGTTTCTAGTAGTGAATTATTCATTCAATTATCATAAAATTATTTAAATAATTCACTACCATTGAATTTTCATAATGTTATGAAGAAATGGACAGGGTATAGCTAGTGCCAATTTCATCCAATTAATTCTATTTTTCTCTATTTTCATTTCGTTATGCTATTCATTGTACGTACATGATGTGGTTCAAATAATATTTTATTCCTTGCCATGTTTCAATGTTACTCGTATGAGAAATTACGCAATTAGTCCTTATTGTTTTTTTGTTCAAATTTCAATTTTATTTTCATTGTTCAAAGTTAGACAATTTAGTCCCTATTGTTTCTAAAATATTTTCAATTTAGTTTGTACTCTCAAAATCTCAGTTAATTCTAGCGAAAAATGTGAGAAATGCCTAAATAGTCCTTAAATAATTAACAAAATTTCTAATATATCATTTGAATATTTATCCTATGTTCATAATATTTAAATTACTCTTGTTTCATAAAATATTTAAATTAGTCCCTATTAAAAAAATACACACACATACGCAAAAGCAAACGAGAAGTCTAAGTTAATAAAACATTAAAAATAGAGTGACAAATGCAAAAACTATGCAAAGTTACAATCTCGATCAAGGAATAGTGCACCAACATGCCTTTATCGATGTTGTTGTTCAATATATGCTTATGATGACGACTTTTTATATTTATATGCATTTTGATGACTTTGTTCTATATTATTGTTATGCATCTTTTTGAATTAAGGATGGAAAAATATCGTCTTTTTTTGTAGTGTTAACATATATTTAGGGTTTTTTTAAACTGTTTTGGTTAGAGGGACTAAATTGAAAATGTTAACAAATAATAAGGACGAAACTGATATTATATTCAAAACTTTGAGAACTATTATGAATATTTTTTTAAATATTAAGGACTAATTTGAATTTTATATGAAAATTATAGGGACTAAATTGAACATTTAATAACTTTTCAACCACACCTCCCCCCGTCCCCCCTCCACCCTCCGCCCTCCGCCCTCCCATCCAAACAATGGTGGACGTGACCATTTTTTCGTTAAATTTGACTAAATTTTTTACTGTAAGGACTAAATTAATTTTTTTAAGAAATAATAAGAACTAATTGACTAATTCTTAACCATAGCAATGGATTTAAAATTTTAGAAAAATAATAAAGACTATTTGCGCAAATTTCTCATACTTCTATCCAACTTTCATGGTCTACTTGAATCCTGGAGAGATGGTTAGGGAGTTAACAATTACTTAAGTCTATCATTTTTTAAATCTATAGTATATAAACATTAAACACATTGATTTTAGTAAAAGGTGGATTGGCCTATCTAAAAGAGAATTTAATACTTCTTGATCTTGAATATCTGAATTAAACTAATTCAAGTCAAAATTCTGTAAATTAAAAATAATTGGGTTTATATAAAAAGGACGCAATGATTTTACTGTATCCAAACTAATATCAATCCAACCCCGACTCTTGATATTTTGAACATTTTGAAAGATTTTCTTAAAGAGAAAACTCATGTAAATACCATAGAATAAATTTTGATCCTATTTATGGGGATTCTATAAATATTTTGTTCCAGGACTGGAAAGTTCAAGATAGCTAGATATTTTTTGTTTTTTTATTATTTAAATTAGATACTGTTACTAATTCATAATATGATTATAAACAGAATGAAAATTTCATTCAAAGTTCTATCCATACTCATGAAGGGTAACCACTGATTTCATTTTAGATATCCCAACATTATTTTTCAAAAAATTGTATGCTAACTTATTCCAATGAAAAGATGAATAGTGCAACTTAGAAACTTAAATGAAGAGCATTATTTTTTTTTTTTTGGGTCTTTTTTGGTCTTGTTCCTTGTATTTATTTTTCCTTTGTTTTGGGCCAGTATATGTTTCATTGAACTTAGTTTCATTGGAGCCAAAATATAGCCATTAACCAAGTTCTCAGATCTACTAGACTTGTAACCAAGGGCTCTCTTTGAACTGTAATAATAAACTTTTGCTTTTTTGCTTTTGTTTTTAATTCAAGGGAGGTATAAGTCGTATAATATATATCAAATGTTTATATACAAGAGAATTAATCTTGAATTTTCTCACTACGAATGATGATGCTCACAAGAATTGACCTCGGGTTTCCTCACTCTTACAGTGAGGGACATACCACTAGAATAAATGCCTGGTAACGGTAATAATGGTTAATTAGGTTTAGCCTACCTTGACTATCAAGCTTGAATATCTTATGATGTTCAATAAATTATTTAATATCGGATTCTAACAACAATATGTTTGCCTCGAAAGCTCAAGATTAGGTAACAATGTAGGATAGATTTTGCAAATAGTCCCCATGTTTGTAATTTTTTTTTTTTTTTACTTTTATCCCTATTATTTCAAAAGTAACACACTTTAGTCTCCAATGTTTTCATCTTGTTCTTCCAAAAATAATGGCACTTAGTCTCCAAAGTTTACAAAATTTTTCAATTTAGTCTCAAGTGTTTTCACTTCTTCTCAATTTAGTCTCCAAGTTTTGTGTGTGGATCACAAATAAAAATTTCACAGCAGAGATTAAATTGAAACTTTTTACAAATTTTGGGGACTAAGAGCGCCACCTTTCAAACAATAGGGATAAAATTAGAAAAAAGCGAAAATATTAGAGACTAAACTTAAACTTTTTGTAAACTTTAAGGATTAAACATGTTACTTTTAAAACAATGAGGATGAAAGTGAAAAAATGTGTAAATATTGAGAACTATTTGTGATATTTGCCTTAAATAGAGACTGAGTCTCTATTTTGGCTTAAAAGTTGACAAAAGTAGTAGGCTCCATGTATATTTAAATTATTAATAATATTTTTTAAAGACTGTGGTCTCTAAAAATATATAAATTTAAAAAAATTTGTATTTTAAAGACTCCATTGAAAATAGCCTAACAATGTATATAAAAAAGCGGACTTTTAGGATTAATACAGCAGTGGACACTGAATATTATGGAAATTATCATTTCAACTACCAATTCTTCATTTTGTATGTAGCTTCCTCTATTCTTTTTTTCATTTATTTTTGAAATTAATAGGAGTAACGATGCTTTCCAAAAGTAAGAAAAAGAATGAAAATGCAAAAGACCCACAAAATAACATTCTCTTTTCACTCTTAATTCATTTTACATTTCCCTTAAATAAAAGCATAAGTACCAGAATAAGCAATAAAATTTAGCACATTGTAGAGATTTCATTACATCGGATTAGGTTACAGCTTCAAAGCAAAACGTGAATGCGAACAGTGAAAATAGTGTAATGACCCAATTTCAATTATTACTTAGTTAATTTATCGAGCCTAATCTATTGATCTAAAATGTTTAAGTTATAGAGAACCAAAATTATTATTAACAGAATGCATATTATTTACAGTTTCAATGTGAGACAACGTGTTACAAACTCCGCCATCAAATACGCAATGTCCTAGTTGTGTTAGACAAAACAAAACTAGGGTCTAGGACCACTAAGCAATCCCTAATATCATTCTTAATGTTTCAAAAAAATTATTGTAGTGCCTAATGTTTACAAATATAATTTAAAATGGTTCTTATTGTTCAAAATTAGTTAATTTGGTCTTTAGTATTTTTTAAAAAAAATTCAATTTAGTCCCTAAATAAGGATCCCATGTAGGGACTAAATTGAATTTTTTTAGACAACAATAAAGACTAAATTGAATTTTTTTTAGAAATAATAGAGACTAAATTAACTAATTTTGAACAATATGAATCATTTGAATCACTTTGTAAATATTAGGAACTAATATATTTTTTTTAAAACATTAAGACCAACTTAAAATATATAAACAATAAGAATTATATGTATAATTTACATGAAATAATCTTAATAATTTATCACTGTTAAATCTTAATTATAACACAATAACTTATGAAGAGATCCTCACCTTAGGTCCCATGTCATGACATTATGTCATCATATATTATCATGAAGAGATAAGAAGGACATGACTTTTTTTCATTTCATTTTTTTGTAATTTGACTTTAAACTTCTCAAGAAGGAAAGAAAAAAAAAAAAAAAAAACATGAATGTGACGAGTGAAGATGGTTGATTGTTTCTGCCATCTGGCATAGTTGGGTCCATCCAAATGCAAAGATCTAGTCATTGCCTGATTGGTACTATTTCATGCCTTTTCCTTACGGGTATTGATGAAAATGCACATGATATTAGTTCCATCAATATAGAAAACCGTCTAAATCTGACTCATATCCAAGAATTTTCCAGGCCGCAAACCTTTTTGCTTTCTGGAGAAAACACGAGATTCCAAAGATGAAACAGACAAACAATTAGACAAAACGTCCCTTAGGGACCATGACGCGTTATGCTGCATTTTGTCACGATGTAAATGGTTTCTTTTCTTTCTTTCTTTCTTTTACCTCTGTTTTTTAATAACGTAAAAATTTAATCGACAGATTCTATTATTAATTGATAAATTTTTGAGTGTATCGGTACGACTCTATACATATATTGAATTAATTATAAACAAAACTATAAAATAATAAAAAATATTAAACTCTAAACCTCATAAAAACGATTTTTTTCTACTATCGTTAAATTATACCACTAGATGCTCTTTCTTTTACATTTTCTTGGTCGGAAAGTGAACAAATGCATGGTTGTGGAATTTTTTGCATTGGGTCTTCATCTGTCTAAAATTTCTAGATTAACTAGGCTACCATGATGTTCCCATCAATTATTAAGTCAGTTGGTAATAATTAATGATGACAAAAATGATATGAGTTGTTGAATGATGTCAATATTATATTAGAAATTTTTTAAAAAAGTCTAACTTACATAAACAATACTTATATAAAGTGGACTCTATATATATAAGAATCATCTTATATATTAAAAAAATTAACAATTAATTAAAATTTTAAAAAAGATTTCCATACTTTAATCCTAAGATTGCTTCACAAAGCTATAGATATCTCACTCTAAACAAAAATATAATTATAAGATTCAATGCGTCACGATTTTTTTGTTTAATGATCATGACGTACGGATGGCTCTATCAACATATCCTTTGCATTATCTTTTCGTGTTTTAAAGCGTATAAGTATATTATATCATATCGTCTAGAAGTTCACTTCTTTGTCAAACTCGTGCCACTGTTAAAGACTTTGTGGTGAAGATTGAAAGTGACTAATTGGTTTCAACGTTTAACCTATTAAAGAGAATACATTTTTAGTTAGTTTAATATTTTTGACATATCTTGTCATATGTAAGTAAGATTTAAATTATATCTGTTATAAAAAGATGACAGTAACGAGACTTAAAAACAAATTTTTTTTGATAATTAGACTTAAATATCATATAAAGTATCATGTCATCTAAAAATTTAAAATTTTGCATTACTCTATTTAATACTAATTAAATTTAAGACAAAATTCTCTTTTTATTTATCAAAGAGAGCCAAAAAATACTACTAGAAATTAATATATGGTTACTCTGTGTGGAAAGTCAGAAGATTTTCTCAAGACCTAGAAGAAATAAATTACATGAAATTATATCTATAATAATGTATATTTTCTTTTCTTAGAATGAAAGTGGGTTTAATGAGATGATCAATTGGTCACATTTATGGGCCAGTTAGCCTTCAGTGATTACCCAAGATTGATGATTGAATTAGTCAATAACTATGTGGAATAGTCAAGAAAGTCAAGAACGATACATGGTAGGGTTCAGGGAATTAATTAATATCAGTAGACCTTCCTTAGATCTAAAGGGTCAGATTAATCCTTTTTGTAAAATGACAACTTGTATATTTAATCTTAGTCATTATATTCCACTTCATATAAATAAAAAGATTCCTTATCAGCTTTTTTTTTTGACTGAATTAGTGCATGTATTAATGAAACGTATTGTTGTAATATGATATTTGTAATCTTGAGGTGAAATTGTTGGAGTATTTGATTGTTTTATATAGATAAATCATGACATTCAATATTACGATAATTAGTAAAGCCTAAAGGCCCAGCAATAAGAAAAGAGCACTTAGCGAGCAAGAAAACAGATATACGTAGGGGAAGCCATTTTATCTATCAACATCTCGCGTAGATCGGTGCGATTTTACGAAAGCTTTCATAGGACTTCTCAAGGTTTTAATGAAGTTGTTGAATTATTCAGTTGTCTAATATAGATAAATTATGATATTTAATATTGATATATAAGATACTCTACTTAATACCAATTTATTTTATGATAAAAACTCAGATTAACTAACATGGTATTAGAGTTGAGTCTTTGTCCTATATTATCTTATTCACATGTTTTGTGTTTCAGGCATGGACTATTGATTTTGATATGCAGCTCTTCTAAATTCGGCTGCTTCTACTACAAGGTCAATTAATATTAATCATGGGTCAGACGTGAATAAACGTGTTTGGAATTTATCCAGTTATTATCCATATGGATAAATAAAGAATTTCAAATCCCATATATAAAATCTTAAACTATTTCACTTATTGCTAATTAATTTTAGAAAAGGAACTCAAGTTAATTAATAGAAATTAATGTAGTATAGCAACATAGTGACTTGTGGCTATTGCAACACGTTTGGAACCCTTCAACGATACACGATGGCCACACATCTTGGTTGTACAATGACCCAGAATTTGTGTAGGTGTGAAACTCACATTGACCCTCACCTTCGCAAGCCTAACCTTGTTGCTTCTGAGAAGTGCGAGAGCTATAATTACACCTTCATTTAAGCTATGAAAGCTATCCATTACTTTTACACGGTCCAATGATACTTAATTATAGTGGAATCATCTTAATTAATTGTAGTGGGATGTGAACTATTCTTTGTGATTCAACAATTTCTCATCTTTAATGGACTTCTCAGTAGGAATCGAAATAAAATAAAGTTCTGACCATTTATCAGATAAAAAGATTAATTAATAACAAAAAAAAATGTAGAGATTTCATAACAAACAGGAGAAAATTATATGAAGTTAGCCAATTCCAGTTCACTCCAAATATGAATTAAGTTACATAGCAGCGACTGTGGATTTTGGCGCTAATCATTAAGTCTATTACAAAGTTTACTCTTTACTATCCAATTTACTGGTTTGTTTCCTTATCTCGTCACAAGAGAGAACTGAATATGGACTTGAGTAATTAACGTCTCTCATTAATGTCAAGCACATGAAAAGAACAAATAAGCGAAAAGGAAGAAGCTACGATTTTTTTTTTCTTAATTTTTTTTTTTATGATGAGAAACTCACGTCCGGTTAAGTAAGATTATATTAGATTCACTCCAAAACTATAAATTTTGTGGTGAAACAACATAACCCAAAGAGTGCTCCATGCAATCTGGCAAAATAATAGAGCTAAAAGTATTGTTATCCGTTTTATTTGCTGAATGCGTCAATAAACATAACATTTTACCACTTCGTGATCTAAAACATGATAGAGTTGACTACCAAAATATTGAAAATATCTTCACACAGAAAAGTTATTTATTTATTTCTCAAAAATTGGTAGATTTCCAAGTTTTCTTTCCTTTTTTTTTTTTTTTTTTTTTTGCTGTTGGGGAGAAATTAAATATTGCCTTTGAAACTGTGAGAGGATAAGATATTCGTTTTAAACAAAAAGGGATTAAGTTGCAATTATAAGATATTCGTTTTAAACAAAAAGGGGTTAAGTTGCAGAATTTTAACAAATTGCATAGGTTAAAAGTTCGGCCCTACTCGATTGCCTAAATCCATTAAGGGACCTATTCGATTTCACTGTCATTGTCTGATTCCAAATTCTATGCTAATGCGAAACTCATGTTAGCTAGGTGTCTGCCTTTTGAATAGTAAGGCTCCGTTTGTTTGCCGTAAATTTTTTTCTTAGGAAATGCTTTTTAATTTTTTGAAGTTTGATAATACTATAAAATAGATCAATTAAAAACAAATATATAATTAAGTGTGGTGCAAAATATTTTTATCTCCTAATTAAAGAAGATAAAAATATTTTCTACTCCACCCTCCACTCTACCCCTACCCCCACCCTCCATCGCACACAAAAATATATGTGTGTGTATTGTGATACACACACACACACACATATATATATGTATGTATATGTGTGTTAATAAATATCTCCTATTGAAAATTATTTTTCACTAGGACAGTTAAGACACTATAAAATATTCTATTTCTAGATAAATATGTTTTGATTCTTATAAATATTTTTCACTAATAAAGTTATTTTACGACAAACAAAGGGAGCTTTAATGAACACCGATCAGGGGCATTAGCTAGACTTTTTGCCTTGGATATTAACCCTAATGGTGTACGACGAAAATGTTTCTGTAGTATGCTAATTATGTTAATGAAATTATCTTCACGACAAAGAAAAATATAGACGCCTATCTTTTAAGATTGAGCTCCGACCCAGGAACAGATTCAAAAATTCTTTCAGTAGGGGGATAAAACACAATATTTTTTAATTATGTAAATATATATTTTTTCTTAGTGGGGACTAATTTATATTTTTAACCAAGAATACTTAAATATTTAATTTTTTAACATTTTCTTGAATCAATGAAGACTACAATTCCCACTCGCCTAAAAATAAATTCGCCCTTGCTCCGACCCATTGTTCATTGTGTAGGTCAGCAGAATTATCAACCTTAGGAGTCGGACACGATTTCCACCTTACTAGTTCCCTATCCACAATTGCTATTTACTAAAAGGAAGACACTTTTATAATATGGTCGGGGAAAAAAAAAAAGAAAGAGGAAAACGCCATGCACCTTGCCATTTTGAGACTCGACGTGTAGTTAGCAAGGCTATTATAGTTTCGACTAAAAGCAACAAATATCAACATCTCAATGTACGTGCTTCGTTCGCCATTGTACGATATATGAGTTTCAACGTATTGCCTACGCAGAGCTTTTCGAAGTTGGCATAGCTTTGACAAAAAAAAAAGTTAACATAGCAAGATTGACGCAAATTACTACGTTTATTTGAGTGATCCATAATTGACGAAAATTTCTCTTTTGTCTATCCTTATCACGATGAGCCAAAACCAAAGTTTTTATTTTTTGTTGAGTAATAATTCGAGTAAGTCTTGAATGAGAGTGACGGTACTCTGCCTAAATAGTAGACACAAGTAATAAATAAGAGAATACTAAAGATTCGAGCCATAAAATTTTTCAATTCTGACACAAGGTACTTATTAGATCGAATAAGTATATTCGATCTAATAGAATGATTTTGCCGTATCTAGACTAATACCAATCCAATTCGAAGTTGGCATAGCAAGATAGACGAAAAATAGTAAAAAATTTCTATCAGTTTGGATTGATATTGAGAGAGGAAGTAGGTCTCATGTGTGTGCGAGACTTACACTATGTGAGAAGACTAATGTCAATGTGAACTGATTGAATAACAACTCTGAAAAATATCGACACCTAGAACTGAATGTCAGCATTTGTCAGCAATTTTTCTATTTTGTACAAGGCATTTGGATTTGGCCATTGCCCTCTATGTTTGATAAATATAATATGTTGTTGTTGGGATAGGTGATGGCCAATCTTCAAATAAGCTCTAAACTTGGCAACCTTGTTTAAAATATTGTCCATGAAAGAACACTTTGAAGTTGGAGGATTCAATTTTAAAAATCATATGGCGTGCTATCTGTGTTATTAGGAAATTTTCGACCGTTAAATATCGATCTATGGCATTCCAATAATTGTATCATCACATGATTAGATAAATTTAAACCATTAAATAATTTAAATTTAATGGCTAAAATTTTCGTCATAACATTTTGAATAGAAGATGCGTTATGAAAGAATCCTTTTTTATATTCTCCGTAGTGTTTTTCTAATTAGTAACAACTCACTGAACTTGGAATGAAAATGATTTCTATGATGATAAACCAAATAATATTTTTCTCTCGAGGGATTTTATGTGATTTTCTTGAAGAAAACAGACTTGGTATCCCTACATAATAAATCATCTAGGGTGGGCACAAAGACATTGTATTCTTTCACATGGTGCATTTTGCATCCCTTATAAGGTAATAATAACATGTAGTATTTAATGTTTTCAATAGGAATAGTGAATTGCATACAATATTTTTTTTAAATAAGCAATTTTGATTGATCAAAAATATATACAAAATGAGATAACGTACCAGTAACAGTGTCAATCTTAAACCAAAATGCTACTATCTATGTCTTAGAATTTTTATATAACTCTGTTCAATTCATTGTTCCTAAACCTTTTGAAGATATACAATTTTTGTTTTACATCAAAAGAAATATGTTTGAAAATAAACTCTTCACTTGACGATACATCTTGATATAATCTATTGTTCCTTTCGCACTATAAGTGATAAACACTAGCGCAAAAATGAATTGCATACAATTAATTAAAAAAAACTACCACACTGTTTGACTTCATGGGAAGAGATGGCAGATTCCAGGTTGTTTCTTAAAGTTTTGAATTTGAGGTTTTGAACTTTGGAGTCTATGACGAAAAACAAGAAAGAGAAAACAAAAATATAGAAATTGAAGTGTAGTATCACGACATATGGTTTCGAGGGTATGATTGCATCGACCTCTATAATGCAAATTATATTCAACATCAAGCACATTCTTCAACTCTATAATAAGAATATCACATTCTTGATTTCACTTTTTTGAAAATCTTGTAAAAAGGGTAGGAATATCACATTTTTTATTTCACATTTTTGAAAATCTTGTAAGAGGGGTTGATTAAGGAAGGATTAAAGGATTCATTTTCTTATTTAGTTGAAATGATTAAAAAAAGAATAGGTATCCCAGTGTCTTCGAGTAATTAGCAGGTAAAATTCTAATCATCTATCTGTTGTGCAAAATTTAATACGAGTTATGTATCGCAACAAGTAATAAAGTAATGAATAGAGATCGTTCCCACGAGGATTATGATTACTAACTACCGAAATTAATCTAGCTCTAACTTTATTTGGACAACTAAAATTTGAGAGTTTCCAGATAACAACTAATAACTAAGAAATTTCTGAAATTAACAACTAATGCAATTACAAAATCAATAAAAGAGGATAAATTAATAATTAAAAGGCTCTAGGGTTTCCGACTTCACCAAGATTAATCTCACTTGAATCCCTTGATTTGACTTAACTAATGTCTACTCCCTATGTTTCTAGTAATTTCGCGAATGTGGTTATTAATCTTTCTCAAGTATCATTAACATATTCCAATAAGCAAGCTAATTATATCTCTGTGATAACTGTAAATTTATAGAACTCATTAAACTCTAGAAATTTATAGTACTGCACCAGATCTCATAAGTATCTATATCTTATGATGATCTAATGGTATTTCAAACATGGTCTAATTCAATTATCACTTCTTAGTCTCAAACCAAACTACAAATCATACAACTATTGGCCAGACAATCACAAGCATTAAGTTCAGAATGAAACACTCAACATAGAGTAGGAATAGTTCATCAATTAATCAAACCAAAAGCATTCAAGTGTTCTTAATCCGGTTACATCGTAGTCCTAAAAAAGTAACTTAGAATATCATCGTAAAATTAAACATAATCCAGAACGTATTGTAAATCATGATAAAAGAAAGAGGAAAAACTAGGATTTGGAGAAGAGTTGTGGTAGAAGTCCGTCTTCGAATTGTTTCTCCGTCTTTAACTCGCAAATCCTGAAGTTTCTGTCTCTCTGGAACGTTTCTTGCTTCTCAAAAGTCGGCTCTACCTTGCTTTTATATGCTAGGGTTTTCCTCTCTTTTGTCTTTTGCCTAAAATAACCCTATAATATGAAAGACAATTTCTCGTTTTAGTCCCTGTGACGCAGCGCAGCTATGCTATGGCTGGTTAGAAATTGGTGTGCATGTTGTATGCATTCCATGATTTAATGCCCAATCAGTCCTTGATATTTCTCCCAATTTAGCTCAAAAATCAATCTTGCTCCCAAACATTACCTATGCCATAAAACGAGCAAAAAACCCATAAAATAGCTTATAAATTAATCGAAAACTAACAAAAATTAAGTAAAAAAATGTTGGAATAATATGTAAATAACACACTCAATATTATCTCATAGATAAATCAATCTCAATCATGTATTTCAAAATTCAAATTTCCTCCTTATTGTTTTCTTATAAGGTATTTTTTGTTCGAAAATGAGAACCATATATTAGAGCCCGAGATGATCCATTGAGGTGGGTTGCACTTAAGACTTGGATTATCAAGTCTTTAAGACATTTGAGAGAAATGTCTGCTGAGAAATTGAGAAATTGTGTTCTTGATTAGTTCACTTGCTCTTACCGTCGGTCGTTCACGACTTTAAGTTTGCTCAGGACTTGTTGTTGGGCCTACGGTTTGGGGAAAACCGAGTGTTAAGGATTTGAGGGAAAATAGGTGTTAGGGATTTGAGGGATTAACAAAATGGGGCTTAGAGATTTGGGGAATTGGCTGATTTCATTGAGAGAGAGAAATAGGGTTAGTATTAGGAATTTTACGAGTAGGCATTTGAGAATGAATTGGGGCATAAGACATTTGACAGAAATAAGACATTTGATAATAAAATCTCGATTTTGTCCTTGCTAATTTTGAAAATTAGTGGTCACATGAGTTGCATGCGAGTTTCCTTTTAAATATTTAACGAATTTCATAGAAAGTATCAGCGTCGCCACAAAATGAAAGATGCGGAATTGAAATGTCGCGACTTGTAAATGAGGGACAAAAATATCACAAATCTATAAAATACATGACCATTTTGATAATTTATTATTTTTCCTTTATTATCTCACAATTTCAATCATTCAATATGAGATTGATGATTAGAATTTTACCTCTTAGTCGCTCGAACATTAGTGACTGGGAGAGATCTAAATCCGAATGATGCATGGAGCCTGTCCTCGTAAGAGTGACTTCTAATAACTATAGTATATTGGAGTACAGATCATTTCCTAGTGATGATGAAGTACGATTCTAGTCATTCATTTCATGTTGAATGGTTGAGATGGGATAGAGAAAAGATAAAAAAGAGAGAAAATGTGGATTTTTTTTTTGGCTCCCATCAACATTTCTTTTCACTATCAAAAACAGTTGGCAAGGCCATTACAATGTTAGAAGGAAAAAAAAAAAAAAAAAACAGAAATCCGAAGCTAGGCAAGGATTTCGTTAACATCCCAAACATTACATAAAGCTCGATTGGTCCTAATGTTAATAACTTTCTTTCCTACAATTAGCTTAAAGCGCACTGCATCCATAATTCTACTCAACAAGGATTCCATCTAACACTCTGCATCATTACTCCAGCCATTCGTAAACACTTTCTCCAAATCCTTCTACTAAAAAAATACTTAAAAAATAAACGATCTCTTGTTTTAAGTACCATATAACATAAAGAATATTGTCCATTAACTTGATCTCCCCACTTGAGGAGCCTATAACGATTGAGTAGATAATCTGTCCTGCATTATTGCTAGCCACGTGCAAAAGCTATATCTAGGGATGGTAAGTACTTCCCAAATAAGGTGGATATTTAACTAAGGTATTGTTTGGATTTAGAGGGAAAAAATACTAAAGGAAATGAGAGGATTTAATAATAGAGAAAAGAAAAAGAGAGGATTAATTGTTTAGATTGGATAAAATTGTAAAAGAAAGTTTCATAAAAAATTATGTGTATTCTTTGTTTGGATTGGAGAAAAAATAAAAGAGAGGAATAAATTTTATAACCACATTGACAAATATGCTCTCTTTTGATGTCCATAGAGCTGAATTTTTTTTTTTTTTAAGATTTGATCTCTTTTTTTTTTCTTTAAAATGTCTGATCCATTACATGAAGAAAAATGACAAAAAAGAAATAAAAAGACTATGTCAGAGGTGACAGCAATGTAATTTTCAAAAGAGCTAAAGAGTTATATTGTCATTTGGTTGCTTCAATTTTTCCTTTCCCCTCCTTTGACCCCAATTTGGGGTGATTTCAAAATCATTCTATTAAATGATTTTGCAAATCACTCCCAATCACCTCACCTCCAAAACCCTCCAATCCAAACAAGTGCAAAAATTAAAAATCACCTCAAATCAAATCATTTTCCCCCAAATTCCCCAATCCAAACAAATCCTAAAGGATTGAGATTGATTTGTCTACTAAGTGATCTCATTTCATAACACGAAAATATACTCTCAAGAGACTCATAACCTAACAAGAGATTGTACTAAATGTACCAAAGACATTTAATTTCAACCCCGCATAAAAAATTCAGCCTTATAGCTTCTATATTGAATTAAGAGGAATTCTTACATTTCACTTCATTGATACAAATTGTATCAGGTAAAACAAGTATTGTTCACAAAAAAAAAAAAAAAAATCAAATTTTTTCATGATGTGAATCCTAAGAAATACTTAGCAAAACAGAAAAATGGATGAACTAGAAAAGTAAAAAAAAAAAAAAAAAGAAACAAGAGAGAATAAGAGAGAAAAGGTCTATGATAGAACAATTTCAAACGTGTATTGAAGTTGGGGGTGGAATGTGTCTCCACATGGTGCAGCGCGTAGCTTTCTTTGATCAGCGTAATCTACGGACGTTGTTCGTGCTCACTAAAGCCATCAGCCTTCGCACTTCATCACGTCATGTGGCTTCTTTTCGGTGATGTCATAATGGATCAATCTTCGACCAAACAAATAATAATAATGGATCAATCGAGAGCACCAACGCGGAAGCGAGTTCGAAGATTCTTGGTAGGCTACCTTGTATTACATAGAAAATTCTGTGTGGGGGGGGGGGGGGGGGGGGGGGGGGATCATTTATGATCATGAGCTACACCAAAAATCATTAATAAAAGCTCAAGACACGTCAGGCCAAATGTTAGTTTAGTTATGTATTACATGGAGTATACACGAGAGAATTGTTCACATTTTGAGTATAAATTATAATAAAAAAGTTAATATAAATTAAATTAAAATATTAGTTTTTTTTAATTAGGGGCACTGTTGAAAAATTATTCAAGATTTTTAGAAATATTAAGTCTAACCAAACATAATAAAAAGATATTCTGAAAAATTTGATAAAATATTCCTGAAAATATTTTTGACATACTAAACAGTTTTAATCACATTCTTAAAAATAACGTTATTCTCAGAAATGCAAAATCAATCCATGAGCCAAACACCCCCTTAGAGTCATTTTCAATAAGCATTTTTCTAAGTAATCAGGATTATACTGCTTTTGAATAAGATCATGTCTCAAAATCTAACATCTCTATTTTGAACGTGAAACACTTCTAGAAAATATATTACAATATAAAGTTATTTATTTATTAATTTAAGGAAAGACGAAATTATTTTACATTAATTAGAATGTTACACACAAAAATTGATCTCGAGACTTTTCACATCTAAAACGACAACTATACTACTAAATCAAGAGATCTTCTTTGATCAGCGCGAACTGTTCTAAAAATTTTCACTAAACCAAATGATCATAAAAAAGTACAGTAAAATTTGAGAACATGTGAGAGTGACAAGCCTGCCTTTTGAAATGGTCATTAATTTGTGTCGTTATATATGCCTCTATAATTCCCTCATTACCATTTGTGAAAAAAATCAACTCTTCTTTCCCACACCTTTTTCTTCTTTTTATATATCTTCTCACTTTCCTCCTACTTTCATCATTAACACACACCCTTTTTCTCCTCAGTTGCAAAGCTCTCGACTTATCCATATCCCATTTAATTTCTTGTTGGGAGCAGAAATATCAACCATCTCAATCTTTACCTATTCTAAACACAAAGATCCTATCATGGTCATGATTCAAATTGTTTAAATAGTAACCTCACTCACCCTTCTGCCATTTTAGCTTCTCATCTTCTTCAACATCTCTCAAAATTTGGCTTTCAAGCTTGCCATGATCATAACTCAAAACAATTTGAGCCTTTAAACAATCTCATTGTTCTTTGGCCAACATTTTTGATCATTTATAGTCATCTTCATCATTAAGATCATTATAGTGTTTTGAAATGGAAAAGCTTAATGATATGGAGCAGAAGAGTCTTCTACATGAACTAAACCAAGGGAGGGAGCTAGCAAACCAGCTCAAGAACCATATTGGTCCTATACCATCAAAGGAAACATGTGAAGAGCTAGTTCAGAAGATCCTTTCTTCTTATGATAACGCACTAGCTGTTCTTAATTGGACAGAACTGTTACAAGACCCTTCACCAATTGTTGGCCAGGTGGAGTGCCCTCAATCCTTTGATGGTATTAGTCCAAAGAGTGAAGGTGCATCTGCTGATTCTAAGAATCACTGCCACAAAAATGTCTTCAAGAAGAGGTGAATTAGGCCTTAGCAAACTTTATAACATTCTAGATTAATTCTGTGAAAGATTTGCGTTCAGTTTATAATGATCGGATTCATTATTACTGTCTCTATGGTTTTAAGGGTTTTGATCCATTGATTAGGTTCAATACATCGGTAGAGAGGGGGCAGTGTTATAGGATCCTATGAGCAACGATGCATCCATATAGTGAGAGGCTCCAAATATAATAGTCTTTTTAACAAAATAATAATAATTTTTTTCTAGTTGAGAGTATACCTCTGCATATTCTGCCTTTGCATACCTCAAGAACATGCGATTCCGCAACTATTGACAAGTTAGTAATTAGACCCGGGTTATTATAAGATTTTGATGTTATCTTATGCTTCAGAAATTCATGGATTGAATAATGGCTAAATTGGATTGTTTCATTATTGGTAAATGCAGAAAGACATTGCCAAGATGGAGTGAACAAGTGCGTGTTTGCTCGGGGACAGGGCCAGAAGGTGCTGTTGATGATGGATACAGTTGGAGAAAATATGGACAAAAAGATATTCTAGGAGCAACTCATCCAAGGTGAGAATTCAATACAAAAAGTAGACTTTTGTTTGTTGGGTCTGCAATTATTACATCATTAATGCAAAACAACTTATCTTTGCTGTTTAGGATAAATAAATAAATAAAAAAGATTAGAAAAAAAATTATTTGATGGTCAAACAAAGGTGGCTTTAGGAAATAGAAGATGCACAAGAGATGCACTCATCTGGACATGTTCTCTATTTTCTGACTAAATGATGTCAGTAGAGTGCATTCATTAATCTGCTTTGCTCTGATTCAAATACATTGTCCTTTGTCATTATCTATAGGGGCTACAAAATAGACACAAATGGGTCACTAAGTTTTGGTTCTTGTGATTGGGGGAATTCTTTTTCTGGCTTGTTCGTGAGGAGTGAATTTACTCGTAATGTTATGACATTATGAGCGAAATTAAATACTTAATGTTATGGTATTATAAGTGAAATTTAACAGTTATGAATTGTTGATACAATTATTATAAAATGATATAAATAGTTAATAACTATTAAATTATATTTATAAATATTATGGTGTTATGAGAAAAACCTTACAGGAGATCTGGGAGGAGGGAGATTCTATGTTCCTTGACTCATGCTTCTGCTGCTCTGTTCACTGCAGGAATTCAAGCAACCACTTGCTAAAATTTAATGATGAGGATATAGATATCTGTCCTTTTAAAAACTATATAGCCTACCAAGAAGTCCACTCATTTCTGAAGTGTTTTGATGTTGAGTATTGAATATTTGATAAAACGTGGTGGGCTTATGAAAGAACACAAAATTCTAGACATATTACCAATTTGTACATGTTCTATACATGTATTTGTAACGACATTAGTCCGTCAATAAATTAAACTTAATTAGTTTATTAAATTTATAATAATAGTATTAAAGAATTGAAGTCATTGTAACTGAACATATATTATTTGTACATTAAATAAAAAACGGAGTGTTATGACTGCCTACAATAATTGACCTTACAATTTAACAATAGTAAAGATAGGTAGACTAGTAATAGTTTCAAGCCTGTTGTCTCCATGATGTGTGTGAAAATTTGTGGGTAAAGCTTATGAACCATCCCTATTGGAGGCGTGGGAGTCTATACGTGCTATGTAAAGCTCACACGCTACACACACAATTTGAATGATTAGTTACATGTTTGGAAAAAGATTTATTGCTAACAAGAGTTGTTGGATTTGCAGAGCATACTACAGATGCACTCATCGGCACACCAAAGGCTGTGTGGCAACAAAGCAAGTACAAAGATCAGATGAAGATTCATCAATCTTTGAGGTTAGATATAGAGGAAAACATAGCTGTAATAAAGCCTCAAATTCAACCTCAACTACAGTCTCACTTGAGAATGAAACCGCGACAGCAAACAAAGATAATTTGCTGCAACAACGAGAAGAGAAACAAAATCCAGAAGAAGATATAGTTTTCCCTTCGTTTTCTTTTCCGTCCACAGCAATCGAGTCTGAAAATCCGGGAAGCCTAATCTTCTGGGAGCCATTGAAGGAGTACAACATTTTCTTGGATAGTTATTCTCCTGCATTCTTATCTCCCGCAACAACCGAGTCTAACTACTTCTTTGTGTCGCCGTGCCGAATGAACAACTATGGCAATGGCCACGAATGGCACGGTTCAGAATCTGATCTTATTGATATAAATTCTACCCCTACTTCTGTCACCAATTCGCCTTTCGATTTGGATTTCTCCATTGATCAAATGGAGTTTGATCTTCCCACTCGACAGCCATGAATATTTTCCCCTAACTCAACCTTAGTACTCTTTATGTGAAAGCAAATCATGCCAAAAAGAAGTAGATGTGAGTGCTACAAAATCACTTGTGTTGATCCTAGTTAGCATGAAAGAGAGATCATTGATGTTCATACAAGTAGTTAGTAGTTTACATAGAGATGGAATTCAGATCTCCTATGTGTTGGCAAGAGAAATTTTGTTGTTTATGTAATTAGAATCTTAAGTTTTTTTGCAATCATTCACTTCTCTTCTTGATGGGAATTGTGTGTTTTACCTATTTTTTGAAGGGTGAAGTGCACCAGACCCCCTTATACTTTAGCGAAAGTGCATAACACCCCCCTATAGTTCAAAAACTCCCTGAACTAGTCCCTATGTTTTTTAAAAGTGCACAACACCCCCCTACAGTTATAAAATCTGTCATATTTAACGGATTTTGTAAAAAAGACGTAAATACCCTCATTTTTTTTTTCATTTCTCTCTTTTGTTTTGTTTAGGCCAAAAAAAATAATAATAATTTGGTCAATTCATATAATTATTTAATTAATAAATTCGTTAAAAATAAAAAAAAATCTCACTTAACGAGTGTGAAGTACACTCTCTGTTAAATTTAACGGATTTTTTAACGGTAGGGGGGTGTTGTGCACTTTTAAAAAATATAGGGACTAGTTCAGGGGGTTTTTAAACTATAGGGGGGTGTTGTGCACTTTCGCTAAAGTACAAGGGGGTCTGATGCACTTCACCCTTTTTTGAATAACCATTCTTTTCAATGTTAACTTTTTTGCAATCATCCTGTGTCAGGGATGCATTGTAGACCTTAAAAGCAGAGATTAATGCCAGCATCAAATATGTAGGGAAAATGTTTGGGTCCGGCTAAATATTGATGGGACCGACATGATGTGAGTTTCACCATATTATGAGAGCTGTTGAATCTAGCTAATAACAACCCAGTTTAGACACTCCCTCAATGATTAATTTAACAATCCGTGCTCCGGTGTTCTAATCACAGGCCTTTCAATGCAACAAATGCATGTTTTGGCAGTGATCTAATGGATTCAAATGTAAGAATGTGTGTGTTTGCCTAGCTAAGAATTTGTTAGTGATTGGTCCTATTGCTACTCGTCACTAAGGTCGTTATCATGAAGTGGGCTAAATTTATCTTGAACTTCAAGGTCTAATTAGACGGTTTCTTGATAAAACAAGTAATCGAACAATGAATTGAAAACAAGAAAATACTTTATCTCCAACAGTGTTGATGCATAAAGTATATCATTACTACTCCTGCTTAAAGCTGTGAAGGAAAAAGTATTAGGAAATGATCAGGTCATGCATGTCTGCTTTGAAATGGTCAAACAATATGTATCTTAATTTTGGAGTAAAATGCTTTCTTTTCCACGGATGAATAAGTTCTCATGAAAATTCTTGATGGTGTTCGACTCAAATTATACTGACAGGAAAGAAATTTAAATACAATCATTTCAGTAAGGTTCTTTGTAATGATTGAAATTTAATTAATATTCTCTCTTAGTTTCAAGTTTTTTCCTCTTTTAAATTTGTTTGGACACATATGTAAATTGGCTTTGTCAAATTTTTTTGTTTTTGATAGTTGAATGACATGATCCATGCTGACTTAGCCCAAAAAAATAAAAAAATAAAAAAATTGGAGTATAAATGCACCATACTCCCTATGTTTTTATAAAGTTGTATTATAAATCTTGTATTTTAAAAATTTTCGTTATAAACCCTATGTTATGAAAAACGATACATATGATCTCGCCGTCTATTTTTCTATCAATTTTAACTTTGAGTGTAATACACACACCTATGATTCTTACACATACTTGTCATAAGTGTTTGTAATTTGGACACAATAAAAGATGCGTGCAATAATTAGTTTCATCCTGATTTTTTCTTGTTTAAGGTATTTTTTTCAATCATATTATAAAATAAAGAATATTGTAAATACCTCCTTATAATATTCAAAAAGTAAAAAATATCCCCTTCTGATATTCAAAAGGTTACAAATACCTCTTTAATAAATGTCATATTTACATCATATGCGTGTATATTATACACTACATTAAAACTAACAAAACAATAGACGATGCGGGGTTATATGCAATATTTTACATAACATAGGGTTTATAACGCGACTTTTTAAAACATAAAATTTATGATACAACTTTATAAAAATACATGAAGATATAATACATTTTACTCCTTAATTTTGAAAATACCAATTGTCATATTTATCAAAAGTTTCAAAATGAATATATAAATTATTGGATTACTTTTAAGTAACATTAATTGATTTAAAGATGAAAGTTCATGTTTTTATCATGGTATCAAGCAATCTATTCTCCTTTTAGGCTCTGACTCTTGTACGTGCAATTATTAGGCCCCCAGGAGGGCTTTTAGGAATTGGAAAAGATGAGTGAATTACAGAGTTAGAGCCAAATTAAAGGTTTGTCCATTAAAATTGGGCTTGGACAAGCCTCAATTGGGCTAACATTGATAAAAAAAATGATAAAATTAAAACTTTTTCTATCGCATCATTAACCGGTGTAAGATTAAAGATCAGGTCAAGAATTCGAATCAAATAGACCTTCTCTCTCATTGCACGGTGAGACAAGAAATTCAATCAAATCTTTTATGCCAATCTAAACTATTTATTATTTTTGAAAAGGAAAGAATGCAGGTAACATCTCTTTCCTCGTACATGCAACCTTTTAATTGCTTTTTCAAGTACATCGTTTAACAAGCAAGTAAACAAATAATAAATTTCAAGATCCTATAAACTTTTGAATTACTTCACTTAAATTCAACTGATTTTAGTATGAAACTTATATCCTCGTCTACAACTCCATCCCGACCATTTGGAAAAACATCACAAGAATTCTTCTTTTCCACACCTTGTCTTCTTTATATCTTCTCTGTTTCCGTCTCCTTTCATCACTAGCAGACACCTTTTTCTCCACAGTTGAAAAGCTCTAGTTATCCATATACCATATTCTAATTTCTTGATGGCAGCAGACATATCTACCAATTCAATCTTCAGTTAATTTGCAGTGTATTCATCTCCTACACTTGTAATAGTGTTTTGAAATGGAAAAGCTTACTGATTTGGAGCAAAAAAATCTCACAGATGAACAAAACCAATGGAGGGATCTAGCAAACACTTCACCTGTTGTAGGCACTAGTCTAAGGATTGAAGGTGAATATGCTGACTCTAAGGATCGGAACTTTCACAAACATGTCTTCAAAAAGAGGTGAATAATTAGGCCATAGCAAACCTTTTTGGTTATGTTATAATTCAGCAAGTCACGGATGTTAAATAATGTCGAAATTTGAGTCATTAGTACTCGTAAATGCAGAAAGACATTGCCAAGATGGACAGAAAAAGCGAGCGTCTTTGCTGGGACAGAGCTTGAAGTTCCTGTCGATGATGGATATAGTTGGAGGAAATATGGAAAGAAGTATGGTTTCAGAGAAATTTATCCAAGGTGAGAATTTTACGCCTTCGCAGAAAGTAGACTTTTGTTTTGATGTATGCATTATGGCATTGCACAAAACAGACTTCCCTGGATGAACTGGGATGCAAAACAACATTACTGCAGGTTAATTGAAATATTTACAGTGCTAATACATCGAATATGCAACAATTATCCATAGACATGTAGCACCTTTACTTCTTTCTGCAAGTGGGTTATTTTATAGACTCATTAGCTCTAGTACATGTTGGGGTTTGATTTGAATTCTAAGCCCGTAAAGCCAATTCTGGAGACGGGTAAGAATTCTACTCACAGTAAAATTGTGTTGGTAGATAAGATTTACCAGTAGGACAACTCTAGTTTCCTAAATTTAGGATCTTGTAGCTTGTAATAGTTATCCCATATGATCCTATGTAATGTGGGCTGAGAGAGGGTGTATCCGTAGGGGGTGGTCACATGTCTGAGCAAGGATTTCCTATTGTCATTTGTCCCTCCAAAATAACCCTTATTTTGATAATGGTGATATCTGAAAGCTGAGATTATAGACGTAGGTTAGAGATAACCGAACCATGTTAAACTTATGTATGTGTTGTCTCTGCTATGTATTATGTGTGTGAGTATGTACCTGTCATGACAAAGTGGTATACGTCCCAACAAATTGTTATCATAGCTGAGCTAGGAGTACACACAACATTGCCTTGCTTTGTGAAAGAGCAATACGTGAGTGAGGAGGAGATCACAATGTTGTTTTGAGGAACAAACACGGGAAAGAATTAGATCACACTGTTGTGTTGAGGATCAAGCGCTGCTGCCACAGGAGTAGTCACAGCCAAGGCACCACCATTGCTGCTGCTGCCATTGTAAGATTGGAATCGATGGACAAGTCAATGGAAGAGCTGTTTCGTAGTAATTGGAGATCGAGTTCTTGGATCCAAGACAATGATGATAAGGAGTGCCACAAGTATTGGTAAATATACACATCTAGCTGAGATGCCCCTATATGAGAGATGACATGAGAAGCCTTAGAGAGTGGAGGTTCAAGTGTAAGGAGAGTGATGATAGGGATCAGTTCTAAGCGAACCTATACTAAGGGGGCTTCTATGTACCCTTTCACTGCACGGATTTGAGTAACCACTTGTGAAAATTCAATGATCATGATGTGGTACAAATATCTGTCCTCTTAGAACTACAACCTACCAAAAATCAAGTTCATTTCTAAAGTGTTTTAATGTTTGAGTGCTGAATATCTGATCAAATGTATAGCGTTTATTACGCATGTTCAATTCTAGACATACTACCAATTTATACAAGCTCTGTAAGTGCAGTCAGGGGCATGTTGCATTCAGTTTGGAACTTAAATTTTACACTATCAACTGTAGGCAGGCTGTTTGGTTTTTCTGTCTTGTTGCCATCCTTAGGATGTTTCTTGAGTTTGTACGAACTCTTTGTATTCTTTTCCATTCAAGAATGCACAATTTTGCTTACTTTGCAAAAAAAAAAAAAAAAAACTGTAGGCAGGCTGGTAATGGTTTCCAGCTTGCTGTCTCCATGATGTGCAAATGTGAACATTTCTTAAATGCTGTAATGGATAGCCTTTCAAATGACCTCAGTTTTCGGAAACAAAGATCTATTGTTAACAATATTTGTAGGATTTGCAGACATTACTACTGATGCACTCATCGCCACACAAAAGGCTGTAAGGCAACAAAGCGAGTACAAAGGTCAGATGAAGATCCTTTAGTCTTCAAGGTTATGTATCAAGAAAATCATAATTGTATTGAAGCTTCAAATTCGACCTCAGTTACATTCTCACAAGAAAATGAAAAGGTGATAGCAAACGGAGAGAATTTCTGCAACAACTCGAAGAAAAAGAAAAGCAAGAACAGGATATACCTTTTCAATTTGGACGAGGCCTGAAAGTTGAAACTGAGGAGTTGGACTCGAAGGAGGATGTTTGCCCTTCGTTTTCTTTTCCTTCCACACCAATTGAGTCTGGAAATCTGGAAAGCAAAATCTTCTGGGAGCCATTCGAGAACATTCTCTTGGGTAGTTATTCTCCTGCAACATCTGAGTCTAACTACTTCTCTATGTCACCATGCCAGATGAACAACTATGGTAGAGGCCACAAAGGGCAAGGTTCAGAATCTGATCTTATTGATATAATTCTACCTCAACTGCAGTCACCAATTCGCCTTTTGACTTGGATTTCTTCATTGATCAAATGAACTTTGATCTCCCTACTTGACAGCCCTGAATATTTCTCCTAACTTAACCTTTACTACTTATTTTGAGATAGTAAATCATGTCAAAAAGAAGTAAATGCGAGCTCTACTGAACCACTAAATGTCATCATTTGTGTTGATCCTAGCTAACATAAAAGAGAGAGGAGCGACATTTATACAAGTAGTTAATAGTTTCCACAAAGATGGATTTCAAATCTCCTATGTATTGGCAAGGGAAAATTTGTTTATGTAGTTAGTATCTCAAGTTTTATGCAATCACTCACTTCTCTTGTTGATGTTTACCTCCTGTGAATGATATGTTTTTGGTTGACCATTATCTATAATGTTAGTTTTTGGTATCAGCTAAATACCCTAGTGTAATGGTTGGAGCATTTTGTGTCAGTGATTCATTGTGGACATTAAAAGCAGAGATTATAAGTGCAAATTGTGTGACAGCATCAAATTTTACACTCCCTCAAATCTATTTTAGCTATAAAAATTTGGAAATGTATTAGATAATTCTACTCATTGGTCTCCTTATACAATAGCTAGACAAGAAATGCTAATGCTTAATCCAGATAACCCATCCTCTTTGCAGATCGAAGACTGTCGTCTAATGTCATCTTAACATCATATTTGTAGCGAAATCCCACGTCTTCCAGCTTTGTCGAACCCCAACTAATTATTCTCTTTGTATCCTCGATAAATCTGAAATCAAACACAATATAGAGATATTATGAATCTAGAATAAAACCTGTTTCCCTCTAACACATATAAACTTGTCAACTTCATATTTGCAGTGGCTACTAGCACCGTATAGGTCACACTTGGAGCAAAGGACTTAGTGTGTCAAGAGCATACATGATTCCTCAAAGCTTGTCTGGTAATCACAAGTTGTCTGGGTTACCTAAGAAAGAAAAAAAGTGTCTTATAGGTTTCTCAGCAGATCTTGAGTTTATTAGGCCCTTCATTGCAGGAAAAAGCATGTTTTGGCAGTGTTTTGATGGGTTCAAACCTTAAAAATGTATGTGCCCGCCTGCATGCTGTTTAAAACTAGGCAGAATAAAGTGTTCCTGCGAATATAGTTTCCGAATTCATATAAACTATGACAGTAGAGAATGGATGTCCTTACTCTTCAGCTATCTTGACATTGGAGTGATGTTTTAGGTAATGCTCTGCAATTTCTGCTGTTTTGAGGAAACCATTGGCACACAGATACCTTCCACTGGGAACAGAGTTCTCCATGCAGAATATATGAGCTGCAGTCACATCTTCAATATGCAGAATGGGTATTTTCCCGAGTAATTCTTCTAAAAATCTTATCAAGCTATACGCCATGTGATCACCTTTGATTTGTGACACGAGTACTCCCAAGCTACGTGGAATTGGAGATAGCAGAGTATCCCCTCCCACAGCTCCACAAGCTAGAGTTACGACCTCCACATTACGACCTTGGTAACTCAGTACTTCCTTCTCTGCTACTGTCTTTGAGTTCGTATAATCCTATGGTTCACACACTAATTTAGATATTAAAACTTTGATCATATATTCGTATTTGTAGATTGCGGTGCATATGGATAGACGTACCATAAAAAAATCATTTGCAGTTGAGACTGAGACGTTAAGAGGAGTCCAACAAGGTTCATCCATTGAATCCTTAAAGCCACTGCCATCATCCTTTAATGGCGATGCAGCTAAGACAGAAGCAGTGTAGATGAGTCTTTTGACTGTCCCTGATCCTATGCAGGATTCCATAATGCTCCTTACCCCAGCCACTGCAGCCTCAGTAGTATTTTTGTACTACATAAGAGTAGTTAGACCACTTCAAAAAGGTAATATGAGAGAATGTGGCTATTAGTTTATCAGAACTGAAATATCAGTTATCCTAGGACGCTTATATGTCCTGGGAGAGACAATACTTCCCTATTTCGGAAAAAAAAAAAACCATAATTGTCCCCTTTTCAAATTTATAGAAGAAATGAAAAATCTTTACGATTTGCACAGTAAATCACTAACTTGAAGTTAACACTTATTAAAGAACACTTAACGATGTTATGTTACACAAGTAATGCAATTAATGAATGTAAACATACTTTTTATAGAGTACTTAGCTTATAGCTTGCATGTTTTCTATTTGAAGGTGCCTGTACTGATTGATTCACACTGTTATCAGAAGTCTAGAAATCACCGAATCTTAACAAGGAAGTATGACGTTTGTAAAATACAACTCCATCCCAAGTTCTTTTTCTCATTTACTGCACTAGTGGAAGCCTGCAGATTTTTATCATCTTGGGGCCTATACTAACTATGTGATGCTCATATTGCATATTCTATCTTCAAGTATATGCTCATATTGCATAGTCTATCTACAAATTTGAAAGACTCGATAACTCTCTAGTTATGAAAGAAGAGGAAAGTAACAAAGCTCGGTTGATTTAACTGCTTTACCTAAACCAATAGTCTTGAATCTTGATATATGATTGAAGATAAATTAATGGAAATATTGATTCATGTATTTGAACCTGTGAACTTTCTGGGTTGTGATGCATGGGAGTGGCCATATGTATAACTACTTCACACCCTTGAATTGCAGGTGCAAACTTATCAGGGTTATATATATCAGCCTTGAACAATTTTAATCTAGTATCTGCATGAGGCAGACCTTTGAGCAGCCCCACTTTTGATTGATCACCTGCAATTTTTCACAGCAGAAGTATTCAATTCGTCTATCGAGAATTTTCAATTCAATATCAGACAACTCAAAGCACCTGGGTGTGTGTGTGTGTGTGTGAGGAGCGAGAGAGAGAAACAGACCTAGGTTCCTGAGTGTTGCATGGACTGTATAGCCTCTCTGTAACAGTTCTTTAACCAGCCAAGAAGCAAGGTAGCATGCACCTCCTGTAACACAGACCTTAATGTTCCTCTCCATTGCTGAGCTGTGAAATTAGAATGCTTCAGTTTTCTCTATGTAGAGGAGTTTTCACATTCTATTAGGCACTCTATAATCTTTTCTTCTTTATAACTAGCTAACACATACTTGGTTATTGAAGAGTTTCCATCACTAGCTAGATGGTCCCGGCAATTCACAAGGTAAACAAGCAAGCATAGTTACGTAACTAGTACACATATTGATTATGGTCCCGAGTTCAAAATCTTTAGGTCATAAATCAGCCTCATAAATGCTTGATGCAATCAATATGAAATGCAATCTAAGGAAAATTTGTGTATGTGCTTGTCTTTTAATCCTGTGTTACCTTTCGGCTTTTCCTTTCCTGTGGAATGTGGTTCATAAACCAAGAAGTCTACTAGCTTCACTAGACAACTAAGGCATAAGACACATCCTCAGCCACAAAGAAAATTCTAATATTGGGTTATTTTCAACTTCAACATCACATTTCATAGTTAAAGATGTTTAGTAGAAAAGGGTTGAGGTGTTTGATGCTCTACGGCAGAGTTGCTTTCTTGGCTGAACAGAAACTAGAAGCATGAGTTATTATTGGGGTACTTATATTTTTTGGCAATTAGTTTCTTTAACTAAAAGATAAGCTTTATCTTATTGGGCATCCCAGGCACATAGATAATGTTAGAATATGCGCTTGTCTACATTGAAAATTATAAATTTTAAGACCACCTTATAGGATCCTGGCTACTCCACCTACCACCAATTAATTTTAGGATGGAACCCCATGATTCTTGACATGGTTTTAGAGTTGGTCCCTTGGTCCAATCTTGTTTATTTTTCGCGTGCATAATCTTTCACGCATGTTCAATCTTTTGCATGTGTCCCATGTGTGTTTAACCTTTCATGTGTGTTCATCCACCACACGTGTTCAATGTTTTACAGTACTCTTTAACTTCATCTGTACATTGCAGAGTCAAAAGCTTCACAAATTGTCCCAAGGAATGTATGAAAATCAATAGGGAGTGATCATAAACCCCTTTAGATGCATTAATTTGTGATAACATGCTCTTATTACTTCGTTAAATGCAAAGATATCAAAGATATGCACTGTCTCATATATAGACAAAGATGAACAGGGAAAATTTATTGTTTATGTAGTTAGAATCTCAAGTTTTATGCAATCAGTCACTTCTCTTGTTGATGTTTACCTCATGTGAATTGTATCTTTTACCAATTGAATTGAGCTTTTCCAAATGTAAGATGCTCCATATACATTTTTCAATTAACCACTATTTATAATGTTAGCAGAGATTATAAGTTCAAATTGTGTGACAGCATCAAATTTGTACACTCTCAATGATTTGATAATCTGTAATAGAGCTTTATATAGAAGGTTACATTAAATTTTTTAATTCAGCTCCAAAACTTTGTAACTGTCGATTAGATAATTCTCCACATTGGTCTCCTTGTACAATAACAAGACAAGAAATGCTAATGCTTTCTTTGCACATTGAAGGCTGTCATCTAACGTCTTCTTAACATCGTGTTTGTAGTGAAATCCCAATTCTTTCAGCTTTGTCGAACCCCAATTAATTATTCTCATTGTATCGTCGATAAACCTGAAATCAAACAAAATGATACAAGTTTCATGAATCCAGAATAAACATTTTTTCCCTCTCTAACACATTTAAACTTGTCAAATATTTGCAGTGGCTTCTAGTACCAGACAGGTCACACTTGGAGCAAAGGACTTTTAAGTGTTTCTAGAGCATACATGATTTCTCAAAGCTCTTGTCTGGTAATCACAAGTTGTCTGGCCTATCTCGCAAAGAAAATGTTGTCCTATATGTTTCTTGGGGGATCTTGAGTTTATTAGACCCTTCATTGCAGGACAAAGCAGCTTTTTCCAGTAGTTTGATGGGTTCGAACCTTAAAATGTGGTGTTGCCTGCGCTCTCTTCACAACTAGGCAGAAGAAAATGCTCCTCTGACTATAGTTTCTGAATTCATATAAATTGTGAAAGTAAAGAAGGGATGTTCATGTTCTTACTCTTAAGCTATCTTGACATCGGGGTGATGTTTTAGATAATGCGCTGAAATTTCTGCTGTATTGAGGAAACCATTGGCACATAGATATCTCCCACTGGGAACAGAGTTCTCTATGCAGAATATGAGCTTCAGTCACATCTTCAATATGCACTATCGGTATTTTCCCGAGTAATTCCTCTAAAGATCTTCGCAAGCTATATGCCACGAGATCACATTTGATTTGTGAAACAAGCCCTGCCAGGCTAAGTGGAACTGAAGATAGCAGAGTATCTCCTCCCACAACGCCACAAGCTAGAGTTACCACCTCCACATTAGTACTAATTAGGTAACTCAGTACTTCCTTCTCTGCTTCTGTCTTTGAGCGCGTATAATCCTATGGTTCACAGAATAACTTAGCTAGCAAAAGTTTAATAATATCTTCGTATTCCAAGTTGTAATGTATATGGATAGACGTACCATAACAAAATCATTTGCAATTGAAACTGAGATGTTAAGAGGAGTCCAACAAGTTTCATCCATTGAATCCTTAAAGCCACTACCATCGTCCTTTAATGGCGATGCAGCTGCCACAGAGGCAGCGTAGATGAGTCTTTTGACTGTCCCTGATTGTATGCACGATTCCACAATGCAGCCTCAGTTGTATTTTTGTACTGCAAGAGAGTTGTCAGGCCACTTCAAAAAGGTAATATGAGAGAATGTGGCTATTAGTTTATGAGAACTGAAATATCAGTTAACTTAGAAGGTTATATGTACTGGGAGAGATGATACTTCCCAATTGTGGAAAAAACATTAATTATCCCCTTTACAAATTTATATAAGAGATGCAAAATCACCATGATTTATATGGTAAATCACTAACTTGAAGTTCACGATTTTAGAAGTACATGTATCGTTGTCGTGTTGCAACTTATACAACTAATGCGATCAATGAATGTAAAATACTTCTTGTAGACTACTCAGCTTATAATTTGCATGTATTCTCTTTGAAGGTACGAGTATTGATTGAGTTAAACTGCTTTCAGAAGTCTAGAAAAATAAATGAGTCTTGTTATTGAGCAAGTATGACATTTGTAGAATACAACTCTTTCCAAGTTTTTTTTCTCTTTTATTGCACTAGTGGAAGTCTGCAGATTTTTATCATCTTGGGGCCTATATTAACTATATGGTGCTCATATTGCATAGTCTATCTCCAAGTACATTCTTCAGCTGTAACTATTTACAGACCTCAATTTAGAGTTCGTATTTCACCAACTTGAAGACTCAAATCCTCTCTATTAATGAAACAAGAGTAGAGATCAGTTGATTTTACTGCTTTACCTAAACCAATAGTCTTGAATCTTGATATATGCTCAAAGATAACAGTTCTTTAACGAGCCAAGAACCAAGGTAGCCTGCACCTCCTGTAACACAGACCTTAATGTTCCTCTCCATTGCCCAGCTCCAAAACGAGAATGCTTACATGAAGACAGGCTAAGAAATGAGGAAGGGTAGTTACTTAACTAGTACACATATCGATTATGGTCCCGAGTTCAAAATCTTTTAAGTCATAAGTTAACCTCATAAATGCTTGATGCTATCAATGAGACATACAATCTACAGAAAATTTGTGCATGTGTTCTCTTTCAATCCTTAATTTGTTACCTTTCAGCCTTGCCTTTTCTGTGGAAAGTGGTTTGTAAACCAAGAACTTTAGTACCAACTAGCTTTCGGTTCGAGTGGCATTTCAACCCTAACCACTCTCCATTTAACAACTAAGGCAAAAGGCACATTCTCAACCACAAAAAATTCTAATGTTGAAACTCATTTGTCAAAGAATAATGAGAAGCAACTGATTGGAATTGAAGTTCAAAGAGTTAAAGATGTTGAAAAGTAAAATGTTCAAGTGTTTTGATGCTCCACGGCAGAGACGCTTCCTTGGCTGAAAAGAAATTAGAAGCATGACTATTGGGGGTACTTTTGTTCTTTAGCAGTTAGTGGCTATAACCAAAAGATATAAGCTTATCTTATTATGCATCACAAATTAAACACAGAGGACACAGACCAGTAGCATTTATCTGATGCAGATAGTGTTTCTCATACAATACATTTGACAATGATTTTTTAATTGGTATTGCAACATTGTAATTGATTGTAAAATTTTTGTTAGAATATACACTTGTTTTACATTAAAAAATTAAAAAATTCAAGATCACTTTATTAAATCATCAGTTACTTTTCTTAACACCAATTGATTTTAGGATGGAACCTCATGATTCTTAACATGGTATCAGAATTAGGCTCATGGTCTAGTTTTGTTAGTCTTTCGCGTGTGTTATCTTTCACGCGTGTTCATCCACGTGTGACCCTTTTCAAATCACGTTACACGTGAGTTCAATCTTATTCCGCGTGTGTCACACGCATAGTTACCAGATTCGTGGTACGGTTCAAGTCGTGGTACGAATTCGGGTATAGAGTACGACACTTAGAGTTTAAAGGGTACGATGGGGGTTCTTCTTGATATGCTAATTTTTGTTCACAAGTACGGTATGAAGAATTATTGGGTTCCATTATCAAATATTCTGTTGAGCAATGGTATTTTATGTTTACTAATTACTAAACTCAATTTGTTGTAACGTTAGTCTAAAGTCCAAAATCCAAACCCAACAATTAAGATAATTTTCTAATATTGTATATCAAACACAAGGTACAAAAGCAAACTAAATTTTTTTTATATGTTAAATGTTTGTAGTCTGTATATGTTAGTAACTTTTAGGTAAATTATTCTTTTTCATTATTTTTCTGATAAAAATTTATATATTTTTCGGATCGCTAACTTTAGTGAATTAGAACGTGAATTGGGACGTGGAATTCGATACATGATTCGAAGGAGGGTAGGACAAATCTGGCAACTATGGTCACATGCACGTGCATTCAACCTTCTATGTGTGTTCATCCACCACATATGTTAAATCTTTCAAATGTGACCATTCTCAAATCAGGTCATACGTGAGGGGAAGTATTTGAATATACACTTGACTCATATCGAAAAATTAGAAAATGTAAAATTATCTTATAAGATCCTAGACTACTCCTTTAAATACTAATTGGTTTTAGAATAAAACTTATAATTTTTAAAAGTTTTTCATAGCATTCATAGTAGGGAAATATTCACCTATTATCTATTGACTACGCCTTTCAACCTGTTCTTAGGCCCTGATTCACTCTCCAACAACCTTTAGATTTTCTCCAAATACCAAATCCTATTCTATAGATCCTGCAGAAAAGTGGAAGAAGCTCTTTGGAAGGTCAAAGAAAGAACTTGTTCTTCCAACGTCTTGTCTTTGATTAGTTACAAACAGATCTGTCACTTCAT
Source organism: Ehretia macrophylla (assembly GCA_037974665.1). Taxonomy (NCBI): domain Eukaryota; kingdom Viridiplantae; phylum Streptophyta; class Magnoliopsida; order Boraginales; family Ehretiaceae; genus Ehretia; species Ehretia macrophylla. The sequence goes on from CM075776.1 coordinate 50,262,069, forward strand.
ACAAAAGAAAGACTCTCAGGCAAATCTCATTCGTTAACTTCATGTGCATTGTAACGACCCCCACGTTTTAAGAGTTTAATGGCTGAAATTACGGGATCCTTGTCCCGGTTTAATTTGGTTTAGAATCAATATTTTTGGCTAAGCCTGAAATTTAGAGAAATATAAGTATATAAATAAATAAATCAAAACCTACCTTGATTTATCGCATGGCTAGAATTCAAAACTTACCAAACTAGCTCCTCAAAATTTTTTGGCAAGGATTCATCTCCTATAATTTTGCCTACACAACTTTGTCGCCACGTCTCTGAAAAAAAAAAAGAAAAAAAAAAAAAAAAACCTCTCATATTCATATAGCTTTGAGAAAAAATCAAGAAGATGAAGTTGAAGTTGAAGGGATTGGCGGAATTCATAGAGGCAGCCAAGAGGAGTTTAGTGCATGTCTTTTGTTCCTGCACCTTTAGGATTTTGATCATTAGGTCTACAATTTACAAGTTCTAAAGCTAGTTTTCGTATTGCGTGGATTAAAGGTAAGTAGAAAGACCCCATATAATTCCGTTTTTTATGTTTCCTTTTGCTTTTGTTCTACGAGTACAAGATGTATATATTATAATTATTTTGTTGATCTCGAATCAGCTTGAAAGGTACAAAATTAAATTAGTACTTGATTTCAAAATCTCTAGGTTTGCTGTCTTTGTTAAATTCGTATGCGTATATATTGTATATTTATATATGTAAAACTGATGTATTAGTAAGGATTTTTTTTTTAAAAAAAAGAAGGAAAAAGAAAAAATTTTACTCGGCACTGTTTCACAGTGACGAGCACGTCACTGCCGATTGGTGACCTTTGGTCACTGAATTGCAGTGACGTATTCGTCATGGGAATCTAGTGACCAAAGGTCACTTGACCTTTTCTTCTTCTTTTTTTTTTTTTAAAAAAAATTCTTTATTATTATTTTGTTTATATTATGTTTCTATCATTTAACTATTTACAAGATTATTTCAGATTATTCGTAATATTATTTTTTTGCAGTAGATTAATATTGTTCTGTTATGACTCTCTTTTAATGCTTATTTTATTATTCATTAAAAGATTTCTATAATATGGCGTATCGAAATAGTGGTTGAGTCCATATTTTAAATAAATTTATATTTCTTCAAAAAGTATATTTTTTAGTATAAATTTACTCTTGATCACTTGTTTTGAAATTAATGTGTCCTGATTTTATTGCCAGTCTTGAGTGTCTTCACGTCTTTCAAAGGATAAATTTTTTAATTGTGAAAAACTAAAAATTACTTTGGGACAAAAGATTTTAATACGATTGCATCCTACACGTTCACGAGGGGGTTTATTCCCTTTTATTTGTAGCATAATGGATGTGAACCCGAGTGCCATGTATTTTGAGGCTGTACTTTTGTACCCTTGTTGGTAGGGATCGTACACCAACATATTATGAGGTAGTGCACTATCATTTTGTAAGGGATTCCCATTTGCTTTTGGTGATTTGTGTGACAACAAACCACTTTTCGGACTGTGCTACCAGGAATGTAGCTTCAACCATTATATCGTTGGATCCTCTATTGGTACTTTCGGGTTTATTTTGTTATGGCACTAACGGCATATTTTGTTTAATTTTTTTTTTTCATTCAAACCTTGATTTTATATATTGGTCATGGTTTTCCCTTATACTTTACTATGCTATAGAAAAATTTACGAAATCTGGTTTATTTTCTTTTCGCCAAGAGTTTTGCATTGACTATTATGTTCTACCCAATATAACTTTGGACAGTAATGTCATGTTTTATCCATAGGGGGTCTACTACTTACTGAGATTGTGTTCTCGTTCCGTATTTGTTTTCTTGAATCCACATTTTTGCCAAATGGTGAGAATTAGGTGATTTCGCTTGGAAACTAAAGGCTAGACAATCTCATATGCTGCTGGGTCTTGTAGAGCCTTGGAATAAATAGACGTCTTATTAGCATTAGACTATTCGGATTTTCAATTTTTGTATGCTTATGGACTTTTCCTTTTGGAGTTATTAACTTTGGAGTTTTTTTTTAAAAATATTGATTTGGAGACGTGGACTATTTAAATTGCGCCTATGGTTTTAGATGCTCCGAATTTATCACATCGCTTGTAGATTTTAGTTTAAATATGTTTAGCGTATTGCGGATCTAAGAAGGGCATTTCTTCTTAAGTGTGCGGCAGTCACGCTTTCTAAGGTTTTCTCTTGATGAATTTTTTTGAAGGCGTGACATGCACAATGACAAAAACTTCTCAAATTATCCAAAGAACATATGAACATGAATAGGGAGTGATCATATTCCCCTTTACACGCTTTAATTTGTAGTAACATAAGCATATTACTTCATTAACACAAAGATATAGAAGATATCTACGTTCATATTAGCCAAAGATGAAATAGGGTATATTCATATGGCACCACTTAACACCTCATGTCTTTTGTCAAAAGTGTACAATACCTTTGTATTTTAAACCGTAACTGATTACCTCCCTGTGTTTTATAAAAGTAGCTGAATATCCCCTGTGTTTTAAAACATAGCTGATTAATTCTCTGTATTTTATAAAAGTAGTTGAATACTTCCTTGTATTTTTAACACCTCCGCTTCCATTAGAAAAATCATTTATTTTAACATGGGATATTCAGCTACGTTTTTAAAAATACAGAGGAGTAATCAGTTACTTTTATAAAACACAGAGTGGTAATCAACTACGTTTTAAAACACATGGGATATTCAGTTACTTTTATAAAACACAAGAGATAATCACCTATATTTTAACACGCAGGAAGGTATTCTGCACTTTTACAAAAACATAGAGGTATTAAGTCGTTTACTCTAGCTGGAGATCACCTATCTTCCTCGCACAGCTGATACAATCATCTAAGATCATCTTCATATCATATTTATATGTGAAACCTTCGTCAGTAAGCTTTGTAGAGCCCCATTGGATTTCTCTCCTTGGCCCATTCAGGTATCTGCAGATAAAGATGTGCATCATTGTCAGAGCACAGAAGGTAGGAATTAGGAAATTTTTAATTTCGATCTGCGATTTCAAAAAGCAACTTTTAAGATGTTGTAGACTAAGTATTTAACAATAGGTAGTTCCTACTGTTGGATTTTCTGAATAATATGCAATCCACATTGCTTGTCCTTGCAGTTACATTTCCAAGTTTCCTGACGTGGATTCACAATCATTAAATACACTCGTGTTTTATCAAAATTGTATGTCAGAGTCTATTGTACCATAATGATCTAATAGTCACTATGATTTATAAACTGTTAGAATTTTTAGTGCTTTGTGAATGGAAATTATTAATTAAAGATTAGTGGAACAACTTTGTGTTGCATGCTTGCTAGAATAATTGTGCTTTTATTTATATATATTGGTGGGTAATGATGACTCCCACTATAAGTTTGCCTATATATTTGTGTGTGTTTTGCTGGTATTGTGTATGAGAAAGAACAGAGAGAACAAGAATGAAAATTAATTTCATTTTATCATTGTGTCCAATTGAGAGAGTTTGTCATATTCAGTTCAATAGTTTCGTAGTTTGGTGTGCTCCTACTACGAAGAAAATATCGTTGTATCCTGGGAGACTTACGTTAATCAACCGAAAGCACCGTAGCGGGACGTTAAAGTCTTAAGGACATCGAGTCTAACTCGAGCCTCGATATCATCTATATTTGGTTTATTTCTACATCCTTAAATTTTAATATTGTTAATTTTATATTCTGTTATTTTAATCTTTATTGCACATCTTGTATTTATATTTACAACACTTCTCTCATTTTAATTTGTCCAACAATCTTAAGACTTTGATTTGGTATAATTCATTTAATATGATTCTGTGAAGTATAACAAACTGGAAAATAAATTACATTTCCATATACCTCTTAATTTTCTGATGTTAATGGTGAAATTTTCATCAAATTTGGACTTAAAATGAGAAAGATATGAATTTTTTAAGGACCTAATCTTGAACTGTTCAATACCAATTGCACGTTTCTTTGTTATCGTTTTCTTGCTGTTACTGCATTCGCATACGCTTTGCTGAAAGAAGAATCTTGCATTATAATATATATATATATTATATTAACATGCAGTGACTTTATATATTATAATATATACTATTTGTATATTAACTATTATATATTATTATATTAATTGTATATTATATTAAGTTATTGCTGAAAGACAACTTTGCATTATAATATATATAGCTTTTGATGCAGTAGCATTATATATATATATATTATATTAGTTGCAGTAGCTTTATATTATTTTAGTGATATATTATATTAGTCATTGTAGCTTTTGATGCAGTAGTATTATAATATATTGTTCATTTGAGAAGCAAAATTTTAATTGTTCTTGCTGCTACATAGGTTTGATCCCAGGACCTCAAGGTTACTAATGAGAAGAGTCTACCACCGAACCAAATGTTACTTCTTGGTTCTTAAGTGACAAAATAATTTATTAGTACACTGTTCTCTAACTGATTCGAGAAAAGCTAATTTGAGTAACTGTTTTACTTATTTTGTTTGGATTATTTACTTGACTGTCTAATATAAATATATATATATACATATAGTAGACTGTGTGATTTTAATATTTCTTTTATTTTTGTATTAGAAGTATTATTTCCTTAATTGTTGATTTAAAATTAATTTTAGTATTAAGTTATTTTGCGACTAACTTGATTTTTGTGTAGTGCAGCGTGTATAAACAAGTATTTGGACTTAAAATAAATAATATTAATCATGAATACCTAAATTGGAGATTTGAATTATGGACAATCATTTGGACCTAACAACCCAAACGTGCCCTTGACTGGAAGTGGATCAACCGGTGGATCTACAGGACATGAGAAGGTACGTTTGGCTACTCCATTGGTGACGGTTGCTTAGGCTGTGCCATTTGTGGCGTCAACTCCTGTTGGACATGGCGAGAGGCCAGAAAAATTCAACGGGAGGGATTTTAAGAGGTGGCAACAGAAAATGTTGTTCTACTTGACCACCTTGAATCTTGCTCGATTTTTGAAAGAGGATGCACCACAGTTGGGTGACGATCCTGATATGCAGACTGTTGCTGCTGTTGATGCTTGGAAGCATGCAGACTTCCTTTGCAAAAACTATATCCTCAACGGGTTGGACAATGCGTTGTATAACGTCTATAGCCCAATGACAACTGCTAAGGCACTGTGGGAATCTTTAGAGAAGAAGTATAAAACGGAGGATGCGGGCACAAAGAAATTCGTTGTGGCCAGATTCCTTGACTTCAAAATGGTAGATTCCAAGCCTCTGATGCCGCAAGTAGATGAGTATCAGGTACTCATTCATGAGTGTCATGCAGAAGGTATAAATATGGGAGAACGTTTTGAATCTGGTGCACTTATTGAGAAGTTGCCTCCTAACTGGAAAGACTTCAAGAGTTATTTAAGGCATAAGCGAAAGGAGATGACTCTTGAAGATCTAGTTCTGAGATTGAGGATTGAAGCAGACAACCGCAAATCTGAAAAAAGAGTTGGTTTTCCGCCTTTGGAATCAAAGGTTAATGTGGTTGAGCATGGTCCGAGCAACAAAAAGAGAAAATTCTCCAACCAAAGTCAAAAAGGGGGAGAACATAAGAAGCAGCAGTTCGGTGGGAATTGCTTTGTCTGTGATAAGCCGGGGCACAAGGCAAGAGACTGTAGGCACCGCAAGAACCAGGGCAATCTGAAGAAGAGGAAAGCTCAGGCAAATGCTGTGGAAGACCTGGGCAATGATCTCTCTGACATTAATCTGTCAGCTGTCGTGTCAGAAGTCAATCTGGTGGAGAATCCAAAGCAATGGTGGGTGGACACTGGGGCCACTAAGCATGTTTGCTTTGATAGGAGAATGTTCACTACCTATCAAAATGTTTCTAAAACCCTTTACATGGGTAACTCCGCCACTTCGAAGGTGGAAGGAACTAGAAAGGTAATCTTGAAGTTTACCTCTGGAAAGGAGCTGACACTCAACAATGTGCTACATGTCCCAGACATCCGGAAGAATTTAGTTTCTGGATCCTTGTTGAGTAAGAACGGATTCAAATTGGTGTTTGAGTCTGGTCAATTTGTGTTAACCAAATTTGGAATGTTTGTAGGCAAAGGCTATGAGTGTGATGGCTTATTTAAGCTCAATGTAATGACTATTGCCCCAACTGTTGTAAAGGCTAATGAGCCTACTAAATTTGGTATGAATAAGAATAAGTCTGTTGCTTATGTCTTGGATTCTCCTAATTTATGGCATGATAGATTAGGACATGTGAATTTTGATTCTGTGCGAAAATTAATCAATTTAGGTCTAATACCTAAAGCTGATTGGAACATAAATAAAAAATGTGAAGTATGCGTAGAATCAAAATTAACGAGAACTTCCTTTAAATCAGTAGAAAGGAGTTCAGAACCTCTGGATTTAATTCACAGTGATATTTGTGATTTAAAATTTGTACAAACTAGAGGTGGGAAAAAGTATTTTATTACTTTTATTGATGATTGCACAAGATATTGTTATGTTTATCTACTCAGAGGCAAAGATGAGGCTCTGGAAGTATTTAAACTATACAAAAATGAGGTAGAAAATCAACTCGGCAAAAAGATTAAGATGTTGAGAAGCGATAGAGGAGGAGAATATGTATATCCCTTTGAGGAATACTGTGCTGAACATGGAATTGTTCATCAAACGACGGCTCCTTACTCTCCTCAACAGAATGGTATTGCTGAACGCAAAAACCGAACTCTTAAAGAGATGATGAATGCTTTGTTGATTAATTCGGGTTTACCTCAGAACTTGTGGGGGGAGGCAGTGTTAACTGCGAACCATATTCTTAATAAGGTACCCCACAAGAAATTAAGCAAGACACCTTATGAGTTGTGGAAAGTTCGACCACCTTCCTACAATTACTTAAGAGTGTGGGGGTGTCTAGCTAAGGTAGGAGTTCCAGCTCCTAAAATGGTCAAAATAGGACCAAAGACTGTGGATTGTATCTTCATTGGATATGCACACAATAGTGCTGCATACAGGTTTCTTGTGTATAAGTCAGAAATAACTGATATACATGTGAATACAGTTATTGAATCAAGGAATGCAGAATTTTTCGAAGAAAAATTTCCTTGTAAAAATACGCAAGAATTAAGTTCTACGAAAAGAACATATGATGAGAGTCAAAAATTAGATATAGATGATGAGGCTATATCTAAAGATATTGAAGATAAACCAAGACGTAGCAAGAGGGCTAGAACATCTAAGTCTTTCGGTCCAGATTTTCTAACAGATTTGTTAGAAAATGATCCTCACACTTTTAATGAGGCAATGTCTACTCCTGAAGCTCCTTTATGGAGAGAGGCAGTAAACAGTGAAATTGAATCCATCATGCAAAATCATACATGGGAACTGGTAGATCTTCCTCCTGGAAATAAACCTTTAGGGTGTAAATGGATTTTTAAGAGGAAGTTGAAGGCTGATGGATCAATAGAAAAATACAAGGCCAGACTTGTCATTAAGGGATATAGACAAAAAGAAGGTCTTGATTATTTTGATACATATTCACCAGTCACGAGAATTACATCCATACGGATGTTGATAGCTATCGCAGCTATCAATAATCTTGAGATACATCAAATGGATGTAAAAACAGCGTTCTTAAATGGAGATCTAGATGAAGAGATCTACATGGAACAACCTGAAGGGTTTGTAGTTCCTGAGAAAGGGAAAAAGGTTTGTAAGCTTGTAAAATCCCTTTATGGACTAAAACAGGCGCCTAAACAATGGCATGAGAAATTTGATAAAGTCATGTTGTCAAATGGCTTTAGGATTAATGAATGTGACAAGTGTGTCTATGTAAAAGGCACGGGTCAAGAATATGTCATTGTTTGTCTCTATGTAGACGATATGCTTATTATCGGGAACAATGATAGTGTCATTAAGTCTACCAAGAAGATGTTATCCAGTAACTTTGATATGAAGGATATGGGTATGGCATATGTGATTCTGGGTATTAAAATTACTAGAACATCTGACGGACTAATCTTGTCTCAGTCCCATTATATAGAGAAAGTACTGGACAAGTTTAATAAAAATGATGCTAGTCTCGCGAAGACACCTATAGATGCAAATGTACATCTTACCAAAAATACTGGTGAAGGAATATCTCAATTAGAGTATTCAAGGATTATTGGTAGTTTGATGTACATTATGAATTGCACGAGGCCCGATATAGCATTAACTGTGAGCAAATTGAGCAGGTATACGAGCAATCCAGGAAAAGACCAATGGGTAGCTATAATAAGAGTTCTAAGGTATCTGAGATATACATTGAACTTTGGGCTGCACTATACCCGATATCCAGTTGTACTAGAGGGATACAGTGATGCCAACTGGATATCGGATACTAATGACTCCAAATCCACGAGTGGATACATTTTTACTTTAGGAGGAGCAGCCGTCTCTTGGAAATCCACTAAGCAAACATGTATAGCCAGATCCACGATGGAATCTGAGTTTATAGCTTTGGATAAAGCTGCAGAGGAAGCCGAATGGCTTCGACAGTTCTTAGAGGATATTCCAAACTGGCCCAAACCTGTGTCAGCTATCTGCATACACTGCGATAGTCAATCTGCTATTGGAAGAGCACAGAGTAGCATGTACAACGGTAAGTCTAGACATATACATCGTAGACATAATACCGTCAAACAATTGCTCTCTAATGGGGTTATCTCAATTGACTACATAAAGTCAAAAGATAACATTGCGGATCCGCTTACTAAAGGTTTGAACAGAGAGCAAGTTTACAAATCGTCGAGGGGAATGGGTCTAAAGCCTATGACTAAAGAGTCATCATAGTGGAAAACCCTACCTACGTGACAGGAGATCCCTGGAAGTAGGTTCAAAGGGAAAAACTGAGCTATGAATGATTCATCGAGAGCACTGTGGGGGTAATACTCCCACCTATTCCTATGATGAGCAGACAGTGCTGCCTGCATGTGGTTTAGGATAAGCTATGCTTTTAATGATACTTATATCTTGGAAAATCCAAGTGGGCTATTACAGGATTATTCTTAATAAGTGATCACCTATGTGAGTAGGGAGTGGGCCGCTCCTACGAGAATCTCTAAGGCTGAATTCTCTAGAGTACTCATGAAACTGGGAGTTGTTCAGGGCCAAAATGAACACAACCGTGAGAACTGAAGTATGGTTAAGAGGATGTTGTGTGAGTTCTATTGTCTTGGTTTACACAAAAGCTGAACAGTTCAAGACATCGCGTTCACTGGTTAGCAAGTAAATCCGATAGTTCTCACTACGGAAGGTTCAAGGCCAAAAGCTACCTATCCGGAAGCAGTATCAATCTTTCAAACTCTCTCTAGTGTCTATGTATTGTTAATTTCCATTCATGTGGGGGATTGTAAGAATTTTTAGTGCTTTGTGAATGGAAATTATTAATTAAAGATTAGTGGAACAACTTTGTGTTGCATGCTTGCTAGAATAATTGTGCTTTTATTTATATATATATTGGTGGGTAATGATGACTCCCACTATAAGTTTGCCTATATATTTGTGTGTGTTTTGCTGGTATTGTGTATGAGAAAGAACAGAGAGAACAAGAACGAAAATTAATTTCATTTTATCATTGTGTCCAATAGAGAGAGTTTGTCATATTCAGTTCAATAGTTTCGTAGTTTGGTGTGCTCCTACTACGAAGAAAATATCGTTGTATCCTGGGAGACTTACGTTAATCAACCGAAAGCACCGTAGCGGGACGTTAAAGTCTTAAGGACATCGAGTCTAACTCGAGCCTCGATATCATCTATATTTGGTTTATTTCTACATCCTTAAATTTTAATATTGTTAATTTTATATTCTGTTATTTTAATCTTTATTGCACATCTTGTATTTATATTTACAACACTTCTCTCATTTTAATTTGTCCAACATAAACCCCAAGCGGTTATTAGATAATTACTGTAAGACAAGGTGTAATATGCAACTTTGATAAAATATAAGGCTTCTTTTGTTGTATCATGTATGCCTCTTTCTAGGACAAATCATTAACATCATCAAATTTCAGGTTACACAATATCAAATGCCTTCATAAAACAGATGCTATTAGAAGTTCAATCTCAAAAATCTCACACGATAAACAATCAAAATCATAGAATTTTCTATCTCAATCATTTCATTGTAAGTTTCTATTCGAAATGCACTATATCAAGAGAGAGATGTTAAAAGAAAATGAGAAAAATTCTTCTTCTTACTGTTTCTGCATATTGAATTCTGGATAACTTTGTTGATAGTATTCAGCAATTTCTGCAGTTGAAACATATGAGCTTGCACATAGAACACGTCCAGTAAGTGAAGGTGACTCCATGCAGAAAACAAGGGCTTCACTAACATCTTCAATATGCACGCAAGGAACTTTCCCTAGAAGCTCTTCTAAGAACTTCAATGACTTATATGCAGCTTCATTATTGGTAAGTGGTGATAAGAAAACCGACACACTTGCCGGTGTGTGTGATAAATATGTCTCACCAGTCACCACCCACAAGGCCACATCCTAAAGTTACCACCTCTAGACCACCAGCATTGTTGTTGCCAATGTTCAAGAGTTCTTTTTCAGCTAAAGTTTTAGCATCTGTGTATTCCTGCAATATCATGATCAAGCAATGGTTAACAGATGATCATGGGTAGCTCAATTTCATTACAGGGTCCTGTTCCATTCAAAAAACAGCAATTTCTAAATGCCATGTGTTACGCTCTGAGCTTAGACCCCAAACCTGTAGACGAGACTGGTATTATAGGTATAAGAAACAACTACTTGAGTCTTTTTTCTACTGGCTTAAAATGGTTAACCCAACTTATTCCTTATACCCATAACACTCACTTATAAATCACACAATCACACTATCTCTCACCGATATGGGATGTCACATACACCTCCGTCAAGGACCTGATGTTCTCGACAGGAGCAAACACACGCAGGACCAACCAGGCGGTGAAAGATTCTCGAGATGGTTCTTACGGGTTCAAAAAGAAGCTCCCACTGTCTCTTTGGTGTAGCACTTTGCCTCGCATAGCACTTAGTTCTTACACCGGTTAGTAACCTACTTTAAATACCATTCTGTCACGCCCTGAGTCCAGACCCCCAGATCCGTAGACAAGACTGGTGTTGTAGGCATAAGAAAATAACTACTTGAGTCTCTTTTCTACTGGTCCAAAATAGTTAACCCAATGTATTCTTTATATTCACAATACCCATTTATAAACTGCACAATCACGCCACTAATATGGAATGCCACACCATGTTAGTTCAATTTCATTAATTTGTGTGAATCATATGTATATATATATGTAGTAGTATGCGGTCACTATTTCTTGAAGAGGCAAAAATTGCACTTTTGCAGTCAAAGATGAAGTTTCATGTCAAAGGCCTCAAAGATAAGATTATGGGTCGATTCACAAAACAACCATGTCTTTGTGAGCTTGGACGTTGTAATAAGGGAACAACTTACAGCATTGAATTAAAAAGTAGTCAATGTACACGTGAAAATATGAGTAAAATAATATATACTTCATTCGTACTAATTAATTAGATATTGTTTGGAAGTGTTCCAGTCTAGCTTGAAAGTGAGTGGACTTGGGGCTGCTCTTAGGAGTAGCAACAATTGTCAGGTTCCCATAGAAGGGCCAAATTGTAGACCATCATAGTTAACAATTACGATACGTGGTGCTGTACCTTGGCAATCTTTTTTTGATTGGACACGAACAATCCATCGCCTGAATGAGTGATGGATCGTTCATTTATATAGGCCAAGGTCAAGTTCACCCATTGAGTGGAGCATTCATTTAGATTGACGAGCAAAAGAACATAGGGCATTCAATTTATGAGGAGGTAGTATAAAAATTTGATCTTAAAATTTATTAACTAGTAAACATTCAATTTATGATTTTATCAGCAATTTATTAGACTCTTATACTCCCTATCGACAAATTGATTTTCGATTTATAAAGAAAGAGAAGAAAGTATTGCAGCTTACCTCGTGCTTCCATCAAACGAAGCACTCAGCTAGCATCATGCAAGTCCACCAAAAACCATATATGGAAAAGGGATGAGAAAAGAAGTAACCTCAATTCAACATAAACTTATTGACCCCAAAAAAAAGAAAAAGAAAATCAACATAAACTTCTTGAGGAAGCACACCACCTTTAGTACATCAACGCTATAAGCAACAGAGAGGTCAAGGGGTGTCCAGCATGATTCATCCATGAAATCCTTATAGCCATCTCCATCATTCTTCAATGGTGAAGCAGCAACAACTGAAGCAGTGTAGATGAGTCGCTTCACTGTTCCTGTTTTCATGCAAGCAAATGCAATGCTCCTTACTACAGCAACTGTTGCTTCCACCCTGTTATTATGCTGTTTCATGGGTGAAAAAAAAAATTAAAAGGAAACTCGTATAATCTATTAGATTTATTTTTTTTAGTATCTTGCGCGAATTTATTTTGTAGTTGTCGGGACTGTAAACTTATTGATAAGGGTGGAGCTAGATATTTAATATTGGATGACCAAAATATTTTTTTAATAATACTACATAAATTTGTTTTTAAAAAAAATAAGGAGCCGATAATTTTTTTTAATGGTACTACATAGATATTTTTTTAAAAATTAAAACCCTTTAGAGGTTGAGGCCCCTGCCTATTGATTCCCAAAAATACTTTAAAAGAATACTATATTTTTTATTTTAAAAATGTTTTGCCTTCTTAGGTCCACAACTTCACAACTTTTAGTTTCTAAAATTATTTAGACGTCATAATAAATTATTTTAGACCCGACCCTAAATGCAAGATAAAGAGAAAAGGTAGAGAGAAAACCTTATGGCCCTCAGAGTAGAACATGGGATTCGCGACATGAAAAACAAACTGACAACCTTTGATTGCTTGCTCAAAACTTTCTGGCTCATAAATGTCTGCTTCAAACAACTCCAGTCTCGTTTTTGCATTTCGAAAGCTCCTTAAAAGGCCTACCTTTGACTCATCAGCTGCAAAATCACCAAACTAGATGATGAGACATCAAGGGGCACACATATGAGAAAGAAACACAATATTTTCAGAGTATTATTACACGTCACCTCTTATTCGCTTCGTACTTCTGTAATTTTAAGATTTGACATTCAATATGAACTCTTATCATACAAAGTAGAGGTAGAGTGGTAAAAACGTGACATAAAACATTACTGAAATTTATAGCATACTAAGATTGCGCAGTGTGGCATGGACAGTATATCCCTTGTCCAAAAGTGTTTTCACCAGTGAAGAGCCCATATAGCCAGCACCTCCTGTAACGCAGACCTTGCAGCTACTATTTTCCATTTCTAAGTTGTTTTCTAATCGTTCACATAACTTGATTATATATAAGCAATGAATGGCCATTATCGACCGAAGAACTCATTTTGAGGATGTGTATGACTTTTCCGAAGAAGACTAGTGTTATCAGGTCACGACGATATAGTACTCCAAATTTAATGTTTGTTTCGATAAGTTTGGAACATAGAATAAAGGGTAACACTTAAAAAAGTCAATTGATTGTTAGTCTTGTTGAGGGCCAATAAAATGTTGATATGTGGATATAGTTAGTCATATTAGAATTTTATGGTAAGATGTTATTTTACTGATTTGTCTTTTGATTATTTAATGTGATATTAATGAGATTATAGTGGGACCCACTGAATGAATTTAGTCTCAATATATAATATGTACGCTTTTACTATTATACCCCAACCAACTATACACAATGACTAAAATGGACTGAATAGTAATGAATAAAAAGACAAAATAAATATCAAAAGACTAAAGTAACCCTCAACCACATTAAATGCAACAAAGTCAACTTTCCTCCAGCAAATAATATTCCCGCTCAAATCGAATTTGTTGCTTAAATTTCAATATTCGTAGACAAAGTAACCCTCTGAATGTGTTTATTATTTGTTGCTTAAGTTTCAAAATTTGTAGACAAATATACAATACATAATTGTCCAATCCAATTAAATATTAACTAACTACCACCATTAGATAAACATCAAATCAAATTTAAGGAAATTTTAATGCATTTGAAATATGAAATGATTTGTAACGAATAGTACATGTGGTATGTTATCTGTTGTTTAAGGTTTTAATATCCGTAGACAGACGTTTTGATATTCGTAGACCGACGTACGTAATTGTCCAATCCAATTAAATAATATTAACTAACTACCACTATTAGATAAACATCAAATCAAATTTATGAAAATTTTAATACATGTGAAATGTGAAATGGTTTGTAACGAACACTACAAAAAAAACTGCTTTTGGCGACGACCAAAAGCCATCTCCATGTCGTCGCCAAAAGGGTATTGGCAATGGCTAGCGACAACGCGGAGATAAAAATTAGCCGTCGCCAAAAGTATCATCGCCAATTTGTCGCCCCGTCGCCAATTCATCACCTTTGGCGACGACATTTTAATCCGTCGCCAAATTCGTCTTCAAATCGTCTCCCAAAATTGTCATCTCCACACCGTCGCCAATAAAACTCCGTCTCCAAACCGTCTCCAAACAATTTCCGTCTCCAAACCGTCTCCGAGCTGTCTCCAATAACATTCCATCTCCAAGCTGTCTCCAATCACATTTCGTCTCCAATTATTTAGTCTCCATGCCGTCGCCAATTTTTAAATAATTTTTTTTGGACGATTTTTATAATTAGAATAACAGAATTAAAAGTTCTTTTGAAATGTCAAATTCATATAAAAAATTTAATTAAAATGTTGACAATCAATATTTAAATTTAAATAAATAGTCATAAAACATAAATTTAAAATTACAAATTATTTTAATTACATATGTAGCACGATATGTCTTTGAACAATCACATATGTATAACTAAATGCACAAGCTCTAATATTTCTCCACCCAACACTTGCATCTCAAATTCCTTCCATTCTTTGAGGGACATGAGGTGTTTTCCCATTGTCATAGTTTGCAGCTTCCTGTACACAAATCAGATATAAAATCTTTAATAAACTTGCAATAAATAGAGTAAAATATGGTCATTCATATAAGATGTTGGCTTCAATTATAATATTATATAGCATAAATACAAGATAGTAATGAAACGAAACTGTATCTTTCTTATACCAATTCTTTCTTTTCTATTGTTTATTATCATATGCTTCTTCCAATTTCTTTTGGAAGCTCCTTCGTCTATGCTACACATCATAAGCTATGAAGAAGAGCACCAATTAATAGACTAGTGCATTAAAGTTCAACATACTATCCCTAATTGTTCTTAATTCCTTTACTCCCAATTCTCCTAGTGTTCTTCTTGTTTCCACGTTTTTGCTGCAATACCCAAGCAAGGGAAGACAAGGCTCTACTTAGTAAGCTAACTGATCAGACCCACACTACACACACAATACGCACAAAACCCACATCACAAAATCATCATTCACCAACTATGCATTTACTCAATGAATTAACTTTAAGGTTGTATAACATATAGATAACACAAAAGAAAATGAATAACATATAGATAACATAAAAGAAAATTAACTTTTACCTTTCGACAAAGATGTTCTTGGGGAATACTGGAGACCAATGACACCAACCTGTGTTCAAAAAATAAATCACCAACAAAAACACTTAAATTCAGAAACAAAAAAGAAAATAAAAAAAGCCACAATTTTTCTTTTAAAAAGCTAAAACTTCATGCCCAATAAACAATGCACAGCTTCACCACAATAAACAATGCCCAATAAAATGAAGCAGCTTCATCTCAAAATCATGCAGCCATAAAATCATTCAAGAGCTTTAAACATACTTATCACAATCTTCCAACACACACATAAAACATGATGCAAACCAGATACTACCTCAATAGTGAGATTCAGTAACTTCCAGTAGGCATCAAATCTCATAAGCATATCAAGATCAATAAAATTGAACACGATAAGGACATATTAGATTTGAGGAACCCTTTGGAAGGACAATGAATGAACCTAGAGCAACTTTTTCTTAACCAAAATCTTATAGATAACCACACAAAGGAAAAAGAGGTATAAGAAATGCTTCACAATATAAATACCAATCTACAATTAGCCAAAAGATAAATTTCTTTTGCTCTTCAGTACATTCCCTTGATAAAATCACAACTTTATTCAGGAAGATGTTATCTTTCAAATTTAAACTGACCTCGCATCTAATCTTGTATACCAGTTTCAAATTGAAATTAAGGAATTGTCAAGTAGCAACCATTTATAGTACAATTCTGCAAACAACTTAGAACTTTAATATCTTTTTTTATATGGTAAATAAGAAATTGAACAACATAGGTGATTGTTGCAAACCAAATAAACTGCCGAAATACAGTCCTCCAATTGCAAGACAGAGAGTTAAGTATTGTTTATCTTATTGTTAATTGTCAAAAAGGCTTCCATTATGACAGCAACTCATGTGTTATCCTCAACGTAAAAGATATTAGACTCCTAAAGTTAACTTTCTGACATAATTGAAATGCTTCGTTTTTCCAGTTTTTGCAACTTTACAAGCTATCAATATGAATGCTCAGAAGCTCAATTATCAAGAAACCTTCCCCTGCCCTGTAATCAAATTACATTAGCAATTGGCGCATATATTCTTCTCCATCAAACAATGACATATTCCATATACATACATGCAGTTATGTAATACAAGTCCACATAAACAACCAATTCTAACTCTATAATTGAATGCACCCACAACAAAATTCACAAGAATAAGAACGAACCATACTAAATCTTTTGCATTACGGGCACAAATACTTAAAGTTAATAGAAATCATTAACCCCAATAAGTTGTACCACTTGACGGTCTCCTGCAAAAAAAAAAAATATATATAGTTATGTGTATGTCGCCGATCTACTACGTAACACTAAATGAATACTCATACACACACATTAAGCACACTCATATATACATACCCTACAAATGGAAACTTATATGAATTTCACTCAATAAATTCTTCAATCCCATCCTGAAAAGCGAAAAAAGAACAAGCAGATTCCAAGTTTAATGGTCACTATCCCACCTAAATACCCCTTACATAAGTATGTCATTTAATTAAAATCGAAAATAAAAAAAAATAAAAAAAGAACATATTAAAAACCTAAAAATAAAAAACTAAAAAAAAAAGCAAAAAAATAAAAAACGAAAAAAAATCAAAAATAACATAAAACAAATATAGAAAATGAAAACAGAGAAGAAAATATTATATATATGTATACATACATACATATATATATATATATATATATATATATATATATATATATATGCATATGTAAATATATTATATATATTTATATAACAAAAAATAATTAAATAAAATTACCTTATGGTTGGGGGAGGGGACTGTTGGTCGCTGGGATGGGGGACTATGGGTCGCGGGGTATGGGGGTAGGGACGCTGGGGGGTGGTATGGGCGGGAGGCGGGGGGGGGGGCGGGACGGGGTGGGGGTGGGGGTGGGGTACCGTGGGAGGAAGGGGATGAAGAGTTTTTTTAGTTTGGGAAAGTTCAAATTGAAAAAAAATCTGATGCCCTTTTTTTATTTATTAAAATGCCCAAATTGGAGACGGACAAGCTTGACCCGTCTCCAAAATGGCTCAATAACCCAAATTGGAGACGGACAAGCTTGGTCCGTCTCCAAAATAGCTCAGTAGCCCAAATTGGAGACGGACCAAGTTGGTCCGTCTCCAAAATGGCTCAATAGCCCTAATTGGAGACGGACAGCTTGGTCCGTCTCCATTTTATGGCTCAACAATTTTTTTAATGTGTAATTATTTTTTTTATTATATTATTTTACTATATTTTTTAATGTGTAATTAATTAATTTTGAGTATGACTTATTATTAAATTAATTATCAATAAAAAATTATTACTACTAATTTATAAAATTAGAGAACTATGTAATTAATATTTATCAAATTAATATAAATTTTAAATTAATCAAATAATTAAATGGATACTTTTGGAGACGGTTTATAATATCGTCTCCAAATAGTGATCAATTGGAGACGGTTTACAATTGTTCGTCTTCAAATAAGTAATTTTTTATTTTTTTTTTGGTTCTGTTTCTTTATTATATTTGTTTAAGGGATACCAAGAGTGCCATAAAAATTTTAATTTTTAAATAACATATATAAAATAATTTAAACTAATTTTTTAAAATTGAAAATACCTTTAGAATTATATGAATTTTTTCCTTGTATCAAACTATAACGCATAACATTACTAGTTTAATTAATTATTGTAATTAAAAGAAATACATAAACAAAATTTAAATTAAGTTATTTCATTAATAAATCTTAAGCATTAGTTATTAACAAAAATTTGATAACTATGTAGTAATAAATAAGTCGTCACCACGATGTCGCCAAGTGGTGACAGTTTGGAGACGACATAGATAAGTCGTCTCCATGCCGTCACCAATTGGAGACGGTTTGGAGACGATTTGGAGATGACATATCTATATCGTCTCCGAGTAGTCGCCAACTAGTAACTTTTGGAGACGGGTTATAGTGTCGTCTCCATGCCATCGCCAATTGAAGACGGTATGGAGATGACTAAGCTACGTCGTTTCCATTCCATCTCCAATTGGTCACTATTCTTGGTGACAAAAAGTTCCGTCTAATGTTCGTCGCCAATTTGGCGACGAATTGGCGACGAACCGTCGCAAAATACAGTTTTTCTTGTAGTGGAATAGTACATGGGGTATGTTATCGGTTGTTTAAGGTTTTAATATCCGTAGATAGACATTTCGATATCCGTAGACAGATTTTTGAATGGATAATTTATCCAATCAAATTAGATGTCAACATAGCTACTACCATTAGTTAAACGTCAAGTCAATTTAAAGCCATACAAACGTGAATGCATCAGAATGTTAACATATGTAACAATTCAATATTTTAAATTCCATGAATTGCAATAGCTAATGTCAAAAAGAAAGGAATAAGAAGAAAATCATATCAAGTTTGTTTTTTAAATAGAATTTTTAAATTTTCTATGGATCTGTTGTTTCTTCTTACAAATGTGTATTTGCTTCTTACGAATGTGTAGTTGTAATTTTCTACGGATCTGTTGATGCTTCTTACTAATGTGTAGTTGCAATTATTTCATAAATTTATAAGTTTTCTATAGATCTGTTATTGTTACTTACAAATATGTAGTTAGAGCTGTAAATATTTATGAGTTTTATATGGAAATGTTGTTATTTCTTAAGAATGTGTAGTTGAAATTATATATATTTATGAGTTTTCTAAGGATCTGTTGTTGCTTCTTACTAATTCGTAGTTGTAATTCTTTCATAAATTTATGAGTTTTATAGTTTGTTGTTGTTTCTTACTAATTCGTAGTTGTAATTGTTTCGTTAATTTAAAAGTTTTCTATGGATATATTGTTGATTCTTACTAATGTGTAGTTGCAATTGTGTTTTAAATTTATAAGTTTTCTATAGATCTGTTGTTGTTTATTACTAATGTGTAGTTGCAATTGTTCCATAAATTTATAAGTTTTGATCCATGCATTTTGTTTATTTGTATAATATATATATATATAATATGTTTAGAATTTCACCATAATTTGCAGTCTAAATTTTTATGTTAATTATTGTATATATGGATGACGATTTTAGCAATGTAGATATTGGTAACATGACATTTGGATCTGTAGAAGAGGCATATGATTTCTACAACAGCTATGCACGTGTAAGAGGATTCAGTATTAGGAAAGACACGGTACAAAAAGATGCGGTTACTAACGTAATAAAGAATCGTTTGTTTGTTTGTTCTTGTCAAGGGTTGTGAAGGCAAGAATTCTTGGAGATGCCTGGTAGACAACGGGAACACCGTCCATTGACCAGATGTGAATGTGGTGCTAAACTTCGCATAAAGCTTGATAGAGAAACCATGCGTTACACAGTAATTCTCTTTGTCGATGAGCACAATCATGAACTTATACCAAAATATGGTGTTCCACAGTTACGCTCACATAGACACGTTGACGAGGGCCATAGCAACGCAGCACACGCTATGCGTAATGCCGGTATAAATCCTAGTAAAACAATGGATTTTTTTAATTATTGTGCTGACGGATACGAGAATGTGGGTTTTACTAGGCCAGATTTGTGGAATAAAATGTATTGGGATCACCAAAAATAAATAAAAGATGGAGATTCCAACATTGCGCTTGCTTATCTATAAAGGAAGTCTGAAGGAGACCCAATGTTCTTTTTTGAGTACACAGTTGATGAGAAGAATTGACTTGATAAATTGTTTTGGGCGGATGGAAGGTCTAGGGATGAGTACGCATCATTCGGAGACGTATTGATATTTGATGCAACCTATAAGACGAATTCGTACAAGTTTCCTTTAGTAATTTTAGCCGGGGCAAACAATCACCGCAACACATGTATTTTTGGTGCTGCATTGATTCAAAATGAGAGCACATAATCCTATCTATGGGTGCTCAATACTTTTTTGTCTGCGATGAACAACAAGATACCATTGTCGGTGGTTACGGATAGAGACAAGTCAATGCAAGCAGCCATCGCCACTGTCTTTCCAAATGCGAAACACAGGCTTTGTCGTTGGCATCTTGGATGTAATGCCACTTCAAATGTGCATGTAGATGATTTTGGTAAAACTTTTAAAAAAATGATGGCTCTCAAATGTTCAATTGAGGAATTTGAATTTGAGTGGAGGAAAATGGTTGTTTGTCACGGTATTGAGAATCACAAGTGGATAGTGGATGTGCATGCAAAGAGACACATGTGGTCTGAAGCATACCTTCGCAGTCAATTTTTCGCTCTAGTCAAGAGTACTCAACGTTGTGAAGGTATGAATGCATTCTTGAATAAATTTCTTCAGAACAATAGGAAGCTGATAGACTTTGTCAGATATTACCACAAAGGGTTGGAACGTCTCCGGATTAACAATGTGAGGCAAGACGTGGTGACAAACTATACAAAACCAGTGCCGATGACCTCATGGAAGGAAATTGAGGATCATGCTGCCAATGTGTATATCCGTGCAATTTTCAAGAAGATTCGAAAAGAGATTCAATCCCAATCAATGCTTTGGCACGAGCATATTATATCCCACGTGGATAGTGATGCTCGTACATATGTTGTTGCCGATTATAATAACAAAGGGTTGTTACGTAATGTGCTATTTAGGGGCGATGGTTTACTCGTTAGCTGCGATTGTTTCAGATTTGAATCGTGCGGGATGATATGTAAGCACATTTTATATGTGCTTAAGTGCGAAGGCTTAGACCATATCCCACAATCTTGCATCAATCCACGTTGGACAGCTATTATTAGTGAGCATTTTCGTGATAAGAATTTGTCATCTGGTACAACTACCGAAATTGAGATGGCCCGCCACGGTTATATATTGTCAAGGTGCAACGAAATGGGGTATTATGCGAAGATGACGCTAGACGGGTATACAGAAATTGTTGATGGCATTGCAAAACTAACTACTCGGGCAAAGGATTTATGGTTATTAAAGGTGAACACCATTGGAAATCAAGCAGAATCGTCTCAATCGGTGGAATTTGGGGTATTGGATCCCAACATTGCAAAACCAAAAGGCAAACCAAAGGAAATAAACAGTCAAAAACAACGTAAACCAAGACATTGTAAAAAGTGCAAGTATGTCAATATATATATTTATTTAATAAAATATAATAAATTTTTCTAAAATTCTTATATTAGATGTTTTGTTACAGGAGTATTGGACACACATCAAATAGGTGTCCTAAACAACATGTTGATGCATCGGAGGATACTAATTCAACGTACCATGGGTTCGATGATAATCCTAGTCAATCGAGTATGCCAGAATTGAGGCATGGTAGTAATAATTTGTTTGGGTATGGTTACGATAACACATCACTGCTGTAATATTTTAACACATATGGGGATAATGCGTCATCTAGTTTATCGTCACACATGCCAATATTTTGACCCAACTGATCAATAATGAGGTAATTCACTACGTTGTTTAGTTTTTTCCGTAGTATATACATTTTTTTGGTTTTTTAAAATTTGAATTTCAGCCGCGCACTTTATTTGCCTAATTTACTGCTTCTGAAGTCAGTATCGTTTTGATTGAAATGACAAAAAATTAGCTTTTTAATTAAATGACATGACATAATAGCTTCACATTTAATGCTTTTTTGGTGATTGACGTTATAACCCTTTGAATGAAGTGTACATGCTAAATAGTAAGGGCTGAAATTGTCTTTTTCTATTTTTTTCTTTATTGATCTTGATCTTATCTCTCAAATCCTGATATTTGCAGAAAATGTTATCTTCCCAAAGGCTTTTACCTACCCTACTTTGCCCCTCTCTCTCTCTCTTACCTCTCTACCATGTCTCTGCTTTCTATTCATTCTTCTTCTTCTTTTTTATATGGGTTTCTCAGACTCTCTCTCTCTTTTCCTCTAATATTGAAGCTGAAATCTTGCAAGCACCTGCGATCAGAACAAGGTGAATATTGTATATTTTTTTAAATATTCTGATAATTTTTGTGTATTATTATTTTTAATTGTTGCACTTTTGTTGTAGAGTTTTCAAGTGTATGCATTATATGGGTTGTGGTTCTTGTTGAATAAATATATGATTTTTGAGGTGTTTTTTGTTTAATTTTTTTAATAAGCTTAATGGAGGGCAAAAATGGTGTTAGGTTAGTATTAAAGTTGGGACATGGAAAGGACGTGGGAAGAGATGGTTTGGACATGAGATAGAAAGTCGCTTTGTGGAATATGTGGTTAGTGTAGAAGTGCTTTTGAATATGAGAAGCTTCATATCTATGATTTTGTATATGTGTGTGTGTGTGTGTGTGTGTGTGTGTAGAGAGAGAGACTTCACCACACTTAACTGAAACCGATGCTTCTTCTGCTGGGTTTTGAGTATTGGATGACCGTGTATGTGTGTGTGTGTGTGTGTGTGTGTGTATGTGTGTGTGTGTGTATGTGTGTGTGTGTGGGTTTTGAGTATTGGATGACCGTGATGGTGCTTATGTTGTCATGGAGTACTATCTGCTTGTGTTATGTAATTGGATTTTCCTTCACGTATTGTATATCTATTAACTTCTTTTTTCTCTGTTTGTGACAACATGTGGAAATGTGTACATTTTCTCTAGGAATATGATTTTCTTTTACAAAAGGATTAGTTTATGATTTTCTTTATTTAAATTTACATTTTTTTTCATCACGTAATTACTCCTCATTTTTACAAATACTTTGTAGCACAAGTGAAAAATGTCAACATCGAGTAGCCGAAGTCGTACGCGTAGTCGAAGTTATGAAGACCCAGCACTTGATTTGCGGTATATTAACAGGAACTGTTATTGCTATAACAAGGTAGAAATTATTGTTGTAGTAGATGAGAAGAAGCCTACAAAAGGGCGTTTGTTTTATAACTGTAATAGGTGCAAATTCTTCGGATGGTGCGAGCCTATTTTTGCGTCTTGGAACGGCATTAAACTCCCTGTTGAAAAGAGATTGGGAGACATTGAAGCTACTGAATATCTTGATGATGAAGAGAGTGAAGAAGATGTGACATTTCCTTTGAAGAAGAAAAAGAATATAAAGAAGAAAAAGATGAAGAAAAATATTAATTACAATGAGAATTTGAATATGTTTCTTCTCATTTTTTGTTGTATTTTGTTGCTGCTACTACTTCTTGTGTTAATCTTCAAGAAATGAAATGTTATCCCGTTAGTGTGAATGAGCTTTGGTCCATGTATAAGTTAATGAGCTTTGTTGGGGCAGTACATTTTACCCTGTTAGAGCTGCATAACAAAGGAAGACTAAAATCACCTGAAAACTATTAAATAATTACTATAGTAAAATATAATCCCATATGAAAATGTAAGAAATTAAAATGATGTCAATTCTCTTTAGCATAAAGTCCTAACTGTACATTTTACCCCGTTAGAGCTGCATAACAAAGGAAGACTAAAATCACCTGAAAACTATTAAATAATTACTATAGTAAAATATAATCCCATATGAAAATGTAAGAAATTAAAATGATGTCAATTCTCTTTAGCATAAAATCCTAATTGTGCAGGCCATGCCTTCAATAGTAGACATATATGGTACAAAATCAGAGTCTAAGATCCAGTCTGAATCTTTATTTTAATGGATTGCATAGAAGGAAAAACTGGTTCCTGGTTGTCGAAGCACAATAATTGCAGAGGACTAAAAATTGTTAAATTGCTAGATATTGTAAAATATGAACCATTATATAGAAATCTGAGTAAACAGAGAAGGTGAAAAATTTGTGTTACATTTGTGTCATCATCAATCATTATGTGGGTTAGCACTATATGATATACAAAAGACTCAAAAAATGTTCTTATACCCTACAAAAAAAAGGTGCTTATAAAGGTAACCCCACAAAAAAATAATCCTAAATACAATAATATGTGCATGTTACTTCCAGTCATAAATTGCATTGCTTGAGCTCATTTGTATGATGGCGCCACAACCTCAAGGCTAGCTGTTCTCGCTCATAAATTGATTCAATCTCATTCAAGTAGGGAGCTTTATCGTACAATTGCATCATCATAGCAACGTAGAGTCTGCAATCATAACCGTTGTTTTGTTGGGGAACCCAAGTAGGACGTACAATTGGAAAAACACTCAAATTTAGATTATCATTTACGTAAGTAGATCTATCAACCTTCTTTAAAACTTCTACCAAAGTTCGTACCTACAATTAAATAAGTAATTTATGATGATAGTTGAAACCATTAAGAAATTATAACTGCACATTTATAAAATCAAAGGCAGCAAAGTTCAGCAAAGGAAAAATGTACCAGTTTATTCACTTCAGCATCAACCCTGGAAATTGTTCTTTGTCTAACCATCGAATCACATACTTCTACACATTTCTTACCAATGTTGACAATAAAAAATAACCAATGGTTGTTGCAGTAATTCATTGGAATGAAAATCTGCAAAGTGTTTAAATACGTAAGACATATGATTTCCAACAAATTCACTTTCACGTAGGGCAAATACCTTCATTATAAAAATTTAAAAATCAAAATTTTACCTTTTGACATAAGGCCAGTGATCCAGAGAATTTGAAACTCATAAAATAATCACTTCTCAACTTTTGTGGGGTTGGCGGAGCGTCGCATAAAATTTGTTGCTAGAAAAAATACCACTATCCAAGTAATTAATATTATTCCAAAAGTATCACATTTCGCAAGCGCATGCAATGTGGAGTTTATATACCGACACCAATGACAATATAAACCAATTAGGCATGCAATGTGTACTCTACATACCGACACCAATGATGGTAGAAACCAATTAGGCATTGTAAAATCATTATCTCGACCAGATACTGTCAATTGCCAAGCTAAGGTATCAAGGATCTAAAGAAATGCAGAAAATCAAAGTTAGAACGGCACAATATTTGCGACAACTAAACTCACAAATGAACCAAATTCAGTTTTAAGGCACTAACCTCTCCTGGTATCCACTTCCGTGGCATGAGACCACGCATATCATTTCTGTCAATATGGTACATTTGGGTTCTTACAACAATCTCTCTACAACACAAGTAATATCAATCATTAGAATCATCATCAAAAGAGTTAAAAAAATGTTTTGATTGGAAAACTTATTTATGCAACTTACTTTAATTCACTCCCTTTGAATAAGAATGAGATCAAACTTTTATCATTTAAATTGTCAACCCCAATTTTATCACTTCCTTCTGTATGACTACCCAATACAATAATATTCTTAACATCTTCCAAATTGACATCATTGTTTCTTCGGAACAAACATTTACGAATGAGAGAATTTTTATGACTTTCCTCCTTAGCCATGTTAAAAGGAGAATTTCATGATGTGGATTCCTCAAATGGCTCTACTTTAGGCACTAACAATTCTTTTTCATTCCCAATCACTTGTTGAAATTTATGAGCATAATCAACATAAGTAGTTTCATCAACTTCACTAGCTTTAAACACCAAATCACCTCCAAAATCACCATCATTCTGTACTTCGTCAGCATTACCACCATCACCATGATCACTACCATCATCATTATTATCAACATTATCACCACCATCTTCATGATCATCATCACCACGATCACAATCATCCTCAAGACCATCATGATCACCATCACCATTACTATTACAATCATCCTCAACACCATCACAATCACGATCATCATCATCATCATTATCACCACCATGATCATGATCATTATCACCACTATCATCATGATCATCATCACCACCATCGCCATCACCATCATCACCATCACTGTCATCTGCATTGTCACCTTTATCTTGTACAATAACTGCACTCAACAAAAAACGTTCAATATTTTGAGTTGTAGTAAGAATATCTGTTAGCACCTATTTAATTTCTTCTTGGTCTTTTGACAACTTTTCAACTTTGTTCTCAAGTGTGGCCAACCTATCTTGTGTTCCATCCTTAACACCAACATTCTCACCCGGCTCACAAACTAAAGCAATTGATCTCTTGCACTCATATCCACCACATTTTCCATAGTTCTTTAACCTTATATTCAAATTTTTATTGATCCAATAAGCAATACAAGGGCGGATATTATGGGAAAAGTGTCTGTCATGAGCGGGGTTGAATTTTTCGAAAAAGAAAATATGCATACCAAAAATGAACAAGTTAATTTAATTGTTACTTATTTAAATTTATTATTTAAATACAAATCAAACTCAATAGGCAAAATATTTATCTTACCACCAAAAGAAATAGACAACCACCCACATAGTTTTGCTCCAAACACCTATAACGCTGGATTTCATCTGCTAATGAATCCAACACAAGTTGTGACCAATTGAACTGTGAGATAACATTGACATTTTTCACTGCATGTAACATCTCCTTTTTCACTGCGAAATCAGTTATTGGGCATAACAAATATCCCAAAGCAAATAAACAGTACATTACTTTAAATTCTGTTCCTACGCTCTTGCACTCCTTTATCCTACTAGTCAACTTTTGCAATGGTATATGAGATTTATATACCTCAAACTTCTCACACCATTCATCAATCTCTTGTCCAGTCCCTTGCAAATTACGGGTTGTCCTTCACTAGGCAAACCAAATATCTTCCCGACATCGGCACAAGTTATCTTTATTTCATGCCCTTGGATCTCCAAAGTACATGAAAGAGGATTAAAATGGTCCACCAGCCATTTACACAATGGATGCTTCAAAACAGTGCATTGGAGTTCCAACAAGCCCCCAAACCCAACATTTCTAACAGCATTTTTTTGTTCATCAATTAGATTCTTATTTAACTCAACAATCTTTAACAACGAAAGTTGAGTTAGAAAATTATCCTACAATACCAAATTATAAGGATCAATATAAATTACAAATCATCTTAATAGAAGAAACCTTATATACCATGACAAATCATCTGATTATGTTTGGATTACCTTTTTCCCAGCATCCACATCTTGTTTTTCTTTCTTTCGGTCTTTCGGCCTATTTACAGTCTTCGAACTAGGCTTAGTTGTTATCTTTATCTTCTTCCTCGAGGAAGATGGAGTAGGACCCGTTTCCCCTAAAGAATAATTTTTTCATGTCGATACCATCGTTTCTGATATCAACATATTTTTTATGTCAGATTACATGTATCAAGTTCAAACAACGAATACAATATGCATATATATAATAGTAGTCAGTGACTCGAACGACTGAACTATAACAAATTTGTATAATCACACGTGTGCACGCAGAATACACGATCTACACAATATGTTCACACCCAAATGACTACCAATAATTTTCTTCATCTTCTCTAAGAATAGAAATTTATCGCAGTCAACTGATGCATAGTGATGGAGCTCACATTACATGGTCAAATAAGTTAGTGGAGGAATCACATAGAACTTGTTAGTCATAGATACTCTGTGGCTCCTCTTCATACTGAATTGACATCAGATAATGGAAGTGAAATCAACTCAAACTTGGACTACGACAAGCCAGCTAGACTTTATATAAAACATCTCGATTTCACTCCCAATGATTGAGCCGCTGTTGCCTAGAGTAACCATGAGCAGTAAGTGAGGAAGATCCTTTAAGATTGAATCATTGCTAAGCACATTTTCAATGTGAAAATCAGAGAAGTATATCAGTAAATATGTTTCGTAATATTTATTAGAAGGGTAAATATGGTTGTTAGATGTTTACCAACTACTGATGATAAGAATTTTTGGACGATACCATCTACATGGACATGCAGTTTACTACAAATAAAAGAAAAAACAAGCAGCTGCAACTGTCTAAAATAAAGAACCGCCTCATTCTTGAACATAAATGACCTTTGTTTCAAATGACTAAAGAACTACACCTATTAGTTTGACTCTAAAATTAAAAAAACTGCACCTTTCCAACAATAAGTGCTTTACATAAAGTGAAAAGCCCATATCGATGATAAGGTAATTGCAACAAGAAACTCAAATTGAGTAAGCTCAAGGATAAACTCACATGTCAGTCTGTCACCATCTCTGCTATCTAATCAAACCCAAAACTTTGTTTAATAAAGAATATGTTTTAAACATTAATCAACACCCTTATGAAACAATTAAAGAGGCCTCGTTACAAATCTTGTCAGAAACAAGACTATTTTAACAGCATTTTCGTACACATCAAGGTAGGTTTCCAAAAACGTCACGCGATCTTAAGTGTATTTTGTCATAAAGTATTGGGGGAAGGTAATGTAACAACCCCTAGTGATTAATATTGAAAGCAGATTAAAAATCAATAAAGAAATGTCCCTCCAAACGAAAGGAAGACTTTAAACTAAGCATGTGGGGGTACATTATTAGGAATTCCATGTGATTTGATTATTAAAATAAACAAGATATATTAGGACATATTAAAAGCAAATCAATGTAATATAAAACATGTGTTGTCTGCAACATAACGTGATAGATTATGTACAAGGATGATTGTTATTATTAAAAAACAAAAAACTAGGAAAAATATTATATAATGCACCCAACATTAATTAACAGAAAACTAAGAGATAAATATTGCAAGTGACTATGTATTATTTATTTCCAAGATGCATGTATTCTCAATGGAATTTTGGCCAACATCCAATATTTTGACACCTACAACATCGAGATCAACAGACAACTCTCGTTTTTAATGTTGGAAAACTCTTAAAAACATCAGCTGGATTCATTCAGCTGTTGTAAGTATGGGGGTAGGGCCCATATCAAATAATATGATTAACGTTTTTAAGAATTTCTCTTTAATGTTGCTTCAAATACGGATCAAATGGTTATAATAATCACAAATCAGGCTTTCACATACCAATACCTGGAGATTTGAGTCATTAAGATGTGGATAATATCTTGATAAGTTCATACATGATTATCTTATTTGCTTACCATGAAACCATAAGCAATAATCAAGACAATGACATCTGAGAATGGTAGCCCCCTAACATAGGTGTTAACAAGGAAGCAGTGCAAATTAAGTGCTCAACATATAAAAGATAAAGCAATCTGTTAAGTCTTCTTATAGACAAAGTTACCATACACAGAGAGGAGATGATCAAAAGTTCAAGAATGGGACAAAGAATTGATTAGATGGCTTGAGAAAACTATCGCAAACCAAAAACAAAATAAAAGCATGTATATTCATTGGAGGCAACAAATTGGAAATGCTTTCGGTGAAATGTATTTACTAACAGTATTTAAACTACAAATATATCTACAGCGTGTGTGTGTTAAAATATATAATAAAACAGATTTACAAATAATATGTATATATATATATAAACAGATTTACAATATACAGTATTTTACCATGACGGTAGGGGTAAAAGATATACCTGTGATGGAGATGACAGTGGCGGTGACGCTTTTGACGGTGGATTTGTTGCCTACACTATAGTTGCGTAGTTCAAGGAAAGTGTGGAGAACGATAGGGTTGTTTCCGGTGATATGTTGCTTCGGCGTGTGCTTGGAGGAGAACGATAGGGTTGTTTCCGGTGAAGACTTAACAGATTGCTGATGTGTTTGTCACATTGAAAGGAAGAAAAAAAGGTTCATCGACAGAAAGAAAGAAAAAAGAAGATGAACAGTAATATTGCAGGTTTGAAAGACACTTGATTGTTGCGTGATGTAAATCGTGAAAGGTTAATAATGTAATTTTATTTTAAGGATAAAGTAGACTTTTTACTCATACTCTTAATTTTTGAATTCAAAGGATAATTTAGTCATTATCTCTCATATATTGAATAAAAAAAAAGTGGGCCATGATAGTCAGACGTTTCTAAAACGTCTGACTTTTTTAAGTGTTACCCTAGAATAAAATGAGGAGTCATGCTTAAAAACGACCGTGTGCCCCACACCCACTGTCAGGCACGTGGACCTTGTGTCTTGGACGTAGACATTTGTAAGCATTTTCCTAAAATGAGGGACCCTAACATCATGTGGCTGGCACAAACATCCCATAAATGACAAGCTAGCCACGGAGTCTATTTTCCACAGTCGTATATCAGACAAGCGTGGACCTAAAAAAAAGTTCGTGCAAATTTGGAGATCGAATCTGACTATCTTTCAAAAAAAAAAAAAATTTTACTCCCAGGTTTGTGCATCTTGTCCGACGAAAGCTCCAAGCTCATGATGTTAAAAATGATTGGGTTTTGTTTTAAAATTAATTGGTATCAGATGAGATGCTCAAAATTTTATAAGTGGTCTATGAATTTATTATTATTATTTTATGTGAGATAAATATATATATTCTAAAACTCCCTTTTATGTGTGACCTAATTTGAGATAGTCACACATGGAAGATTAAACACATGTGTGACCTGATTTGAGATGGGTAAAAGATTGAACACACGTGAAAGATTAAATATGCGTAGAACATGACACACGCAAAAGATAAAAATCACGTGAACTTGATTTGAGATGAGTCATACGTAATAATAATAATAATTGATATGGGTGCAAAATAAACCAACCCGACCTGGGGCAGTTCGACTCAACCCTAGTCCGACCCACATCTGTTTCCCGACCTGGCATTAATGTCAGATGTGACATAAAGGTCTAGGTCAGGTGTGAATAGTGCCAGACAACATTAGGCATTAAATGCTGCATGTCTTGAATGTTGCCCGTCTTGAATGTTAGTATACATAGTCCACTAGATGCTCCAAATGAGAGGTAACTCGTCCTCATTAAATGCTTTCAACTACCAGCTTTTAGTTCAGTTCGAACAAACTAACTTACTCTTGCACTTGAGGGTAAACACGGGTCTTCACCCTTGCGATTCCTTCTCTTGTTTTGCAGGACATTGCTGAGCTCGGGAGGAAGTGTATTTTCTACCCTCATCAATAATAATAATAATAATAAACATAACAAGTGAGGTGGCAATTCTTGACTGATGGGACCACTCACTCCTATTTAAGTTAAGTCTTTAAGCATAGGAGTAAATATAAACAATTCTAATAAATAATAATAAAAATAAAAATAATTTTATTAATAACTTACAAACATATTATATATACATGCTGCAGAACTCTTTTGTCATATGACTAAAATGCCCTTTCAAAACTTAACATGTTATAAAACTATCCCTTACATAAATGTTATCATCTTAAGATCGATAATAAGTGATATTAACAAATAATAATCTTAATAAATAATAATATTTGTCATAAAGAATTTTAATAGATAATAATAGTACATAATATGGAATGAAAATTTATTATTCAATCATAATCTTAATAACTGCACGTTATCAAACTCATTTGTCAAATGATTAAAATACCCCTTTCAAAACATAAAATATTACAAACATAATTATTGTCTTAAGAATAAAAATAAACACAAAAAGTAACAATGGTAATAATAACACTTTAAAAAATAATAATAAATAAAATTCATAAGTAATAATGATTTGGTAATAATAATAATAATCTAGAGAGTATTAATAAACATTAAACATAGTATATAATAGCAAAGGGGCAATCATGTTACTTCATACCAGTCATTCTCAATATTACTCTGGTATATTGATTACCAAACATGAGTTTAGAATCAACACATACATTCCTATTTTCATTCTTAGAGCATATTGAGCATGCCATACTCTTTGCAAAATTCATTTCATTCCTATCAAAATTCATTGCAATATACCAATCGCACTCAAAAAAAATTTCAGCAGAAATTAAGGATTTTACAGCTTGTTAAAATTAAATGGACAAAGGGAGAATCGGATTTGCCATCTAAAGAAATCTAAAATTTTATTTAACTACCTCAAAATATAATTTTCTAGAATTGTTAGTTAAAATGTAAAAATTGTCTCAATTAGATCCAAATTCTTAATGCGGTCAAAAAGCATAAATGCCCATTTTCATTGTTACACTTGTGCGTGAATCTCACTTGCCTTATTGACATTAGTTTTTACAACATTAGAGAATTGAACTATGTTAAAAATTTTAAGGTGAAGTGCACCACTGGTTTAGCGAAAGTGAACAACACCCCCTCCTATGGTTCAAAAACTCATGAACTAGTCCTTGTGGTTTTTCAAAGTGCACAACACCCTCTGCCATTAAAACATCCGTTAAATTTAATGGAGAGTGTACTTCACACGCGTTAAGTGAGATTTTTATTAATTTTCAAAGAATTTATCCATTAAATAATTGTAGGAATTAACCAAATTACCCTTTTTAAAAAATCAATAAAATAAAAATAGTTATCTTTCCCAACACTACCCCTACCCCACCCCACCCTACCCCTGCCTAGCTTGTCACCCACCCCCTACCCCCCACTTAGCCGTCACCCCCACCCCATCACCCACCCCTCACCCCCTTGCAGGTTACTCGTCACCCTCAACCCTTACGCCCTCACCCCCACCCATCCTGTTACCCCTTCCTAGCCCGCCACCCATCCCCCCCCAACCCTACCCAAACCGTCACCCACCCCCATCAGCAACCCCTTTCCCCTCCCAGCTCGTCATCCCCCACATTCCACTCATATTGTCCAAATAGAACGGTGAATGATGTTTTGTACCTTTCTGGTTCTAAGTTTTCAGTAATGACATACATCAGCATTGGAAATATTTGCATATTTTCTTTAAAGTTATTAAAGAAAATGGTCTTGTGGTTTCTGCACCTAAGATTAAACTTTTTTAGACAAAAATCAGATTTCTTGGACACATGATTTCTTTCGGAAAGATCACCCCTATCCAAAGAATCCTTAATTTTGCAAAAAAATTCCCAGACATTTTAAGAGAAGAAATACAGTTGCAGAGATTTTTAGGATCTCTAAACTATGTTGCTGATTTTTTTCCAGGCATTCGCCACATTTGTAAACCCTTATTTGAACGTCTTAAAAAGAATCCTCTAGCTTGGTTAGACATTCATACTAGAGCTGTTTAGGAAATTAAGCGACAAGTTAAGGTTTTACTAATTTTGACTTTATGTCATCCAGACACCCCAAAGATAGTTCAAACAGATGCTTCTGAATTAGGATTTGATGGTATTTTAAAACAAGTTTTAGAAGGAAAAGAACACATTGTTCGATTCAATTCAGGAACTGGGATAAAGCCCAACAGAACTATTCGATAGTCAAAAAAGAAATTTTGTCCATTGTCAAATGCATTTCAAAATTTCAAGATGACTTGTTGAATCAGAAATTCATAGTACGTGTTGATTGTAAGTCAACCAAAGACGTGCTAACTAAGGATGTTAAGAACGTTGCATCCAAACAGATTTTTGCCAGATGGCAAACCATTTTATCAATTTTTGATTTTGATATAGAATATATCAAGGGAGATGATAATTTCATCCCTGATTTTCTAACCAGAGAATTTTTGACAGGCCACGTGCTTATCACATAGGATTTCTTCGGGAATACCAATTTTTGTTTTTGTTTTATAGATCATAGAAGCGGAACCCAAGGATTTATTAGAAATCCAGAAGGATTGTTTCAAGTCCACCGCATTAGTAGATCCAGAAGCAGAATTGATAGTTTTTCAATTCCGTATTTCCTTTTATATTGCTTCTAATCATTTGCAGGAATCATCACTCATCCTTCTTGATTTTTACTATTCATGAATAGTGTGTCGGCTGTTACTGTGGCTGAATATTGTTTTGTCGTCTGGTGATGATCTTATCTGGCTTTACTGTGGCCGAAAGATCTTTTGTCTTGTTGTGATGATTCTGTTTTTGACTGAATTACTTTATGACCGAAAGTAATTTCGTCGTCTTGTGATAATTGCTGTATGGATTATGATGTCTGGTTGATTCTGACTTGGTTAAACTGCTAAAGATTCTGGTCTTCATCTGGTCTGAAATAATGTCGGCAAATCAACTAAATACAAAACAAATACATTGAAAAAATATGGAAATCCTTAAATACAAAGAAAACCTATAGTCTTATCTATTTTTCTCTATACTCTACCTAACCTATCAATGTTCTTAGATTAATGATCTCAATAAGCACAATAGGAGATGACCAATCGTCTTACACGCGACTTAAGACCTCTGCGCGACTTACCGCGATACCTGATACCTAAAGACAAGCATTACTGAGGTACAAACTGCTAAGAACTTGATAACCTTAAGTAAAATACAAATAAAATAAATATTCTTACAAATTTCCTTTGGCTTGGAAAGCCACACCCATCAACGGACTTGAGATGTCTTTACCAGTTGCCGTTTGACCTGGACTAGCTGAAGTTTCATGAAATTTTTCAGTAACCATATGACTTCAGAGAGAGGAAGTCTTACCGTTGCATCTTAGTTTTTGAAGGGAACTTAGAAGAATAAAACCCTAATTCTTTTCAACTTCAGAAGGGAAGTTGCACCATTCTGTCTAATGTTTTTGGTGAGAACATCAGAAAACTCATATGTTTGTATTTTGTCAGGGACACAAAACACTTTTGTCTAAACGTTTTTGGTAGGAACGCCTAGGGAAATCTGTTTGTTTCCAGTTTATACTTATAGTTTATACTTATAGTGAAGTATCTGTTTCCAGTTTATACTCATAGTGGAGTATCTGTTCCAGTTTATACTCATAGTGGAGTATTTGTTTCCAGTTTATACTCATAGTGGATTAAATATGCCATGACAGTCATCTTCGTTGTCGTCAGCATAGTCTGTTGATATTGATGCCTGATCTGAGGCAAGTGCTTTTAGTTGCAGCATGATAGCTTGCATTTTATCGTAGCTGGTAGCAGCTACGAGCTGCGTTTAAAGGTGATTCTTGAAGGAGAGAAACTCATGTTGTTCTAGTTGAATCGCCTTCTATTGTTTCTGATTGGCTTGGAGCCATGCCTGGACTTTGGGAGTTGAACATGAACTGTTGTTCATCTTATCCCACCACTTAACGTTATGGTTTCATCTGAAAGCTGGTATGACTTGCTGGCTTCCAAATGAGGTCTGTTTGAATGCAAATTCTGACTAGAAAATCCATGTTACAAAGAACAGTCTGTAAAACACAAAAAATGGTGGAAAGTAGGCAATATGATCTGGTGCCTGCCAATTTTCTGTGAAATACTGAAATCTTTTGAAGCTGGTTCTGGAAGAATATCTGGAATTGGTCCATATGATGCCCACCATTGGACAAACCAATTCGGAACTTCAACTGGAAAACTGGATTTGAAAAGAAAACCATGACAAATCATGTTTATCATTCTGGCGAAAGAAGCATCTGAACCACGCCATAATGTAATCATAATATGTGTAATATCTGTAAATAGCATTAACTAGGAGCTATTTGATTCTGTGTGGGGGTTGTCCCCATTGTTCAAGGCTGACAACTATTTGGAGTTTAGCCTTAATGTGACTATACTCGCCTAGTTGTTTCTCGCTATCATCTGGGACAAAATCAGTGGACTTTGTTGCTATGAGAATGGCCTCATAGTAATTCTGGGTTTTGAATATGTTGTCTGGGATGTAGTTTGACTATGGATGGAGAAATGCATGAGCGAACTCATCTGCAAACATTTTTGGGTTTTGCTTAAAATGTGCTGATTTTGTTACAAGAATCTGGTCAAAGACGTTCTTGTAAATGTATGGAGATCTGGGGGTTTGTTTAGCTTCTGGAGCAACTATTTTAGGTTTGGTAACAAGGGGTTGAAACTTGTTACTGACTGGAGTCTGTGAAGACGATGTACCTGCAACACCTGCATGAACACTTGTTAGTTGTTTCTGTAGGGTCAAAGTCCCTACAACTGTGAGGTTTCTACCTAGGGGTGACTGGGTAGAATATGGTGTATAGGCAATCTGTTGATCTTCAATTTTTACTGGGGTTGAAGATTGTGCTGAAATTTTGAAGGTGCATTCTTTAGCCCAAAAGGCATTACATTCAACTCATATTGTCCAAATGGAACGGTGAATGCTGTTTTGTACCAATCTGGTTCTAAAACTTGGATTTGCCAAAATTTCGATTTCATGTCAAATTTACTGAAGACATGGGTCTAATGTAATCTCTTTAAGGAGATCATTCTTGTTAGGGATTGGATATCTGATCCACTGTAAGACCTTGTTTAAGGGCTTATAGTTGATAACTAAATGAAGGGCTTCGTTCCTGTTTTGCATTATATTAACATAAAAGGCTACACACGACCATGGGCTTTTACTGGGTTGGATAAGCTTTTTATCTAATAAACTCTGGATTTCTTTTTTGCAAAGGTTTAAATGTTCCTGGTTCATCTGAATAGGCCAAACCCTAGTAGGAATATTATGTTCTGAAAAATCTTTCTTGTATGGGAGAGAGACTGAATGTTTTTTCCTATCCCAAAAGGCTGTAGGGAGTTCTGAACAAACTTGTGTTTCAAGTTTGGTCTGGAATTCTTGGATTGGCTTTTGCTGTTTAGCAATCTGCTCATCGATTCTGAGACTCTGAATATCTTGTTTAAGGAAACTTATCTGATTTTCCTTATTCTGAATTGAGTTAATATATCTTCTTTGTGAATGATAATAAAACTCAAAAAGGATTGGTTTTCCTAAAACACTGGTAGAAATTCCTTGTTCTGTAACAGTCATGGGAAATAACTGTTGAAGGAATGGGTTCCCGAGAATGACTTGGGAATTCAAACAAAGCTGGTTGGGAAACAAACACCTTGATTGCACACGTTTGCATTAGGTAATTTGTACTGAATCTGAAGTCTGGTAGAGTCAGTTCTAGAAAGCTTCTCTTTGGTTTTCTCAAAAAATATGGTAGGAATTAGACTTTCTTGAATACAGTTCATATATGCACCTGAGTCTAATAGAGCAATGGTTTCAAATTTGAAATCATTGATCTTAATGGAAAGCTAAACATACCATTTCTGGTACGTGATTCTGTTAAGAAGGTTAAGGTAACTATCTTGAGGGATAGAAGTACCTGTTTCTCCTTCTTTCAGTTTGCCATTAACAATCCGAGTATGTTTATCAAGTTGTTCATCCTTTAGAGGATGCTATTGCTGATCAAGTTGACTTTCAACTTGAAGAAGTAAAACTTCTTGATGGAATTGTTCATGATCAACTTTGAGATTATCTATCTCTTGATCATGCTCATGTCTGAGTTGTTGAATCTCAACTTTCAACAGATTAATCTCTCTTTGGAGATCAGAGATCCCGACTAGTTGGGATTTATTTTTTTTGGAAATGACTGAGAACTTCGGAATAATTTGTATTCCTAGTCTCCTGATGATGTCCTATGGATTGAGATTTTCTGTCCTCTTTCTGGTCCATAAGTTCTTTTAGTTTGAGAAGATAAGTCTGCTTCTCAATGGGATCATCAATCTTACAGATCATATCGATCATAAGACTGTGAGAATCTGTGAGGACATTGAGTCCTTTCTGGCAGAAACATGTTCCTTTAGAGGGACATGCACATTCTGGGTTAGAATTGGACGAGCTACTGGAATAGTAGTCTGTTCCTATCTGATTGATATTATCTTCGTCAGAGAATTCTGATGAAGAACTGGATGATGACTCATAATCATCGATGGACTGGAGTATTCTGCTTTTTGTTTGTTCATCTAATTCTAATGATTGAATTAGTGATTTGACTCCGCAATGTTTTACAAAGTGTCATTGCTTACCACATTTATAACAACCTGTGGATTTTTGCTGCCTGTTATTATGTTTGAGTTTTTAATTCATTTGTGGAAACTTCTGGTAATGTTTCTTTTTGTTGTATAGTTTGTCACCATACTGCTTCTTATATCTCTGTCCAAGAGACTTGTAATGATTTTTGTATTTTTTGGAGGAAATTCTGGATTTATATGTTTTCTAGGCATGTGGTGTATGGATTCGTTTCATGCCATGCTATTTACACCAATTTTCTAATTCTTTTCTGGAAGACTACTTTTTCAATTGTACTTTGAAATGAAGATCAGTGCAAATCTTCAAAGCAGTCTTGTTAATATGGGAAATGATGTCCCCGTAGGTCATCAAACTGTAATCAAGATCTGGGAATTCAAGTGAGAGAGCATCTTTCACTTGTTGGGCAAACAACTTTGGAAGTCCAGATAGAAATCTTTCTTTCCAATAACTGTCGTTGTTGTCTGGTCTTTGGTATAATATACTGAGAAATACATCTTTATACCATCGGAAGTCTTGGAGAGTACGACATCTACGATTTTGGAGAATTTCAGATGTACGTTCTTGATAAATGAAGGGATAACCAACGAAATGGTAGGTGATGTCGTAAACTAAGGCTGAAAGAGCACATGACTCTGTCTGACCTTGTTCATTGACTATGTGGTTACCTTGTTCATTGGTTTTAACCATGTCAAGGATTCTGTTTTTGGCGGCCTCATTGAGGTGATCATCCCACAATCCTTTGAGTTAGCCATTGAAACCAAGAATGATATTTCTGGTGGTTGTTCGTTCTGAAGCAGCTTGTTTATAAATGTTACCAACAATGATCATTTGTTTGCTAAGATTGAGGATTTGGTATTCTGACATACCATCAAGGTTCCATTCATAGATTTGAGTACATGAATAGGTTCTCTGTGAATGGGATTCTTCAATTTGAAGATCTGGAGGTGAAGATCTAGGATAGAAATTCTTTGTATTAGGAAAAGAAATTCTATTTATATGGGCCTTTGAATTCTGGGAAGATGTTGACTCACAATCAGAATTACTATCTGACTATTTTAGAACTTGAAGAGCTGGTTGGCTCGATGAAGGTTATGATTTCTTAGTTCTGGAAATCAATTTTTGAAGAAGCTTAGCATTCTTCTCTTCTGTGGATTCCAATTTTGGAATAAAACTGGATATTTTGAAAGGTAATATCCTTATTGGAGATTCTGGTTTACCTTTTGAACTAGTTAATCTGAGATAATCAAATGATTTTGTCAAAGGAGCAGGGATCTGCTGTTCAATTGACTTCTGGATTGATTCCTTAAGTTTTTCTGGAGTATGTTTGTCAAGAATATCTTCGATATTCTGAACTTGTTTCTGGAGAGTGACAACACTGATATTCATTGGTTTCTTTCTGGATGTAAACCACATGAAAAATGGTATATTGAGTCTGGCAATCTGCATGGATCGGTGTCATTCATCTTTGAACTGCCATAACTGGTCATTGGTAAAAGAATTGAAATGCCAATCTCTAATTTTCTGATTTCTTTTTGAAAGAAATTCTTCTTTCAAAGCCTGTTTGTCTAGTTCAAAAACCTCTGATAGCATATTGATGCCAAAATCAGAAGCTGAAGGGTTGAATTCAACTGACGTTGTATCAGTTGGTTCAAATTCTGGATAGACTGGTCTAGCAGTTTGTTCTTCAATTCTGATTCCAAAAGGAACAGAAAAAGTCTGAGTTCTACTTGTTGATGGCAAATCAACAAAACATGGAGTAGGGTCAGAAACACTGATCCTAGAGATGTTGGAAACTGAGCGGGATAAAACTGGTTCCCTATTTCATCTATCAATTTTGATAGAAATAGTACCATCCTCATATTGGACGATCTGTTCTATTCTGGAGTTCTGGATGTTCTATTCTTGAACAACTGGTTTGGTGGCATTTTCAATATTCCACCGTTCTGTGAGTGAAACTTCGTTCCACTTAATGGTTCTGGGTATGTTAACTATTGATCTATTTATGTCCATATTCCATAAATGAGTTTCCCCTTTCTTTCTAGGTCTGGTTACAGATCTGAGATTTAATCTCGTATTCATCAATTTATAATTAAGATGATAAATAACTTCATATGCATGTGTACCACAATCAACGTAATAGTTATGCGCCTTAATATCTAATGAAAGCACTTTAGATATACAGATATATATGTGTGTGTGTGTGTGTGTGTGTGGTATATATATGTGTGTGTATATATATGTATATATATTTCTTTTCTTTTATTTTTTTGGTCTAAACAAAAGAGAAAATGACAAAAAGAGAAATGAAAAAAGATTGAGGATATTTACGTATTTTTTACAAAATCCGTTAAATCTGATGAATTTTTTAATGGCAGGGGAGTGTTGTGTACTTTTAAAAAACACAGTAACTAGTTCAGGGGGGTTTTTAAACTATAGAAGGTGTTGTGCACTTTCGCTAAATCACAAGAGAGTATGGTGCACTTCACCCAAAATATTATAATATAACTTGAGACAATTAATTTTTAAGAGACAAAATAATATTCGTCCTAATATAAGAGTAGAATCTAATAGTTTATTGCTAGATGCCATTAAGCTTAAACGAAAAAGCGACATTAAATAATCTAATTCAAGCTCTGAAATTTCGATAACTGGAATTTATCAGATGATTTCAAGATCATACCAATACATGGTTTAATTCTCCACATTGATCTTCTTATAAAATAACTAGACAAGAAATGCAAATGCTCAGTTCAAATAGCCCATCCTCCTTGCACATCGAAGAGTTTCGTTTAATGTCATCTTAACATCATACTTGTAGTGAAATCCCAAGTCTTCAAGCTTTGTCGAGCCCCAACGAATTACTCTCGTTTTATCCTCAACAAACCTGAAATCAAACAAAATGACAATTTCTTTTAGTGGGATTAAATTAATTTTAGTCTAAAGAAATCTAAAAAATGCACACATTTAAAAAAAAAAAATACAACTCCAATTTACTCATTGATAG
Source organism: Ehretia macrophylla (assembly GCA_037974665.1). Lineage (NCBI taxonomy): Eukaryota > Viridiplantae > Streptophyta > Magnoliopsida > Boraginales > Ehretiaceae > Ehretia > Ehretia macrophylla. The sequence continues at coordinate 50,303,269 of CM075776.1, forward strand.
CTCCACTCTCAGGGTCATAGAGAGCTATAGCCTTCGTTGATTCCTAAGTAAGTCCGCTCATGGGATCAAACCTTAATGTGTGATGCCCGTTTGCACTCTCTTCACAACTAGGTAGAACTGTAGGGACGGAGTTAAGAATTTAACATTGGAGGGATCAAAATATTTTTTTTAATAATACCACATAAATTTTTTTTTTAAAAATAGGGGGCCGGGGACCCCGCCCCCTGGTAATGCCCCTGGGTAGAAGAAAGTGCTCCCACGACTATAGTTACAACCAGTGGCAGAAAAAATTAAATATCTATGTATTTTTAGTTAAAATGATGAATTAGCCCCACTGAAAATATATATATATATATATATAGTTAAAAAATTATGAATTTTAGCATCTAATGAGAAAAACTCTTGAATCCGCCCTTACCTACGACTATATTTTTCAAATTCATATAGAAATTAGTAGTAAAGAATGGATGTGCTTACTCTTCAGATATCTTGACATCGGGGTGATGTTTCAAATAATGCGCTGCAATCTCTGCTGTTTTGAGGTAACCATTTGCACATAGATATCTCCCACTGGGAACAGAGTTCTCCATGCAGAATATATGAGCTGCAATCACATCTTCAATATGCAGAATCGGTATTTTCCCAAGTAATTCCTCAATAAATCTTAGCCAGCTATACGCTATGTGATCACCTTTGATTTGTGTGACAAGCATTCCCAGGCTAGCTGGAACTGAAGATAGCAGTGTTTCCCCTCCTACAACGCCACAAGCTAGACTTACCACCTCCACATTACTACCTTGGTAACTCATGACTTCCTTCTCTGCTGTTGTCTTTGAGAGCGTATAATCCTATGGTTTCACACAGTAATTTAGCTAGTAAAACTATGATCATATCTTCGTATTTGAAAATTGTAGTGTGTATGTGTCACGTCCTGAGCCCGATTCAAGGTGTAATAGGTATAAGAAACAAATACTTGGACCCACTTTTTTATAGGTTCAAAATGATTAACTCAAGTTATTCCTTATACTTACAACACCCGCTTATAAACCACTCAAATTTACAATTTCTCACCGATGTGAGAGATTATATATAGTATGGATAGACGTACCATAAAAAAATCATTTGCAATTGGGACTGAGACGTTAGGAGGAGTCCAACAAGTTTCATCGATTGAATCCTTAAAGCCACTACCATCATCCTTTAATGGAGATGAAGCTGCCACAGAAGCAGTGTAGACAACCCTTTTGACTGTCCCTGATCGTATGCAGGATTCCACAATGCTCTTCGCACCAGCCGCTGCAGCCTCACTAGTATTTTTGTACTGCATATATTAGAGTAGTCAGACCACTTCAAATAGGTAACTGAAATATCATCCAAGTTAGAAAGGTTTATACGTCCTGCGAGAGACAACATTTCTTAATTGTGAAAAAAAAAGACATAATACTCTCATTTTAAAATTAATAGAAGAAATGCAAAATCACCAAGATTGATATGATAAATCACTATCTTGAGGTTTACAAAAGGGAGAATTACACTATAGGTATCTATTTTTTTAAATTAGTCCCCATTATTTCAAATAGTTCAAATTAGTCCGTAATGTTTTCAAAGAATATCAATTTAATTCCAGCTGTATGGAAACATTGGGAACTAAATTGTCTTTTTTGAAAAGATTAGGGACTAAATTGATCCTTTGGAAAAATATTTAGGACTAATTTAAACTATTTAAAATAATAGAGACTAATTTTTTAAAAAAATAATAAAACAAAGAGGACTATATGTGCTATTTTCCCTTTACAATTAATAAAGAACATAAACGTGTCATGTCACACAACTAATGCGATTAATGAATTTTGAGATACTTTCCATATATAGAGTACTTAGGGTATCTTTAATGGGGCTCTAAAAATATAACTATTTACAAAAACTTACTATTTTGATAATTTTTAGGGATTTTGGTCTATTTTAATTCAAATCTTTAATAGGGTCTACCACTTTTTAGAGATTTGAGTTAAAATAGAGATCTAATTTATTTTTTTTACGCCAATTTAGAAATTCAAAAAGTGATTAGGTCTCTATTTTGGTGTACATCTCTAAAAAGTGATGGGGCCCGTTGGAGATTTAAGAAAAAATTGAGACACGGGTCTCTAAAAATTACTAAAAATAGTAAGTTTTTTTGAATAATTGCATTTTTAGAGCCCCATTAGAGATACCCTTATAATGTATTTTCTTTGAAGGTGTCAATATGATTGAGTTAAACTCCTTTTAAAAGTCTAGAAAATGACCGAGTTTTAACGAGTAAGTATGACATTTGTAGCTTGATTAGCAAAAAAAAAAAGTATGACATTTGTAAGATACACCTCCTAATTATCAAGTTTTTTCTCTTTTATTGCACTAAGCGTGCAGATTTTTATCATTTTGGGCCCGTACTATGTAATGCTCATATTGCATAGTTTATCTCCAAGTCAAATAGTCTTGAATCTTGATATATGATCGAAGATAAAATTAATGGAAAAATTAATTCATGTATTTGAACCTGTGAACTTTCTGGGTTGTGATGCATGGGAGTGGCCACATGTATAACTACTTCACACCCTTGAATTGCATGTGCAAACTCATCAGCGTTATATATATCAGCCTTGAACAATTGTAATCTAGTATCTGCATGAGGCAGACCTTTGAGCAGCCCCACTTTTGATTGATTACCTGCAATTCTTCACAGCAGAAGTACTACTCAATTCTTCTATCGACAATTTTCAATTCAATATCAGACAACTCAAAGCACCTGTGTGTCAGTGTGTGTGTGTGTGTGTGTGAGGAGCGAGAGAGAGAAAGAAACAGACCTAGGTTCCTGAGTGTTGCATGGACTGTATAGCCTTTCTGTAACAGTTCTTTAACGAGCCAAGAACCAAGGTAACCTGCTCCTCCTGTAACACAGACCTTAATGTTCTTCTCCATTGCTCAGCTGTGAAATTATAGTGTGTAGAAGTTTGCACCTTCTATTAGCCACCCTCTAGTTTTTTCTTTTTTATAACTAGCTAAGACACACATGGTTATTAACTTAGAACATATGACACGAGGACAGGCAGGATGTGTGTTGCCCCACTGGAAAAAAAAATACTTAAAAATTTTATGTATTTTTTTTTTTTAAATAACTATTTAATGTATTTTTAACTAGCCAAAACGATGAATTATCCCTCACTAAAAAAAATATTTATATAATTCAAAAATCATAAATTTTAGTAATCACTAAAAAAAAATTCTGAATCCGAGTTACTAAGTATATACTGACATATGACTAGTACACACATTTTGACTATGTCATACTTCAACTTCAAAAATGCATGATGCAATCAAATGTGATATGTAATCTCTCGAAAATTTGTCTATGTGCTTCCCTTTTAATCCCTTTTTACCTTTGTTATTCAATTAATACGGACTAATATTAGTCTTCTTATATATAATGAGCTTCACACATATATAAAACTCTTTTTTTTTTTCACGAATTGATATTAGCCTGCACTGATTGAAAAATTTTCTTTCAACCTTTCCTTTCCTGTGAAAAGTTGTTCTCTAAACCAATAAATTTACTAACAATCAGCTTTGAAGTTGTGTGGCATTTCACCTCTAACCACTTTATTTGACAAGTCAAAAGGAACATCCTCAACCACCTTATTTTCAAAGATTAACGAGAGTTGATTGGGGTTGGTGTTCAACGTATCTGGAAGACAATTTAGAGTCAAAGAATCTTTAAAATAAAAAAATGTTGAAGTGTTTGAATGCTCTACGGCAGAGTTGCTTTCTTAGCTGAGCATTAACTAGAAGAATGACTTATTATTTGCGTACTTATGTTCTTTGGCAGTTGGTGGCTGCAACCAAAAGATAAGCTTATCTTTGTTAAATTATTAACTCATCTAAAAGTTTAAACGGTTAGAGAAAAATTTATAGCACGGAATTAGTTTTTGAGTCTTTCATTTAAACAATTTTAATATTTTTAAATGAGTTACGGTTAATCTTGAACTCATGCTTTTTTGGTACTTATAGGCATTGATATCATGTTAAGTGACTATCTTATCCAAAAATTTAATCAGTTAGAGAGGAGTTTAATATATTATTTATTATTTATTATCTATAACACATCCCTATAAGTATAAGCGAAGTTAATTTTTTAGTCTTCCATTTAAATAGTCTTATTATGCATCACGGACGGATAGATAACAAAGACAATAAGTAACATTCATCTAATGTAAATAGTGGATGAGATGTATGCAACCTTGTACCTGATTGCAAAATTTTCATAGAATTCATTTAGCTTCATGTGTACAATGCAGAGCCAAGATCTTCATTAATGTAACGAAACGACCCGTGTTTTAAAAAGGCATGCAGTAGCCAATTTTTGGGCCATGTGTTAACTCAGGAAAAAGGAAAAAAAAAAAAAAAGGTTAATTGGAAAGATTAGAGGCTAGGTTTGTTGATTAACTTACTTGAATATAATATTATCGAAAATAATAAATAATTATAATAAATACATTTTTAATAGTTTAAGCTTTTAGATAAGATAGTATTTTAGTATGGTATTAAAGCACAAGTTATTGAATATTTTTAAGTTCTATGTCATAGCAATTTATTCAAAAATATTAAAATTGTACACGTGTAAGGTTTAAAAAACGAATTCTGCTTGCACTTTACAATAATATGTTAAAGATAATAAATAAATATAATAATGCCTCTTTGACTGTTTAAAATTTTAGATGAGCTGATGGTAATTTAATAAATACCATTCCTTTTCCATCTTGCAATACTCAATTTTATATTTTCTTTAATATTATGGTCGAATGTAAATTGTTATTATAACATATTTTATAGATTCAATACAATTTGTAGAGCTTAAATTACTTAAATTACAACAGAAAAGAAAGATTAATAAATACACACTATATCGACAAACGTATGTATGATAAATATTTTTAAAAAATAGCTCTTAAATGGATAAAGCTATCTTTTTGATTAAAACAAGTCTTCAACCAAAAAAATTAAAAGTTAAAAAAAAAAAAACCAAATTACGTATCATTCAATCTTGATAAAAAAAATATATGACTTTTCAGCTATGTTGTTAGGTAAATGGTTGTAAGGCCGTATAATATAATTAACGAGACTTAAATTCACAATTTTTCACATATTAAGTAATATTATCACTGAACCAAAGCCCTACTAATTAAGTGGTTGTGATGTTAATGCGCTGGTTTGTATTTCTGACAAAATGATAATAATAAAATGTATTATTTTAGTAGTAAAAGTAAAACAGAATTACAAGTTTCACGTAGTTTTAACATTTTCCTCACACGTCACAAGAATAAGTACTTCAATTATAAGGACTGAACATTGACCCAAAAAAAAAAAATTATAAAGACTGAACAGTGAGATAATAATGTAAGAAAATATCTAAGAAAGAAAATGAAGGGTTAACAACCACAAGAACTTTGGAACCTTATCATATTTGCCGTGCATCAGTAGGTTTCTGGCATTATTAAAGGAGCCCTTTCACATCATGTTGACTTTCTGTCCATGTACGTACCTTGTAGGTGTGGTCACAAAAAAACTTCTTTCGTGAACGTTTAGAATCTACGCAAAAATCTAATCCTAGCCTCCAACATCCTCTAATCCTTCAATATATTGCTTAGACTTTGAAGAAGGAGACTATTTGGGGTAAAGAATGTTAATTCCATGTGTAGTCACATGAGGAATCTTGACTCTCATTTAGTCTTGGGAATTAGTATTGTGAAATTTGTTAATTTAGAAAGAATAATACTATATATTACCTTTCTTTTTATCATTTTCTACATGGGGTCGTTTGTGGCATGCCAACTCTCTTTCTTTTTCTTTTGTTTTCCTCTCACTCGTAATTTTTTTTTCTCTCTCTTAATTAATATTTACTCAAATCTTTTCATTCTTTCTTTACTATATCAGGCTCAATCATGTTTAACCAAAACAAAACTTTTCTCTGTTCTCAATCCACTCCTAGCCTAGCGATCTTCATCTTCTGCAGTCATCCAACTTGAATCTGACCCACGAATCCTTACTGAAGATGGACGGGATTGTTGATGTTGGCGCGCAAATAATTTGATCGAAATATAATAGCCATATCAAGCATCACTACATTGTTAGATGATGATGATGATGAGTAAATATTAAATGAATTTTTATTAACCTTTATTGTCGGGGATAAATACAAAATTTTACCCTTATTGACAGGGAATTGCACTTGGTTTTTAGTAATTTTTGGCCTATCAAATCACACTACGTCAGAATGATACTACTTGTAATTAACCACAACTGTCTCTCTAGACTTGTGTATTTGACTCATTCAACTATTTATTTTTGGACATTTATGAATATCTGCATACAAACTTATTTTGGCATGAATTATTATGATTTTTTGCATAAAAAATATCTTAATTTTCTCATGAACTTTATCTAATTTTGAGTTTCATGATTTTTGATACTATGACTACTTTTGATATAGGTGAATATTTTAAAAGTTCTAAGAAGTTTTCCTTTTTTTTTTGATCACTTACTGAGATTAATGTTTCGTTTATGTAACAATGTTCTTCTTTGCAAAATGTGAGGAATAAGCTTTGGCTTTAGATTAGGGTAGAAATTGTCTTGACAAATAATTGAATATGACCCTTTTGGATTTCTTAGTCAGGAATAAACTAATTTATTTCGTCTAAACTTGTGAGTTTTTAATTTCTCATTTTGAATACTTTGGAAGAATGTATTTTGGAAATTTTTAGTTCTTAGTTGTGAGACTTAATTTTGATTCGTGATGATTGATTTCAATATTCTGATGGCTTGTCGTTTTATATGTGAGTTATAGTTAATTTATTAGTGCCTTACATGTCCAGGAATGACGTTTTTTCTTAATATGCGTCAATTGTGTTTCTCATATTCGATTAGTAAGAATATTTTAGAATATGACAGAGTGGTATTAGAGCTTAGGCTTTTGGGTTATTTGAGGCTTAATAGTAGCTCCAATTTTTATTTTTCTAATTTTTTACAGTGTCAAATAATAACTCTAATTTTTAAATATTTTCGGGTGCTATAGTACTCGATTTCAAATTTTTCACACACGATACAAAACCCTAGTTATAATTTCGAATTGCTGCAGTTATCCTTTTTCTACAGTATCTTGTTGCTACAATAAAAACATTTATTCTTGAAAACTCCATTTTTGCTTCCAACATTTTTTTTTTCAATTCTACACTAAATAAAATAATATATATTTTTTATTTGTTATCATCAAAACTCAAATTAATGAGAAATTATTAAGTCCAGACGATTGCAACAAATATTGTGATTTTTAGTATATTCAAATTCTTTAGATCCTCGTTGACTTTGAAAATTATGTATATTATGTTAATTCTGTTGTCATTGAGGTAATCTTATATTGATGCATATCTATTACACTCACCTACTACACTACTATGATTTTGTTTTGCTTGTCATCTAATAAAATATTGGATTGATAATTTCCACAAAATCCAGTTGGACTTTTGGATTATTTAAAGTAATTTGTTTAAAACTTATTGTTAGATTTCTTTATTTGTGTAGATACTGTTACCGATTGTTTTGAGTTTTGAATTTGTAAAGAATTTCCTCTTCTCTGATGTCATTGGTTTTTTTTTTTTTTTTTCTCGGCTCTTTGTGGCCACTTGTTTTTGTGGTGATATTCCTCGTTAGATCATGCTTGCTTGTTATAATAATCCATGGCGTGCTTCTTGTTGTTCGAAATCTGACTTTGCTTCCATAATTGAATATTAATTTTGTGTATTTAGTGTCATATATCTGACAATATATACATCTCCCTTAACTCATTCACTCGTTATTTTAAGAAATATGTTTTATTTATTGTTTTATTGTTATGAGAACCACAATAGAGTCTTGGTAACTTTATTTCATAATCTCGTGTTCAGACCTATTGATAAATTTTTTGAAACTCTTAAACTCGATAATTTTGTCCTAAGTCAATGATGCACTTTTAAGCAGTGGACATCAAAATCAGAGATTATAAGTGCAAATTGTGAGAAGCATCAAGTTAATTAATTGGTGCAGCCCAGCTCAAAGATTTAATGATCCATACTAGAGCTTTATACCAAAAGCTACATTTAATAATCTAAATTCAGCTCTGATAATTAGAGAACTGGACTTTATTAAATGACTTCAAGATCATACCCATACATGGTTTAATTCTCCAGATTGATCTCCTTATACAATAAAACTAGACAAGAAATACAAATGTGCTCAGTTCAAGTAGCCCAACCTCCTTGCACATCGAACACTTTCGTCTAGTGTCATCTTAACATCATATTTGAAGTGAAATCCCAAGTCTTCCAGCTTTGTTGAACCCCAACTAATTACTCTCATTGTATCCTCGATAAACCTGAAATCAAACACAATGACAATTTCTTTTAGCGGGGATTAAATTGACTTTGTAGCCTAATAGAACATAAAAAATGCACAGTTTTAAAAAATAAAGTTCCAATTTTGCTTCTTAACAACTCCGCTCTTAGGATCAGTGTGAGTTTCAACTCCCGCTGACCACTAAGTAAATCCGTACATGGGATCAAACCTTAGTGTGTGTGCCCGTTTGCACTCTCTTCACAACCAGGCAGAAGAAAATGCTCCGATCCTACGAGTACAACCGTTTCTGAATTCATATAAACTATGAAAGTAAAGAAGAGATGGTCTTACTCTTCAGCTATCTTGACATCGGGGTGATATTTCAAATAATGCCCTGCAATTTCTGCACTTTTGAGGTAACCATTGGCACATAGATATCTCCCACTGGGAACAGACTTGTCCATGCAGAATATATGAGCCGCAATCACATCTTCAACATGCAGAATTGGTATTTTCCCAAGTTGTTCCTCCATAGATCTCAGTGTTCTATACCCCATGTGATCGCCTTTGATTTGTGAGACAAGCGCTGCCAAGCTAGTTGGAACTGAAGATAGCAGTGTTTCCCCTCCCACAGCACCACAAGCTAGAGTTACCACCTCCAGATTATTATTACCTTGGTAACTTAGTACTTCCTTCTCTGCTGCTGTCTTTGAGGGTGTGTATTCCTATTGTTCAAACAGTAATTTAGCTAATAAAACTTTAATTATATCTTGAGGGACTTATTTAGAAATTCTTTTCAATGGGAGTTAAAATACACCCACTGGCCCCGTTTACATCCGCCACTGCATATCTTCGTAGTCTAAATTGTAATAGTATATGGACAGACATACCCTAAAGAAGTCATTAACTGCGACTTGGACGTTAAGAGGAGTCCAACAAGTTTCATCTACTGAATCCTTAAAGCCACTGCCATCATCCTTTAATGGCGATGAAGCTGCCACAGAAGCAGTGTAGACAACTCGCTTGACTGTCCCTGATCGTATGCAGGATTCCATAATGCTCCTCACACTAGCCACTACAGCCTCAGTAGTATTTTTGTACTGCATATATAAGAGTAGTTAGACCACTTTTCAATTTTTTTTTTCTTTTTTCTTTTACTGCAGTAGTGGAAGTCTGAAGATTTTTATCATCTTAGGGCCTATACTAATTATGTGATGCTCATATTGCAGATTATATCTCCAAGTATGTTCTTTAGCACCAACTATTTACAAACATCAATACTATATATCACCCCGTCACTCCAACGTCATTCCTTATATAGTACAATTTTTACTATGTTTACAAAAAATTTAATATTCAACACATAAATTCGTATAATACAAAAGAGAAATCAAAAGGTGAATGAGTAATATAAAACATTACTCATTTAGAAGCCTCATTTTAGAGTTCGTATTTGGGCAAATTTTATCAATAATCTTCAATGTTGGTGTGATTTTTTAATTTAATCCTCAATGTTACAAAGCTACAAAATTAGTTCCTAATATTATAAAAAATTGGCATCATATGTCTTTTCCATTAAATCAACGAAAATGGATAGAAAAAAATTACTGTTTGCATAAAATGACTAATATGCCCTTGTTTAATTAAGTAAATTATAAACATAACCTTTATCATTTTCTCCTCTCTTTTTCTCCTTTTCCTTTTCTTCCCCGAGCTAGCCACCCTCGTCCCCACAACTCATATATACACAAAAAGGTCCAGGCACACATACATATACAATATATATGTGTATAACACATAATTAACTATTCACATACACACCCCCACACATTGCTCACACGCACACAATTCACACACACAAGCACACAATATACATACACACACAAAAACACCGAAATAATTTAGAGGTTTCGATAAAGTATTCACTTAATGTGGTATTGAAATTTACATACCAAAAAGTCACGAATTTAAACTCACTAAAAACATTAAAATTATCACTTTCAGATCATGTAATCGCTTTTAAGATATCAAATAATATAATAAACATTTTTCTAAAAACTTAAACACCTCTCTCAAAGCTTATTTATTATCTTCAATAGAGACTAATAATGAAATTTGCCCCACATATTTCACAAACCAGACTCAAATCCTTTCTCAAAGCTTATTTATTATTTTCAACAGAGGCTAATAATGAAATCTGTCCCTCATATTTCACAAACTTAGACTCAAATCCTCTCTTTTAATGGAAAAGATAGAATTAACAGAGATCAGTTGATTTTACTGCTTTACCTAAACAAATAGTCTTGAATCTTGATATATATATATATCAAGATTCAAGACTATTTGTTTAGGTAAAGCAGTAAAATCAACTGATCTCTACTCTTGTTTCATTAATAGAGAGGATTTGAGTCTTCCAGTTGGTGAAATATGAACTCTAAATTGAGGTCTGTAAATAGTTACAGATGAAGAATGTACTTGGAGATAGACTATGCAATATGAGCACCATATAGTTAGTATAGGCCCCAGAATGATAAAAATCTGCAGACTTCCACTAGTACAGTAAAAGAGAAAAAAACTTGGAAAGAGTTGTATTCTGAAAAATTCATGTATATGAACCTGTGAACTTTCTGTGTTGTGATGCATGGGAGTGGCCATGTGTATAACTACTTCACATCCATGAATAGCGGGTGCAAACTCATCAGGGTTATATATATCAGCCTTGAACAATTTTAATCTAGTATCTGCATGAGGCAGACCTTTGAGCAGCCCCACTTTTGATTGATCACCTGCAATTTTTCACAGCAGAAGTACTACTCAATTCTTCTATCGACAATTTTCAATTCAATATCAGACAACTCAAAGCACCCGTGTGTGTGTGTGTGTGTGTGTGCGTGAGGAGCGAGAGAGAGAAAGAGAGAGAGAAACAGACCTAGGTTCCTGAGTGTTGCATGGACTGTATAGCCTCTCTGTAACAGTTCTTTAACGAGCCAAGAACCAAGGTAACCTGCTCCTCCAGTAACAAAGACCTTAATGTTCTTCTCCATTGCTCAGCTGTGAAATTATAGTGCTTCAATTTTCTCTCTGTGTAGAAGTTTGCACCTTCTATTAGCCACCCTCTAGTTTTTTCTTCTTTATAACTAGCTAAGACACACATGGTTATTAACTTAGAACATATGACATGAGGACAGGTAGTGGTGGATGTGTGTTGCCCCACAGAAAAAAAAGGAAAAAAAAAAAACTTAAAAATTTTATATATTTTTTTCAAAAATAAAAATTATTTAATGTATTTTTAAATAACTAAAAAAAAAAAATATTTCTCACTAAAAAAAATATTTATATAATTCAAAAGTGATGAATTTTAATCATTAGTGGTCTAAGATGTGACTAGTACACACATTTTGACTACTGTCCCGACAAGTCATACTTCAACTTCAAAAATGCATGATGCAATCAAATGAGATATGTAATCTCTCGAAAATTTGTCTATGTGATTCTCTTTTAATCCTTTTTCACCTTTCAACTTTGGATTATAGTTAAATCAATTTGAATTAATATTAATCTTATTATATGAAATGAGTTCTATACAAATATAAATATAAAATTTACTTTCTTTTTTACGAACTGATATCAGTGCAAACTGATTAAAGAGTTATCATTCAACTTTTCTTTCATGTAAAAAAGTTGTTTTCTAAACCAATAAGTTTACTGATAATCAACTCTGAATTTGAGTGGCATTTCACCTCTAACCATTTTATTTGACAACAAAGTCAAAAGGAACATCCTCAACCACCATATTTTCAAAGATTAATTAGCTTAGCTATAACTAGAAGAATGACTTATTAGAGTATCTCCAATAAGAGCTCTAAAATTAGAGATTTTTCGAAATTAAGTAGTTTTAGAGTTCTAAATGTCTAAAAAATAACACTATTTATGATAAAAGTATGTGAGGTCCACCATTTTTAGCTTAAAAGATGCTAAAATAGAGACCCAATCTAATTTTTGGGCTCTAAATTTGATGCCAAAAGTGTAAATTGGGTCTCTATTTTAGTATCTTTTAAGCCAAAAATAGTGGACCTCACATACTTTTGTCATGAATAGTATTACTTTTTTAGCATTTGGGGCTCTAAAACTATCCAATTTTGAAAAGTCTCTAATTTTAGAGTCCCCATTAGAGATACCCTTATTTGCGTACTTATGTTCTTTGGCAATTAGTGGCCGCAACCAAAAGATAATAAGTTTTTCTTTGTTAAATTACCACTTCATCTAACAGTTTAAACTATTAGAGAGAGGTTTATGACACATAGTTAATTTTTTAGTCTTACACTTGGACAATTTTAATATTTTTAAATAAGTGGAGGTGAGTTTTGAACCTAAAACATTTTTGTACCTAGGCTCTGATATCATGTTAAGTAATCACCTCATCTAAAAGTTTAAACAATTAGAGATGAGTTTAATATATTACTTATTATTTATTATCTTCAACACGTTCCTATAAATATAGATGAAATTAATTTTTGAGCCTTACACTTACACAGTCTTATTATGCATCACGGATGGATAGATAACAGAGACAATAAGTAACATTCATTTGATGCAAATAGTGGAAGAGAAGTATTCAACCTTGTAATTGGTTGCAAAATTTTCATAGAATTCATTTAGCTTCATATCTACAATGGAGAGCCAAGATCTTCATTAATGGAACGACCCATGTTCTTAAAAGGCAGTAGTCAATTTAATTTTGGGCCATGTGTTAACTCAGGAAAAAAGGAGAATCGGCTTTGCCATCTAAAGAAATCTAAAATTTTATTTTACTGCCTCAAAATATAATTTTATAAAATTATTAGATAAAATGTAAAAAGTGTTTCAATTAGATCCAACGAATTACTCTCGTTTTATCCTCGATAAACTTGAAATCAAACAAAATGACAATTTCTTTTAGTGGAGACTAAATTACTTTTGTAGTCTAAAAAAATCTAAAAAATGTACACGGATATGGGTAAGACCCTTAGGACTTATAAAATTACTGAATGACCTCTGAGAGGGGTTAAGGAAGTCGAAAGGAGAAAATTGGGGACCTCGGACAGGGGTCAGACAAATGATATGGGTAAGACCCCAAGGAGATCACACCCAAGGCTCAGGTATGACGTGGTGAGAACCCGTAGGGATCGGACAAATGATATGGGTAAAACCCCAAAGAGATCGCACCCAAGGCTCGAGTATGGCATGGTGAGAACCCTTAGGGGGTCGAACAGATGATATGGTTAAGACCCTAAGGGGATGGCACCCAAGGTTCGGACAAGACATGGTGGAAACCCCTAAGGGGGTCGGACGCGGTGTAGGAGCATCCGAGGCTCTCGTTTTAAGACCTCGAACAAGGTAGAGGTTACAAACAACAGTGTTTCGCGGTGTCAGGGCACGTTCAGCGGTTATAATCAGTTACTGTCCATTGATAAGCATAGATAGTGGTTGCATGCAGTTATTCCCCCACTAACTCTCCACTACTCTACCATTCCCCTCCTACTTAGTTGGTACCATGTCTATAAATACCAGAAGACTCATTAGGGAAAAAGTAATTGCACTTTTGATACTTACACTCTTATATTCTATATACTTTTTTTTAGAAAAGCACCAGGCTAACTTAAGCATCAGAGTGCTAACGCAGGCACGAGCTGCTAAGCCCTCTTGGTTTTACAAACGTTTCGCAACGCGTGGAGGCTACTTGCTGCTCAGCATTTTTCTACCTTAACAGGTTGGCGCCCACCGTGGGGCCGATTATAAGTTCCCCACTGAGTTCTCACAAGATTGCACCATGGTTACTACTAGGAGTTGGAGTGTTGCAAGCGTACATGAAAAAGAAGCCATAGAACAACCCAATATGCAATTCTGTCCAGGGGAGACCTCTAACCTTAGACAGGTTGATCCACCACCGCCAAGGGTGGAAGTACCAGCAGGGAACTGCCCACCATACACGAACCCATACACCAACTCATACACAAATATGTACCTAAATTATCTGTCAACATACTCTCAAAACTATCCACAAGGACCTGCTTGGTACGCAGGGTGGCAATATCCCACCGCCTTAACACCAATTCCACAAACTAACCCGTTAGCAGATTTTGGATACATCCTACGAACTCTGGAGGAATTGAAAGAAGCCATTCATAACAAAACACCTCAACCAGCACCTCACCACCCAGGTAACCAACCACATCAAACATCTCAGCAAAGTCATTAACGCCAAAACACCTAATCAACCAGAAATACAACCAACCCAAGAGAGTCCGAACAGCGAGTTCACGCTGGGGGGCAACGCAAGGAAATGGTGAACTCCACAAGGTCGTCTCAGGGCTCAGATACGGCGGCGCGAGACATGTCTTAAAGTGCCTGAATAGGAGGTACTACCTGTACTGTCTCGGTTGCAGGGGTTTTTAGAGGCCCAAATTCATTTAACGACGCCATCAACGAAGTTCCGAAGCCCGCGCAGTACAAATTGCCTTACTTGCCCACCTATGATAGACATGGAGACCCTAAAGATCACCTGTCGGTTTTTAGGCACAAAATAGAGTTCACGGAGTTGCCAGAGGCCTGGTTGTGTAAGGCTTTTGCAGGGACCTTAGTGGAAGCAACTAAGGTATGGTATGATGAACTGAATGAGGGGTGGTCAGTCGGTTCTTATGCGCAGTTAGCGGAGTTATTCGTTGGGAGATTTTCCTTGGCTATTAGGCCGACCCGTCATACTACCTCCTTGCTCGGTCTAAAGCAGAGAAGAGGATAAACTATCCGTCAGTATGCAACTCACTTTAATGAGGCTACCCGACAGTGTACGCAATTTGATCAGAAATTTGTAATACAGGTGTTCACAAAGGGAGTAATGAACGAGTTGCTCCAAGCTTCCTTAGCAAAAAAGACCCCACAGAACATGATGGAGTTGATAACCAAGGCAGAGAAGTATATTAAAGTAGAAGAGGTGGCAATAGCGGAGAAAGAGGAAGACCCCAAGAATAAGGGACAGAGCAACCAAACTCATGTAGCCCAGAATGAAAGAAGGGGAGAAGAGGGCAAATAAGAACCAGAGAGCTCAAAGAAGGATATTAGGTTCTCAGAAAGGCAATATTTAGACCTGACCCAAAATCAGGGAAAGCTCGGACCGAACTGGGAAGGCCTATACAAAATAGTTAAAGAGGTTAAGCTAGGAACAACAAGGAAACTGAGAAATGCTTGACACAATGAACATCTAAGAAAATACTACATGTAACCCTCTATTTGAATGTTTAGATGTTGTTTATGTCGAGGCAGATTATGTCTCTACAATGAATTTGATATTCGCATCCTAAGTTCTATTGATGATTGTAATTTTTAAGGCAAATATTATAAGTCCCGCTTAGGCCAACTTTCAAAATCAATAAAAAGGAAAGACACACTTCTTGCGAAAATGAGATCTTCCCAAGACGGCGTAAAACTGAGGGCACGACCCCAGATACTCAAGGTCGGGGGCACGACCTCGAGACTCAAGTCTGGGGGTACGACCCCCAAGATATAAATATCGGGGGCACGACCCCCGAGACTCAAGGTTGAGGACATGACCCCCAAGGTTCAAGCCTAGCGGCACGACCCCCGAAGCCAACAAATGTGAGATTGAGGGGAAGTGACACCTCAACAAAAGAAGGTTCAAGGGCATGACCCGATAGAAGAACCAAGTGCAAAAGAAAAGCGACAAATTGAAAGAAGTGAAAAAGAAAAGGAAAACTAAAGGTTTCACCGGATTGTGACAAATGGCGGTGTTTTGGTAAATGGTGGTTGACAATAAATTGCACGGAAGGCGAAACAACATCAAGGTAATCTCTCACCTAGCTTTGACGTAACCGAGGTACCGGAACCAGTTTCCAGACCCATTGTATAGCTCTGAGAACTGGGGGAGCATCATGATATGGGTAAGACCCCTAGGACTTATAAAATTACTAAATGACCTCTGAGGGGGGTTAAGGAAGTCGATGGGAGAAAATTTGGGACCTCGGACAAGGGTCGGACAAATGATATGGGTAAGACCCCAAAGAAATCACACCCAAGGCTGGGCATGGCGTGGTGAGAACCCTTAGGGGGTAGGACAAATGATATGGGTAAGACCCCAAGAAGATCGCACCCAAGGCTCGGGCATGGCGTAGTGAGAACCCCTAGGGGGTCGGACAGATAATATGAGTAAGATCCCAAGGGAATGGCACCCAGGGTTTGGACAAGACATGGTGGGAACCCTTAGGGGGTCGGACGCGGTGTAGGAGCATCCGAGGCTCTCGTTTTAAGACCTCGAACCGGGTGGAGGTTACAAACAACAGTGTTCCGTGGTGTCAGGGCACGTTCAACAGTTATAATCAGTTATTGTCCATTGATAAGCATGGATAGTGGTTGCATGCAGTTATTCCCCCACTAATTCTCCACTACTCCACCATTCCCCTCTTACTTAGCTGGCACCATGTCTATAAATACTAGAAGACTCATCAGGGAAAGGGTAATTGCACTTTTGATACTCACACTCTCATATTCTATATACTTTTTTTTCAGAAAAACACCAGGCTAACTTAAGTATTGGAGTGTTAACACGGGCACAACCCGGCAAGCCCTTTTGGTTTTGAAGACGTTCCGCAACGCATGGAAACTACTTGCTGCTCAGTATTTTCCTACCTAAACATACACATTTAAAAAAAAATACAACTCTAATTTACTCATTGACAGCTCCACTCTCAAGGTCATTGAGAGCTATAGCCTCCTTGATCCCTAAGTAAATCCGCTCATGGGATCAAACCTTAATGTGTGTGCCCGTTTGCACTCTCTTCACAACTAGATAGAACTGCAGGGACAATGTTAAAAATTTAACATTGGAGGGGCCAAAATATTTTTTTTTAATAATACCACATATTTTTAAAAAAAAAACAAATAAGGGGGTCGGGGCCCCGCCGGCCCCCACCCCCGGTACCGCCCCTGGGTAGAAGAAAATGCTCCTACTACTATAGTTGTATACGACCTGTGACAGAAAAAGTTAAATATCTATGTATTTTTAGTTAAAATGATGAATTAGCCCCACTAAATTATCACTTCCTACATGGGATCGTTTGTGGCATGCCAACTCTTTTTTTTTTCTTTTGTTTCCTCTCCCTCGTAGTTTCTTTTTTTCTATCTTAATTAATATTTACTCAAATCTTTTCCCCTATTTCTTTACCATATCAGGCTCAATCACGTTTAACCAAAACAAAACTTTTCTCTGTTCTCAACCCACTCGTAGCCTAGCGATCTCGATCATCTTCTTCTTCTCCAGTCATCCAACTTGAATTTGACCTTCTAATCCTTACTGAAGATGGACTTGATGGTTGATGTTGGCGCTCCAAATAATTTGATCGAAATATAATAGCCATATCAAGCATCACTACATTGTTAGATGATGATGATGATGATGATGAGTAAATATTAAATGCATTTTTTTACCTTTGTTGGCAGGGATAAATACAAAATTTTACCCTTATTGACAGGGAATTTCACTTGGTTTTTGGTGATTTTTAGCCTATCAAATCACACTACGTCAGAATGATATTACTTATAATTAACCACAACTGTCTCTCTAGACATGTGTATTTGACTCATTCAACTATTTATTTTTGGACATTTATGAATATCTGCATACAAACTTATTTTGGCATGAATTATTATGATTTTTTGCATAAAAAATATCTTAATCTTCTCATGAACTTTATCTAATTTTGAGTTTCATGATTTTTGATACTATGACTACTTTTGATATAGGTGAATATTTTAAAAGTTCTAAGAAATTTTCCTTTTTTTTTTTTTTTTTTTTGATCACTTACTGAGATTAATGTTTCGTTTATGTAACAATGTTCTTCTTTGCAAAATGTGAGGAATAAGCTTTGGCTTTAGATTAGGGTAGAAATTGTCTTGACAAATAATTGAATATGACCCTTTTGGATTTCTTAGTCAGGAATAAACTAATTTATTTCGTCTAAACTTGTGAATTTTAAATTTCTCATTTTGAATACTTTGGAAGAAGTTATGTATTTTAGAAATTTTTAGTTCTTAGCTGTGAGACTTAATTTTGATTCATGATGATTGATTTCAATGTTCTGATGGCTTGTCGTCTTATATGTGAGTTATAGTTAATTTATTAGTGCCTTACATGTTCAGGAATGACGTTGTTTCTTAATATATGGTAATTGCATTTCTCAGATCCAATTAGTAAGATTTTGGGATATGAATTGTATTAGAGCTTAGGCTCTTGGGTTATTTGAGGCTTAATAGTAACTCCAATTTTTATTTTCCTAATTTTCTATAGTGTCGAACAATAATTCTAATTTTTAAATTTTTTCGGGTACTATAGTACTCGATATCAAATTTTTCAAACACGATACAATACCCTAGTTGCTATAATTTCAAGTTGCTGCAATTATCGTTTTTCTACGGTATCTTGTTGCTACATTAACAATATTTATTCTTGAAAACTCCATTTTTGTTTTCAACATTTTTTTTCAATTCTACACTAAATAAAATCATATTTATTTCCTTATTTATTATCATCAAAATTCAGATTAATGAGAAATTATTAAGTCCAATAATTGCGAAAAATATTGTGGTCTTTAGTACATCCAAATTATTAAGGTTGTTCACTTTTAGCGCGTGGCATGTGACACCTTGTAGATAGTTTGGTGAAGGAAATTTGGGATGTTACAAAATCACTGTGTAATCTATTTGAACAAGTTTCGTAGGATTCGTTAGTTAGTCTCTATTGTAACTTAATCAATAGATCCTTGTTGACTTATAATTATGTATTATGTCAATTCTATTGTCATTGAGGTAATTTTATATGAATGCTTACTTATTACATTCACCTACTAAATACTTCTATTATGATTTTGTCTTGCTTGCCATCTAAGAAAATATTCGATCGATAATTTCCACAAAACCCAGTTGGACTTTTGGATTATTTAAAATAATTTGTTTAAAACTTATCATCAATTTTTTTTATTTGTGTAGATATTATTACTGTTAAGTGATCAATTCATCTAAAAGTTAAAGTTTCGCAAATGCAACCAAAATTAGTTTTTAAGTCTTACACTTGAGCAGTTTTAATGTTTTAAATGGACATGATTGTTGGAATTTTGAATTTCTAAAGAATTTCCTCCTTTGATGTCATTGGTTACTAGTTTACCGTTTTAAGTCTTTAATTCTCTAATCTTGAAGCCTCTTTTAAATGTTCTTAATTATGTTCATATTGGACCTCCTAACCGTGAAGGATTGCAATAGTGGTACCTAGAGGTCTCTTTGTGGCCACTTGTTTTTGTGGTGATATTCCTCGTTAGATCATGCTCTTGCTTGTTATAATAATCCGTGGCGTGCATCTTCTTGTTCGAATCTTACTTTGCTTCCATAATTGTATATTTGGTGTCATATATCTGACAATATATCTCTTTTAACTTATTCACTCTTTATTTTTAGAAGGGTAAAATGCATCATACTTCTTGTGTTAGAAAAAAGTTGCACAATAAATCTTATGTTTTGAAAAATTACAAATAACCACCTGTATTATACACAATATTGCACACTCTCTTCAATCTTAAATTCTGGTAATGTCTGTTAACAATAAATGTAAAATGACTATATTATCCTTTATTTATCTTTCTTTTCTCATTTTTCACTTTTTCTTTTTCAGTTTATCATCTTTCTTTGCTTCCATAATTGTATATTTGGTGTCATATATTTGACAATACATCTCTCTTAACTCATTCACTCTTTATTTTTAGAAGAGTAAAATGCATCACACCCTCTTATGTTAGAGAAAAGTTGTACAATAAATCTTGTGTTTTAAAAAGTCGCAAATAGCCCCCTATGTTATACACAATGTTGCACACTCTCCCCAATCTTGAATTATGTTAATGTCCGTTAATAACAAGTGTAAAATGACTATATTATCCTTTATTTATCCTTCTTTTCTCATTTTTCACTTTTTCTTTTTCTATTTATCATCTTTCTTTGCTTCCATAATTGTATATTTGGTGTCATATATCTGACAATACATCTCTCTTAACTCATTCACTCTTTATTTTTAGAAGAGTAAAATGTATCATACCCTCTTGTGTTAGAGAAAAGTTGCACAATAAATCTTATATTTTGAAAAGTCACAAATAATACCATATGTTATACACAATGTTGCACACTCTCCCCAATCTTAAATTTCATTAATGTCCATTAATAACAAATGTAAAATGACTATATTATCCTTTATGTATCTTTCTTTTCTCATTTTTCACTTTTCCTTTATTTTTCTTTCTTTTATCATCTTTCCCTTTTTCTTTTTCAATTTCTCATCTTTCTTTTCTTCATTCAATATGTGGTGACACGTGACACTAGATATCCACGAGAAAATAAAAAGCATTGCAGGATTCGACCTTGGACCCTAATGTTAGCAAATTGACGAGTTAACCACTGAGCCAAGCCTCACAATTGCTTCTTTTCACCATTAAATTACTACAGTGTTTTTGAAAAAGAAAAAAATCCTGTAACTCATCAACTTCATTCGGCATCTCCTCCTTGCAATGGACCACTACCACCATCTACATCACTTGTACATGCACAACTAACATTTTTTTAACCTTTTTCTCCACATTTTAACATTATAAAGTAATGTTGAAAGGAAGCACCAATTCTTCATTATTTAAGATTAAAAATTAAGTGATGGTTTTAATTAAATATAAATTTATATATATATATATATATATATATATATATATATATATATATATTTTCACCCACATAATATGCAAACGTCAAATTCGCAGATCTTACTAACTAAACACAAACAACTTAAAAGATAACTGGAAATGAAATAAAAAATGCAAAAATGATGAAAGGAATAAAATGTTTGAAGATGAAGGGGAAGGATTCGGCGGAAGTGGGTTGTTTGTTGCATATACGATCCACAGCTCCACTAGCAAGAGATTAGGCAGAGGTGGGATATGGTGTTGGTGAAGATGAAGAAGAGAGAGTGAAAGAAAAAAAAAAAGGAAAAAGTTAAGAACAAATTAAGGGTATTTTAGTCATATAATATTTGTTTGAAGGGTTGATACATCTCCAAATGCATCTCTTGCACGTGTACCATACTCTTTGTTAAGTTTGACAGAAAGTTGGACGACAGGGGTTATGGTGCAACATTTTGTGTAATATAGGGGGTTATTTGGGACTTTTCAAAACATAAGGTTTATTATGCAACTTTCATTTAATACAAGGGGGGTGTGATGCATTTTACTTTTTTAAGAAATATATTTTATTTATTGTTGAATAAACGACTTAATACCCCTTATGTTTTGTCAAAAGTGTATAATATCCCATGTATTTTAAAAATGTAGCTGAATACCTCCTATGTTTTATAAATATGTTGATTATCCCCATTTGTTTTAAAAAAAGTAACTGAATACCACCTGTTAAAATGAACAGTTTTTCTAATGGAAGCGGGTATTCAACAACGTTTTTAAAAACACAGAGGGTATTCAGTTACGTTTTCAAAATACAGGGGGGTAATCAACTTATTTATAAAATACAAGGGGGTATGCAACTATATTTTTAAAATATAAGGAGTAATCAACTTATTTATAAAATACAGAAATATTATGCACTTTTAACAAAATATAAAAAATTTTAAGTCATTTACTCTTTATTATTTTATTGTTATCAGAACTACAATAGGTGAATTTTTTATTTTAGAATCTACTCTGGTTACTTATGTGTTAAGTGATTCATCAAATGATAAACCAGTAGTGTGATATTACAACTCCAAGTTATTTAACTAACTAGCATGTTATTTATGGTTCTTTTGTTTTCTCGTTTATTATTTTACATTTTAAACTACATACTTTTATAAGTAGAATTTGTGACTTTTTTACATTTTTCTTATAAAGCTTTTGAAATGAATAAATTACATTCTTGCTTATTTGAAAAAAAAAAAAAGGAGATTATATTCTACTTGATGAAACAACAAGTGTTATTTTTGCCACAATCATTGTTAAAGAGAGTCTTGGTAACTTCATTTCATAACTTCGTGTCAGACTTATCGAAATTTTTTTGAAGAGATCTATAGTTTATTGCCACACAATTAAGTACAGACTAAGTCAATGATCACTTTTAAACAGTGGACATCAAAATCAGAGATTATAAGGACAAATTGTGTGACAGCATCAAGTTGGTACACTCCCTCAAATATTTAAGTGTAAAATATATTATATTTTTCTGTATTTTTACAAAATTGTATTATAAATTTTGTGTTTTAAAAAATTGTATTATAAATTATATATTATAAAAAACGTTACATATGACCGTTACTGTCTATTTTTCTGTTAGTTTTAATATGGTGTGTAATACGCACACCTATGATACAAGTATGACATTTATCAAAGGAAGTATTTGCGACCTTTTTAACATCAAAATAGGGTATTTGTCACTTTTTGATTATCAAACAACTTTTTGATTATCAAAGGGAGATATTTATGACATTTTTCATTTTGTAATATGATTGAGAAAATACCTTAAACAAGGAGAAATGAGGATGAAACTAATTCTTGCACGATCTTATATTGTGCCCAAATTGCAAACATCTCTAACAAGTACTTGTAAGAATCATAAACATGTATATTACACTCTATGTTAAAATTAATAGAAAAATAGATGACGGAGGGTCATATGTAACATTTTTCATAACATAATTTATAACGCGACTTTTTTTAAAACACATAATTTATAATACAACTTTATGAAAATATAAGAGATATGATTCATTTTACTCGAGATTTAATGATCCATGCTAGAGCTTTATACGAAAAGCCACATTTAATAATCTAAATTCAGCCCTGACATTTAGAGAACTGGACTTTATGAGATGGTTCAATTCTCCACATTCATCTCCTTATACAATAACTAGACAAGAAATACAAATGCTCAGTTCAAATAGCCAAACCTCCTTGCACATCGCAGACTTTCGTCTAATGTCATCTTAACATCATATTTGAAGTGAAATCCCAAGTCTTCCAGCTTTGTTGAACCCCAACTAATTACTCTCATTGTATCTTTGATAAACCTGAAATCAAACATAATGACAATTTCTTTTAGTGGGGACTAAATTGATTTTGTAGCCTAAAAGTTAAATCACATATTTTTTTAAAATACAGTTCAAATTACTCAACAACTCCGCTCTCAGTGTCCCGCTCTCAGTGTCCGTGAGAGCTGAAGTCTCCACTGGTTCCTTAGTAAATCCGTCCATGGGATCAAACCTTAGAGTGTGTGCCCGTTTGCACTCTCTTCACAACTAGGCAGAAGAAAATGCTCCTACGAGTACTAACAGTTTCTGAATTCATATAAACTACGAAAGTAAAGAAGAGATGGTCTTACTCTTCAGCTATCTTGACATCGGGGTGATATTTCAAATAATGCCCTGCAATTTCTGCACTTTTGAGGTAACCATTGGCGCATAGATATCTCCCACTGGGAACAGACTTGTCCATGCAGAAAATATGAGCTGCAATCACATCTTCAATATGCACAATCGGTACTTTCCCAAGTTGTTCCTCCATAGATCTCAGTGAGTTATACCCCATGTGATCACCTTTGATTTGTGAGACAAGCACTGCCACGCTAATTGGAACTGAAGATCGCAGTGTTTCCCCTCCCACACTACCACAAGGTAGAGTTACCACCTCCAGACTATTACCTTGGTAACTTAGTACTTCCTTCTCTGCTTCTGTCTTTGAGGGTGTGTACTCCTATTGTTCAAACAGAAATTTAGCTTATAAAACTTTAATTATATCTTCAGGGCCGGATCCAAAAAATTTTCTCAATGGGGATTAAAACATATAATTCTTCAATTATATATGTATAATTTTTTTTTCTAGTGGGAACTAATTAATTTTTTTTAACAAAAAGTACATAAAAATTTAATTTTTTAAAAAAATAAAAAATAAAAATACATAGAATTTTAACTTTCTTCTAGCAGCCACCACTGACCCCCATTTACATCGGCCACTGCATATCTTCGTAGTCTAAATTGTAATGGTATATGGATAGACATACCCTAAAGAAGTCATTTGTAACTGCGACTGGAACGTTAAGAGGAGTCCAACAAGTTTCATCCATTGAATCCTTAAAGCCACTGCCATCATCCTTTAATGGCGATGAAGCTGCCAAAGAAGCAGTGTAGACAAGTCTTTTGACTGTCCCTGATCGTATGCAGGATTCCATAATGCTCTTTACCCCAGCCACTGCAGCCTCAGTAATATTTTTGTACTGCATATGTAAGATCAGTAGTTAGACCACCACTTCAAATAGGTAATATGAGAGTTCATATTTGGGCAAACTAACTATGTGATGCTCATATTGCATTGTCCATCTCCAAGTATATTCTTGAGCACTAACTATTTATAAACCTCATTTTAGAGTTCATATTGGGCAAATTTTATCACTAGTGATCCTCAACGTTGGCATGATTTTTCAATTTAATCATTAATGTTACAAAAGTTACAAAATTAGTCCCCAATGTTATAAAAAAAAAATGGCATAATATATATGTCCTTGCTATTAAATCAAGGTTAAAATGGACAGAAAAATTTATTATTTGTTTAAAATGGCCAATATGCCCTTGTTTAATTAAATAAATTCCAACATAACCTTTTATCATTGTTTCCTCTCTTTTTCTTCAATTTTCTTTTCTTTCCCCAACTAGCCACCCCTATCCCCACAACTCGTTCGTACATGCACAAAGAAAAGGTCCAGGCACACATACATATGAAATATCGATATATATATAAATGTATAACACACAATTATATATTTACATACACACCCCTACACAGAGAGCTCGCACACACCCACCTCTCACACACGCGCACACACAAACACACAATCACGCAATGACACCCTTCATCTCTATCACATACACACATACACACATACACACACACACACACATATATATATATATAAACACACACACATCCTTCATCTCCATCGCATACAAAAATATACAGGGCAAACCCAAACAACTTAAGCTAGCTTTTAAAGAAATTGATCACTTAACGTAGTATAAGAGGGTATGTATCAAAAGATATTAAATTCAAAACTTACTAAAAACAATAATACTGTCACTTTCAGATGAGATGATCACTTTGAAGAAGTTAAATAATATAATAAAAATATTTTTAAAAATTTAAACCACTCTCTAAAAACTTATTTATTATCTTCATCAGAGACTAATAATGAAATTTGCCCCTCATATTTCACAAACCAGACTCAAATCCTCTCTAAAAGCTTATTTATTATGTTCAGCATAGACTAATAATGGAATTTGCCCCTCATATTTCACAAACATAGACTCGAATCCTCTCTTTTAATGAAAAAGAGAGAATTAACTTAGATCAGTTGGTTTTACTGCTTATCTTGATATATGCTCGAAGATAAATTAATGGAAAATTCATGTACATGAACCTGTGAACTTTCGGTGTTGTGATGCATGGGAGTGGCCACATGTATAACTACTTCACACCCTTGAATTGCATGTGCAAACTCATCAGGGTTATATATATCAGCCTTGAACAATTTTAATCTAGTATCTGCATGAGGCAGACCTTTGAGCAGCCCCACTTTTGATTGATCACCTGCAATTTTTCACAGCAGAAGTTCTCAATTCTGCAATCGACAATTTTCAATTCAATATCAGACAACTCAAAGCACCTGTGTGTGTGAGGAGCGAGAGAGAGAAAGAGAGAGAGACACAGACCTAGGCTCCTGAGTGTTGCATGGACTGTATAGCCTTTCTGTAACAGTTCTTTAACGAGCCAAGAACCAACGTAACCTGCTCCTCCTGTAACACAGACCTTAATGTTCTTCTCCATTGCTCAGCTGTGAAATTAGAATGCTTCAATTTTTTCTTCTTTATATAAAAACTAGCTAAGACACACAATTGGTTAATATAGAACATATGACATGAGGACAGACTAACATATGACTAGTACACATATGGATTATGGTCCCGAGTTCAAAGTCTTCCAAGTCATAAGTGAACCTCATGAATCCATGATGCAATCAGTGACATATTTAATCTACCGACAATTTCTCCATTTGTTTCTCTTTTAACCCTTTATTACCTTTCAGCCATTGCTTTTTATTTGACAAGTAAGGCTTGTTTGCCATAAAATAATTTATTTGTGAAAAATATTTTCTGTGAAAAATATTTATGTAAAAAATATAATACTAAAAAATAATTTTTGGTGTTTGGATATACCGTGAGTTCCGTAAAATATTTTCTTCTCCCAAAAGAAATGAAAATATTTTTCAAAATTTTGTACTAACCACAATTGTTGACCGAAAAATATTTTACAGTTGACCAATTTTTTGGTGTTACTAAACACCGTAAAATTAAGAAAAAGCAGTCACAATTATTGACTGAAAAATATTTTACAGTTAACCAATTTTTTAATATTACAAAATATCATAAATTTCGAAAAATATTTTACGGCAAACAAACAGAGCCTAAGTCAAAAGGATCGAAACATCCTCAACCACAAAAAATTCTATGGTGGGTCTCATTATTTTCAAAGAGAGCCATTGATTAGGCTATCTTTAATGAAATCTCTATTTTAGATTTCTATCTATTATTTTAAAGACTTATATAGAGATTAAGATAAATTTTAGAGACTTATTTAAAGACCAAAATTTTTAAAAAAAAACTATTTTAAAGACCAAAATGAAAAAACCATCCCAATGATGGTCTCTATAAAATTCAGTCTCTATATTGTATTAATTTTAATTTTATATAGTAATTTGATTATGTGTTATTTTTTCTAGTCTGTTAATTTTTTTTTAATCAATTGATTTTTATATTATCATTATTTTTTAACGAATATTTCAACCAAAAAATAAATAAATTCTGACAAAGATAAAATTTAAAAAATTAAAATTACATTTAATTACATCCGGTTTATGCTCCGGCCTTGTTTTTATTTATTTATTTTTTCTTCATTACTTTATTCAATTTTTAAAGTAATTAAAATTTTAATTTAATCTCAAATCTCTTATTTGAATAACATCCATTGTATTAGATTTCCTTTCTTCAATCTCATCATTTCGTTTATTATCTCAATCTCAAATCTCTTATCCTGATTACATCCATTGTATTGGATTTCCTTTTTTCAATCTCATCCATCAATTTGTTATCTCTTATGTATTCATTAACTTATATATATTAAATCCTTAATTCTTTCATAATCACCATAATTTTTGTTCAAAGTAGCTGGAATCACATTTTATGTTGAAAAGTTAAAATGTTTGAAGTGTTTTGATGCTCTAAGGCAGAGTTGCTATAAGCTTATCTTATTATGCATCACAGACAACAAGTAACATTCATCTGATGCGAATAGTGTTTACAATGAATTTGACAGTGGAATAGGGGTGTGCAATATTGTAACTGATTGCATAGCTAGTTTTCATAGCGTTCATTTAGCTTGATGTGTACAATTAATGCAGAGTACATCAAATTGTTCATTACAGTAACGGCTAATGCTTGAATTAAAAGGAATTACTTTTATTTTTGGGCCGTGTTCAATCAGAGAAAACAACAAAAAGAAAAAGGTATAAAATGACACGACTAGGCACCGATATGTTGAGCTAACTAACATATGACACTTACTAAATTAAAGGGAAAAAAAAAAAAAAAACTACTTTTCATGAATGTTTAGAATCTCTACAGGAAATCTAATTGAAAGAATTTAACACAGTATGAATTTGTTATAAATCGAATTAAATACTTTTCTCGTAACATATATAAAATTAATTTGTCCAAGAAATTTTTAAGTTTGTTCCATCGCTTAACAGTTACGAATTGGAGTTTAAAATATTTGATTTAAAATTATATATATTGCGACAACTTAAATGTCCTCATTCTGGTTATAGTAAAATGCTTTAAACCCTCTTATAATTTGCCAAGAATGCGTAAGACCTCTCTGTGGTTTCAAAACACCCACGAAACCCCCCTATACTCTATGCTACATTGCATACTTCCCCCTTCCGTCAACTTTTCCCGTCCAAACTATCAGGAAGTGCATAGCTTTGTGACTATTATCAATTGAACTATGTCTAAAATACCTGTTGGTGTATGACTCGTATTTATAATTAATACATAATTATCTTATAAATCCAATATATAGAACTCAAAAATTATCTATTAATAAGTCTTATGACTATTGTAATAAGTGCGGGAAAAGAGAGAGAGGTAATCATATGGTAAATTGTTCTCGCTTGCTCGTGGACGTAAGTTTTAGGGTGAATCACATAAATTTTTGTGTTCGTTAATTTCTCATTTACTCTGCGTTATCACCCTGAATTACCACAACAAACTGATATCAGAGCTAGATTGATGGTAGATTAACATGAAGATCAACTTTGAGAAGAAAAAGACCCAAAAAGCTCGCGAAAAGCAATAAAAAATTTTCGTGAGCAAACCCTGACAAATTATATATTGTTGGACTCGTCTCAATGCAAAGATTCTATTGGCACTATACGCCAAGCCTGAACGTTGCCAAAAAGCTGCCGAAAAAGAAAAAACCGAAGTGGGTCTCGTCGGAGTCGTTTTTGTTGGAGTTGTCTTGTGAGGCATGAAGCATATCAAAAGTTTCGTCGTCACGAGAAGAGTCTGTTGGTAGTGATTTCGTCGCAATCGGAGGTCTGTGGTGGTCGGAATCACGTCTTGAAGGTGGTAAACAGTAAGATGGTGGTGAACACTGTTATAGTGCACGGATCGGTGCGTGGAGGTGACCATTGTGTTTGTCGTCGGCCAGAGAACATACGGGTACTATCACCGTTGAGATTCAACGGTCAGATCTTGCTGTGTGAGCGGGTCGGGCTGCACCAAGGTGGTTTGGTTTGCGACGGGTTGTTTTGATGTTTTGAAGCTTTGGTCTTTTGTTAGCAAAGTGAAGGGTTGTAGTCTTTAGGTTTGAGTTGACTTTTGTCTTAGGTTGAAAGTTTAGGTGCTAGGTCAAGTGTTTGCAAATTGGGTCAACTTGGACTTTGACTTTTTTTTTTATATTTTGTTTTGTTTGTGATTTGAATTAAAAAAAAAACTACAAAAAAAAAAATTTCAAGGGTGTGATACAGTGTGGTGCAAGGGGATGAGTTTGGTTGACTGAGTTGACCAGATTGTTGACTGAGGTTGATCGAGAATTGACCTAGTTGACCAGATTGTTGACTGAGGTTGACCCAGGGTTGACTAAAAAGTTGTCCAGTGCATTTCCAAAGTTTTTGGATATGTTGAGTCCGAATTCGCAGTCTGTTTTTTCAAATTTCAGCTCGATCAAGATGGTTACAACTTCAGAAAAGTTTGAAATCGAGAAATTTGACAGAATGAATAGTTTCAGTCTCTGGAAAATCAAATTTAAGACATTCATAGTGATGCAAGGTCTATGGAATGTCGTCGAAGTGAAGATTTCGGAAAAGATGAAACCCAAGGAGAAGGAAGAGTTACAGTGACAGATAATGTATTGTTGGAGATTATTGAGAAGACGACAACAGCTGAGGCTTAGAAGGCTCTAACTGGTCTTTATGCATCTCAGTCTCTTACAAATTGCCTCTTGCTGAAGAAGATATTGTATAATCTCCAAATGAAAGAAAGTATGCCAATTAAGGAACATCTTGATGAGTACAATTTCATTATTATAGAACTAAAGAACATAGGAGTCAAAATTGATAATGAAAATCAGACCCTTATATTGTTGAGTTCTTTACCGCCCTCATATAAGAATTTTATTGATACTATATTATATGGATGAGATGAAATTAGTTTGGATGATGTGAATTTTGCACTGAAATCAGTAGAGGAGCCAAACACCAGGGGTTAGGGGGCAATGTGTGGCGGAGTTAGTAACCGGGGTTAGGGGTATTCATTTATGCAAATTTATTTTATATAATAAAAAAACTATTTTTTATATACTTACAATCATGATTTTGATGATAAGAGATTATAATATTTAAAAATAAAAAATTTACGGGTATTCGAAACTGAATTGTTTAATTAAAGACAAAATAATCAATTAAAATACAAATAATTTAAAAATTATTCAAAAAAATAAAAATAAAAATAAATGTACAATTAAACTAGAAAAATTTAACTTAAATGTTAAAAACATTACAAAAATAAACGAATCAAAATTCATGCATAATGATAAACACAAATAGTCTCCAAAATATAGAAACTAAATTGAAATTTTATTTAAGAATAAGAGAAAAGAAGTGAAAAATGAAGAGAAAAGAAGTGAAAAATGAAGAGAGGAAAGCGTGAGGAAAGAGGTAAGAATAAAAAATAAAATAAGAAGGTATAAAATTAAAATTAAAAAAAAATTCTACAAATTTCAGGAGGTACATGTGCACCCCCTAGAGCCTACTTGGTTCTGCCAGTGACTGAAATGATCCAAAGATCTTCAAAAGTATTTTCCGGGGAATAGAGTGGAAGTTCTAGAGCTCCGCCAATGACTGAAATAAGGGTAGATTGATGCAAAAATAAACTTTGCAAAGAAAAAAAGGCTCGAAAGTGACAAAAGCTCTGTTTGGCCTAACTTTTAGACACTTAAAAGTGTTTTCTGTGAGTTTAGAAGCTAAAATAACATGTTTGGCCTATTTTTAAAACTGCTTTTAGGTAAAAGCTGAAACTAAAAAAAGTTAAAAATTGATAAGCTCCAAATTAGAGCTTTTCAAAAAAGGTTTTTGCGAAACTGCTTTACATAATGCAGGAAGTTGTTATTCTTTTCTTTTTTCTCAAATTTACTCCTTCATATTTTTAAAGTCCGATATTATCCTTAAAATTTTTAAAAGCTTTACGTTGTCTAAAACAGGCCAAACAGTCAATGACTTTTGTTCAATAGCACTTTTTGCAAAAGCTTTACTCTAAAAGCTCTACAGCTCAAAAGCTGAAATTTCACAGTTAGGCCAAACATAGCCAAAATTTTTTGTGAACGAAATTTGACAACCCTAACTTTACTATAAAACATAAGCCAAAAACCATTCTTGTTAAAAACAAAGTCAGCAAATAACCCTAAGTCATCCGTGACTATTGTGAGCTGTTGTGGTGGTTGGTGAACTTGAATGAGATCGTGAATTGTTGGTGATGCTTGGTGAGCTGCAATCGCGGTTGGTGAGCTTGAGGTATGGACTTTTATTTTCTACCATAGTGAGTACATTGTATACATTGTTTTTTGTTCTTACTGGCTTAATGAGTACATTGGTCTATTACCCTGTTGTTGTTCCATAGTGAGCTGATTATTAAGCTTAAATTATAAATTAATTATATTTAAAATGTTGTCATAAATATGTTGTAGCACATATCGCAATGTCAACATCAAACAATCGAACTCGAAGAAGCCGAAGTTACAAAGACCTCGAACTTGACTTGTGATACAGAAATACAATGTGTCGTTGCTATTGCAAGGCTGAGATTATAGTTGTTTTAGACGATGAGAAGCCCACAAAAGATCGTTTATTCTACAATTGTGAAAGATACAATTTTTTTTTGATGGTGTGAGCCGATCAAGGCATCTTGGAAAGGAAAATAGCTTTTTGCTAGTAAAAGATTAGAAGACGATGGCGATAAGGATAGTGAAAAAGAGGTCACATCTATGTTGAAGAAAAAGAAAACGATAACGAAAACGAAGAGTGATGATGAAGATACAAAGCTGAAAAAGTTGCTTCTTCTTGTGGGTATTATTTTGTTTGTGATATCATCTTTGTTGTAATCTTGAAATGAAATGGTAGTTAGGGATGCCTATTGTTAATTTGGAAGTTGACTAGTAGTTAGGCATCTTAAATTTTGTTATGGTTCATGTTCAAATGTTGTATCCCAGTAATGAAGGCTTGTATAAATAATATGTATTATATTAGTGTATATTGTAGCTAGGTTTCCATTCTCAATAATAATACTAGTTAACATAAACAAACAATAATCATAATAGAACAATTGTTAATAATAATACTTATCAATACACATTTGTTCCAAAAAGTTTAAAGTTAAACACACAAAAATAAATTAACTATATCACATAAGCATGTAAACACCCAAAAACAAACTAACTGTACCCCACATGA
Organism: Ehretia macrophylla; assembly: GCA_037974665.1. Taxonomy (NCBI): domain Eukaryota; kingdom Viridiplantae; phylum Streptophyta; class Magnoliopsida; order Boraginales; family Ehretiaceae; genus Ehretia; species Ehretia macrophylla. The sequence goes on from CM075776.1 coordinate 50,335,831, forward strand.
GCATGTCTGAACCATAGAAAATACTCCCAAATTAAATATTACAAATCCAAAGAATGCTACATGTGCATGTCCAGAAACTCCAAAAAGTGTTCATGTTTCCAATATAAAAGTCAAGTCATGGGTTCCATATTCTTTATCTCTTATTGATATTATCTAACACTTCAGAAATGCTTGCAACCCATTTTCTTTTTCCAATTGCACCACATGTGAGGGCATCATTGCGAAAACTTTTGTACATTTTTCTAGTCACCCCTTCACTGCTATAACCAACTTCAGCAGGTGTACAATAACTAGATCCAACACCTTTACCTTTCCCAATTCTTCCACCACTTGTGCTAGTGGTTCCAGTTGGAGATCTGCCGCCTCTACTAGTGCATCTACCAACTGTATATTCAAATGCATTACTTGCAGATTTGCCAACACCGCCTGCAAATCTGGAAACACCTCTTAAATCTGAATTCCCAGCATTTACAGCACCTCATTTGTAACGCCCCGAAACCCAACCCCACGCTATAGGTCAAGCCCAAACCCGTCACTCGGACATAGTCTCCTCTATACCGTGGACTAAACTGTTACCTGCAAATAGTGACATATAACATTCGAACTACAAGCAACCACTCATACAACCAATCTATCAATATTTCCATAGCCAAACCGGGTTCACAAGGCCATCCGAGCCTTGGAGCAACAAAAATCTACCTAAGCACACAAGCATGCGAGACAAGTTGACTTTAACTAAAAGTAGTTAGATACAACTATAATTAAGTTCTACTTGTAAGATAATAAACACCCAAGCATGCAATAGAAGAAGTGTTCTAAAATCCATTATTACAATCCATCGACTTTCTTTATCATACAAGATTTCAACTACCAACATATATACAAGACCCCAAGGCCTCAAAACACAACATTTAACATGAACTCCAAGCAAACTGCAGATATGATCCACCTTATCACACAAAGTCACGGAAGCTACTCAACTTGCACTTCCTCCTCTTCAACTACTGCTACTAGCTGGAGGTCTACCTCAGCTTCTCCTGAAACATGTCAAATGAGGAGTGAGCAACAATGTTGCCCAGCGAGGGAGGTGATGCAACATACCGAGGCGTGCAATATGATATGCAAACACAAGAAGTCATATATATACAACATAAACCAACAAGGTTAAATAGCCAAGTAATTAACCACATTAAAAAGGATACGGTTCCACTTCAAGTCTTCAATCACGAGCCACGAACCACGAACTTCACGCAAGTGACGGCAAACCCAAACACCAACAAGTTGGTATACTCCGGATGTATCCCGATCCTACGATCCTTTCTCCTGAGGTAAGTCCATATTCCCAGCAAGTGAACCACGCCTCTGGGGTAGTAAAGTATGCTCAGTGAGAAAGAGAATAGGCACCATGGTAGTCGAGGGAGCACGGCAAGCCCGATGCCGCCCGTGTTTCTCGACGCTACCATGTCTAATAAGGTTGCGCAACTCAAGACAAGTCCACAAGAATTCAAGATATCAAATAACACATAAGAGGGTCGACAAAGTAGGCCCGCCCTCACCACAATATAAACTCATATAAGCACGAAATAGCTTTAGGGTCTCAAAAGAAGCAATCAACATAACTTTTTCCCTCAAGCGACTCAAATAGCTCAATTATACTTTGGATATTCAATACAATACATGATAACTCAACAACAAATTCCAAATGCATCAAAAATGGCCAAAACTACTTTTTCCCTTTCTTTAACCAAGCTTTCCTTCTCTTATGCACGTCTCAAGATTTCCAAACTACCAACTAATCATACTATAATCCTAATCAAGCCAAAAGACACCTATTAAGATCATAAAAACCTATTTTAGAAGTTAAAGCTCGGGAAGGCCCCGAGTAGGTTTTAACTACAACTATACTAACCGAACTCCAATTTCGTGTAACGAAAGCACCAAAAGGGCTTCCTTACCTCAAGGATACCCAAACCATAGCCCAAACGTGCCCGGATTGTACAACAAGAAAAGTCCTCTTTTTAAAGTCGACTAATTTTGCAATTTAGCTCGGTTTTGGGTGATTCAACTTTACGTGACTTCCCTACTAGCTTCACTAGGGCCTACAACATCTAACTGAAGTCTCAATTCAAGCTAACTAACAAATTTTATTTAAAACCCTAAAACGAGCACTATTCATCATCTCTTTCATTCAATTGTGCATTCTACCATAAAATTTGCTAACAAGCTACATAAGTTAGTTCTATAGGCTCCAAATAACATATAATAAGCATTCATAACAAGTTTTATAGCTATAATAGATAAATCAAGAAAATTCAACATGTGAGCATAAACTTTGAAAGCAAATAAAATGCATCTCCTTCACAAATTATATGATGAAAACAAGAGGTTGAAGCTCCCAAGTGCACTAGAAGCCTTCCCAAGCAAGCCAAGAGATCAACTCCAAGGTTTGATGAAGATTTTTCTCTTCTTTTTGACCCTTAGGGCTCACGGGTTTAAGGGGGTTTTTGGGATTTTTTTGTTTTCTTTTGGTTGAGTAATAGCTTGTATATATTATATAAGATATATATGTATCAGTATGTGTAATTGGTTGTGGTCAAAAGCCATTAAATCCTAGTCAACTAAGTTAAAAACTCATACAATTGCTAACCAGTTGAAATTAAAGATTGTTACGTATGTAACACTATTCAAATTGCGTATAAACTATTTTCCAAACGCATGCTCCCGAGCTCGAAAGTCCAAAATGACAAGGTCTCGATTCCTTCTAAATGTCATATGACCTAGGAAAAATATAAAATCCAACATTCGAGACGGTCGAAAATCTTATGAATAGTAACATCAAATTAAAGCAATTAAGCAAGAAATGTGATACATGTAAGAATGCTCAAGTACATATGCAACAGTTATAAGGTATTTATGATGAAATTCCCGGGTGTCACACCCTCTCCCCCTTAAACTAATTAATTCTTACATGATTCAGTAAACAGCTCCGGATACTTCTCTCTAATCTAATCCTCCCGCTCCCAAGTGGCATCTTCAACCCCGTGATGATCCCAAAGAACTTTTACCATAGGAATACTTTTGGTTCGAAGTTCCTGAATCTTTCTGTCAACTACTCGAAGAGGTTTCTCAACATATACTAAAGACTCATCAATCTCCAACGGTTTTGGCTCAATAATGTGCGACGGATCAGGATTATACTTTCTCAATAGTGCCACATAGAAAACATCATGAATCTGGCCCAAAGTCGGAGGTAATGCCAATCTATAAGCCAAATCACCAACCTTCCCAATGATTTCAAATGGCCCCACGTATCTAGGACTGAGTTTACCTCCTTTTTCGAGATGAATCAAACCTTTGCACGGAGAGACTTTAAAGAATGCACATTTACCCTTTGAAAATACCAAGTCCCGTCGGCATCTATCAGCATAATTCTTCTATCGACTCTGTGCTGTAAGCATCCTTTTCTTTATAAGCATCAAATTATCCACCATCTTGATCATCTCAGGTAGAATAGCTGGATCAACGGTTTTCATTTCACCTACCTCATCCCAATACAACGGAGACCTACATTTTCGCCCGTAAAGTGCCTCGTAGGGTGCCATACCAATAGTAGCCTGATAACTATTATTATAAGCAAACTCCACTAAAGGTAGGTACTTCTCCCAACTCTTGCTGAAATCTAGAACGCAAGCTCGCAACATGTCTTCCAGTATCCTGATAGTCCTCTCTGATTGACCATCCGTCTGTGGGTGATATGCAATGCTAAAACTCAGATTAGTCCCTAAGGCTTTTTGTAGTTTCTGCTAGAACTGTGATGTAAACTTGGGATCCCTGTCTGACACTATCTGAGATGGAACTCCATGCAATCTCACAATATTTTCAACATATAGCTCGTCCAATTTATCAAGAGAATTAGTTTTCTTTGTAGCAATAAAATGTGAACTCCTTGTCAACCTATCAACCACAATCCAGACGGAATCATTACCTCATGGTGATCTCGGCAAATCCGATACAAGGTCCATAGTAACCTGGTCCTATTTCCATACCGAAATCTCTAATGGTTGCAACAATCCTGCCGGCCTCTGATGTTCCGCTTTAATTTTCTGACAAGTCAAACACTTAGCTACATAATCAGCTATCTCCCTTTTCATGTTGTTCCACCAGAAACTCTGCTTTAAATCCTTGTACATCTTAGTGTTACCGGGATGAATCGTGTATTTAGAAGTATGAGCCTCAGCAAGAATCTTATCTTTCATAGTCGAATTGCTAGGAATGCAAATTCTATTCCTGTACCTGAGTAATCCATCATCATGCAACTTGAAGTAGGACTTTCTCCCTTTGGACTTCTCTAGAAGCTTTAATAACTAAGGATCTAACTGTTGCGCCTCTCTGAGCCTAGATAACAACAAAGATTGGATTTGTAGGCTAGCAAATTGAATACCTGATCTAGAAGTTTTCGATTTCCACAAACATAGTTCTTCCACAATCTCTTAGTCCTTGATTATCAAACTAGCTACAGTGGTTTTTTGACTCAATGCATCTGTAACAATGTTAGCTTTTCCCGGCAAATAACTAATGGTACAATTATAATCATTTAACAGCTCTAGCTAACGCCTTTGCCTTATATTCAGATCTTTTTAAGAAAACATATATTTTAAACTTTTATGAACAGTAAATATCTCAAATTTATTACCCTACAAATAATGATGCCATTTCTTCAAAGCAAAGACAACAACAGCAAGCTCAAGATCATGTGTAGGATAATTGAGTTCATATGGTTTCAATTTCCTAGAGGCATAAGCCATCACCTTACCATTTTGCATAAGAACACAACTCAAGCCTTCTTTCGAAGCATCACTGTAAATCACCAAGTTTTCAATCCCCTCAGGCAATGCAAGGATAGGTGCAGTGATAAGTCTTTTCTTTAATTCCTGAAAATTGGCTTCACATCTATCATCCCAATTAAACACAATTTTCTTCTGGGTTAATGAAGTCAATGGCCCTGCAATCTTTGAAAAATCCTTAACAAATCGCCTATAATAGCCTGCCAATCCCAAGAAACTACGGACTTCTGTGACAGTCTCGGGTCTTTTCCACGACATAAACACCTCAATTTTCGCAGGATCAACAGATATTCCCTCATGTGAAATGATATGGTCTAAAAAGGCTACTTGTTTCAACCAAAATTGCATTTACTAAATTTAGTAAACAATTTATGTTCTTGCAATGTTCGCAACACAATCCTCAAGTGTTCTTCATGTTCTACCTCAAATTTAGAATACACCAATATGTCGTCAATGAAAATCACAACAAACTGATCCAAATATGGCCTAAACACTCTCTGCATCAAATCCATAAAGGCGGCTGGGGCATTTGTCAACCCAAATGCCAATACAACAAATTCATAGTGGTCGTACCTGGTTCTAAAAGCAGTTTTGGGTACATCCTCTTTCCGGATCCTCAACTGGTAATAACTCTGTCTCAAATCAAATTTAGAGAATACAACAGCACCCTGCAGCTGATCAAACAATTCCTCAATCAAAGGTAAAGGATATTTATTTTTCACCGTCACCTGATTAAGACCCCGATAATCAATGTACAAATGCAGAGTCATGTCTTTCTTCTTCACAAATAACACAGGAGCACCCCAAGGTGATGAACTAGGCGGAATAAAACCCTTCTCAAGTAGGCCCTGTAGCTGAATTTTCAATTCCTGCAACTCAAGGGGAGCCATTCTATATGGGGTTCTAGAAATAGGATTAGTCACCGGCAACAAGTAAATCACAAACTCAATCTCCCGATCAGGTGGTAAACCAGGCAACTCCTCAGAGAATACCCCCGGAAACTCTTTTATAACAGGTACTTCATTCAATTTCTATTTATCTCTGGGCTGATTAATTAAATAAGCTAAATATGCATCATAACATTTACTTAACATTTTAGTAGCTTTAATGGAAGATATGATACGAGTCTTAGTAGATTTTTGACTCCCAGTGACTTTAATAACAGGTTGGTTAGGTACTTCTAAAGTTAAAACCTTCCTTCTACAGTCCAAACATGCATAATATTATCCCAACCAATCTATCCCCAAGATAAGTTCAAAGTCCCGAAATGGCATGATAATCAAGTCAATAGGATATATGTGACCCTCAATGCAAATGTTACAATCTTTACACACAGACTCCGTAACAAATTTTGTACCCATAGGATTACCCACTTCAATCATATACGGCAGTTTATCAACTTTTAATGTAGCAGATTGTGCACATACAGGAGTAATGAATGAATGTGTAGCCTCGGTGTCAATCAAAACTACTACTGGCTGACTATTAATAAGAAAAGTACCTTCCACCACTACCGTCGTCTCTGGAAGCTCCTCTTGACCGAGTGCAAATACCCGCACCTGGCCTCGCGGTATAGTAGCTGCTCTTGAAGCTTTAGTCTGAGCACCCTGGCCTGAAGTCTGTCCCTAACCCTGTTTAAACCTAGGGCAATCTCTAACTCTATGTTGATCACTGCCATAACCCACGCAGTGGCCCAATTTTCTCCAACACTCTGCCTCCATGTAGCCTTTGCGGTTGCAATGAGTACACTATAGGTTCTTCTTAGCAACAGCACCTCCTGTAGGGGCCCTATAAGTGGATGTAGCAGAGCTACCCTACTGAGATCTAGCAGTCACTGGTCGGGTTTGAGACTGTCCGTGTGGCTGACTTTGAGCTGGTCTCGGCTGTAACTGTGCCTGAACTGGTCCTGGGTAGCTCTGGGTCTGCCTAGGCTGCTAAGTCTGAACAGGCTGCTGATACTGCCTCTGGTAGCCCTAACTCTGGGACTGATACTGACGTTTACTTGACTGACTAGACTGAGCTAACATATCTTCCTTGCGTTTCTTGTACCTCGATGCGGCCCTGACTACTGCAGTATAGCTCGGATAATCTTGCAAAGACAGATTAAGCATAATATCACTCCTCAACCCTGTGATAAATCTCTGAATCTTTATGTCCTCCGGTTGAACTAAAGCTGGCACATATCGAGAAAGTCTAGTGAAAGTAGCCTCATACTGGTCTACAATCATATTTCCCTGTCTCAAAGCTATAAATTCCTCCTGATATCTCTCGCGAGCCACTACCGATACATATTTATCCCTGAACTCATGAACAAAGTCAGCCCGCACATGTTGGACCCTCTCAGCGTCCCATTTCTCTCTAATAGTATACCACCACTCCTCGACGTCACCCTCTATTAAAAAGGCAGCATAAGTAATCTTTTTTTCATCGTTGCACTCAAGTATCGCAGCGACTTTCTCAAACTTACTCAACCACATCTCTGCTTTCATGTCATCTGGCTCTCTATAAAAATAGTATGCCCCGTGGTGCAAGAATTTATCATACAAGTTACCTCTGACAGTACCACTACCCTCTGCTCTGGCAGCCTGATTACCTCTGCCAATACCTGCCGTACCCTGCTGAACCACAAACTGGGCTATAGTATTCATGGCGGTGGCCATTGTGGCCATAATCTGTGCATTGCTCGGTTCTTGTCCCTACGGTGCATCCCCGGCTGCCCTTGCACCTTGCCCAGGTACATCCTGCCTAGGAGTTTCCTCCGGCTCTCTCTTTGGTCTTCCTCTTCTCCTCATCTTGAAGCTAGAAGAGTATAATATTATGATAGGCAAATAACTAATGCAAAGATAATATGCACATTGTTTTCCAAAACATCTTACTCATATAAGAGAACATATAAAACACTTAACAGCATTAAACACTAAACTTTTCATATTCTTATCATATCATACTTTATCATTCATTTTTCATGCTAGCATGTCTTTTATCCAAGTACTTAAACAATTAATCAATCACATATTCACATAATTCAACTTTCACACATATAGACATCTACCCACATGCCGAGGAAATTAACCCAGCTTTATGCATTCAGGTAGATCTGATACTACCTAAAGTGTAATGCCCCAAACCTAACCCCACGCTATAGGTCAAGCCCAGACCCGTTACTCGGACATAGTCTCCTTTATACTGTGGACTAAACTATTACCTGCAAATAGTTACATATAACATTCAAACTACAAGCAACCACTCATACAACCAATCTATCAATATTTCTATAGCCAAACCAGGTTCACAAGGCCATCCGAGCCTTGGAGCAACAAAAATCTACCTAAGCACACAAGCATGCGAGACAAGTTGACTTTAACTAAAAGTAGTTAGATACAACTATAATTAAGTTCTACTAGTAAGATAATAAACACCCAAGCATGCAAAAGAAAAAGTATTCTAAAATCCATTATTACAATCCATCGACTTTCTCGATCATACAAGATTTCAACTACCAACATATATACAAGACCCCAAGGCCTCAAAACACAACATTTAACATGAACTCCGAGCAAACTGTACATATGATCCACCTTATCACACAAAGTCACAGAAGCTGTTCAACTTGCACTTCCTCCTCTTCAACTACTACTACTAGTTTGGGGTCTACCTCAACTTCTCCTGAAACATGTCAAATGAGGAGCGAGCAACAATGTTGCCCAGCAAGAGAGGTGATGCAACATACCAAGGCGTGCAATATAATATGCAAACACAAGAAGTCATATATATACAACATAAACCAATAAGGTTAAATAGCCAAGTAATTAACCACATTAAAAAGGATACGATTCCACTTCAAGTCTTCAATCACGAGCCACGAACCATGAACTTCACGCAAGTGCCGGCAAACTCAAACACCAACAAGTTGGGATACTCCGGATGTAACCCGATCCTATAACCCTTTCTCCTGAGGTAGGTCCATATGCCCAGCAGGTGAACCGCGCCTATGGGGTAGTGGAATATGCTCAGCGAGAAAGGGAATAGGAACCATGGTAGTTGAGGGAGCACGACAAGCCCGACGCCCGTGTTTCTTGATGCTACCATGTCCGAAAAGGTTGTGCAACCCAAGACAAGTCCACAAGAATTCAAGATATCAAATAACATATAAGAGGGTCGACAAAGTAGGCCGCCTTCACATATAAGCACAATATAAGCTCATATAAGCACGAAATAGCTTTAGGGTCACAAAAGAAGCAATCAACATAACTTTTCCCCCCAAGCGACTCAAATAACTCAATTATACTTTGGATATTCAATACAATACATGATAACTCAACAACAAGTTCCAAATGCATAAAAAATGGCCAAAACTACTTTTCATCTTTCTTTAGCCAAGCTTTCCTTCTCCTATGCACGTCTCAAGGTTTCCAAACTACCTACTAATCATACTATAATCCTAATCAAGCCAAAAGACACCTATTGAGTTCATAAAAACCCATTTTAGAAGTTAAAGCTCGGGAAGGCCCCGAGCGGGTTTTAACTATAACTATACTAACCGAACCCTAATTTCGCCTAACGAAAGCACCAAAAGGACTTCCTTACCCTAAGAATACCCAAACCATAACCCAAACATGCCCGGATTGGACAACGAGAAAAGTCCTCTTTAAAGTTGACTAATTTTGTAATTTAGCTTGGTTTTGGGTGATTCAACTTCACGTGGCTTCCCTACTAGTTTCACTAGGGCTTAAAGTATCTAATTGAAGTCTCAATTCAAGCTAATTAGCAAATTTTATTCAAAATCCTAAAACGAGCACTATTCATCATCTCTTTCATTCAATTGTGCATTCTACCATAAAATTTGCTAACAAGCTACATAAGTTAGTTCTATAGGCTCCAAATAACATATAATAAGAATTCATAACAAGTTTTATAGCTATAATTGACAAATCAAGAAAATTCAACATGTGAGCATAAACTTTGAAAGCAAATAAAGTGCATCTCCCTCACAAATTATATGATGAAGACAAGAGGTTGAAGCTCCCAAGTGCACTAGAAGCCTTCCCAAGCAAGCCAAGAGATCAACTCCAAGGTTTGATGAAGATTTTTCCTTTCTTTTTGGCCCTTAGGGCTCGCGGGTTCAAGGGGGAGGGGGGTTTTGGGATTTTTTGGTTTTGTTTTGGTTGAGTAATAGTTTGTATATATTATATAAGATATATATGTATGAGTATGTGTAATTAGTTGTGGTCAAAAGCCATTAAATCCTAGTCAACTAAGTTAAAAACTCATACAATTGCTAACTAGTTGAAATTAAAGGTTATTACATACGTAACACTATTCAAATGACGTATAAACTATTTTCCAAATGCATGCTCCCGAGTTCGAAAGTCCAAAATGACAAGGTCTCGATTCCTTCTAAATGTCATATGACTTAGGAAAAATATAAAATCCAACATTCGAGACGGTCGAAAATCTTATGAATAGTAACATCAAATTAAAGCAATTAAGCAAGAAAGGTGATGCACGTAAGAATGCTCAAGTAGGTATGCAACAGTTATAAGGTATTTATGATGAAATTCCCGGGCGTCACATCATCTACCTTCGTCGTGACCAACAGCATATGCAACACCAAATTTGCCTTTTATACTACCTCTGCAAGCACCCAAACTGTCACCAACAACATTTGCAACACCTAAACTACCTCCTCTACCTCTGCTATCACGAACAACTTTTGTAGCACCAGGTCTGCCTCTTTTACTACCTTTGATAATACCACTAATAGTTCTACCAACATTTCTGTCTCTACCAACGACATTTGGTCTTGATCTTGGTGGAAGCTGAGAGGACATGTTTGATTCTTGAGTATTATGTTACTTTAAATATGAAAAAGAAACAAAAATTGTTAACACAATTGCATCTTTATTGAATAAAAGGAAGTAATCAAATTAAAACACTACTTACATTATATGAATAGGACTGTTGTTGCTCCATAGTTAGTTGAGTATCCTCCACATTACTTTTATGTTGATTACTTTCATGTTGATTGTTCATGGTCTGCAAAGTAAAATATATTAGTCTTAGTTATTATTATCATTCATAATATAATAAAGTTGAAATATAAGAGTTGAATTAAAGTGAATTTGGATGGAATTGATTTCTGCAAGAAGCCTTATTATGACCTTTTTGAAACCTTTTTAATAAGTAATAGTAAGGTCCTTCCTTGTAGAAATAGTTTCATTTTGCTCTTCCAAATCTGCAGCAGTCTTTCTCCTTGCCTTTGGTGGCCTCCCAGTCCTTTTATGCACTAATGGTGGCTTTAATGTCTCACCTCCACTATCTATATAGTCAAGTAGTCTAGGTATGAGATGAATCACATCTGCATATACACTTATGTATATATCTTTAGAATAACAATGATCGACATATGTCTCCTTATTTTTTCCATATATGTTTATGCAAGCTAAAGCATGACAACATGGATACCCAACCAATTGAAGCATTCCACATGTGGAAGTTTTAGTGGCCCAATTCACAACATGTTTATTCCAATCTTGAACAACTTCATAATTCTTCATTTCCTGACTAATTAACCTACTAAGCAGTTGAAGAATTGTGCATTTTAGTAATTCTCTTCAGTATATTTGGACATATATTGCCTTCATATTTTTCCATTCTTTGTCTCTTGACTTGTATTCGACTCATCAATTTGCCTCTAATCTTTTCAAACATAGTTATAATTGGCTTATCTCTGGCATCTAAAATATAATTATTGAAGGACTCGCAGATATTGTCGACCAATATGTCATACTTTGAAGTTGTTAGAAAATAAAATCTTGCCCATTACTTTGGAGGTATTTTTCCTAACCATTCAACTACATTCTCTTTACCATCAATTTTAGGATAACATTTCTCAATGCTCTTCATACACCTCTCAAATTCATTGATGTTTATTGTCGATACAACCTTCGATCTAAAACAACTCCTTAAATGTCAACCCCTTAAATTTCCTCTTAAAATTCTGATACATGTAACAAAACCTATGGTGTACACCTGGGTATTCATCATGAAATACATCACACAATCCTTTTTGTCTATTAGGAATATATGTCCAACCTTTCACATAAAGATCACCAATCAAATTGTGTAGTTCATGCAAGAACCAAGATCATGTCTCTCTCCTCTCAATTGGTACCAACCCTAATGTAATTGGGAATATATTTTTATTTTTGTCTCGGCCTACAGTAGTTAACAACTGTCCCCCATACAATGTCTTCAAAAAACGTCCATCTAGTGTTATTATTGGACTATTATACTCGTAATTTATATGTAGTAATTGTCACTCATAGTCATTGACAAACTTTCATCTTAAAAACCCATTTGGCATGAATTGTTATTTGTGAGTATCTGAAATTTGTTTGTATTTTCCTTGTTACTAATTTTTGTTATACTCTCTTTGAATTTATCTTCTCCTTTCTTATATCGGTAATAAGTAAATTTTGATGACAAGTTTTTTCTTAAACGATGAGCACATAAGGATCCATGTTTTTAAAAGGAACTAGTGGCCTATTTTTAGGCAGTGCTTACTCGGAAGAAAAAAGATTAAATGGCAAGATTAGGGACATGCGTGTTGAGTCCACTAATTTATGACACTTTCAAATTTTTTTCTTAAAAAAAAAACTCTATTCTTGAATGTTTAGAGTCTGTACATGAAATCCAACCCTAGCCTCAACACTTTCTGGTCTTTAACCCTTACATATTGCTTAAACCTTGAATAAAAAAATAGTTATTTGGGGTAAAGAATATTAGTTCTAAGTGTGATCACATGAAAATCCTTAACTCTTATTTAGGCTTGAGAATTTGTATTGTCAACTTTGTCAATTTTGAAATTTTGGACATCTTGAAGTTTAGGCTTAATTAATTTGTCAAAGAGGTAACTTGTTAGTCGTCACCTTCGAAAATTCACAACTCATTTAATTCTATAGTGATTATGATTTCTAGAATTATTTAGATTAATTGATATTAGAAATACACTACGCATTTTTGAGTAAAATGCATCATACCCCCTTGTGTTTTGAGAAAAGTTGCATAATAAACCTTATATTGTTAAAAGTCGCGTGAAACCCCCTATATTATTCATAATGTTGCACCATAACCCTTCCATCCAATTTTCCGTTAAACTTAACTGAGAGTGACATACACACACTTACAATGCAACTAAAAATGACACAAAGCATTAAAATGCATATTGATTGACCAAAATACCCTTATATTCTTTCTAACTTTTCTTTCATTCATTTTTTTCCTTTTTTCACCTTTCTTCTTCCTCACCTTTAACACATCCCACCTCTACATATCTCCACCATAAATAATTTTAGATACTCAACATTAATAGTCTTTTGAAAATCGTCATAGCCTATAAATAATTTTCACATAGGAGTTGAGCCTTGAGATTGGATTTTAAATTAAACCCTATATTTTTCCAAAGTTTCATGACTTTAAAATGGTTATTGTTATGCAATAGTTTGAAGGATTTTTGTGCTTATAGATTTGTTGTTGGCTGGTGGAGGCGGTTGCATGGCGGAGGTAATTGTTCGAGATGGCGAAAGGAATGGTAGAGATGGAGTGTAGTAGTGGTTGTTGTAATGTGGAAGAAAATATATACTTTTTCGGGTTCCAACAAGACCCAAGAGTACATATGGCTCAGTGGTTAAGTTAGTCGTGTGTTGGGTGAAGGTTATGGGTTTAAATCTTTGAAAAAACATGTTTATTTTAATTTCTAGCCTCTATTATATGGCATGGCTTTATTGGGTGAGCTAGCTACATGGCAGAAGCTTATTGGTCAGATTTTAAACACAGAACGACGTCATTTCATCTCATCTTTTAACCCTCAACCTGCAGAATTTTAAGTTTATGAAAAAAAAATTCAAAAATTCATATCTTTTACAATTCTTGTTTAAATCACATGAAACTGGAAACATTAGATTCGTAATTTCAAGTAGATTGAAAAAAAAAAAAATTATATGATATTTTTTTAATGGAAATTTCATTAATGTGATGTATAGTAACTAAGGAAACTTGAAAAGCTAAATAAAAGTATAAAATGTTTTTATTTAGTGAGGGTAATTTCTTCTTTTACAAAATTTAACCAACAAAGTTTAATGGATGTTCGGATTGGGGAGAGTGTGCAACGTTATGGATAACACAAGGGGGTTTACGTCACTTTTCAAAACACAAAGTTTATGATGCAACTTTTACAAAACACAAGGGGGTATGATGCATTTTACTCACGCATTTTTTGAAATTCTTAGGTTTATTTTATGTTTAGCATGTTACGATTTAGACTAACATAAATAGATTTAAATGTTGATTTAATTTTGATTTTGATTTGTAAAAAGAATATAAAAACAAAGATTTGGTATGAATTTTAAAAAGAGCTTGGATAAAGAGAAAAAAAGGGGAGAGAGAGAAAATAAAGAAAAATAATAATGAACAATGACTTCATTAATCACAAGCAGTGACTTTGGTCACTAACAACAGCTTTAGCTAATTTTTTTGCTAATTTAGCAGTGTGTATTTTATTGAAAAATCAAAAAGTACATAGGTAGGTCAAACTACCATTACAAAAATAAAAAACGTACACAGAAGCTAGCCTAGAAAAAAGTATAGTCCTATTAAGCACGAGTTTAGCAAATGAAGAAAAACCACTGTTTAAACTAGTTGGGTATACCAGTCGACTGTTCCCATACCGATCAACTAGCTAGCATAGCTGGCAAAACAAAGTCAGCAGAATCCAAAATTAGCAAAGCAGCATCATTCAACTTCACTGCAGAAACGAAGTTGACTATTCATGCCCGTTAGCCTATTCAAGCCAGATGAGTAGGTCGACTAGCCGACAAGCTTAGTTGACTGGAACAGAAAAAAAAATTCTAAAATCTTCAATAAAACAACCATCAACTTCAACATGATTATCCATAGGAGGCATATCCAAAGATCATCAATGTTGCAAATGATGCATCAAAGATCGAGAGAGGCCAAGCAATAAAAAATTGCAAGCAAGTGCTCATGAGCATGAAATTATCAAGAAAGAGAAGACATGAGGGGATTGGAACCATAAGTAGCCACAAGAGAAGAGGGTATAACTGTGGCCAAAAGGAAAGTGGAAAGGAAAATGAGGTGGAAGAAAATGGCCAAGGCCAAGGTGCAAAATCGGCCAAAGAGAGAAAGAAGAAAGGTGAGAGAAAGAAAAAGAGGGAAGGAGGAATTAAAGAAAATATGAAAGGTTTGGCTATGGCCTAAGAAAAAAAAGAGGTGGAAGAAAAAGGGGTGGCCAAAAATGGACAAAAAATGAAGAAGATGGGAGTGGATGAGGAGAGTAAAGAAGATAGATTATTGCCCAAGAGATAGGAGGAAGAAAAGGCATTAACCAACGTGTAAAAAAGACGTGTCACAAGGACATTGTGGCTAGAAATGTTGGTAGGACAGGTGAGGGAGGAAGGGATAAAACCCAAAGGATAAAAGAAATAAGAAAAAGAAGAAATGTGTATCATACCCAAAAGTGAGAGACCTTTGGGTACAAAGACAAGATATGCGGCCAAGCAAAAGAGGGGAGAGGGAAGCGAACTTACAAAGAAAGTAGGAGGGAAAGAGTCCATGCCATTGTTCATGAGGAGATGAGAGCTTGAAGATGAAATATGCATAATCTTCTTATTAACCTTAGAGCCAACAATATGGGAGGTGGAGAAAAAATTAAAGAAGTTTAGGTAACTTTAAAAGGAATAAGGCAAAAAAGGAAGAGGGTAGAGGAGTGTGGGAAATGAGGTATTTATAAGTATGGCTAGGTGGTCGGCCATGGAGGGGTAGAGGGGTGGTGGTGGTAGTGGAATTTAGAGAAAAATGAGAGCATCTCTCTCTTAGAGAGAGAAAACGTGTTTTGTGGTCAACAGTCTTAGCTATTAGTTTGAAAAAAAAAATTCCTTCCTTTATTATGATTTTGACATTGTTGCTTGAAAAATATTTGATGGACGCCCAAGCAAGTTTGGAACCTATTTCTTTTTATCTGGATTTTAAATGCGTTTAATGAATTTAAAATCACAAAAAGAAAACTTTGGGACTAAATTTTGGCTTGATTTCAAGAGACTTCATGAAAATATTTCGGCACTTAATATTTTGTTTCAATGTATCATTTGAATATTGAAATATATACACGGTTCGATACTAGAGGCTTGGAAAGGACTTAAATTTGTGACCTTTATTGGCAGAGAATAAATGCCAAATGTTTAGCCCTTATTGGCAAGAGATAAATGCCAAAATTTTCACCTTTAATAATGGAGGGCAACTACCAATTTTTTTACCTTATGATGGGGGATAAATGTCAATCTGTGAGGGATAATACACTATCACAAGAATTGAAATTCCACTTGGCTTTTGGTGACTTTGGGCCTATCATACCATACTGCATCAAAACAGGGCAACTTGTCTGTGTCAACAACTGTCTCTCTAGACTTGTGAATGTGATTCATTCGACTATCGATCTTTGGGCATTAATTTACGAATATATCGATATATGAACCTATTGTAGCATGAATTATTTTGACTTCTAACATAAAGTATTATGATTTTTACATGAACTATGATCTATTTTAAATTGTGACATTCAATGATTTTTTACACTATGAATATTTTTTATATAAATAAATATTTTAATGTCTCAAGAGTTTTTCTTGGAGATCATTACTTATTAAGATTCGTGTCTCATTTTAGTAAAAATATTTTTCTTTGTAGAAGGTGATGAATGGGTTTTAGTTTTGGCTTGGGGTAGACCCTGTCTTGACAAATTATTGGATATGAATCTTTTGAATTTTTCAGTCATGAATAAATTAATTTATTTCGTCTAGACTTGTAAATTTTAATTTCTTATTTTGGTTCAAGAGTTTGGAAGAAGTTATGTATTTTAGAGAATTTTACTTCCTAGTTTCGAATTTGATTCTGTTGCGTGATGATTGACTTAGATGCTTTGATGGCTTATGCGCTATATGTGAGTTATAATTGATTTGCTAGTGTCTTGCATATTTAGGAATGATGTTCCTTCTTAGCATGCGACAATTGTATTTCTTAGATCTGCTTAGGCAGAATGTTATTCATAGCCGACTAATTAGGCACTAGCTAGATATTTATGGGAACTAAGTATTATGCAGGGTAAAGTGCTGCACCAAAAAAGCGATATGAGCCCCCCTTTGAACACGTAAATACCACCTCTAGAATCTTACACCGAGGAGAGGGGGTGTATAATACTACACCTTAGTAGGAGAAGTATGATTTATAAGTGAATGTTGTAGGTTTAACTGATAAAATGGATATAATTTTAGGCTAATTAATTTGAGCACTAAATAGTTATTTCTTATGTGTACAATTAGTAATAATCTCGCCTACCGGCCTAAAAATCTGAGCTCAGGAGGTGACATATCAACCATTATAAAGAATATAAAGAATATATTAACACGAATAAGGAATGATCACATCCCCTTTCACTACAACAAAAATAGCCTTCGGTGAGGGACAATTCCCTTCTCTGGGCCCTCGTCGAACTCGCCAAAAGCTTCGTCGCTGAAATGGGGTATCTCACCGACCCCACGCCGTTTGGCGAAGGGTTGGCGATGGACCATTTTAGCAACGACTTTGCGAGGGCAATAATCCCACGCATAATTTGTACGTCGTCGAGCCTTCACTAAATGCGTCCCTCTCCGAGCCTTGGCCGTTTGGGTCCCTCGTCGTGCCCTCGTAAATGCCTCCCTCGCCAAGCCCTTACTGGAATTGTCCCTCGCCAAGCCCTTACTGGAATTGTCCCTCGCCATGCCCTTGCCTTTTTCATCCCTCGCCATGCCTTCACCGTTTTTGTCCCTCACCATGTTTTCGCTATTTTCAGCCCTCGCCGTTTTCGTCCCTTGCTATGCCTTGCCGAACCCTTGCATATTTATCCTTCGCCGACCCCTCACGAAGCCCCCGCAAAAAAATACTTTTTTTTCTAATTTTCATTATAAGACTTACTATAATAAGTTGTATGACCTGTGAATTAGATATTTAATACTGTAAAACAAGTTATAAATCACATTTTTTTAAAATTAGCTAATAAAAATCTAATAAAATTGTTCAAAGTAAACTCAAAAGTTATTACAGTCTGATTGTAATAGATGTTTATAATGTCATAACATTAAAGAAGGACAAAATTCTATTCACTTCCACTATCACTCGAAGGCAAAGACTGCTGTTGTGCAAGAACGGGCAACCTTGAAGCAAGTAATGCGAGTTGTGCTTGCATATCACGTAGCTACGATGAAGTTTCTTGTTGGAATTTGCAGTACTCCGCGTTCTGCTGATCCAACTTGTCTTGTAGTTTGTTGTACGCCTTGTTTTGTTGTTCTAACTTGTCTTCCAAAGAGGCTGTGACTCGAGCAACGGCTGCCTGAAGATCTTGTTGCATGATATGGTTTCCGTCAGCCGAATGACTGTATCAAGTAGACGCCACAAAAACATGTGATCCGACCCCATATAAACGGCCTTTGCGGGGTCTATCAACAGCCTCTAAGAACAGTGCGTTATGATCAACAAGCGTGGGAACAGAATTGGACTCAGATGCCTATGATGCTTGTGATGCCTGTTAAAGCAGTTCCTCGTATCGAGACTGTAATGCAAATATATCAACCCGTAAAGACATGAATAATATTCAAAAGTTTTGAGTGATAAAAAAAATTGACAAACCATCAGAGAGAGAAAAAATGAAGTACCTGTTGCTACATACATATACAATAAGTTAATAAAATGCCTTGACCTGACCCCACGCTAAAAGGGTAAGTCCGGTCCCAACAAATGGACAGAGTCTCTTTTGTACCATGGGTTAACCAGTTACCTGTACTCAGAAGAAATAGCTACAACACAATAGACAAGCATTCACACTCAAACATAATCTTCTTTAACAAGTCCCTAAGGCCATCCAAGCCTTTCTACTAAACAAAATAAGACATTCATGCATGCATTTCCATTAGCTATTGAAATACTATGGCTATAATTTCAATTATCATACCACTCTAATATTCTTTACTTAACTTTCTTAGATATTAAGTCATTCAACCAACTTTAACTTTGTCTCAAACAGGCATGCAAGATTACTCAAGTTTTATCCATTCTAAACACTAACCTAAGTTTAATAATACTTATGGTATCATTAGATTTCATATAATTAAGATTGTAATCAAGAATTAACAAAAATCCTAAAAAAGTACTATTCATTTTCTTCTACATTAAGCCTTTTGCAATAAATCACAATACAAGCTATTTGACCACATAAAACTAGTCTATATAGCTAGCAATCGAATTAATTATACAAACACATGCATGTGTCGCACAACAAAAGTCTTTATATAAATCTTCAACATGTCACAACTTAATTATGTGTTTCTTTGTAGTATCCCATTACTACAAACCACCACATAATCGCACAATAAAAGAACACAAAAAAGTGCTTCATCATCATTCTATGTCCGTTTACAACAAAACGATATATTAAGGCTTCCACAAAATTAAACCTCAACCAACTAACTTCAACATTACAATCTAAAATCTTCAATTTTCAAAAAATATTACTATATATGTTGTAAAGTTAAAAAAAACTAACGTACCACTGTCTGTTCTGCTCGAGCATCTGTGTAAGGTCCGTCAGGACCTTTGCGATGAGCCTTGTTGAAAACATCAACAAAAGTCATTTCATGCCCGCTTTCTTTTGCCTATAATATAAATTCACCAAAACAAATAACTCGACATGTAATATACAAGATAAAATTGTTGATTAGTTATCACTTAATGCACTATAGTAAGTTTAATTCTTACCATCCTCCTTGCCTACTCATGCTTGGGGATACATCCCAAATGGTGCGTAGACGGATTTTTCTTTATGTTATCAGAGTTCCGTTTAAATTTGTCCTGCCATGCCTTGGAACTCCACACCACTTTCATAGCTTCCTATATATCCTGCAAGAGCCATAATGGCTTCTTTTCATCCCTACGTGCTTTGCTTAAGTTGTCTGTTACACGTCTTTAACCGAAAATGATAAACTTCTCACGTACTGCTGCTTCATGGTAGGGATACCATTTGTACATCTTCTGTGAATCATATAACCATGTTATAAGGAGTACAACGTATGTAACTCAAGTACATAATATTGTTGATGGAATAAATAAGTTGAATGCGTATTTCGCACCTTAAAGTAATCAAAAAATTTATCTTTCACATATGGCGGAATCTCTCCCCAAGTCCTCCAAGGCTCTAAATACCCGGCATGTAGTGATTTCCTAATATCTTTAGTGGCGTTATATGGATCCCATCTAGAAATTATAAAAGAAATGGTTGGGATATATGTGATGAAACTTAACTTTTAAAGGAGTAATGCATGTAAATACAAAATTCTACTTACCCCACCTGTGACTGTTAGATGCTTGTGTGTATCATTGGCCTATGATGCAAAGTCCTCTATAGACGAGAATCTATATCTTCTTTAGTCCGGTACACCATCAGCCGGCTATTCTGCAGCTCTCGATGACTCAGCCA
The DNA here is from genome assembly GCA_037974665.1 of Ehretia macrophylla. Classification (NCBI taxonomy): domain Eukaryota; kingdom Viridiplantae; phylum Streptophyta; class Magnoliopsida; order Boraginales; family Ehretiaceae; genus Ehretia; species Ehretia macrophylla. The sequence goes on from CM075776.1 coordinate 50,356,255, forward strand.
TTGGAGGACATTGTGTATCAGTATGTGCAGGAGTGTCATCCATGTCAACATGAAAATCATCAAAACCCTGTCGCAATCCGGATGAGGAAGTGGTATGGGTATCCGTAGCATGAGGGTCATGTGGAAGGTTTGGAGTCCTATGGCCGGCTACAAGGTCAATGGGAGCACCAGACGAGTAAGAAAGTCGACGTGACATGACCTGCTAAGGATATGGAGTGTCTGCTACCCTCCGTACCAATCGAAGATGAACTAGAGTTATGTATTGGTAATCCATGTGCACCTATAGAGGGACGAATACTCAGAGGCTGACCATTTGTGTATCCACGGCCAAGTGAAGGCTGGCCTGCTCCTGTAAACCATGCAAATTTATAAATTGTGATACCAAACAAGGAACTCAAGTATTAATTTTTTATGAGTACCTTTATAAGAACATACGTCACAGACCTGTCGATGTGTTTGGCGCTTGCCCATGATCTCTGCGCCTACCTAACAAATTTGACAACTTAATTTTTTTGCCCCCGCTTTCTTGATCGTTACCACTTCCCATCTGAAATTAAACACAATTATGGTTAGTTCACTTAATATGTTACTTAAGTTCATAACTTACAAGCATATTTAAGTTTATTAAAAATCTAATGTTACATCATATGCGATAAAACAAAATAACATAAGTTCATAAAACAACTAATGACTTTACCAAAGACTAATATTCAGCATCTTCATCATTATTTTCATCATCATCATCACCATTATCATCATCATCACCATTATCATCATCATCCTTATCTTCAGTATCATTTTCATATTCTTCTTCATCTTCAGTCTTATCTTCATATTTTTCTTCGTCTTCTTCGTCCTCATTTTCATCAATGAGAGGCTAACCATGGATATCATTAGTATTATCTTCCAATATTTCGTTGTTCTCACCCGAATCACGACGGATTGTTGGCAAATTTTCATCAATTGGTTCTGCTACAGACACATTCATCTCATCGAACTGGAAACTTGTTCTTTTGTTCCACTTCTCTTTCCTTTTCAGACATGGCATAGATATTTTTAAGGCGTACTTTAACTATTGCCTACCAATTTGCTCGATGCCCCTTGGCCCCGGGATATCTACAATAATACACTTGCTGAGCTTGGGCTACCAACACAAATGGTTCATATTTAGGATACTTTCTCTTCACATTCACTTTAACCAAACCATATTTGCGATTATATTTCACACCTCTATCATTTATGGTATCATACTACTCGCACTTAAAGAGAATTACCCTTGTATGTTGTAAAGTTGGGTTATTATATTCAAGTTGAATAATGTTGTGCAACACACCATAGTAGCCAATATCCCCGGTACCACCATCGTTTATCCCTTTCACGTATACTCCACTATTATTGGTTGCCTTCGATGTAGCATATTTGTGTATGGCAAATCTATATCCATTCACCACGTATCTTGACGATATCCTAACCAATCTATAAGGCCACATTGAAAGACATGTACACGATGTTCTACATCATTCCTGTGTTTAACCTACAAATATAAATCACTCTTGTTTAAGGTATGCATACCGTAAGGAATAAAATGAATTTAATTAATATTTTACAACAATTACTCTATCAATCATCAAACTAACCTGAGCCTATGGAATCTTTAATCATTGTAACCAAATGATGGATGCCCTAAACCTACCAAAGAAAAGCCAAACACATCAAATTAACTATTAATACTTTAAAAATACAACATTAAAATACAAATTAATTTTAAATAAATAAATTAATTGTAATATAAAATTTATGTTATACAGTCCTTAAAAATTACGTAATTACCAAAAAAAAAATTTGAAAATAAAAAAAATATTAAATTTTGGTAAACAATAAATCCGTAAATTGAAATATAAAACAAAATAATAATTTTATTTCTAAATTCATCATTTTAAAATCTGAAAATATAAAAAAATTCGGGAAAAAAATAAATTCAAATGTACAACCTAAATACTTAAAATAAAACACAACATATTTTGAAAAAAAAATAATAAATTCAAAAATTAAAGAAAATAAAAAATATATAATATATACAAAAAAACATAAATACTACAAAGCAAAAACAAAAAAAACTATATATATAATTATATATGTATATATAAAAATATGTGTATATATATAGATATATATAGATATATATGTATATATATATATAAGAGTATAAATGCTTATATTTACATATATATCAATATAAATGTAAGAACTTAATGTATATGTATGTATTTATACATATATATACATACATATACATATAGGATATATATACATATATGTATACATATAAAATGAAAAAAAAAAGAGTTAAAAGAAGAATATTACCACTGCAAATCGGGTAGAGGGTGGGGTAGTGGTATGGGGTAAGGGACGGGGGGCGGGGTAAGGGGTTGGTACCCATGTACAATGTGAAAAGGGGTAGGGGGGGGGGGGGGTTAGGGGTTGTTGTAAGGGTTTTTTTTAACATTGTTGCCCTCGATTTTATTTTGTCTGGACTTAAAACAATTTAATTTTCTTTTTGGCCTATTCTTATTTTTTTTGATCTAATTTGTTTGGGCGAGGGCCTAATTTGTGACTGGGCCTTCACCTATACTTCAATCTTGTTAAATTTTTTTTTTTTTTTGCCCATTTTTTTTTGTTTGATCCTAATATGTCTGGGCAAGGGGCCAGTCTTGCCCAGACTAAAATCTAACATAATTTTTTTTTTTTGGCCTATTCTTTTTTTTTTGTCTGATCTAAAATGTCTAGGCGAGGGCCTAATCCGTGATTGGGCCCTCACTAGACTAAAATCTTTTGAAATATTTCTTTTGCCCTATTCTTTTTTTTTGTTTGATCTAATATGTCTGGGCGAGGGCCCAATAAAGCACTGGGCCCTCGCCCAGACAGAGTTATTAATTATTATTTTTAATTTTTTTCTCGTTTCTTTTTTTTTGGTTTGATCTAATTTTCTAGGTGAGGACACAGTAACGGACTGGGCCCTCTCCCAAACAAAGGTATTAATTTTTTTTTTTGCACATTTTTTTTATTTTGTTGGGTTGAATATGTCAGGCTGGGCCCTCGCGATGACGTAGTTATTAATTTTTTTTTTTTGTACTCTTTTTTTTTGTTTCATCTAACTTGTTTGGGCAAGGGCCCAATAACGGATTGGGCCCTCGCCCAGACATAGTTATTAATTTTTTTTTTTATGCACTCTTTTTTTTTTTGTTTCATCTAATTTATTTTTTTCAGGGATGGCTAACCGATATTTCAAATTTTCTACTAGCATGGAACAAATTTTCCTTTCTTTTTTTTTTTCTCTATCAGCCTTTTCTCATACTTTTATACTTTTATAATTAAAGTAATTAATTTTAATTAATAAAAATTCATCAATACTGTCAAGTCTCGTCACAATTTTTTTTCATCACGGGTTGTCAGAAGGACGGCTGACGCGTTCTGTAACTAGTACGATATGCACATATTGTACAATATCACTGGGCAGACGATAATGGACTGCCAGGGCCCTGTTTTCCTAAGGACTGACACATGATAAGCTATTGAATACAAATGTAAGCTGCACGCCATGTCTCCAGTAAAAAGAAATGGTTCATAAAAGAATCTTTTTTTTAAAACTTTGTTTGCAAAAGAATATTTATATATAGTTAGTTATCTTTTTTATTACTCATACACTAAAATTTATTTTTCCCAAAAAAAATGTACGAGAACTTTGGCTGAACTTAAGTTTTCACATAAGATAATAAATAGCTTTAATAATTATTAACTATATATCCAAAATAAACATAAATATATTATGCGACGTGGCAGTGTCTTGTCAAATCATACACCGACATGTAAGTACCCTATGATGCAACAAGAAAAGACATTGCATGCATGTCAATTCAGTACCCTATGATGCAGCAAGAAAAGACATGGCATGCAACCCGATTCATTATTAATTGGACTTACCAACAAGCCAATAGTATCATGCCACGGGTAACGCACCAATAATACATATACGACAAACATGAAAAGTAAAGGGGACGGACAAACCTCAGTCGTCACCAATTCGTAAGTTTCTTTACCTCTATATAAAGGACATCGCTGAACGTATGCAACAACACATCATACACCTATTTAACTTTCTTCATTTCCCTTTCCAACAAGGAGTAAAGAGGAAAAATGCCAGTCGCTTTCTTTTTCTTATGGTGAAGAGAAAGACATATACTTAAAGGGCAAACTGTACGAGGACTGTAGCAAGAGAGTGAAACATCCGTAACTTGATTTGAACAAACCATCTATGAAATACGGATATATTTCTTCAGCTCAAGGAAAACAACATGTTCATGACCAAATGCTGAAAGTCTTACTGCCCAATTTCTTCCCTTGATATATATGTTTGGTTTACATATATATTAGTGATTGACCTGATCACTAAGAGAATAATGTACTTCTAAGTTTTATGTATTATCTGTGTATGTTTATGTTGTGATGAAATATGTCATTGTTATGTTTAGATGTATTCCAATAGTTTCGTTCCATAATAAAAATATATGTGGTTTTTATCGATGATAACGATGTTGATCCAGAACTTACTCTTGCCTTTGAACCTTTTCTAAAGCAACAAAAAATAGGACCTATAAAAGCAACTAAGAAGACACATAAATAGCCACGTGCAAAATTGTATTAAATGGGATTTTTCCATCTGGAAAAAGTTGGACGAGCTTAAAATAGTCTTTTTTTAAGCTCTTTAATTGTTTTTTGGTTATATTAGGTTTTATTTATAAGACTTTGAAATTGAATTTGGTTGAACTTAATAAAATAAAAAATTCAAAAGACCCCCCAGTTTTATTTCTTTATGTAAATAACAATATGTTGAATAAGGCTGCCCCTTGCCTTGAAATACACACGCGACCACCATTTAAAATGGCGAGAGATGACCCATACGCCCTGTCCCTCGCCAAATCGGCCAGCCAGGGATGACCCTGTCCCAGGCTGTTTTGGGGAGGGAACGACATGTCCCTTGCCGTTACGGTGAGGGAATAACCTCCCTTGCCCAGCCCTCACCAAAAAGCAAGGGCTCATTGCCGAAAACGATTTTTATTGTAGTGTTTACATGCCTTTATTTGTAATCACATGAGCTTTTCACTTCATCAAACACAGATTCAAATATATGCATGGTCTCACATATAGACAAAGATGAACAAGAAACATTTATATAGCCTTCATAAACTTTCGGAGCTCAATCAGGCCACATTCACTAACAAGGATCAATATCTGGAGCAGTGCCACTCAGCATCTCTCTTATTTTCTTAAGAACCTTGGCAGTGGAGAAACATGTAATAGACTGTTATAGCTGGAGATCACCTATCTTCCTTGCACAGCTGATACAATCATCTACGATCATCTTCATATCATATTTATATGTGAAACCTTCATCAGTAAGCTTTGTAGAGCACCATTGGATTTCTCTCCTTGGCCCATTCAAGTATCTGCAGATAAGGATGCGCATCAATGTCAGCACAGAAGTTAGGAAATCTTCAGACGTGTTGTAGACTAAGGTAGTTCCTACTGTTGGATTTTCTGAATAATATGCAGTCCACTTTGCTCGTCCTTGTAGTTACATTTCCAAGTTCCCTGGCGTGGATTCACAATCACTGAAGAAACCAGCTTTTATTGAAATTACATGTTAAAGCATGTGATACGGTAATAATCGAATAACCCCTATAATTTATAAGAATATGATTCATTATTACCTTGCATTAAGGGTGACGGCAGCAAGTTTTTGCCACACTTGTATAATCCACAAGGGGTTATTAGACAATTATTGCAGCATAAGGCCTAATATACAACTTTGACAAAATATGTACAGCACAAGGTCTAATATGCAATTTCAAAAAAAATATAGCGCTCCTTTGTTTACCTCCTTTTAGGACAAATTATTAACAACTTCAACATATTTCAGGCTGCACAATATCAGATGCATGCCTTCATAGAACAGATGCTCATAAATGTCACACGATAAACGATTTTACCCTCAGATTTTTCTATCTCTAACATTTCAGTGGAAGTTGCTATTCGAAATGCATCCTATCAAGAGAGAGATGTTAAAAGAACATGGGAAAAAATCTTTTTCTTACTGTTTCTGCACATTGAATTCTGGATAACTTTGTTGATAGTATTCAGCAATTTCTGCAGTTGAAACATATGAGCTTGCACATAGAACACGTCCAGTAAGTGAAGGTGACTCCATGCAGAAAACAAGGGCTTCACTAACATCTTCAATATGCACGCTAGGAACTTTCCCTAGAAGCTCTTCTAAAAACTTCAATGAGTTATATGCAGCCTCATCATTGGTAAGTGGTGATAAGAATAGCGACACACTTTTCGGTGTGTGTGATAAACATGTCTCACCACCCACAAGGCCACATCCTAAAGTTACCACCTCTACTCCACCAGCATTGTTGTTGGGAAAGTTCAAGAGTTCTTTTTCAGCTAAAGTTTTTGCAGAAGTGTATTCCTGCAATATCATGAAGTTATGATTACCGAGGAATATAGGCAGATCGTATTAGCTCAATACGTAGTGTAAAAAGATGATGTTGTATAGAAATTTATTACAAATATTTATTGTCTTAACACACCCTTTCATGTGTAGGAACGTGGAGTGTGGACAATGTTTTTTTTTTTTTTTGGTTTCTAATTAAATGAGGAAAAACGAGACTTGAAGTTAAGACCATTTGATAAATTGGGTTTTAATACTACATTAAGTTACTATCCTATTTAAAAACTTAAATTGTTAAAGAAGGTTTCGCATATTTAATTATTGTTTTCAACACCCAATGACTATATACTAGCTATCTATATTATTATGGCGAGTTTTGAGAATCTGAGAACATATGGAACTTAACACACGTGTGTATAACTCAACAATTGACCAAAAAACTTAACCTATTGGGTCTTGATCCGTCTACACATATGTATTAATAGCTCATTCTTCTCCTAATCTTTTCATATAAGAAAATATCTCTCTTTTACTGTTTAATTTACCATGTGAAACTTCTAACAATATGTATGGATATATATATATATATACATATATATATATATATATTTGCATATATATGGTGTCTAGATGGATTGACTCAAGTGTAGTATGCAGTTACTAATTTTTCTAGAGAAACAAAATTGATGAAGTTTCACGCCAAGGGTCTCGGTGATAAGATTAATTATGCATCGATTCACTAAATTAGAACCATGTCTTATGAGCTTGGAGCTTGTAATAAGGGAAAAACTTACAACATTGAATTTCATAGGTTAATCTCGAACTGAAACGACTATGAGTAGAATGATACTACATTTGCTTCAAGTTATTATAAATTTCTAATTTTGACTTAACACGTTGTTTTATATGATAATTAATGTTAAGATTTGATTTTAACCAAAGTTTTTTTTGGCTATGTTTTAGCAAACATTGTGGATATTGTGTGTGAAAGTTTGAGATTGCAGGAATCTATAAAGCGGTCACGATTAAGAGGGATTCGAGTTCTGAGGAGTGCTAATGCAAGAAGTATTCTTGAAGAGTCCAAGTTATTGTGAAGAAGTTCTACAATTTTAGAGATAAGGTGATAATGTGATAAATGTCACGTTATCAAGAACACTTGAGCTAAATGAATAATCTTGAAGACTCTTCTGCTTGTACTCAACATCCCCAGCAAATCCTTCAAATAGGCATGCCAATTCCTAGTTAAAGGGGATTGAAGACAGTGAGCAGAAAAGATAGATAAGTGGCAGAAATCGTGCGTTAAGGAGAAGCTGTCTGTGTCTGGTCGTATTGCAACATACCGTGTAACAGAGAGTACTGATGTTCTAGATAGTGTTAGAACACAGTCTGTTTTAAGTCAAATATATTGATTAATCCATCTAGAGTTTCAAGACTCTTTTTATGTATTTTGTATTCATTCTTTGGGATAAGAAGGTGTGTTATCAGGAAAGAACTTTGTAAGTCGGGTGGAGCTCACCAAACTAGAGAATCTACTAAAGGAGTCTTACACCTAGGCGGCAAGGGTTAAGAGAGAGTCTTCAATTGCGTAAGTTTCCATTGGTGTCTGTAATCTCTTGAAACTTAGTGGATTGGTTTGTCAGGCCAGGGAGTGGCCACGTGGACATAGACCAGGTTGGTCGAACCACGTAAAATTTATGTGTCTTACTTTTGTTGTAACAAATTTACTTTCCTGCAATTTTACTTTGTTGATTTGTTTAGTTATCAAATTGATGAAAGGTCAGAAATTAACAGTTAAAATTGTAGTATTTTGTAATGACTGATATAATTAGAAATTCTAAATTTGAACATGACTTTAACCTTATTTGTACTAAAATTAATAAATAAATAAGGTGTGTGATGTGATATGTACCTAAAGATCACAAAAAGAAAAAGATAAGAAGAAGAAGTTTGTGACATGTATGCATCTAAATCATACTAGCTACATTATACATACATACATATACAATATATATAGAGAAAGAGATATTTTCACAAATAAATAATATAGGGATAGGTTGTTCTGTGTTGACGATAATGAGTAATATAATAAATGCTTTTTTAACTTTTTAAACTTTTAGATGAAGTGACCCAAGTTATCAAACAATTTTAATTTTAAGTCACACTACGGCCCATTAAAAATAAAAAGAAAAAAAAACTATCTACGCACCTACACATGAGGGGACATGTTAACACAATAAATAAATATGATAAACCCCCGAAAATAATGACAAATATGAATTTGAGAAAGTAATAAGTCATCTCTATTGGGATATCACAAAAAGATGAAAATTTAATTTGTCAAGGATGCTTTTATTAAAAGTTAATTCTGGAAATTAATTAAATACTAATGTCCATTGAGGTCACCATCTTCATCTATAACGATCTATGATTTATCATAATTGGGCTTTTAGGAGAGCAAAGCGTTGATGATATAAGATAACATAATCAGTTAAAACTTTTTAGATAAAGTAGTTATTACAATATCACAACTTAAGTCAATTACCAAAATAATTGTGAATTTAAATTTTACCACCACCTATTTAGCAGAATATGGCCACCAATTTAAAGAATATGTTGTGAGGTTCATTAGAAAACAATCACGTAAGAAAGTGAGATATAAAATAATGAATAATATGATAAAACTCTTAACATTGGCATCATGCAATTCAATTTATCACAAACGCTTGAGGAAGCTCACCTTTAGTACATCATTGCTATAAGCAACAGAGTGGTCAAGGGGGGTCCAGCATGTTTCATCCATGAAATCCTTATAGCCATCTCCATCATTCTTCAATGGTGAAGAAGCAACAACTGAAGCAGTGTAGATAAGTCGCTTCACTGTTCCTGATTTCGTGCAAGCAAATGCAATGCTCCTTGCTGCAGCAACTGTGGCTTCCACCCTATTCGTACGCTGTTCCATGGGTGAAAAATGAACTGTGATATTGATTTTTCATAGTGTCATGTAAGATAAAAATACAAAAAGAAGAAAGTTGTATACCACCCAGTGATATTTAACCCCTTCTTTGTGTTATGAATCATGGGAAACCCCAAAAATCAATTTATATTATGAGTAATCTACGTTCTTATATGGTAGTCTTGAATTTTGTAATTTTTTTTACAAGGGACAAGAATGTAGCATAACACTCTTTCTCACGTATTGACTTGAAAGTGCCAAGAGATGTGTTACACTTGGATGGATGCGCGATGGATTAGACTGGACTAAGGGCCAACATTTGTTACCATATTAAAAATCATGAGGTTCCATCATAATTAACCCTAATTTATAGTATAGGAAGAGTAGCCCAAAATATTATAATATAGTCGTCTTAGATTTTATAGTTTTTTTTGTATGGAACAAGAGTATAACATAGCACTATATATGATAAGAATTAAAGTATTAAATATTATACAGTATGATTTGAATGATATATAACAATGCTAAAAAAATTAAATGAAAAACCTTATGGCCTGCAGAGTAGAACATGGGGTTCACGATATGAAAAACAAACTGACAGCCTTCGATTGCTAGCTGAAAACTTTCTGGCTCATATACGTCAGCTTCGAACAACTCCAGTCTTGTTTTTGCATTGGGGAAGCTCTTTAAAAGGCCTACCTTTGGCTGATCATCTGCAAAATCACCAAATTAGATCATGAGATATAGAGGGGCACACACAAGAGAAAGAAACATAAAATTTATAGAGCATTATTGTATATATCGATCCCTTCACTGTTAACGTTCCCCTTCTTTATATAATAAAAAATTTTAATACACACACGAGAGATCTAACATCCAAAAATGAATTTTTATGATACAAAAGATTGGTAAAAAGATAGAGAAGTTACATAAAACGTTACTCAAATTTATAACATACTAAGATTGCGCATTGTAGCATGAACAGTGTAACCCTTCTCCAAAAGCTTTTTCACTAGTGAAGAGCCGATGTAGCCAGCACCTCCTGTAACACACACTTTACAACTAGTCTTTTCCATTTCTAAGGTGTTTTCACATCATTCATATAAGCTCATGATTATATATATAAGCAATATATGGCCCCCTCAAAGCATGCACATATATATTGCGCATGTGTATATATATGACTTTTTCGACTACTACTGTTATCAGGACACGACGATAACTCAAAATTTATAATGTTTGTTTTCATATGTGTGGAACATAGGATAAAATGAGGGACCCTAAAACCATGTTGCTCCCAACAAACGTTCTATACGATGGTACCACAACCAATAAATTAGGTCAAATAAACAGGACATTCTCCAATTTTTTATACTGCAGCGGCAAGATAATGTGCTCCACATGTTTTTAACATAGACTAAGCCAATGTGTCTCCTTCCAGAGTTAAATATCAGACCAGCCTGGACATTGAAAAGGTCGCGGGGAGATTAAAGAAAGAAAAATATTTCGTCGATCAGTCTTGTTTTGATCATCGAAATAGTTTTTGAATAATAAAAGCGCCATTAGTTTTTAAAAATAGTTTCATTCAAGCCATTCTGTTAGATGCTGTCAAATTTTTTTAACAAAGTGGGGTTGAAACATAAATAGTTAAATTAAGGAATTCAAGAGTTGCGGATGAAGAGAGAAGGAGAAAGGAAAAAGACAAATGAGACCGAAAATAAAACAAAAAAGAAAAATAGATTAATTTAAATCCTCTATTTGAATTATTTATATGTTAACCCCTCTTTGTTAACTTTTTTAACCATATTTAATAGAATGGCTTGAATGAAACTATTTTGCAAAATTAATAATCCTTGTAAAGCCAAGAATAGTTCGATAGTCAAAGTATGGCTCTTAAAATAGTTTAATAACCCCTATAATAATTTACCTAAATATTATATTAAGAAATAATCGTGAAAGATTTTGGTTTAGAAAAGAAAGGAAAGGGAAACGTAAATTTTATATTGAAATAGACACATATACCCTTCCTTATTTTTTTTTCTTTTTTGCTTCTGTTTTGTCCCTTCCCTTCTTTTCTTTTTCTTTTTTTAGGATGAGAGCAAGCTTGAAATTATGTAAATCGTGGGGGAAAAATGGCTATAAAAAAATTTTAGAATCCATTTCCTCATTTTGACCCCAATTTGGAAAGAATAAAATTTTGGATTTTTTGTGACAATTGGTATACTATAATGAGTTGGGAATGAAATAATATTTTCCTCTTTATTTCGATTCTTATGCTTGGTATGAGATAATGTGAACCTGATAATCCCATTTCTTGGGTAACCTGATTTTCCAAATAAGGAATTACCCTTTCCCAACAAAATATACGGGATTAGGCGCCTATGCCCATATTCTTGAAAAAGGGTCATCATTTCATTTTATACAAGTCATTTCTAATACTACTTTGGTATATAGACTACCAAATATGGGCTTAGAATTAATATATTTATTCATAGAGATACCAAGTATAACATACTTTTTGCCAAGTTCATTTCATTCCTAATTAAATTTTAGTTCCTGAAGCCTTAGGAATCCACAATTAGGGCTGCACGATTAGGGCAAACGTGAAGCCTTTTTGGATAAAGTGCTCCAAACTCTCATGTGGTTTGCTGAAAGTGCACAACCCCCTATGGTTTCAAAACTACCAAACACCTCCCTTATAATTTGTTAAACTAATTAAGCGCAATACCCCTTCCATTAAAAAATGCGTCTATTTTAACGGCAAGTGTACCACACGCTAGTCAGATGCAATTTTTATATATTTTGCTTAAATTAATTATTTTTTGAACAAAATACCCTTACTTAAATATGTTTTTTTTTCTTTTTTCTTTCTCCACCCATCCTTTCATAAATCATAAATCAAAAATCAAAACACAGTCATCATCGTCCCCAATAACCCCCACCCCAACCATCCCGTCAACCCCAGCCACCCCCCTGCAAACTATCCATTCACCCCCATATATATGTATAGATATGTGTATGTATAATATATATGTATTTTTTTTTTAAATGCATAGATCTGTGTGTACATATGTATATATGTATATGTGTATCTATATACATATCAAATCTTCTGATGATTAATTTTTCTTTAGAAATAACTACATTGGTTTCTATTGTACGAAGCTCTAATTCATCAAGAAAACATGTAATTCTCCAAGAAGTTTAATACTATCTTGGAAGAAAATTCGGAACTGCATAGGAAGGTTAATTTCAATACTTTTCACTATCTTTAGACCATTGAAGTAAACTAAAACACCATTTTTTGATCAATAATCCTTGTTAAGCCACTGCAAATTTGGACTCGTCTGACCTAATTTGCTCACAGGTTAATAAAGGAAGCAACTGTGTATGTATACTTAGCTATGTATGTATATATATCTTTTTATATGCATAGATCTCTACAAAAGAGAAAAGGAGAAAAGAGAAAAAAAAAAAAAGATAAGGACACTTGAGTCTTTTTGTACAGTTCTATTAGCTATGTTAATGGAAAGGTGAGGAGGGGACATGTCTACTGAGTTTATAAAACTACAAGGACTTGTTAAGAAAATTTTGAACTATAGAGAGTGTTGTACACTTATAACAAATTATAAGGAGGTGTGGAACAATTTACCCTCGTGATGGGCACCAGTGATCTCTTGAGCCCAAAGGGAGGGACTGTCTTTTGCTATCGAGTAACGAATGTCAAGGTTAACAAGGTAGTGTTTCTTGGCTTGCCATCATGGTTGCTAGCGCTCTTATTTATAGGTGCACCACTAGACTTCCTTCCCCGTGGGACTGATCTCCAGGGATATGCTGAGAGTAATAAGCCCTTATCTAATTCCCCAGATACAGTGGCGGACTTGAAAAAAAACACATTTTTTCCTTTTTTTTAAGTTTTTTTTATTAAAAAAGTCAATATGTTATCTATTTTTGTTATATGAGTGCACACCTTAACCTCTTTCACTATACAAGTACACACCATAAAATTAGGTGTCTGGATCTGCCGCTGTCCATATATGCTTGGGTCGTTCTCATCCTCATCTCACCTAATCCCGTGATCATCCTTTCCCCGTTTGCAGAAATTATTGATTTTGCTGCTTATTGTAATGAACAAAAAGAGAATTGCCTTTTGCCAGTAAAGAAAATAAGCCAAAAATTTTATTTTACTTCCTCAAAACTTAGTTGTCTTGAATTGTTTCCTAAAATGAAAATAGTGTTTCGATTAGATCCAAAAATACCGTATGCTGTGAAAAAAGAAAAAGTAAACTACGAGCTGTGGTCCAGATAGTAAATAGACTATCAGTGGGCGGACTTTACCTACAAAGTCAAAGGTTCAAAACTCACTGGAAGCAGTTCGTAACTAGTATCCTCAAATCCCGAGCAGAGATTAGTCTCATACCTTTGGATGTGGGGACACCTTGTGGCTTTAACCAAAAATAAAAGAAAGCAAAGTGTCCAATTAATTTCATTGTTACACTTGTACATGAAGGCTTTGACACTCAAAAGTATTTTCTCTGAGTGATGTTAATCTGTTTGATCCATTTCTCAAAGTGCCTTTAGATGAAAGTTGAAGTTGAAAAAAGCTAAAAAACAAGAAGTTCCAAATAAGAGCTTTTCAAAATAGACTTTTGCGAAACTATCTTTATATAATGCGGGAAGCTATTTTCTTTTTCTTTCTCAAACATATCCCTATATATTTTTTAACATTCAATATTGCCCTTAAATTTTCTAAAATCTTAACACTGACCACCATAGGCCAAACAGTCAACCACTTTTGTTTAATAACACTTTTAACTAAAACTGTATAGCTCAAAAGCAAAAATTTCACAATTAGACCAAATAGAGCCGAAGTCTAACATTACTTTTCAGACGACTGTTAGGGAATTGGACTTGATTAAAACACAATTGACATTTTCAAAAGCCAACTTGAAACATTTTTTTTTTCCTGAAGGTTAAATAAGATTTTTGAATATTTTTAAGGGGCAAAGCACTACTGGCTCTAATATAAAAGAAGAGATCTATTTGTATATGGCTAGATACAATTAAGTACAGACAGCAACTAAAACTAGATCAAAAGGCAAATAACTAAAACCATACAAAGACCTCATGGAAACCGACAGAATGAATGTTTCCGAAGCATGCGGACAATAAAAAGAATACTAATTTCGTTGCTTTGCTTCTGAAAAATTACGTAAAAACAAATTTCAGAAAGTTTTTAATAACCACTACATTGGAATCAATGGGTTAACCTCACGTTACATAATGTTTTCGGGAAGGCAGAGGTCGTCCAACTTCCAGAATATCAAGATCTTCATGCAATTTTGTCAGTCACGTGCAGAGTGGGATTTAAAATTTTTATTCTTTTTTTTTTTTTTTGAGAAAAAAATGTATATTTTTGTATATAATTTTAATTTTTATTGAATAAAAATTAAAATTATATACAAAAATATACATTTTTTTCTCAAAAAAAAAATAAAAATTAAAATTATATACAAAAATATACATTTTTTTCTCAAAAAAAAAAAAAAAAGGAATGAGTGGGTATTGCAGCCTCAATCGTGTAAACATAGCCCCACCCTCACTCACATGGATGAATAATGTAGTATGACATTGAATCTGTAGACTCATCCATATAAGGGCACTGCCTCTAAATATTTCGATTGGAGGTAATATACATGGCCATGTCTATATTAGTTTTATTAGAGGATCAGCTAATAGAGTTTACGACTATATAGCCAAATTAGTCGTGATTAGCTCTTTACCCCTTGATTGGTCTCCAGATAAAAGAGTAAACTTAGGAAGTCCTAGCTATTCTTTAATAACAAAAGAATTTAGGGCTAGAAAAGTAGATTTCATTGATACAATTTTGTGTTTGTACATACATGATTATATAGCCCTACATATGAAATTAAATAAGGAAAATGAGCTAATTGCTCCTGACAATCAGTCTAATAAAATAGGAAAAGTCAATGTTTCCTAAAATTGTGCAATTAAGCAAATATCGTTATTTCAACACTCCCCCTCAAACTAGGACGAAGATATTAATGAGCTCGAGCTTGACAAGAGCTAATTGGAGAAGTGATGGTCCAATGGACTTGGTAAACATGTCAGCAGCTTGCTCAAATGACATAACGAAACAAGGTATGATAACCCTTGAGCGAACTTTTTCCTAAATAAAATGGATATCAACCTCAATGTGTTTTGTCCTCTCGTGAATGACTGTGTCAGAGGACAACATAATGACAGATTTATTATCACAGAACAAGATGGACGAGTCGGTCACCAGGAACCCCAACTCAGTCAGGAGATAACGTAACCAGAGAAGTTCACATGTTCCATGGGCCATAGCATGGTACTCAGCTTCTGCAAAAGATCGCGATACAACTGCTTGCTTCTTACTTTTCCATGAGATAAGGTGATTGTCACGGAAGGTGCACATCCCTGAGGTAGATTGCTTATCAGTCTTTGACTCTGCATAATCTGCATCAGTGTAACAAGAAAATCCCTCATGTACACCCGTTGCATAGAAGATACCAAGACCAGGAAAAGATTTAAGATACCGGAGGATATGATAGACAACATCCAGATGAGAAGTACGAGGTGCATGCATGAATTGGTTTACAATACTCACTGCATATGTAAGGTCTGGCCTCGTGTTAGTTAAGTAGATAAATCGACCCACAAGTCTCTGATATATTGATGGCTCGGCTAACAATTCCCCTGATTCTGCTGTTAACTTAAGATTTGGGTCCATAAGAATGGAGGCAAGTCGACAACCTAGCATACTCGTATCTTGAAGAAGATCCAATGCATACTTTCTTTGGGATAAAGATATATCCTAGCAATTTCGAGCCACCTCAATATCAAGAAAGTATCTGAGCATGCCCAAATCCTTAATGTCAAAGATCGTCCCAAGATCACATTTTACCTGAGCAATTCCCTGAGTGTCATATCCAGTAATGATAATATCATCCACATATACTGAGATAATGATGCACTTACCCGGAGGTTGGGGTCGAATAAAGCATGTATGATCAGAGTGGCACCTAATAAACCCCATTGTAAGGACCACTTCACTAAAACGGCTGAACTAAGCTCGAGGGGATTGTTTAAGCCCATCGAGAGATTTACGAAGGCGACATACTTTCCCTGAATACTCCCCATGAGTCCGAAAACCTGGTAGAGGATCCATGTAGATAGTTTCAGATAAATCGCCATTAAGAAATGCATTCTTGATATCCAATTGGTGAAGAGGCCAAGAATATGAGGCGGCCAAGGAAACAAGAAACCGAATGGTAGTTAATTTGGCAACAAGAGAAAATGTGGCACCAAAGTCTTTGTCTGGTACCTGAGTAAACCCTTTAGCGACAAGACGGGTCTTATACCGATTAGTGATGCCATCTGCAAGGTACTTTACACTAAACACTCACTTGCACCCAACTGTCTGTTAACCTACTGAAAGATCAACTAGCTCCCACGTCTGATTTTGTTAGAGGGCATCCATTTCCGTTTTCATAGCGGCCACCCATAAAGGATTCTGGAGAGCCTCATACACAGAACGAGGGATCAAGACTGAATCAACTTGACTAAGGAAAGATTGATACTGATCGGAGAGACCCTGAAATGACACAAACTTGGCAATAGGATGATGAGTACTACATGAAAACAAGTAACGGGAAGAGGGATGCCGTTCACGAGTGGAATAACGAGGATGGGCAGGTTCGGGGACCAAGGAAGAAGAAGGGTTACTTGAATCCAGAGAAGAATCTGGCAGTGGAGTTGGAACACGAGGATGCCAGGAGTAAACTTGTAATAGAGCTGGAGAAGAAACACGTGGTAAAGGATCATTGGGGCTCGGTGGTGGTTAAGTAGAGGGTAGAGATGTGTCAAGAAGAGGAACAGGACGAGGAAGAGATGGAGTTTCCTCCACAGATAACACCTCATGAAGTTGCTCTAAGGGCCAAGAAGAAGGAGAGAAGAAATGTACATTCTCGAGAAAAGTGACATCCATCGAGTGGTAAAAGTGGCGAGTCACAGGATCATAGCACCTATATCCTTTAAACATGGAAGAATACCCAAGAAAGACACAGCGGATAGTTTTATCATCAAGTTTAGTGCGAGTGGGGCTGCGATTTTGAACAAAGCATGTATAACCAAAGACTCGTACGAGAAGCTCCTTTCTTTTGTCCACCACTACGGTTTCTATAGTATTGTTGCTTCAATCCAGGATGGAGAGTGAAACATCGGTCAATGAGATGACCAATTTTCTGACAATGTTGGCAATAAAGACGGGTACCTGTTTGCCTAGAACCTAAAGAAGCAGCAAATACCATCTGGTCTGGAACAGATTGAGTGGGCTCAGGTGTAAAGAGAAGATGTCTTTGTTCATCACCATCTACAGTTGTGAATGCCTTATATAGAGAAGGTAGAGGAGATGTATTGAAAATATGAGTCTGAAGATTCTCGAACTCAGGCTTTAAACCCATCAAGAACTGATAAGTCCGACGATGATCAAGACATTTAGTCTCAACCTCAGCATTATTCGGGAAGTCACTCAAAGGTTCATATTGAGCTAGTTTGGAGATACCCAAAATAATCCGCAACAGATAGTCCCAAAGTTGCCTGAGAAGCATGAGAAATTTCACAGTAAAGCTCGAAGATTCGAGAATCATGATGTGCATAGGCATACATCTTTGTCAGGACAGTCCATAGATCATGAACTGTCTCGTGATACATAAACATATTATAGATCCGATCCTCCATGGAATTGAACATCCAGCTCAAGATAACACAATTGTCCGCATGCCATTGAGCAAAATTAGGATCAGTTTCTTTCGGCTTAGTCTCTGTGCCTAAAATCCATCCAATTTTACGTTTTCCACCAAGATAAAGATGAAACGAACGGGACAAAGCATGAAATTTTTTCCCATTTAGTAACACACTTCTGACACGCTGTACTGGTGTATTGGGCTCACGAGAAAGGTCCATACGAGAGGTAATAGTAGACTAACTTGTTTCTTCTTTTTCTGGGGCCATAGATGCCATATCTTAAAGATAAGTGGTTCAAAATAAAAATAGTGATAATATCACTATTATTCCAGAAAAACAAATAAGACACAGAAATCTAGCAGATGCAAAGAACGACTGATACTTATCACAGAAGAGAACAGCACGCTAATAAAGACTAGCAGATGGAGACGGCAGATACTCGGCTTTGAAGACACGATTGATGATAATGACAAAGGCCAAAGTCAGCCGGACATTTGGCTATGAAGGCACTGTCAGAAAGAGAAGATGGCTTAACACATCAGAAATATAGAGGCCATAACCAGTGACGATGACAACGAGCAGCAACCACGCAACTACTTAGTCCACAACAGCGTAACCACAACGGTGACGACGAGAGCAAAGGCCACACAGCGGTGTCGTCGGAGTCACGCTGTGGCAGAGGCTTGCAAGGGGTGGAGGTAAGCTTTTCTTCTAGGTTTAGTTTGTTTTTTTTTTGTTTTAGGGTTTAATTCCGGTGTGTTTTGTTTTTGCTAGCTCTGGATACTAAAAAGAAATTTAGGGCTAGAAAAGTAGATTTATTTGATACAATTTTGTGTTTGTACATACATGATTATATAGCCCTACATATGAAATTAAATAAGAAAAATGAGCTAATTGTTCCTGACAATCAGTCTAATAAAATAGGAAACGTCAATGTTTCCTAGAATTGTGCAATTAAGCAAATACCGTTATTTCAACAATAACCTTGCATGAAACTTTTTTTTATCTTTTTGTTTTTTGAATTCATGATTTGTAGCAAAGCCACTCTTAAGATTGTGGGAGTTGTAGCTCCCACTCAACTTAAATTTTATCAAAAAATGTGTGTAATTTTAAGGTATTTTTAGGTTGAAAAATTAATTCAGCCATTACTGAAAAAAAAAATCCTAATTCGCCCTTGTTCGTGATCGAGGACAAAACTGTTGAGTTAGAAAAATTCAATTCCTATTTCATACTTCGGTATCAATCACTTCCATTCCCCTCATTAGACCATCTATGTAACACTCATAGCTACCTCGCTAGCTCGATTATCTCCTAATAATAATTGTTGTACATGATAGGTCACATTTATTAGTTGATCAACTATATCTCGACAAAGTACATGAGCTTTCTAGGATATATTTAGGAAAGTAAATGACCACTGTTAATTGGCATTATGGCCTAATTCTTTCCTCAAAGACCTCGACTCTTGAATACATGAGTGTTTGCTATTTTGTTCAACTCAACTCAGTAACTTATTAATCTACAGACTAATCTAAATTTGACTTGACTCAAATTTTTTTTTTTTTTTTGATGATGTGGAAAATTAGTTGGTGGAACTCGAACACTGAAAATCAGCAGAGCCCAATCACCCCCTCTTAAACCCCCAGATATAGCGGTACGTTCCCAATACATACTCAAAAACTTGATTACAGATCACTAGGTATACGTTCCAAAAGGTAAATAAACCAAACCGAAACATTAACGATGTGTTTAGATTCATTCTTTTAAGGAAAGGAAAAGAAGAAGGAGGATGAGGGAATTCATCCCCTTGTTTGGGTTCTTTTTATGGTAAGGAGGAATTCTTTCTTTTTCTTTATTCCACACAATTTTACTTTCTTTGTCCAACTATTTAACATGAAAAGAATATGAACGATTAGCAATCTTGACCTAAAATGAGCATAATTGAGCTACAAGATTAACGTGCATAAAAACTTTTTTCCTGAAGGGCCCAACCTAGCATGATAAATTGGACAGAGCACTTAATTACCTCATCGATGCATAATGATAACTCATTCTAAATACTTTCCTCTTTTTAGCTTTTATTTTATTTCGGATAATACGATCACAGACCTGATCGTCGAACCTTATCCTACAGGATTGAGTCCACATTGTTCTTTTTACAGGGTCGTGGCTTGGATAATTGCCCGAGAACGCTATTCTTATATTTTGCCTTTTTTTTGTTGATAATTTAGTTGAGCTTTATTAAATGAAAATCAAAGTACAACATAGTATGATAAAAAATAGTTCACCAAACAAACACCAAGAAGACAGAGAAAAGAAACAAATAAATTACAACATTTTGCACAAAAAAGAAAACCAAAAGAGGTTATAATGTGAAGTAGCTGGAAAGTCCTCAGTTGTTCAACACTTTTCTATTAATAGTTGTGTTCTTGAATTGTCGACCCATGAGAATTTTGGAAGTGTCCTCGTTCTTAAATTTTTCCTTATCAATGAAAAAAGTTATTTTAATAATCGTTCATCTAAATTATCATTTTCTTTCCTTTCTTTTTCCAATTCAAACAAGTAATTGGAAAATCTTTTCATTTTTTCCTTTAAACAATAACCTCTTTTCCTTTACACCTTGTTTGGATTCAAGGGAAAATTTACTGAAGGAAAGGAAATGATAAAATCATAATATAAAATGAGAGAAAAGGATTAAATCCAGTTTGAATTGGAGAATTTTATAAAGGTAAGGTTCATAAAGGATTTTGAATTTTTTTTGTTTGGATTAGAAAGGAAATGGATGGAGGAATAAATTTTATGTACATATTAAGTTTTATGCCATTTTCTGTCTTTTTCATATAATGATTATGGAATGAAGGTCAAAACAGTCGTTACAACAAAAATAACTTTTCTCTTTCTCTATTTGACCCCAATTTGGGGTAATTCAATTTTGGGGTATAAAAGAGATCACGCCAATCCCTCATATACCCCATCCATCATTTTCCTTCCAAGCCAAACAACGAGAGGGACTAAACTCCTCCCCCACTACCATTCATTTCCTCCCATTCCCCCCAATCCAAATAGATAGTTAATTTCATTTATAGCTTGTTCGGATTACCAATATTAAAGAAAAGGAAAGGAAAGAGAGGGATTAAAGAATCCCTCCCCTTGTTTGGATTACAATTTTAGAAGAGGGAAAGATTATCCCTCCATGACCTTTAATTGAGTAGATTTTATACCTATCCCAATTTGGGGTGTTTTGGAGGGGAAATGAAAGGTTTAATGACAAAAAGTTCTTATTGTCCCTGAATTTTTATTTTACGGTTGTGTATAAAAATGACACTCAAGTAATTTTTTATTTGAAGTTATAATTTCCTTTCATTTTCTTTTCTAATCCAAACAAAAAATTATAATTTTTTTTTATTTCTTTTCTATTATTATTTTATTACAATCAAAACAAGAGAATCTTTTCCCTTTCCTTTCCTCTATTATTATTTTTTTCTGTACTTTACTTTCCTTTCCATTCCTTTGTGCAATCCAAACACTGTGTTATTCTCTCCTCTATTTGGACAGTTGCTTTCCTTTCCCTCACGAATCCATACATATTGTAAAAGAAAATGAGGTACGAAGTCACTATTCTTTGGGCTTGTTCACCAAGTAGTGGGCCTAAACAATCAAAAGAACGACCCTTCAGAACAAAATGAAGCGGGCCCAATATCATCCTAACACAAAAGAAAGAAAAACAAAAAACAAAAAACAAAATAAAGCAAATTAGTTTATGCTTGCAGATCAAACAGGTGCTATCGAGAAGAGAGAGCGAGAAGAGATGATATACAGAAAATGGAGTCTGCTAACGGGTCCAACTGCCATCTTGGGCGGCATCGTCGGCGCCGTCGTCGTCGTCAACTACCTCTTCATCGAAAATGTAATGTTTACCAAAATCCTACTTTATTCTTCTCTCTCTTTTTTTTTTTTTTTTTCAATATACTTATTTTTAATAAATATTCTAGATTCTTATAGGCACGTATGCTAGATGTGTTTTGTATTGTATTTATTAGTAATATGTTACATGTTTTATTTTAATTCTTCTAAATTTTTATAAAATTAGGTCTTAACAATCTTCTTAATATACATGTGTGTGTATAATGAAGGAGAAAGAGAGGGCAAAAAATTAGTATTTGGGAATCAGAAAAAGTTAGTAATTTGATAAATATGTGTCTGTGTGTGTGTGTGTGTGTGTGTAGATAGAGAGAGAGAGCAACAAAGTAAATTTGATAATAATAATAATACGAATAATAATATTAAAAAAAAAAAAAAGCAATTGAATTTCATTGTATTCATATTTTCATTGCATCTTTTTCCTTTTATTCACTTATGCATTTAACCTTTTCTCTCGTATCTTTGAAAATGTAGGACTGGTTCCTAAAGCCAGATCCAAAGAAGCCAGAGACAGCACCTACAACAAAGTAGAAAAACCAGGGGAAGATGTCCTTGAATGTATTTTAAGTTCGTTTTGGTTCTTACATCGGCTGGGCTGTGATGTGCTACATGACATCTTTAATTTGCTTCTGAGCACAGGAACAGTTAGTTTGAATAAAATTAACATCTCGAAAGTGTATTGAATGTTAAGATCATTGCTTTAATAGTGAAAGGTGTTTTTTTCTGTGTGTTGTTTTATGGTATACTATAAGTTAGTTACCTCTTGTTTCAAGAATCTTTTCAGTATGCTTAATTCAGATCGCTTGACACGGATATTGCATTTGCTGGATATGAATTGTGGTGCTTGACTCTCTCGTCAAGATTTTTTGCAGGGAAAGCTTGTTACTCGGTTCTTTCTTTCGTGTTACCTATAGATTTGCCTTTCAACAAGCTTTTGGTTTACAAATCTTCTTCCTTCCCCTACCCTCAATCAAAAGCACTAATAAGAGGAAAGGTTGTTGTTTACTCCTTTGATGTTTGCGAGCGTGCAATATTCTTTCGCTTCTCCAGAATGGGCAGTTCTCAGGAGGATGTACGATACTTGAAGATTTTTGTTTCATAGTACTCACATTGGCTGTTCATTTCTTGGTCTATAGTTGTTTTACCCTGTTCATTTTCTTCCTTCGGCACTGACTTTTTGCCGTTGGTTCGAGGCAAAGTCTGTCTTCATGGCTTTTAGTGCAATACCAGCCTCAGAATCTGATAAATCAGGCCGAACCAGCTTCGCTCTTTCCATGACGATGCCATCTTTAATAGCTTTCCCACTGCTGAATTCTTTGTTGTATCACTGGTAGAGATACTCTTGAGCTTGGAAGAGGAAGTTGTGAATGGGTGGGGGCAATTCTGCGACAGTGCTATTCCATTCTGTCAAACCAATATATGTTCCAACTCGCTCAACTTCTCGCCTTGTATGCTGACACCAGACTCTTGCTCTTGTAGTGCAACTGCCTTCTGCATCATAGGAGAGAAAAGCCAATCTAATTCTGTTCTTATTGGCAATTTTTTTTTCTTTCTTTTGCTTGTAAGGAGGCTAAACGCCGGTTACATCACAATAAGCCTAGGAAATGTCTCATTCATCTTACCTTTTTGTAACAAGTTCATCAACTGTCGTGAGGGTTATCGAGCTCTGGCATACCAAGAGACTGTCTAAGGCCAAGATTGGCCAACCAATTTGCGCATCGATTAATTTTCTTATACACGTGTTAATCTATAACCATCATGTTGACGCGACATAGATT
Source organism: Ehretia macrophylla (assembly GCA_037974665.1). Classification (NCBI taxonomy): domain Eukaryota; kingdom Viridiplantae; phylum Streptophyta; class Magnoliopsida; order Boraginales; family Ehretiaceae; genus Ehretia; species Ehretia macrophylla. Next base: position 50,380,211 of record CM075776.1, read on the forward strand.
GACAATCCTCAAGCAAAGGTCTCAACGAACTGTGCATATTTCCCTGACCATTGAGGAGAGAGCAAAGTATATATAGAATCAGTTTCAACTAGCACATTTTCAATGTTTAATTTCTCAGCAAGGTGAAGTCCTTCCCAGGCAGCAGTAATTTCAACTTTGATGCAAGAAGCAATACCAAGATTAACGAAAAAACCCACAACCTCAATCCCCAATACTACCACTGACTCCGGCAAATCCGGGGTTTCTTTTTGCACAACTATGGATATTCAGTTTGAACCCCTATGTCGACTTTTCCCATCCAATATTAACCACACTCCACGGATGAAAATGATTTTTTCATGAGTCTTCCAAGCTTCGCCCACTTCTCTAGTGTATCTGGTAATGTTAGAAACCAAGAGAGGAGCCTGTTGAATCACAACACCTTTGAAAAGAAACTCATTCCTCCATTTACAGAAAATCCAAACAGTAACTCCAATTTGCTTATTGAACTGAGTGTCGTCTTCAAATTCATATAACCAATCCCACCTAATGAGATAAAATTTGATTTGCTTGGTTCTCAACTTGCTTATTGTTTGTTTGGAGCTGGTCTGCAACTAACTCTGATATTATACTAATGACTATACTTGGGGTATGCCAAATCAAACCCTGCCCTAGGACCAGTTAAAGTGGAAACACTGAAAACTGATATCCAGAAACTTGCAGCTTCTGTCGCTTTTGTTTAATTTTGCGTTAAACGTATAAAACAATGACTACAAGTTATCCCAGGTTTCTTCTGGCAAAACAATCCCCAGATAGAATAACAATCAACGCGGGGGGTGGGGGGGGGGGGGGTTCGAAAGGAGAACAGGAGAACATCCGCGTGCACTGAAAAGTTGATTCTGTTCAAAGAATGAAGGGTCATCTCCTTTCTCTCCTGCCTTACAGACTTGTATACATGAATGTGATAAGCAAAGGATGCCAAAACTGGGGCTAAAACATACAAAATTATCAACCTGTGCGCAACAATTGCAATATCAAGTCATTCCAAGAGTCTATTGGCCCAGGCAAGCACCAGTGTAAACAATCATTTTGAATTTTCGCATTCTTGTCTTTCCCAGCATAAGGCTGGAACTGCCTATAAACACCTGGGTGCCCGTCGGGCCTCAATAATGAAAGAAATGTAGTGTCGAATAGTTTCAAGGTCGATCCTCGTTCAGATGCTATTGCTGATGCCCTCTCAAATTCTTCCAATTCGATTTTGCGCATTACCTGATCTACAGCAATCATGTTAACTTCACCTTCTTTAAATGGTACTGTTCTGTTACAATAGCCGCCAGTGTTCCATTCGCCATTCTCAAAGTGGTCAGGGGTGGTAGTTCTGAGGAATGTAAACGCCTTATGGTTTGAGCGCATGATGTAACTCAGGACAGAATTCAGCGCTTTCCGATAGGCATAGTCGAATCCTACCTCTGTTATGTTCTTGTCAGGGCAATTATGGCAGCCCACAATTGTGTTGTTCTCATAGTAAACGGCAGTTTTGAGATACCATTTTCCACCAGCAATCAATATGTAATCAAAATTTTCATATTGTTGCATCCATACTGTATCTAGCTCATCAACGTGAAGCTGGATTGCACCTGTCGAAACTCCATTATCGTCTTCAAGGATGGTGGCTTTTGTGAGGAAAGGGGACCAAACCACAGAGAGAGTGAATTTGTAGGAAGGAACGTACCATCTTCTGCTATGGTACTGCTTGTCATGGTAGACTTCAGTGGCTTCAGCAACCTGCAGGACAACAATAGATGTAAATTCAGTAGACGACACTACTACAACAGAACTTTATCATGCCACATTACATTTTGACCAGAATTGACACTAGCGCAAGGAGCAATATTATAGTGTGTGCAATCTAAATGGTATTAACTATTTATATCCATTACTTAGCTCTATGTAACAAGGGGTCCTAATCTCGAATGACACACTGACCTTCGCAATCAAGTTACACCTAGTAATAACCATAGGCCTTCATCAAGACCTAACACCAGTATCATGCACTGTCCTAATACTTGCACGGTCTGAGCACAATTCACTTTGTTGCCTGGGATGCTGGATTCATAGTACTAGTTTTCTGATATTAGTTAACTTGCTTCCATTTGGTATAAGATTCAATTTACAGTCCTGTGTTTTGGGCACCATCAAGTGATCCACATCAGATATATAGCATGGAAATGAAAAATGAAATAATGTAGCTTTACAAACAACCATTGAATATTTTCTCCTATCTCAATGGTTTTAGCACAACATTTTTCAGATTTTCTATGCTTCTAATGATTACCAAATCATATTACTTCTACATATAGTCCTAGCAAATTAGATGGAAGGTTTCGATACATAATAGGGTACTTAGAGATTAGATGGTGCAAACTGAAGATATTGACGGAAAGTGTTAAGACACTCTAAACTTAGTGCTGCTTAAAGTACTTTTCAGTTCAAAAAGCTGAAGATATTTGACTTCATTAAACAGGGTAATAGACTTTTATCCATAGTAAAACTCCTCAAAGAAAAATTGCCAACAACTTGTGTGCATCAACTCTATGTCATTTCTGGTCTGTGGATCCTACATAAGTGTGACCGAGCCCTTCAGCCAAATTTTAGTTTAGATTTACCTTGTTCAGTAATGCAGCCAAATCTTGGTGGTCTATAACTTTCCTGTAGTTTCAACTCTAAATTGTCCTTTATTGATAGATAAAATGAAGTGAAACTAATGTTCTCAGGAAAATTATGAGGGCAAATGAAATAACTTGTGAAACTAATGTTCACGGGAAAATCATGAGGGAAAATGAGATAACTTGAGCTGAAGCAATCTTATTAAAATCTTGCATCTCATTTTCTTTCATGTAGGTTCAGAATTATGTTCTTCATATTATGTGTAAACTGAAATTGTGTTCGTAAAAAGTCACAAGATCACTACACCATTAACAAGACAGAGTAGAAGACAAAGGGTTTTGAGAATTCAAGATGTTTTGGTGTGACATGAATTTTGACGCGGACAAATAAACTACTGCACATTATACAGCCTAATTTCCTGAATTAACCGCTGCAGCTGCCATCCATAAACAGTATCTGGGTTTATATGAATTATTACTAACAATTATGTCAATATAAAGGCATGATAGAAGTGAGGAACTTCAATTACCAAAAGAACGGAAAAGGAGTAACATAGCCTTCACCCCACAATAATTCCATCAAACTTTCAATTATATTCGTGCAGGGATATGGTGGGCACAGAATACAGTTTGCAAGTGATCAATCAAGATTTGCATAAGTCATTACAAAATACTGCCATACAAAGAGAAAACTCTATGGTATATACATATGAATGACTAAATAGAAGACCGGGGAAATACAAGAAGAAATCAATCACTAGCTTTGTCCAAGTACAAGCATATATGAAGCATGAGAGCTTGAAATACCTGAGAAAGAGTGCAAAGCAATGACTGCACATGATTGCGCATGATTGAATCACCAATGAAAGCCAATGATTTACCCCTCATGAAATTAAGGAACTTGATCGCGTCAAACTTAGGTAAATCACAATCTCTTGGCCTCCACCTCCAATAAATATACTCTGTATCAGGCCTCCCATTTCTCATACAATTTTGATGATGTTCAATCGTACTGCAGCTGTTGTTCGTGTAAAATGGACCAGTAGGATCTCGAACCCAATCTCCTATAAATATATCACATTTTGCTGCAACTAGATACGTAAAAAAAACCGATTTTAATCTAATTAATTCAACCATGTAACAATGATGAAGAAACATTAGAGTGAGTATAGTAAATGCCCGCAAAGGAACATTTTAACAAAATCAGTCAGCAAAATGACAGAAAACAAAAACCCTTTTCTCCATATCCCAATAATGTCACCAAGAAGAAGTTTCAGAGAATCAACAAGAATAAATTAAAGGACATTACAGAGCCTCGTGTGGTTACCGCCTAAAGATTTTTTTTTTTCTCAATTGACCTGAAATTGGGTCTAACCCGTGCTTAGCAGGAAGTTCGCGCACCGAATTTTTCATTACAAAATCAATACAACGAGAATGAAAACAAAATCTTACCTGAAAAAGGGAGATAACTAAGAAAGAATCTATAAAATTGAAAGGGGTTTCAAATCCCAATTTCATCAATGTGAAATTTCAGATTAAAAACAACTTTTAGAAATTCAGAAAATTAGCATTCAACCACCCCATAAATATCATCACAAACAGAAAAAAAAAAAATTATAATTCCAAACAAATAAACATTGCGACATTGTTCATGCATGGCTTCATAACCACCCCCAAAAAAACAGAAAATCAAAATTGCAAAAGTGAACTCACCATTTTGAGAAGTTTGGTTGTCCTCATGCGTAACAAGATCATCACTGGCAACAGGCGGTTGAATCACAGGATGTAGCAAATCTTTGTCCACAACATCATAAGATGATGACGTGTCAGTAACAACAACAGGAGGCTCAAACTGCACGAAACTTGATGTAAACAGACGATAAGCAAGCCCCACTAACAAGAAACACACTGCAAACTTCACGAAAGTTAATGAAAATTGACCGTTACCAATGTTGTTACCGATTGGTTTCATTGTTATAATAAGGTCTATGCAACACAAGAAGAAGAAGATGATGTTGATGATGATGATGATGATGCAATCAAGAAAATGTGCTGTTGTAAACTCAGTTTTTTTCGCATCTAAACCAAAATAAAACACAAAACAACGTTAAGTGTTTTTCGGTAGTTGTAATAAAGATGTGGAGGGGTGGTTTTCTGGTTAGTGGTGTGTGCTGTCGTGGTGTGTGTAATAGCAATTGTTTGCTTGCTGGTGTGGCTAACGTGCCATCAATGAAGCTCAAGGTGGCATAAAATTTTTGTCTTAAAGCATTGTAGAGAGAGAGAGTTTTAAATGGAAATGTTATATATGTATATACCTATAAATATATATTAATAATTTTTATTTTTATTTTTTTACTATAAGAAATTTATCTCACGGAGAGTAAGAGATCACGTTAGATTTGTCTCAAAGTATAACAATACATCTCAACATATGAGTTATATCAATTAAGAGTCTGGTAATATTTAAAATGTAGAGTATAATTTTGAACTTGAGATTCTCTCATAAATAAATAAATAAAAAATGAGTTTACATTCTCTCCTTTTTTTGATTATTTCTTTTTGGTTTTCAAGATGACAAATTTTGGGAGTAAAAATGTCATCATAACAAATTCAAGATTTGTGAACTATTCCTATAATTTTTTTATAATAGTATTAATAATTCACAATCATTGAATTTTACTCATTAATCCATTCTCAAATTGTGAACCAAATTCGATCTATTTAAATTACGACCATCTGAAAGAATAAACTAGTAATTTACGGGAAAAAAGTGTTTTAAAGAATTTTGAGATAAATGATTGAGATTATGTGTGGCTAGAAAATGAATAGAATGTTTTACAAGTGATTTTGTATCCATCTATTCAAAGAAAAAGAAAAGGATTTTATGCCCATTTTGGGCTATTTTCATGCATGACCACATATAATTTGGAAAAAATAAAACCAATGTTTTCGAAAAATAATGCTGGATATTAATTAATGAAAACAACACTAACATTGATCTTATCAAATAAAAATCGAATTCATTGAGGAATAATTACATGTGATATTTAATTACGATGAAGATATAGCTTAGAAATTAAAAGTCAATTCAAGATGATGGTGTTTCTTTTCAATTATTAGGACCATCAATATCGTTCACCTGTCCAAGGCAAATTGATTAGACAACTTATCAACTAAGTTGATTGATAGTGACCTAGCCAACTATAATTTCACAATTAAAATCCTATTACTTCCCCAAATTTTTTTTTTTGGGGTCAAAATTACTTCTCCAAATTCACTTGCATTATTTTCATTACTTCAATATTAAAAATGAATTTAGTTAATTTTTTATTTTAAGTGATGTAATTAACAGCCAATGATTCAATAGTAAATCAAGAAAATATACAAAAAGAATATTGATTAATTATGCCAGTGTAATAAAGTCTTGTTACTGACTACTTGGCCATAATTTAGATTTGGGTTGATTTTTAAAACGGTTGTAAATCTTACATCTCTCAGCCAAGTACATGAACCCACGCGTTCAGGTAGAGTCCGAAGCCTGAGTCTTGAACGTTAATGTTTTGAACACCATTCTTTTAGAAATACATCACATGTCTTGTCCAGTGAGCCCAATTAAGTCATCAAATATAGATTAATTAACTAACAAACTTTTTAAAAATATTTAAAATAAATTATTAAGATTTAGAGAAAATAAATTTTATTTATAATATACTTTATTTTTTAATCGAGAGAAATAATAAATAAAAAGATTTAAACCCGAGACACTCTCTCCTTAAAACTAACACCAACAATCTCTTTATTTTTTTCTCTATATGTAGAAAGTTTAGACTTACCTCCTTATCTTTAGGGACTCCCTATTACAGTTTCACTTCAGCAGCCTCTCTACTTTTAATCTATCCTTATCTTTAGGGAGCATAGCAAAAAAAAGAGGAGCTCCACATTTTAGGGAACTTTGCATAGAGAGTCTATTGGAGGAGATTTTATTTTTTTACCTCCTTAAAATAGTTAAGGAACCATTTTAGAGAGGCTCTTAGAGATGGTTTAAGGACACCTTTGATCTAAACAGTGGCTGCATAGCATCAGAACAGCTGGAGTCCTAATGACTATCATTCAAGAATTTAATAGGGAACCAAGCATCCTTCTTTTGCTGGACCACACCTCTCTGCCTTCTTTTTGCCCTCTGCTCAGTGCCCTTTGTGTGTTTTTAGAACTAAACTATCCTTGTGTCCTCACTTTCAATTTCCCAAAGTTTCTTCTAATGGCTTCAGTCCCACTATACTATCTGGGACCCATTACTTTATGTTAATTATTTTTTGTGGACCTTCTTTTTTTTTTTCCCCCCCTTAGGCCAAATTATTCAATTTGAGTAAACACCACCATTTTTTTTTAAAGGAATAATTTCATTAGAATGAAATTAAAGAGTACAAAGTACTTAACCTACATCAGTAGGTTCATAGTCATTTATAAAAATATCAATAAGAGGGGGGTTTAAAGCCACCCAGTTAAGTACTAACTTACCAAAAAACATCACCATGACAACTGCATAAAAATGTAGTATCTTAAAATATATTCACAGTCAAGCTTTGATTACTTAGAATTTAAATTTTCTTATAATATAATAATGTTATAAGAAAAATTCAATTATAGTAAATTAATGATACATATATGATAAAATAATATGGCCACTTCACAGTTAATATAGGTGAAATTTCGACCCAACCTCATTAGTGCGAGGGAGCTCTACATTTAGATTTGACCCCATTGGTAAGGCTTAAGCCTTTGTATGGTTAGCTCTACATCGAGAAGCCGACTTGAGGAAATACACTCGGGTACAACAGCATCAACTCCATCAGAAGCCCAACGAAAATCACGGGTGTCTCATCGCCTACGACCTTACGCATGCTTACGTCTAACACACAACAGAGAGAGTTGGACCCCCATCATACATGCCGTTTGGAGTAGGAAAGCTAGGAGAATTGTCAGCTAAGTATAATTGCCCCTCTCCCAATGCTAAGTGAAAATAATTCATTTTTATACGCTTACACTTGTATTCTTTCTCACTCTCTCTAAAGTCACCTACCGGGTTGTATTCAATTGAGTTGGGCGCTTATTATTCCATAATCAACATAGCCTATTCTAGGGGATTGAACCCCATTCCTTCTTGTAGGTCAACCGCAAGCCGATCTCTGCCAGGCCATTATATTTTTACCTTATCATTCATCATTGAATTCCTTGCGATGTGATAACATTATAAAGCTATTAAATTCCCTTCACGACATGATAACATTATAAAGATATCTAAACTTAATAACTCAACAGTACAAATTTCTTAACTTGTGGGTGGTAAGAGATCAATCCTTTTATTTGATTTATTTAATTTACTTATTTAGTTTTAGCTAGACGGATTGAAATTTTTCATGCATATATCAAACAAAGTCTACTACAAGTAATCCAGTTGAAAAGCGAGCATTTGCGGTTGGCATATGCTTTTCAATTATTACTTTAATTTCATGATTGCTTTCAATTTAAGTTTGAGATCACATTTGGATGCCATAAATAATTCATAATCGGTTTGAATATTGCATAGTTTCTTCATCTCTTTTCTGTCTTGGCCATTTTAGGCCATTACGGTAACCTCTTTCTTGAGTTTATTAGGTGCAATATTATTAAGTTTCAGAGGTGTGAGGCCATTACAAAAGATAAAGGTGTGAGGTCATTGCAAAAGATAAAGGTGTGAGATCATTAAAAGAGATAAGAAATCTCTCTCCCTCTCTCCCCTCTCCTCTCTCGATTAGGCAAATCTAGAAACTTTATCAGAGAATAAAGGCCTCCCCCTCATACAAATCCAAGAAAACAAAAGTTCATTGTCATGTAGCATATGGTGGTTCTGTACTTCTATTATTCAATGGTATGTTGCAAACTTTGGAGTATTTTTTTTTTTTGTCAAAAAGCTTTGGAGTATTGATTTGCCTTCAATAGTTAGATAGTGTATTCAGGTAGTAATTTGTTAATAATAAAAAAATTTAGATTCAAATTTATATCTTTTTATTAGAGATATTTTTTTAACCTTTGATTAAGTTAAAAATATACGTTGGGGTGCGTCGTTATATTATAAAGTTTATTATCTTAGAATAAATTTAACGTAATCTTACCTAAGGTAAGTTACTCGTCATCAGAAGAAAAAAAGAAAAAGAAACACCCTTTGGAGTATGAAAATTCTTAGAACAGTCCGAAGTGACTATCAATCCTAGACACATGAAATAAGTTCTCACATGTTATAAAGTTCACTTATATGTAAATGGAATAATGATCGACCTAAAGAAATTATCTTTGGAGTATGGATTTCACTAGCATCTTATGTTTGGGATCATTTAACTTTTGCAGTCCACAGAAAAGTTGAAAGAGTTAGATATCGCATTAATGGATAAGTGTTTAAATTCAATATGAATAAAATACATGCTTTACATATTATCTAGGTTACCAATCAAATTTAACGAGAAAATAAAATTTCAAGGTAATCGTTGCCTCCGAACGTATGATCATCCATACCTATTTATCACTAATTTATCCATTTGAAATCCTCTACTAGTTGGATTTTGTTGAATAAATTAATAGTATTAATTATATAAATTCTAATATTAATTTAAGTAGTATATAAAATAAAACAAGATATTCAAGGAGTAAAAGGATTCACCATATTTTTTTAAAAAAAACAACAAATATAGTATAATCTCTTTAAATTAATAGTGTAGGAACTACTAAATTATGTTAATTAACGAGATATCAATTTATCTATAAATTAATAATTATTAATTTATCGAGACATTTTTTGTTTTTTGTTTTGGCTTAATAATACATATATTATATTTATGGTATATTTTTTGAAAAGTGACTCATATTTTTTCAGGCTAATTTGAAAAGACAAGTAGAAAAGTCTATGAGAATAGAAGATAAGAATTTAATTTAGTAGGATTATAACAAGGTTCTTTAATCTCGTTTCAGCAGTAGGATTATAACAAGTTTCTCTAATCTCATAGTCAATTTATTATGTAATTTTTAACTAATTATTAATTTATAAAATATTTGGATCGATAAAATATAAATAAAATATTTTAAATTTATTATCTTATAATTTTATCGAAATGATTAATTTTTTACTTTGGTTCCAAGTTGAGAGTGTATATTTTTATTATTTAAAAAAGATTATTAATTTATCGAATATTAATTTAAAGAGTTTCTACTATAGTTGGTATTAATATACTTGTCACCACAATTATGACCAATCAAAATAATTTAAAATATACACTAAGCACTAATTTTTAACATAAATGCCAAGAGACTTAATTATGATCAATAATTAAATCCCATTTTAGTAATAAAACTATCAAACTAAAGCAAATGACCATGCATGAAGAAACCATGACTCTAACGATTCATTTTGGTTAAACAAAATGGTTGCTAAATATAAATCCAATGCTTACTATAAAAGCACCTTAACAATAGAATAAATTAATGAACAATTTATAGAATAAATTAATGAACAATTTTGACATAGTACATCAATTAATATTCTTAGGGTATTTTATTAAATATTTATTTTTTAACTTCATTTATAAGGCACTTTAAGTGGTGCAAAAGATTAGATCTTTGTCTAATAATGCACATCATCTATTAATTTGATTATTTATACTTAATATTTTATTTTGATTATTTATTGTTTCTTTCTTTGTTTTTGAATAATTTTCTTTCAAGTATTCATTTTGTTTTCTTGTATTGTTGGTGTTTCTAAAGTTTAGTGCTTGATTCGGTGTTTAATTTTTGACATCTACTAGTGGGTGAAATTTTGACATTTAGCTAATAGTTCATATGGTTAAATCATAAATTAAAAATGAGGGTATAGTTATCAAATGCTAAAATTGTATTTCACAAAGTCAAAAAAGTCAAATATAACCTCAACGTAGAGATTCAATAGTAGTTTAGTAATGAGTTATTTCCTTTGATAGTTAAAAAATTAAGGTTCAAATTTCATGGGCAGGGGTGAAGCCAGGATTAGAATGTTGGGGCGGGGCAAACTTTTTTTTTGTACAATGTTTTTTGGATTTGTAAAAAAGATACTCAATTTTTACGGTTTTAATTTTTTTTACACACACACATATATATCTTTTAACTTGAGAATTGCAAAAAATGTGGTGTAATAAAATTGAGATTTGAACGGAGATTTTGAGAAGAAGATGAAAGTGATTATAGTTTTGTTTTAAAAAAAAAAAAAAAATGCAACACAACTTTTAAGTTTGTTTTCTTTTTTCCTTCCACCAACTTACAAATAGGCTAATGGCGAAAAAAATACATGTAGCCTAGTGGTTCGAACTTGCGTCATCCAAATAAACATGCTCGTGACCAATCACCAAGTTAATCCATATCTTATAAACTTTGACAATTTTTATAATATTTATTGGGGGGTAAAATCTATTTTTTTTTAAAAATATACATTAATTTTTTTTTTTGGAGGTTGGGCCATAAATATGGAAATATCTAGAAGGGTGCTTGGGAGATGAGGAAGTTTCTATATTAGTTGTAGAGTGTGTGTGTGTGTGTTTTACAATAATTATTTGGCGTGTCGGTGAAGATGCGTAGAAGAAGGTTGAACTAGCGTGTGTGAAAGTGTCAATTCTTGACCCAAAAAAAAGGGAACTTCCAACTTACAACTAGGTTGCTAAGCGAAAAAAACACCATGTTACAGCCGTGGAGAATCGAACCTGCACCAGCATGTGAATATACTTGCAACTAATTACCAAACTAATTCATATCTTATGAACATTGACAAATTTTCTAATATTTATTGGGGGCCCAAATCTAGTTTTCAAAAAAAAATATACATTATAAATATATAGAAGATAAGAATTTAATTTATATATAATTTTTAAATTAAACTAGATTTGGGGGCCCAAATCTAGTTCTCATATATCTTGTTATATTTATGGTATATTTTTTGAAAAGTGACTCATATTTTTTCAGGCTAATTTGAAAAGACAAGTAGAAAAGTCTATGAGAATAGAAGATAAGAATTTAATTTAGTAGAATTATAACAAGTTTCTTTAATCTCGTTTCAGGATTAGGATTAGAACAAGCTTCTTTAATATTATAATCAATTTATTATGTAATTTTTAATTAATTATTAATTTATAAAATATTTAGATCGATAAAATATAAATAAAATATTTTAAATTTATTATCTTATAATTTTATCGAAATGATTAATTTTTTACATTGGTCCCAAGTTGAGACTGTATATTTTTATTATTTAAAAAAGATTATTAATTTATCGAATATTAATTTAAAGAGTTTCTACTATAGTTGGTATTAATATACTTGTCACCACAATTATGACCAATCAAAATAATTAAAATATACACTAAGCACTAATTTTTAACATAAATGCCAAGAGACTTAATTATGATCAATAATTAAATCCCATTTTAGTAATAAAACTATCAAACTAAAGCAAATGACCATGCATGAAGAAACCATGACTCTAACGATTCATTTTGGTTAAACAAAATGGTTGCTAAATATAAATCCAATGCTTACTATAAAAGCACCTTAACAATAGAATAAATTAATGAACAATTTATAGAATAAATTAATGAACAATTTTGACATAGTACATCAATTAATATTCTTAGGGTATTTTATTAAATATTTATTTTTTAACTTCATTTATAAGGCACTTTAAGTGGTGCAAAAGATTAGATCTTTGTCTAATAATGCACATCATCTATTAATTTGATTATTTATACTTGATATTTTATTTTGATTATTTATTGTTTCTTTCTTTGTTTTTGAATAATTTTCTTTCAAGTATTCATTTTGTTTTCTTGTATAGTTGGTGTTTCTAAAGTTTAGTGCTTGATTCGGTGTTTAATTTTTGACATCTACTAGTGGGTGAAATTTTGACATTTAGCTAATAGTTCATATGGTTAAATCATAAATTAAAAATGAGGCTATAGTTATCAAATGCAAAATATGTATTTCACAAAGTCAAAATAGTCAAATATAACCTTAAAGTAGAGATTCAATAGTAGTTTAGTAATGAGTTATTTCCTTTGATAGTTAAAAAATTAAGGTTCAAATTTCATGGGCAGGGGTGAAGCCAGGATTAGAATGTTGGGGCGGGGCAAACTTTTTTTTTGTACAATATTTTTTGGATTTGTAAAAAAGATACTCAATTTTTACGGTTTTAATTTTTTTTACACACACACATATATATCTTTTAACTTGAGAATTGCAAAAAATGTGGTGTAATAAAATTGAGATTTGAACGGAGATTTTGAGAAGAAGATGAAAGTGATTATAGTTTTGTTTTTTTTTTTAAAAAATGCAACACAACTTTTAAGTTTGTTTTCTTTTTTCCTTCCACCAACTTACAAATAGGCTAATGGCGAAAAAAATACATGTAGCCTAGTGGTTCGAACTTGCGTCATCCAAGTAAACATGCTCGTGACCAATCACCAAGTTAATCTATATCTTATAAACTTTGACTATTTTTATAATATTTATTGGGGGGTAAAATCTATTTTTTAAAAAAATTATCCATTAATTTTTTTTTTTGGAGGTTGGGCCATAAATATGGAAATATCTAGAAGGGTGCTTGGGAGATGAGGAAGTTTTTATATTAGTTGTAGAGTGTGTGTGTGTTTTACAATAATTATTTGGCGTGTCGGTGAAGAAGCGTAGAAGAAGGTTGAACTAGCGTGTGTGAAAGTGTCAATTCTTGACCCAAAAAAAAGGGAACTTCCAACTTACAACTAGGTTGCTAAGCGAAAAAAACACCATGTTACAGCCGTGGAGAATCGAATCTGCACCAGCATGTGAATATACTCGCAACTAATTACCAAACTAATTCATATCTTATGAACATTGACAAATTTTCTAATATTTATTGGGGGCCCAAATCTAGTTTTCAAAAAAAAATATACATTATAAATATATAGAAGATAAGAATTTAATTTATATATAATTTTTAAATTAAACTAGATTTGGGGGCCCAAATCTAGTTCTCATATATCTTGTTATATTTATGGTATATTTTTTGAAAAGTGACTCATATTTTTTCAGGCTAATTTGAAAAGACAAGTAGAAAAGTCTATGAGAATAGAAGATAAGAATTTAATTTAGTAGAATTATAACAAGTTTCTTTAATCTCGTTTCAGGATTAGGATTATAACAAGTTTCTCTAATCTCATAGTCAATTTATTATGTAATTTTTAATTAATTATTAATTTATAAAATATTTGGATCGATAAAATATAAATAAAATATTTTAAATTTATTATCTTATAATTTTATCGAAATGATTAATTTTTTACATTGGTCCCAAGTTGAGACTGTATATTTTTATTATTTAAAAGAGATTATTAATTTATCGAATATTAATTTAAAGAGTTTCTACTATAGTTGGTATTAATATACTTGTCACCACAATTATGACCAATCAAAATAATTAAAATATACACTAAGCACTAATTTTTAACATAAATGCCAAGAGACTTAATTATGATCAATAATTAAATCCCATTTTAGTAATAAAACTATCAAACTAAAGCAAATGACCATGCATGAAGAAACCATGACTCTAACGATTCATTTTGGTTAAACAAAATGGTTGCTAAATATAAATCCAATGCTTACTATAAAAGCACCTTAACAATAGAATAAATTAATGAACAATTTATAGAATAAATTAATGAACAATTTTGACATAGTACATCAATTAATATTCTTAGGGTATTTTATTAAATATTTATTTTTTAACTTCATTTATAAGGCACTTTAAGTGGTGCAAAAGATTAGATCTTTGTCTAATAATGCACATCATCTATTAATTTGATTATTTATACTTAATATTTTATTTTGATTATTTATTGTTTCTTTCTTTGTTTTTGAATAATTTTCTTTCAAGTATTAATTTTGTTTTCTTGTATTGTTGGTGTTTCTAAAGTTTAGTGCTTGATTCGGTGTTTAATTTTTGACATCTACTAGTGGGTGAAATTTTGACATTTAGCTAATAGTTCATATGGTTAAATCATAAATTAAAAATGAGGCTATAGTTATCAAATGCAAAATATGTATTTCACAAAGTCAAAATAGTCAAATATAACCTCAACGTAGAGATTCAATAGTAGTTTAGTAATGAGTTATTTCCTTTGATAGTTAAAAAATTAAGGTTCAAATTTCATGGGCAGGGGTGAAGCCAGGATTAGAATGTTGGGGCGGGGCAAACTTTTTTTTTGTACAATATTTTTTGGATTTGTAAAAAAGATACTCAATTTTTACGGTTTTAATTTTTTTTACACACACACATATATATCTTTTAACTTGAGAATTGCAAAAAATGTGGTGTAATAAAATTGAGATTTGAACGGAGATTTTGAGAAGAAGATGAAAGTGATTATAGTTTTGTTTTTTTTTTTAAAAAATGCAACACAACTTTTAAGTTTGTTTTCTTTTTTCCTTCCACCAACTTACAAATAGGCTAATGGCGAAAAAAATACATGTACCCTAGTGGTTCGAACTTGCGTCATCCAAATAAACATGCTCGTGACCAATCACCAAGTTAATCCATATCTT
Source organism: Ehretia macrophylla (assembly GCA_037974665.1). Taxonomy (NCBI): domain Eukaryota; kingdom Viridiplantae; phylum Streptophyta; class Magnoliopsida; order Boraginales; family Ehretiaceae; genus Ehretia; species Ehretia macrophylla. Next base: position 50,395,483 of record CM075776.1, read on the forward strand.
ATAAACTTTGACAATTTTTATAATATTTATTGGGGGGTAAAATCTATTTTTTTTTAAAAATATACATTAATTTTTTTTTTTGGAGGTTGGGCCATAAATATGGAAATATCTAGAAGGGTGCTTGGGAGATGAGGAAGTTTCTATATTAGTTGTAGAGTGTGTGTGTGTGTGTTTTACAATAATTATTTGGCGTGTCGGTGAAGATGTGTAGAAGAAGGTTGAATTAGCGTGTGTGAAAGTGTCAATTCTTGACCCAAAAAAAAGGGAACTTCCAACTTACAACTAGGTTGCTAAGCGAAAAAAACACCATGTTATAGCCGTGGAGAATCGAACCTGCACCAGCATGTGAATATACTTGCAACTAATTACCAAACTAATTCATATCTTGTGAACATTGACAAATTTTCTAATATTTATTGGGGGCCCAAATCTATTTTTCAAAAAAAAATATACATTAAATATATATTTTTTTTAGAGGTTGCGCCCCCCCTCCCTCGACCCCTGCTCATGGGGTGGGGTAAAATATATATACATACGTAGAAGTAACTCCATTGATGTAAGAGTTTGGATGTTTTCAATCGTTAAGGTGGTATAATAACAGTAAACGAACACTAAAGTTGGACAGCAATTAAAAATCCACCCCCTCAAAAGGTAAAAAGAAGGAGAATTTAATGTACTATATCATTTTTGTGCATGTTTCAATTACATATGTAACTCTCTAGCAGGCATCAAGAACCACTACTTGAAGATGATAACTTCTTCCGGACTATATATGTTGTCAATAGAAAAAAAAAAAAAAGTTTCTAGCTTTTGCGTGCAATGCAAATGACCTCAACTTCAAGAAGATCATCAATTGAATCTAAATGATTCAATAAACAAAAATTAGTTTCAACCTTCAACTTTCATGCATTTCACAATGTCCAAAATAAAGTCGTATTGATTGGTTAAAAGGCATGAAAGAGAACGTTGAGTAACATATTGTTCCATGGAGCTAAGGTAAAAAAAAAAAAAAGGGAAAAAGTCAGCTATGATTCAGGCATACTACACTTTTTAGTATTTGGGTCATCTCTTTTGGATTCAAGAAACAACCCTCATAGATCTTTTTTTCTTACTGTGGAAAAGGTAAATTTAGGCTTAAACTTGGCCCAATATGAAATAAGGGCTTAGCAATCAAAATTTATAACAGAGAGTTTAAATTCAGAAAAATCTCCCTCAAGCGCCTTTCTTAAGTCAGAATTTGGCTTTGGCCTTGCTTGTTTGACAGCTGGGAAGAGATGGAAAACGTTATGAGCAAAATTCAACTACTGTATAATTTTTACTATATTTCATTTTTACTGTATTAATAATTCACAATTCCGAGACAGTCCACCACTGTGTCTCGACATTCAAATATGGGCCCTCTGACACCTTTAGAGTCCATATAAAACAGAGAAAGGAAACATATGAGGTCAACTAGTTTAGGCCTAACTATACACATTGCTACTCCTAAGCGTCTTTGTACTTCTGCCTTGCACCACATAAACCAATCATTCTGTTGGTCTTCTTACTTGTTTTTTGGTCGTATAAGGCTGTCCTTAGTAGAGTTTTTAAAATAGAGACTCTATTATCGTATAATTATTACATAATATAGTTCATTTGATGAAACAAAAATTTATAAAGTAGATATTAAAATCACCAAAAGTGGGCCCGGGTCTCTAAAAAGTACAGAGTCTCTAAAAATGTTAACAAATTCTATCGTATAATTATTACGTAATATAGTTCATTTGGTGAAACAAAAATTCATAAAGTAGATATTAAAATCACCAAAAGTGGGCCCGGGTCTCTAAAAGGTACAGAGTCTTTGTTAACATTTTTAGAGACTCTGTACTTTTTAGAGACTCGGGCCCACTTTTGGTGATTTTAATATCTACTTTATGAATTTTTGTTTCACCAAATGAACTATATTACGTAATAATTATACGATAGAATTTGTTAATATTTTTAGAGACTCTGTACTTTTTACTTTATGAATTTTTGTTTCACCAAATGAACTATATTACGTAATAATTATACGATAGTAGAGTCTCTATTTTAGAGACTCTACTAAGGACAACCTAAGAAAATTGCTTGGATTAGCCACTTCGGAATTAACTTAAGAAAGACAAACATGAGAAAACGTTCCCTCAAATTACGGATGGTCTCTAACAAAGAGCTAAATCTCCTATCAATCAAAAGAAAAAGAAATACAATTTATGATTTATCACTTCTATGAAGGGACCTCCTATCCTAGTAGTTTTTATGGCATTTGGAAAAAACGAAGGATCTCAAAAATTGAATTTTGGTTTAGTTTTTGATTGTTGACCTTGTTCGCAAACGAGGAACTGAAAAATAAATTCTGTAAATGCTGTAGTTTTTCCCTTTTCAGACGTGGAACATGGAATTAACTTGACGTTATTAATTCTACAGAATGAATAATGAGACAACAGGTCGATATGTCCGAGTGGTTAAGGAGACAGACTTGAAATCTGTTGGGCTTCGCCCGCGCAGGTTCGAACCCTGCTGTCGACGTTTGTTCCCCTTGTTTACGGTTTTACCCGAAATAAAAACGCTGTTCCTCAATGATCCTTTTCTTTCTTTCTTTTTTTTTTGGCTAAGCTCACCAATGCCCCTTTTAGGTATAAGCTATTAACACTTTCATTATGTTTATATCTGTTGATTTACATGTGGGTTTAAAATTTGCATGTGTATATCTACATATTGGTTGAATTATACCGGGCATAATACAAGCAATTAATTTGCAAAATTCAGCTGGGCATGATAATGGTGAAATGTTGGTGTGTTTTGTATGTAGGTTGTGCCTACTGCGAGTTGAGAGTGTGTGTGTGCGTGCGCGAAGCTGAGTACTGTGTTTGCGTAAGCAAATATACACGCATATTCCTCAATTAGTTTAAGCATTGTTGAGCTGGTGGAACAAGTGCTCTAGTTTGATTGCGAGAACGCCATGGAAAAAGGTGAAGCATAGCGACCATATATACTTTATTTTCAGTAATGTTTAATATTCAACCTAATATAATATAATTCGGGAGTAGTCTAGTAGAAGTTACTTCTATTGAAAGTTGGGAGAGTGGCTTTTGAGAAGTATACGGTAATACTAAATCTATATCATCTATACATTTACATTAATTAGAAAAAAATACATTTAAATTAAAATTTTCTGCAAAGATAATCTAAACATTTAAATTAAAATTTTCTAGTGTAGATTTGTACTTGGGCTATTATTTTGCAATTTAAATTGATTTTTTATTTTTTCTACTAATAATCGAATAGGGATTCAGGTATTCACGGGTTTTAAATACCTATATGTTAAACTAATAAATAATATAACAAAAATCATCTCTCTACCGTCACCCATTTAAAAAAATATTAAAATTGTTCAAATGCATAACTAAAAAATTAACTCCTTTTGCATTTGCTGGACGTATTAAAATAATAAATAATATAACAAAAAATCATTTTCTAAAAGTTTAAACTTTTAAGTAAAGTGATAACTCAATACTATCAGGATATTTTGTAAGCAATTTTTAAACACGTTAGTTTGGAATTCAAGTTTGACAAGTGGTTATGCTATTTGGGTTCGGACTTATTGCCTGCACCCAACCCGCTTTATCTTTCACAAAAAAAAAAAAAAAAAAACCCTGCTTTATCCCTATTTTAAAATGACCTTTTAGAAAAGAAATCAATTTGCATGAGATGCCAGATCTCGTATATGCCAAGAAAAAAGTTGGATCACATAAAATTCACGGTATATATCAACCAATAGTTAATGGATTTTCTATAGTCATAATTGTTTTAAGGTGGAAAGTTGAATCGACATAGAATTTCATCAGCTCCAACCCATATAGTCCATAACGAAAGAGTAATGTCATATATCATCCTTTTATATATAATAGAATTTTTATCATATATATGAAATATTTAATATTTAATATATAAATTCTTACTATACAAAAAAGGAGTGAAAGGATGACATAAAACATTACTAATTGAAAATACTGTAATAGCTTCTATTACTGATTATACTTAAATACCCTTAAGGTGGTGCTAAAAGATCAACAAAAAAAAAGGATAACGCGTGAGAAGTTGATAATGTTAGTCCCTAATGAAGATAGGAGAGCACTACTATTTTACCAACTCATTGTTTAGCATTAGGATTTTGAGTTTGTTTAGGAAAAGGAAAAAGAATTGGCGGTGGAATTTCCTATATATATGCATGCAGCTAATCTTTTATTCATTCATTACAAACTCTTCAATATTGCTTTGCAAAAACGTTCGTCCTTTTTCGTTTATCAAGCATACAACAACTTTTGATTTTTCTTTTTCTTTTTTTCTTGTTCAACCCATACTCCCATAGCTATTTAACATGGCTGTATTTTCTAAGAAAATTTATTGTTTCGTAAAAAAGATTTGTCGTAATGGGTAAACTATGTTGAAGAAAGATGAAAATCACGAGAAGACGATTCCAAGAGGGTTCTTTCCTGTGTATGTTGGTGAAGAGCACAAAAGATACATTATACCAGTTGCTTGCTTATCAACAGTGTTGTTTAAGGCATTGCTTACTCAATACGAAGAGGAGATTCAACCCATGAAACCACTTACTTTATCTTGTTCGACTATGATGTTCGAGTCAATCCTTAATTTTGTTAATGTTGTATACATGGAAGATATATAACTTCTCATATGGTTGTAACATGTGATTTTAATATTAATAAAGAAACTTAACTTTTCTGTGTTTTTTTTTTTTTAAATTGGAAGGTTTTCCACGTAAAATCTCGTTGTTTTATTTATCCATCTCTACACACCTTGACACACACGTATTTTCATGTAGATATGCATACAATTGTTTGTATATAAACTGTTTCATTCTCCCTCAATTGTACAACCACAGTTTAGAAAAATCAAAAACAAAATTTCGAAGGAAACCGTTAAGTTGATGTATACATTGATATATCATCTCGCAACGAAGAGTAAAATAACTTACTTGGGGAAGCCTTTAAAATCGCTCAACTAAATTTCTATAGGGAATTGAAGTAAATATATATATATATATATATATATTTTGGTAACTCTAGAAATATCCCCCACATCAGTCAGTCCATGAAACATTGACCAAAATTAGCTAGACACCGCCGCATTGAGACTTTCAGTCCTTTGATAGGTCATGCTTGGCTTGCCCCCGCCTGACCTAATGAGTATAAATCAAAATCTTGGGGTACAACGGCCCAAATCAAAACATGTACTGTTTCAGTTAAGAGTTTGATCCTTAAGATGCTGGGGGAAATCAAACTTGGAACCTTCTCAAATTCTATCACACCCTTTAACCATCAGGGCAACCCCTTGGGGTTATTAAAGTAAATAAATGTTTCAAAGTATAGTTGAACAAGAACAAGGTAAAAAAAATTATTAATCAATAAATACAAATATGCCTGTGCTTCCTAAGAAATTATTTTGGGAACAAAGTTGACCGTTAAGATCACCAATGCACAAGTATCGCAAGAAACATTGAATGGCAAAGCAAATTAGACCTTAATTACCACTGGAAATTTGGTTTAATGGCATGATTTTCGCTTTAAATGAGATATATATCAAGATTAATTTTCGTCTATAACATTTTAAATGATATAAAATGATTTAGACCTCATTTGAATTGAAAAAAAAAAAAAAGATCTTACTTACATCTAGTGAGGTCTATGCAACCTTTTGGTACCAAGGTCTTTTTATAGTTTTGATTGTTGATCTAGTAGTTTTCTCAGATCAGCTAATACCTACGTATCAAGAACTAGTATTACCTTCTGTGCTTATTGAGTCCACTCTAATTAAAAATTTGAAAATTATGAGAATAGGACTTAAACAGTTAAACTTAGGATTGTCTATTTGGGACGGATTCAAAATATTTTATCAGTATGCTAAGTGATGCAAGTAAGTTTAATGACAAAATTAGTAAGTAGTAAGAAGTAAGTAATTTAACGTGCTTAAAATAAAAAGAAAATGTCAAGAAATTTTAAACAATTTTGTAGAGTTGATAGAAGTTGTATATATATAATAATATGCCCCTACACCCGTTTCTTTGATGTATACATTGAAAATTCTCAAGCGAGGAACGAAAAATCAATTCTCTACTTGCTCTAGTTTTACTCTTTTCAGAAATACAAAAATAATGATGAAGAAACAAACATGGAATAATTAAAGATATATACTTGAGCATGAAGCCCTGAGACACCAAGTCGATATGTCCGAGTGGTTAAGGAGACAGACTTGAAATCTGTTGGGCTTCGCCCGCGCAGGTTCGAACCCTGCTGTCGACGATTTTATGCTTTTATTTCTGCTTTTACCCAATGTCGACGATTATATGCTTTTTTTTTATATATATATTTTCTTCACTTTATCTTTTTTTAAAAAAACCTTTTTCCTACCTATTGCTCCTTTCTTTTTCTATTTTTCTTTTTATTCTTCTTGTCACTATATTCTTTGTCAAAGTACTTTAATTTCCCCCCCAAAACCTCACCTCTAATTCTTGCATAATGCGAGCTTTAACAAAAAATTGATCATATTACACATCGTTTTTACACATTGACTCTGTTGCTTCATTTTGTGCATCTGGAGAACTTAGTCCTCGGAGAAGGAAACGATTTGTTGCCAGAATTATATTTATCAATTTACATATCACTTATCAGTTGATTATGTATGTATATATGCAAATATATATTAGTTGAATTATAACTGGCATAATAATGGGAATTGGGAAAATTGAGCAAACAATTTTCAAACCTATCAAGTTCCGGATCCGTGTTTAACAAGTGGTTATGCTAATAGGGTTAGAGTATCCTTATTTTTGTAGGTACCCCTCCAACTATCATTCCTATTTTATAAAATAATCTAAAAAGAAATCACTTTGCATGAGACGGCATCTTGTAAACGTGTTTGCAATTTAGAGTAACTAAAAAACCAACAAAAATCGGATATTTGGTCTAGTGGTATGTTTTTTGATGTGAGTATCAGACACATTGACACGCACATTGACACAGATACTATACATATTCTTGTAGATACTATACAAAATATACATATATATGTGTAGAATGTAGATATACATATATCTAAGCAAATCGTTTCTCTCATGTACAGAGAGAACTATCATAATGCAAGAACGAAGAGTAAGATACTATAGATCCAATTGCTATTTCATGAACAAAAGGAACATTGGCGTTTGAGTTTGTTGCAACAATGATGGTATTATGCTAAAATTGGCAGTAAGCATCCCGTAGTACGTACTTACAAGTCAATTCACCACAACTTTTCTTGCGGTTCAACATGACTTCGCTCGTGGTGTTTTAAAGATTTGGAATAAACGATGGTGGCGAAAAGAAAAAAAGAAATGGAGGAAAAAAGGAGAGGAGAAAAAAAAATTAAAAGAAAGAATAAAAGAGAAGGGAAAAAGAAGAAAAAAAATAAAGAAAGAAACCAAAAAGACAAGAGAGGAAAAAACGAGAGAAAAAAGAAAGAGAAAGAAAGAAAGAAGAAGATGATGATGGAAGAAAGAAAAAGATAGTGGGGAATTTCAATGAGCACGAGGCGGAAATTGAACAGTTTGCAACTTGGAGGAGATCACTTCATGATATGGCTTGTTCAAGGAACTGGTTCGAAATTAAAAAAAAAAAAGAAAAAGAAGTAACTAGTTTGAAGGCTTCATGTGGTTTATATTCAAAGAATTATTGCACAGAAGATAATTGCTCCTACAATTGTAACACATGATTTTATCAATAAAGAACTCAACTTTTCCCGTGATTCTTTCCATCTAAATTGAAAGATTTTTTACGTAAAATCTTATTTTTTCAATATGTTCTTATTTATTGCACATTGGCACACACATTGACCCACACATTCATATATATATTGTTGAAGGGCTTGTATATAAACTGGTTCATTCTTCTAAAATTTGCAAGCACAATTTACAAAAACAAGAAACAAATTTCTATGGAAACCATTTTTTTGATGAATGCATAGAAATATCATCTTGCAACGGATAGCAAATACCACACAGACAATTGCTATTACATGAAAAAAAGGAACAGTGGTGTTGAGTTTGTTGCAACACTGACGATAAGTATGCATATAAGTCAATTCACCATAGTGCATACATGAGAGGGAATTTGTTTCAATACGTGTTAATGTTTTAATCGTTCTTCTCTCAATGATGTGGAGCCTACCAATATGTGGGACTTATGCGCTAGAGAGATGTCTGTCACACGTTTTGAAGCAAACTCCACAAGAGAGGTAGCTGCAATAGCATTCTACATACCCATGCAAAAACAGGTTCACTCAGTTCGCCATGGCCTGGAAGAAAATTAGTTCAAATATATTATTACATGCTCAAATCATCAAAATCGATCTCAGACCTAACTATCGTCTTCAATAGCTATTCATTTGACATATCAAGAGTGAACCTCATATATCCAATGACTTGATGAGCTAAAACTAGCAAGAGAAGAAAGCATTGAGTCGAGTTTTGATCACAACCATTAAAGTAATGCGTATTCGTTAACATCTTGTTTGTCATCCGTTGACAAATTTGTTAAACAAAAATTGGAAATATATAGCATCGCGCATGTGCTCGTTCCGTGACTTGTGGTTCTGTGAGTTGTTGAAAGTATGTAATACGTCCTTTTTATACACCGTAATTACAATTTTTGTGCTTAAATACTATTCCCACTTTTGATATTTTATGATAATTACATGTAATATTTTAGTAAAATGCGCATGCAGAATCTTTAATATTTGTGTGATTTGTATTTTCTGTAATTTTAAAAACCCAACAATCTCTTTATGTTTTTTGAAATAAAAGCACAATAACTACTTTCGTAAAAGAATTTGTCTTTTTTAGTATATTTGTGTTATACTCGTCTAATAGTCAACTGCAACCATAGAAAAGGAAGCAGTAAAATACGTGAAATCACTAGTCCCAAGTATCTTAAAGCTTCCTCTTCATTCTCCACCATAAATTATCCCTCAATTTTTTCTCTCCCTCCTATAAAAAACAAAGGGATAGAGAACAAACCAACGCTAATAAATTGCCTTCACAGTCTCGCGCATTTCCTCTTCCCTTCATTAGTGTCTTTGTATTGTGGTTCAATTTCCTGAAAATGGGTGGTCGTATAGCGCTTCTCCTCCTTCTCTTGGCCATTGTCATGGTGGCTGAATCATCGCCAACATACGACGCGGCCATCATAAGCACTAGGAGCCTTCTGTCCAAGGATGATGGTGGGCTTAACATTCGCATCGACGAGGAAGAAGAAGTAATGACGAGTTATGAATCCTTTTATACATCAAAGTTCACCGGCTATGCTGCGATGAGAAAAAACAGCATCCCTTGCAACATCCGTGGTACATCTTACTACAACTGCTATGAAGGCACCAACCTTAATCCTTATAGTCGCGGTGTCTTCATGATCACACAATCCAAACAAACCTAGTAACGCAAGCATGGATGGGGGAAAATGCAATCAAGAGACACACAAATAGTAGCACACATATGTGCGATAGGTAGAAAGCTTGCATAATGTTATGCAAAAGAGTGACGACGGGATTATTTTCTTTCATTTTTCCTTGCTTCAATTCACATAATACAACCAGAGACAAGTTCCATGGAGAACCTGTGTACTTATGTATGGGGTTTAGAGAAAAATCGAATTCATTTTTAAGTTTAAACCATAAAAATCATAATTAAATTTGGTAGAAGGAGGGTTCGAACCAACTTAGATACTGCCATTGTTGGTGTTTGTTTTAACTAAACAAAATAAGTACAAGTTGCTGCTGACTACAAATTATTCAGTCACCTCCACAATCTCACTATCGTTGACTCTACCTTCAAATCACATACACCAATGACCACCATCTAAGTACACTATTTCCACAATAAACCTATTTATTGTTGGTAAAAAATAGGGGAAATGTTACATTTAATCTCTATTGTTTTTCAAAAGTTTTAATTTTGTATTTATTATTTAAAATTTTTTAATTTCGTCTCTATTATTTAAATTTTTTTAATTTCGTCCTTATTATTTTTTCAAAAATTTTAGTTTTGTCTCTATTATTTCTAAAAAAAATCAATTTCATCCTCATTGTTTATCTAAAGTTTTAAATTCGTTGCTATTGTTTAAAATTAATCAATTTAGTCCCTATTATTTTCTTAAAAAAAATTTAAATTCGTCCTTATTGTTTCTAAAAAATTTCAATTTAGTCCTTAAATATTAAGGACGAATTTGAAACTTTAAAAAAATAATAGGGACGAATATTGAAACTTTTAGGAAAACAATATGGATGAATTTTTTTTTTTTTGGAAATAACAATGACGAAATTGAAACTTTTTAGAAACAATAGGGACGAAATTTAAAAAAAAAATAATAATAAGGATGAAATTGAAACTTTTAAAGAAACAATAGAGGCGAATTGAGAAATTTTAAACAATAAAAATGAAATTGAAACTTTTTTGGAAACAATAGGAACTAAATGTGAAATTTTTCCAAAAAATGATGAAAATGTGCAATTTACATATTGAATGATAATTCCAATTAAACTTCACAAAGCGTATTTGGAAGGTGATAAAGGGTAGCTAGTAATTTAAAATTCAAATGTATATTTTTCGGATGTATTCTTATTGTGTGCATATCTTGATAGAGTCTGTTATGTATCCTTATCACTATACAAAAGCCTGTTCATCTACAGGTTATATATATTGTACTTTTCTTGACATAAGATAATACGAAACATACAAGCCTACGTTTACAGAAGGTAAGTTTAAATTTAGTTCTTGGTGATTCGATTACTTCCTTTAATTCCATTCTTATACTTTCAAATTTTCCTTACAGGGAAAAAAATGATCTCAAGAATTACATGCTTTGTCTCCTCTTCTTTACTACAGTTTACCACATTTGGATTGAGAGGAATGCTCGCTTTTTTCAAAATAATGTGAACACTGAAGAGCAATTCTGGGGAAGATCTGTGCGGACGTGATTGCAACAATTCAGGCAGAGAAATGTTGTCACAACACAAGCATTAATAGACATTATGTCTATAGAGTTCATTTGACACTTGACATCAATTAGTATTTTGTGTTTGTCGCTTGTTTCCTTCATGTTTTTTTGAGCATTGCTTTAGGATTTGCCGTTTTGCGCTTGACAATTTTGGTCTTTTCTTTTTTCTATATATGTATATAAAACTTTTGTACACGTTTTTCTTTATGAAATACACGATTTTGCTTGCTTAACAAAAAAAAAGAAAGTTTTCATGTGTATTTGTGTATGAAAACTATGTTGTATTTCAATATATCATTTGCACATGTACAACCAATATTTATACAACAGTGATCAGTAAAATGTAACAAATAGATTAATCAGAATCAGTAAAGATGAGATTTTGAATTTTAAACTAATGGCTATCGTTATCACGCCCCCTCAAGCGAAGCTAGGTTGGAGATAACAAACTTGCACTACAAGAAAAAACGGATGAGTCGACGGCCAAAATCCGTAGCCTAACAGTAGCCAAATTGGGATGGGCGATCGCTAGGCTACGGAATTACGTTCTTAGTAAAAATACTCGTCACCAAATTGATATTCCGTAGCTAATCTGTAGCCAATTTCAAAAATTAATTTGTATTTATTTTTTATAACTTCCATTGCAAAATCCATAGTCCATCCGTAGCCAACTAATTTTTTTTATTATTTATTAATTATTAACGTCCGTAGCAAATCCGTAGCCGTTTCGATCGTAAATTGTCCGTAGCCCACGACTACGGATTTGTATCCGTAGAATATCGGTAGCCACTTGTCCGCAGCCAATCCGTAGCCAACTAATTTTTTTAATTTATTAATTATTAATGTCCGTAGAAAAATCCGTAGTCGTTTCGGTTGAAAATCGTCCGTAGCCCACGACTACGGATTGGTATCCGTAGAATATCGGTAGCCACATTTCCGTAGCCAATCCGTAGCCCATCCGTAGCTAACTAAAATTTTGATTTTATTATTAATTATTAACGTCCGTAGCAAAGCAGTAGTCAATCCATAGGCCATTGTCGAAAACTATCCGTAGCCAATTCGTAGCCATTTGTCGACACATATTGGTCGCTAATCTGTTGCTGAATTCCGTAGTTATTTGTCCATCGAAAAACGGTAGCTAATTTTATGTGGCTGAATTATTACAAAAAATAGTATGAAATGTAAAAATTTAAAAATAAAGCAAATTTACACAACAAAACGTAAAATTAAATAACCAAAATAATATTTACATAACGCATCTTTAGTCAAATTCATAAAAATATTAACATATTGTTCGAAATTAGTTTATAAAATTGTCCAAAAGACTAAATCCTAAATGTACCATTGATCATGTTGATCGGGCTACTGTCGTGGGTATTTGAGTCGATTAATCTCTTGCTGCAATTCCCTCACGAGTTGCATGGCTTCGTTCACTTGTCGCTGCGTCGCTTGCTGTGCATTTCCTTGGTCATGAAGTTGTTGCCTCATGGACTCCGTTGCTTCATTGACTCGCCTGTCAACTTCTTGTTCCGAGAGTCCAACTCTAGTGTTCATGGTTGGAATAGGGGGTGCTTCCCTACCAATGCGGACTCCTTGCGAGCCAAGTTCATAGACACGCCCTTTTTTCGCATCACCAACAGCTTGGTAGAATATCTCAACGGGATTAACGGGCGGCGCCGTAGGGTCTTCTTGCGTCACAAGTTGACGTTGCTCGAGCATCTCCTCATATCGTGACTACAAAAATAACATTTATAAAATTTTAATATTCTTATACCACTCAATGTCACGCCCCAACTCGACCTCACCTAAAATCAAGTTCGGACTTGTCAAAATTTTGGCATTATAACGTTTTTAATATGGACCCAAACACAAAATTATAACCTGCATAACAATTCATATAGCCACAACAACCAACATACAACCACAAATATGTCAAATTTACAATCCTGGGCCTCCAACAAACAACCAAAGGATATGTCATCTGTGACAACCACTTCAACATAATCATATAGATACAATTCTTATAATGAAATATATAAATCTAACAACCTACACATTACAAAAGAGATTTATGAAATTCAAATTTTATAACCTTTTAAACTAAAAGTAGCAACTTAAACTTAACATAAAATTATATAAATTTAACAAAATTAATCGATAGTAAAAGTAATACACTGTATAAATACTTATTATCGTTTGAGCAGCCTTTGGATCAGAGAATTGTATACCATCACCCTCCCCTTTACTGTGAGCGACTTTGAAAACATCAACTTTATAGACAGGGGCATTTACTATGTCTGCCTACGTTATTAACTTCATAAGTAGTAATTACTCAAAAACTAGAATATTAAGATAGACAAATTTAAACGGCTATTAAATTTAAGTTACATACCATCCTTCTCATAACCTCATGAAAGGAAGTGGCACCTGTGTAGTGTACCGATTGATTTTTCTCCTATTTTTCTTGGCCGCATTTGATTTATCTATCCAATTTGGTTCACGCCATTTACTTGTATTTGCTCCCAATTATCTAATGTTATCCACTTAGGAGGCTTGTCAAATTTGCGAGCTTTAGCCAATTGGTCTTTCATTCTCTCCACCGCCTTATAATGGAAGCAATGCTTGATGTGTGTCCTATCACATGGGTGCTGTGACGCCCGGGTTTTAGCCATGCATTTAATTACTGTTGCATCCATTGTTTGCGCATTTACTTCTATGCCTTATTAACTGACTTTGTGACTACTATTCACTCCGTTTTTAAACTACTTTCTATTAGTTAATTAGCATTTTTATTAAATCATATTAATTGTAAAAGTAGTGGGAAAAATGTGCATTTGAGCTTAAGGCGTTAGGAAGGCTCGTTTAGAAAATGACTTTAGTAGTTGAGTGAATAGTGTTACGTAACTAACTTAGGTAATTAATTAGCTAGCATATATTTTACCACCTTAGGCTCGTTTCTAAGCTTTCAACGCACATTTTAGAAGCCATTTAAATGCCCAACTAGACCCCACCTTTTATAAAACCAAAACATCTCACATTTTAGCTCATATATCACACAACAACAAAAAAAATAAAAGCTGAATGGCACTGTAGCAAACCCGACAGCCTTCTCTTGCTTTTTGAGGATTTTTGCTTCTTCAAATCATCAAATCAAGCCAAGCCAAGCCTTGAGCAACTAGTGTAGGGTGTTTGCAAGGTCCCTAGGTGCTCCTACGCGTAGTGGTGAGGGATTTCACGACTTGTTTTTGCATTTTTAGATAATTGCTCATTTATTGATTTGTTGAAAATATGATTGTATGCCATTGTAATTGTTATCTATGCTAATATACTATCTATATGAATGCTAGAGAACACTTTTGAACCGTCGTTTCGCAATTTAAACGGTTAGAATCGTTAGTTTGATTTTTAGGGTGAATAGTGACATTTTTCTAGGGTTTTGTGTAATTGCTCGAATTGGCTTGAATTAATGCTTCTAAATGATGCCTTAGGTACTAGTGAAGATAATCAAATAGCCCCGTACACTTGCATTACCCTTAAATTGCCTAAAAATGGAAAATAGCCGACTTTAAGTTGGGGCTTTTGGTGGTAATGCGAATCCGGGTGGATTCGGGCTTCGATTCTAGTATCCTTAGGCTACTTAGGTGCTATAGATGCCTTGATATCCCTTGTTTGAAGCCCGGAGAAT